>CP103034.1:1200000-1830136 GCA_024752435.1 Allantophomopsis cytisporea
ACCTTAACAAAAGGGGCAGCGCGAAACTGGAGGCAAGCTAGACTCTTGAGATGTTCAACTAATTATACCCAATGCCTATTTCATTCCCGTATGTTCTCTCACGCTTCCTGCCATGCTTATTTTAATGCCCTTTAACCTATGATATCTCAAGACTGCTGCCATTGCACTAGACTGATGAGTAGGTATTTATCAAATGCTTATTAAGGTATGTTAGCTTCCCTGTGATAGGCTTAAATTTCCATGCGTTGAAGTTATAACATGAACCATATAAACCTAGTGATATCAGGGATAAGATCATTCTGGACGAGCTGGGCCTACTCTTCAGGTTAGCTTCTTGTGATGGTACTCAAAGACAAACACGTTTCGTATCAAACGCTTCCTGTCAGCAGCGTTCAATGTCAAGATGAGCAATATATGAGAGACTCTTTGCGAGTAAGTTTACCATTCATTGAGAGGCAACGAGCTGCGCAAATGTCTACTAAACGCCTTCTTTCCATTATTATGAGTGTGATATTGTCTATTAAAACACGGGCAGAGTCATCTAAACAGGCAGGCGGTCCTCCAAAATAGTTGGGAGCTTGAAGGTTAAAGCTCCAAATGCATATTTGTAGGTAACAGTAATCCATGAAGTAAGGACTTCAGAGTACTCGGACTATGGATTTCGAAGACTTGTTTCACTGGTACAGAACGTGCATCGAAACGTCATAACTATGAAACATTGAAATATACACAGTCCTCACCATCCTAGTACTCATGAAAATATCTTGTCTCATCAGAAAACGTTTCTTAAAGCCTTTCCTGCTTCCTGCATACACTAAGATTCTTGCTACAGATTGCAGAACAGTTGCCAGCACTGAATACTTCCATAACATTCAACACAGGTAATGGGTTGTATTACTGTTCTCCGTCATCTTAATCTTACTATCGGTCTAATTTGGAAACGCTTGTTGGGTTCCAGATCTTGACTCTGATCACACCGCCCGCCTTATAAGTAATTCCATATCTCGTTTCTAGTCGTTTTGTCGCTCAGTGTATTGGGCTAAAATGCACTGGGGTGATCATGCTCCTCAATTTTTATAAAAGAGCGCATCCAGAGGTAGTATAAATTTGTCGAGACTCAATGATCAGTCAAAGTCTTTGTAGAACAAAATATAATGTAATGATAGTAATAAGTGCAGTAGTTAGTACATATGTCCAGTATTAAATACGTTTAACACGTCCAGTTCTCCTACCTAAACAAGCAGAATTGAGGATCTAGCGCAAGTTATCTCTCTTTTAACGCACCTATGGTACCGTCAGAGAAGAGCGTGTTCATTTGACAGTCCAGCGAAACAGAAGGAAGCTGAATTAGTAAAATCATATAGATATTTCCAGTCATGGATCGTGAAGTTTCTATGTCCTCAATCCTATGTAGTTCTTCTAATCATATGTTTTATGAGTTTGCCCCTTTCATGTTTTGAGAACTTTCTGTTTCGTTGATGCAGTTGCTAAGAAGGCAAATATTCTTCTCTGATTAAGGCGGCCCTGCCTAGAGCCTCGTGAATATGATACATTTTGGTCTTGCTCATCTTTTGACGACAATACCATGCACATATAGCATTTGAAGATGAATAGATTTAAGGCAGATGCAGACCTGCGTTAATGAGCTGGTGGATGATGACTAGGCGTTTCTAAGGTGAGTGATACACTGACATACTTAACCAGAGGCGGATCTCAGCCATAAGATTCAGTAGTTCAAACCCCTTGATACGGAAACAAAAAGTCAGTGAAAAGTTAGTTGCTTAGTAGCTGCGGTGTGGAGTTGGATTTGATGACTTGTTGCACCTATTTCAGTGACAAAGGCTGCTGGTCTCTACAAATTAAATTGGCACTTCTTATGGTCCTCAACGTAAGTGTGCTTTCGTTCTGAGCGTCCATAAACCATAAAAAATCCATCATATTACAGCCACTGCCCCTCACTTGCAATACTGTACTTAAGGTCGATTTTTCATCATTTTCAGATCTTAGAGGAACGGAATCGGCGTGATATAGAACACATTCTGAGCTCTCTGACTTTGACCATTAGGAGTAGCACGATATTGTTATTCGCGAAAGGTGGATGATGGTGGCACTTCAATAACGACGAGGCGCTATAAGAACGACGAGATCTATAAGGACGATCGACCTTAAGATCATGATCTAGCTATGACTCCTCGAAACTGCATGTGCACATGTGGATTGTTTCCGAAAGTGCATCAGTGGATGAGGGCGATAGTCTGCTTGAAATCGACATCTTGTAGTACCGTAAAACCGACGAAGGGAGGGACTTCCGGTTTCTTATTTATAATGAGTCTGTTTAGGTGTTCGAATTTCAGACCTGATAATCTTGGTTGTAATCCTGGCGTCGACCCCAAGAAATAGGATGAAATTGTTGGTGTGTCATTGTTATATCTTCGGAGGATGCTTGAATTTAAAAACTTGACACTAAGTGTGGCTTAGTGCTCTTGATTTTGGGCCCGGGATTGTAACCAACAGCTGTTCGTTCGCAAGACTGTAGGAGATGGCTGCCGTAAAGGTATTGATACTGAATAGGTACATCGTGTCAAAGGCGTGGTGGTATTCTGGATCCTCAGGAACAGTGATGCTCTGGATATTCCAAGTCTGTAGGGGTCGACATTCCGGTGCCAGTGATCGAGCTTCGTACAAAATTATCATAATACTCGGATTGGTCTCTCCAGCGTCAAGGAGAAGGTCATTTATGCCTCTCAAAAGCAAATAGATCAATCAATCCAGGACATACATTTGCAATGCAGGATCGTTTTTCCCTAGTGTCGTGTTTCGGATTTGATTCGACGAAGATATCGAGACTGACTGGTGTGCCAATCAGATGGCATCTAGATGAAATCCAGATCCTACAAACAGCATCCAGGCAACTTCATCGGCATCCGGGAGGCACGCCTAACAAACACTTGGCGTAAAATCTATCGGGTATAGTCTATGATTCTAAACAAAAGGGCTGAGCTGTTTATAAAGAAGCGAGGAACCGACTCGGGCTTCGATTACCAGAGATGCAAATGTTACAATAGAACATCGATCCTCTAAACAGCCGCTTTCAATTGGAAAGGTGGCGGTAACCGATGGAGCTGTCTTGCATATGTAAGTATATTCAAAAAGGGGTATTACTCTTGGAGGCATCATCGCAAGATGATTTATGTGGTCATACCCAATATCCGTCTATGTCTAGAGTACAATGAGTTCGAGATCCAAATGAACGGTTGATATGGCGACTAATATGCTCCGTAGATTGAGGTGTGATCGTCTTCGTGACACCGCAATGAGCCCCCTCAGGATCGTTCGCCATGCTTATACCGATCGCTTCTGTACCGTGAAGTCGTGTTCTCTTCGTACTTTCCAGCCCAGCTATGTGTCGTACTCCTAGAGTTATAATCGATGTTTCCCGGAGGATGAATTGTGATGCCCTGAGATGTTCAGAGTTGAGTGAATGAGTCTGACATTGCCATTCACCGTTACCAGCTTTTTCTACTATGCCCAAGGAGCCAACTCGGCAAAACAAAGGAGTACTTCGATTGTGGGAAACAATTGTAAGAGACCCGTGTCCTTGTTGATGGTCATTGGTAAAATTTGATTGATCAGTCGTTGATGTCTCAAGTCTGCCAGGGTTAAATTTATGATTCGTTCACCGTTAGACTGGATGGGTAACTCCCGCCTTCGAAAACAGTCTGAGAAACCGTTGCAGAATGACAGCACACGAGTAGATGGGTGGATATAAAAACGGGGTAGAGCTGACAAAATAAAACAAAACAAATGGCTTGAAAGTGGGCGAAGGACCCTAATATCAAGCAAGTGCTTAATCGAAGAAATCGCTCACAGAAATATATTGTGCGTATTGATCAACCAATGCAAGGAGACACAGTCACGAGTGCATGTCAAAAAGTCGGGGGACGGTAGGTAAGGTGTGTATCGTGGGTATCGTCTAATCCCTCCCGGATAGTTTCAGTTGTTGTCCAGCAATTCCAGAGACTTGTCGGAACTAGATCCATATTCCGGAAGGACTTTCCGAGATCCGAGATCTTCGTTGGAACTTCAAGGGCTTGATATCATCCAATCAACCTCATGAACGCATTTTGCAGGTAAAGTTCATGACGATATAACACCAATGCTTGACAAATGGAATTGATCAGTAATTGTGTAGAGTGGTCCCGAGTGTCGGTTATCGCGCTTTCCGGCTAAAAGCTGGGAGAAAGTAGTACCTGCGAATGCAGCGGCATCGTGGCTCAGCAAGCAGCAGTAGCAAGGATGAAGCCCTCATCAGAGAAAAACAATATTTCCCATTCTTTCCCTCTCACGGCGTGACATTGATGTGGTCAGCTTTGCAGAGTTTGCCCATTCGATTGATCAGCGCTTATTCGTTTGAGGCAGTTCGGCGCTTTTCATGGAAAATTTCATACAGGGAGTTGCACTGACTTGTATAATTAGCATATTAGGAATGGGAGAGGATGTGGAGAATGTCGAGAATATATTGTGAGACTTCTCGCGCGTGTTCTCAATGAGTTGATCGGAGTCGCCGGTATGGATAGGTGAAGGTATGGATGGAGCGATGGTCTCCTGTCACCCTGTCCTCTATGTGGATTCCGCCCACCACGCCGGACCTCACCTGTGAACCTAAGTATGGTGCTAACTACCCGTCCGCATCGCTGGGTCGGAATCAGAGGACGATCCTAGTAAAACCCGAGCATTTCCGCGCAGAGCGCGCTCGCAACATCAAATACAGACGGAGAGATGGCCTCTGCTTTTGCTATTCGTTGCCAGAGACTCAGACATGTGCGGGGCAAGGACTGAAGTGTTGAAGAAAGGGAGAAGAGGTAGAAGAAGAAAGGTAAAAAAAAACCTCCCCGGAAGAAGAATGGAATGGGGAAATGGAGAGTGGGCAAAAAGTATGTTTTGTCTCAAAAAAAAATGATAGTGTACTCAACGTCCATACGCAATACACGAACTTTTGATACTTTCATTAGCTTGAACTTCTGACTTTCTTTCTGACCTCCTCCTAATCTTTTTTTAAAACATTCCTCCATTTCAATTTCCAGCACTCTCCTTGAAAAGGGCATCTCTTCCGAATTTCCCAGATGACCCAAGAATTGCCGTGGAACCAGGCCTATGAGCATCTCTTCACTCTCTACTCTGGCAGTCCTTCTATGTCCTCCCAACCCGTCAGGTTTTCGCAGACACCAGGTCCACTCGGTGAAAGGGCCCTGGAAAATGGTTTCTCACACGCCGTCACTATACCGGCCTTCGCACGAATAGTCATTACCTCGCCACAACTAGGCTGTGATTTGGAGACCGGTGAACTCGTCAACACCTCTCCCACAGATCAAATCAATGCGGCCTTTGAGTGTGTCGATGCTGCTCTGAAGAGCGCTGGCGTGGACAGCGGAATTAGTGCCGCTCATAGAATGGTGGCATATCTAACGGGTTTGGAGCATGAGCCATTGATGATGGAACTTTGGAGGAAGCGCTGTCCTGATGTCCGGCCCATATGGGCAAGTGTTGCTGTGGAGGGATTCAAGCTGGAAGGGCAGATTATTGAGATTCAGGCGGAGGCTACGATATTGTAGATGCTTGGAAATACAAAAAATCCCCACCATCACGCCATCAACTTTTTTTCTTGGACTTTTTCGATCTTTGTATTTTGGTATATCGTATCTGGGTAATCTCAGTATTTGACACCATCTAATGATATGCCATGAGGAATCTGTATGGACACAGTAGAGAAGATTGTCAGTTTTACTGCTCCCCTTACCTTACCTTCCCAGCATGAACGGTTTTGCCGGAGGCATAAATCAAAGACCACTCACTACCTATTCAGAAGGTCAGTTTAAACTCTCCGACCCCTACAACGCCCTTAAATGATCGCCAATTGCATGAAGTTCGATCGGAAAATATGCCCAGATAAAGTATTTGATAATGGGAAATGGTCACTGCGCTGTGGAACAAAGCTTTGTCTTCCGTTTTCAATTCACGCATTCATACGAGGGTGGGCTCAGGCTTTAAGGCCAAGCGTGAAGGATAGAAATAGCCGTTGAAACAATGATCCCCGTTTTGCGCGACGCGGTACATATTTGATTACTATCGACGTATTGATTGATGGTAGTTAACTGTATAGCCATTTTATACTGTTGTGACTCATATTTATAAGCTTGTGCCATTACTTATATGTGTACCTCCTATATTGTGAGATGCGGATTAAGCTTTACGATTATTTCCAGCCGGCCCGGCCCGTTTTATCATTCCTGTTTCAGTTTTGTAAATAATCGAAATCATGAAACAAAAATTCAATACAAATCCAAACCCCCAAACAAAGCCCGAGGAGCAGAAAATCATAATTATGAAAACGACTATGTAATAATAGCAGTGACGACGTGGGTGAGAGTGTGCAACTGATCGAATTCTTGACGTATTCTGCTCAAAAATAAATCAAAATAAAATGTAGGATCAGCAAGTGTCTTCCCTTAATATGATTAGATAAACGAATAATAGCAACACAAGAAAGAGTATTAATGAGAAGAAAAATGAGATATTATTACACTGTAAGTATTCAAACTTCTGTGAGCCGCCTCTCCTAGTCAGTGTGCAGGTAGATCTTTTGGCAACTTGAACAGACGTCTTATTGTCAACGCGAGGAAAAGTGTACGGACAATCAATGGTCTATATTAGTAGCATAAGGCGACCCTACCCACTTATTAACATTATATATATGTATTCCTATGTTGATAATCTATGTCTTTATAGAAGGCACTAAAAGAGATAATGTACGACTTCTGACTCTTTATGTTTCCTGTCAAGTGGACAGCGTTGACAGAGGGTTAAATTCAAGACCTTACATGTAGTGTATCTGCTAAGACAGTTCCTTGAGGACGAAATTCTTTGTTGAGAAAAGTTGATATTATCTTTCTCGGGAGTTTTACTTTACCCACCATACTGTCATTGAGCGCATCATCTCTAATGAACCATAAGCAAATGAAGTGAACAGCAAAGCAGGGATGCAAAATCAACAATAATCTAACTATTTTCCAGAAGCACATTGGAGCTGAGAACCATACAATAGCATCAAGAAGAGACTTCTATTATCAGACTCATTCCCTCTAATCATAAGTAATAACCGTACAATAGACAATAACCACACAATAACTCATAAAACCCTACAATGGCGCTAAAGACAAGTACACCCAACCCAAACCAAACTACCTATCCAGAAATCCTCTGATATATACCCAACCCAACAAACACCATAAACAGCAAACGCCACCGGAGGAGTAAGGGATGGAAAGCCTCTACTCATCGCCCTTTGCACTTCCACTCTCCCATAGCTCAAAGCCCTCCTCTGCCTTCTCAAGAGGTTGCAAAACAGCTGCCTTCAAAGCTGGCTCCTCCTTCCGCATGAGGTCATCCACGGTCTTGGCACCATCTTCTGGAGCAGTGTATTTAAATGTGGGGATATTGTCAGCAAGTTGCGGATTCGAAACAAGCGCATCGTCATCCTCAACCACAATCACCACGCTCTTAGTATCTAAACCCTCAGCGAAGTAATCCTCAGTCTTGAGATCGCCTAGAGGTGCACGATCAACGTCGCACGCACCCTCGGCAATCTTCCTGCGGGCATCGGCGTCACGGGAGGAGCTGCGCAGAGTAGAGGTTTGCGAGACATCGTCCAACGGTGCGATATTCTCCTTGCCACGGTCGTCGCGCTTCTTGGCGTCGGACTCTTCATCCGAAGATATGTCAAGGATGCAGGTCGAGTGCTCCATTAGGTTTGTCATGGTTTCTGACTCAGTGTCCTCGTGGATCTCGAAGAACCAGGATGCCTTGGCTGGTGCATCGTATAAGGTCTCCGTCAGGGGTGCTGCCTTGCGCGGTCGTGGGCTATAGGATGGCGTGGTGTTGTTGAGGGCAGCATCGAGAGAGA
The DNA here is from genome assembly GCA_024752435.1 of Allantophomopsis cytisporea. Classification (NCBI taxonomy): domain Eukaryota; kingdom Fungi; phylum Ascomycota; class Leotiomycetes; order Phacidiales; family Phacidiaceae; genus Allantophomopsis; species Allantophomopsis cytisporea. The sequence goes on from CP103034.1 coordinate 1,207,961, forward strand.
AGGGGATGGTGGAGGAGCGGCTGCTGGAAGGAGGATCAATGCGTGTGATCGGCGTCCCGCACGTCCCGGCTGTCTTCCGACGATTGAGGATTCCCGCTCGTTTGCGGACCGGAGAGCGGCCCGCTGGAGCTGATAGTGGAGAGGATCGGGAGAGACTGGATGGTTGCAGTGGTGTGTAGGACTTTGTGACTGATGCGGGTGACCTAGTAGAGAGAGCTGGCCTACGAGAAGGGTTGATGGCTTTGATAGGCGTGCTTTGTTGTGGCCGTGAGGAGGGTGTGAGGATGAACCTCGATGGCTTGACAAAATCGAAATCTTTCTTGGTCTGGCCGTCTTCGCCCTTGGCACGTTTAGGACTGGCAAATTTGGAGAACACAGAGACAGGATTGATATTCTCAGTGTCATCGTCTTCATATACTGCTGCCTTGCGTTTGGAGGGCGATGATACTTGGATGGCTAAATGCATGTGAGACTTATGACAAGTGAGACGGCATGGTTCGACAGGAGTCATACCATTTTGTCTGTTCTTGAGAGAAGTTAGGTTTTGTAGACGAGAGGAATTCAATTCTGCGAAGGGTTGGCGGGTAGCTGCTGCGGAGTATTGAGTAGTCATGTTGAGAAACCGATGAATTGGACGATGTAAACAAGGTTTAGACGATGACAACGACGATAAGACTCGATTGATTTGCGAAGACTCGAAACAGTGATATAATGACACTATCAAGCTTCCCTAAATAAATATCTGGGGCTGTTTTTTTATATTAAAAACACCAAGACTGATCTCAGGTATCCGTATATGAAGTCAATACTCTCGTGATGGTCAGATAGCAAAACTGTAAACAACAGATCTGAGCACGGAGGACTAAAAGATGGAGAAAGGGAGGGGAGAATCGAAGAAGGTCTGAGATCCGGGGGGGGAAGTAGCGAGCATATATCGGTAGGTTCTGTTCCTCTCTCTGTCTCTCGGTCTGTCTCTCTCTCTCTCTCTCTCTCTCTCTTTCAGCAGGAGGAAATTGGGTTGTGGGTTGTGGTTTGCTGTGGGCGAGTCTTGTCCTTGCGTTACAGATTACCACACCCTACACAGCTTTTCGTTTTTCCTATTCTCCGTTGACGTGAGAACTTCGTGTGCTTTGCGCGACGGACCCAATGACACACGCGCACGCTTGTGGGCCGATAGCACACGGGTAATGGTAGTCAGGGACAGGGCTTGTCGGAAAACAAGGCAGGACGGCAAGAGATGCTTATTGCTTCCAATGCCAATGTACACAGCTGTAGAGTATGAGTGTGTAAGTGATTGTCCGAGTATATTGTGAGTGGCAAGGAAGGACCTCTGAGTAGGAAGGGGGATTTATTGGATGGATTGTCAAATAGAGTCGTACTGCTTGCTTGGTTGCTGCTGCGATGCTTGAAGGAATGCAGGGAGCGTGCGTTGCGTTGAGTTGCGGTGCGGAGCAGTGCGTTGACAATTTCAATCCATTTTTGGCGAATGTATGGACACGCGAATAGTTCGCGGGACGACGCGCTGACGGGCGTGTAGAGGGTTGGAGTCGAGTGAATACGCACGCACAAAAACACAATTACCCCACTTCGACGTGAGAGAGCGCGACTGAGACGAGCAACACGCATAAATAAATACAGGCAGGGATGTACGGTCATTGATTTGGATTGAACTGAACTGAACTGCACTGATTCAAACCAGATCAATTGGAAATTAAATTCAAAATTCTACCATCCAAAGATATTGAACTCCAAATGAGTGCAGTGAGAGATACCGCATCACTGATGTTCTCTGTCTCTCATCTGTTTATTAGGACAAAGTACCTTGCGTCGTTCCCCCATGACGATGAGATTACCCATGATATACGACGATATACAACGACTCAATGACAAGTCCATAACACAGCCATAAAGAGGAGTTTGATTAAACGCCTGGGCCTTCTTGCACCTATCTTCCTGTTGTTGATGGCGTACGCATCAACTTCCCTTACCTTATGGAACACCACCTTGTATGTACGTGTTGCCCCAGCAGGACGTGAATCTGCGGCCGGATGGCACGAGGCACCACACCGAAATCGCATCAATCAGCATATCAGCACATCTTTCGCCGAGTTGGACCGGGGGCCCGCATCAAGAACAGGCCATGCTTGGTTTTCCCCCTCCTCCATACTGATAAGTCTGCATAGCTCTATTGGAAACACGCACGTTGGCCGCTGACATTACCAACTTTATGTGGAGGAGCTGAAAAAGGCTGAGTCGCGTCGCAGAGCGGCGAATGGTTGTATAAAGTCGGAGTACGTACGTACAAAATCACTGGGGTAATTATACAGAAAATGCAACGAAACACAACCACAGCATGGGCTCAATCTCTCGCAAAATAATTCAATTGACTAGAAGTAGCGCTCAATAGAAAGAGTGTCCATCGGATTGAGTAAAGGAAATCACGGTAAAAATCAAATTAAGCAACGCAAGTAATCTTTGGAATGAACAATCGGATGTTCGTCCAATTGGAATCAGAATACCTCGCCAATGCGAGGGGCTCCTCCCTTCCAGTCATCTCTCTCGTAGTAGCAGAAGACCAAGTCGTAGCCGTCGAGATCATGCACGATACGATCAATGCGCCTGTAGCCATGAATCTTCTCCATCTTAGCGCTACGACGCGTGCCGCTCTCCACGTACTCGGCGTCAGCGGCACTGTCGCCATGCAGGCCTAGTTCGCGAACTTGAGCCGCGCTGGTTTTGGCCTCGAAGAGCGTGACACTGAAACGACCTGGCTTGAAGATGTTGACAACATCTGCAATGACAGAAGCAGTCTCGCGGCCAGTCTGGCGTCCTGGAACGTTGGTTTCGAACGACGCATAAGAGCAGTGTGGCTCTGGTGTGACGTGCACAGTGAAGTAGTGAGTAGAAGACCCAGCTTGATCTGGTGCTGGGATAACCCCATTGGCAGAGAATCCACATGGAGTGAAAAGGTAGGCATCAACGCGCGCATCAGGGTAACGGGATGTTGGGTACACATCAGAAAGACCACAGGACTCAGAAACGACAGTGCCTAGAGCATGGCCTTCAGTAGCAAGCTCCTCAGGGAAACCGACTTCCTCTTCTGGAGTCAAGCCGCCATTGTTGTCGGATGAGGTGTTACTGAAGACGTCGAATGTCTCATCTCCAACAGAAGTGCTGCCGGCGGTAGTGCCAGAAAGACTGAGGTTGGCCACAGCGGTATCATTGATATCACCAAGGCTCTCAGCAGCCTCTTGGCGAGCTTCGTTGGCACGCTTAAGGAATTGTCCTTCAGCAACAGCAGCGGCGGTTTCCAAATAGAACTGCTTAGCATTCTCAACCTCCAAATCAGTCATGAGGACTTCGAGAGTCTCATCATCTTGGCCAGCAAAGCCGCGAGTAAATGCGGGAGCTGTATCTCCTGGGAAGTTCAGTACCTTTGTCTCGGTACCATTTTCCTTGGTTGGAGAAGGCGGAGCAGACAAGGACATGTTTGGGGCAGTAAGGTACAAGTACCAATGCTCTCCGTTCATCTTGCCAATCATATAGGCGCTTCCCTTTCCAAACATGTTGTCGAGGTATTTAACCTCATCTCTCCAGCTTCGGTGTGGACCATATTGCTTATCAGGGAACAAAAAGTTCTTGCGACTATAGAAAACGCGGTATGGAGTGGCTGCGGCAGATACCTTCTTCAATGCACTACCAAGAGTGTGCGGGAAACCTGCGCATGTGGCAGCAATCTCAAGCATACGGTGAATACCAAGGAGGAGAGTCGTAGTTCCACAAGTCTTCAGGATGAGTTTATGTGGAAAGACAAACATGCTAGATTCGGAGAGGAGGTAGGCATCAACGTGCTCAGAGTCGACTACGGAGAGAACTTTGCAGTTGACGAGATCTAGCATGTCCTTCCATGTCTCTGCAGAGACGGATTTCAAGCCATTCTTGGCGGCACCAGCTGGAAGGGCATCTGGACCTGGCGCAAACCAGACCTCTAGAAGCTTCTCAGGACCTGCGATAGTCAGTATACACAGTATTATCAGAAAGTTAAGGCAAGCACATACCTTCAAAAGCATTGCTAGAGTCGAGATCGACAGTAGCCTCACGATTGATGGTGAGATGTGGGGTACCTTCAGAAGGCGAGAATGTATATTGAGAAGGGATCTCGAAGTTGACCATCTCCACGAGGGATATGGTAGCAATAGCTACTACTTTAGATGGAGAACAATCGTGAGGCTGCTGTGGCAAGTACTGTGAAGCACTATCTGCCGCTCAGGAGACTTTGCAAATGTCTACCTGAAGGAGAAGGCCCACCGAACCGTGGGAACTCGTGTGTGCTGGCGGAGCCAGCTACTATGCGGATATTGGGGGTGAACGCCGCGTAGGGGACGTTATGGAGGTCGGGTGCACAAGGGGATGAAAGAGTCCTTGACTGAAGGAATGTTGACTCTTGAGGAGACCTCGCTCTGACAGGATCCGATACCGTTCGGAGTATCGGGTCTAGCAGAAGAGGGAATCTGCGCTAGATGGTATATATATTCAACTTGGCTGGGGTCGTGGCTGGTGCTATCGAGGCCTATGAGAAGGAGCTTATCAGCAGATGTTAAGGGAAGAAGTATTGTTGTGTGAAGATGAGATGGATGTGAAAACGTAGCCCATGTAGTAGGGTTCGGGCAGCGACGGGGCGGGGCAGCTAGAAATTGTAGGAAACCCGCAAACAGCTCATCGAAGCATCAGAATCCTCTACATCGAATTCCATCTGAAACGAATGTGCTAGTCTGTTGTTCCGTGAAAAAACTTACTTGGCTGGCTTGGACAAGAATCTCAATAGGTCTTTGGTGCTCATAGAGTGAATTTGAAGATCGGGTGTTTTAGATAGGGCGTGCAGAGCACTATATCAGAGCTTTCGTCGTCGACACACTCTCGGACGAAGGTGTATTGTGCGCAGCTAATTAAGATTCATTAGGAGCGCAAGCAAAGGTAGTTGAAATGACATCAACAGGATTGAAGCTGTTGACACTTTTGTTGTTTTGTAGGTTTAAGTCAGAATTTTGACGAAAGTTCACTCAGTGGGCAGGTGTGGTGTGGACCTTTTCGAGACTAAAATAAGTCTATGAGGGTTAACGTCATGCCTAATTCGCAGCGCGGCTCTCCCCTTGGATTTTCCTGGGGAGCGAACAAGCGACCAATGCGGTAGATAAAAACCCAAAATAAACAATGACAACACGAGGAAGAGGAGAGTATCAGAAAAGAGGAACAGAGTCATGAATAGGCGGAATAAGATGCTCATAGGAAGGCAAGATTCAAGAGTCAGAAATAACAGTAACAATAAGAATAAGAACAAGCACTTGAGGCACACACAAACATACCTCTTCTTCATAACGAGCAAGCAACTGAGTACACGACTCGATCGATCCCTTCCCAGCCGCGTTCTTCTCTCTTCCTACTCTATCTCTCTCCCCTTGACAATTTTTAACCTCCCTTCCTAACACTGCTTGTTGTCGAAGCGCAAGTGGCTCTTGCTCTTCTTTTCTGTCTTTACTAGATATTCAGATACTCGACCTCTTCCTTCTCGTCTACTATTAGCCGACCTATCACTGTGTGGGTGAAATCTTATTTACATGAGGCATTTCTTTGGTTTTCCGTTCTGCCACATGCAATTTCTGTCGCTGTGGTGGGTCCAAATAGCCTACCGTGCTTACCGTGCCTACACATTTACCCCTCCAAATGCTAGAGGTCGGTGCATGATCCCCTGCAGTGTTAATTGGAAGATCTGCATTGCAAGAATAGAGAGAGTGTTACGGCAGTCCGTCCATTACCATTCAGTGAATTTCCAATCAAAGAAAACATACTTCTCAATCCTGATTAACAACACAGACTGTTACGGTAATAAAATCCCAGAAAATGACTCGTTGATAACTGATGTACATGCGCTTTTTGTTCATTTTCTTTTATACAAAACGGGAATATTATATACACGTGCACGCGTGTACGATTGTACCACTATATATGACTCCACCCAATGCCCACGCTCAAGTACAAATTTCACAAGAAAAGGTAGGAACTCTGAATCAGCAAGTTATGTTCGCTTCAGCATATATGCAAAATCAGGTAAGCCCCCGATTATTTCCCTCACAATCTCGTCATCGCGCTCTTGTAACTCTTGTGCTTGCGTTTTCATCTTCCATGGAGCAGGCGATGTTTCATTCACGGGTGAGAGATGTTCAGCAATGCTCTCTGGGAGATCTCCAAGTCCACCGAACAATGAGAAATCTTCAGGTGCAGCAGCAGCAGCAGCCACACGACTTGTTGGTGATGCAATGTCGGGCGAAAATAGATCTTCCGTATTGGGTGAAGGGATAGGTGAAAGCCCTGGAACTGATGATAGGAAGTCCCGAGTTGGCGAGAGAATTTCATCGAAGCTCGATGCAGGTTTGTGGCCCTTTTGGAAGGACGGAGGATCGTATCTTGAGTATGTCTGCGTACCGCCCACACTCGCAGAGTACTTATGTGCTCTTCGAGCCTCCATAGTAGCTACTAGTTGGCTTGGAGGGGCTCGAGGAGGTTGATAATTTGGGCCCATATCGATGAGCAAGTCTGGCATTTTACCTGTTGATGTCGAAGTTCGACGATTGCCCGTAGATGGTGTGTTCATGATGGCATCTACCTCTGACTGCAGCGTACCGTAACGAAGATCCACTGGAGATTTTGATCTTGAAAGTTGACGATCTGGAATAGAAGATGATACGCCACCCACACTCAAGGATGGTCTATGCATTTTAAATGCATTTTCTGGTTGCAAGGTGTTGAAAGAGGGTATTGTGAAGTCTGACAATCCACCGTAACGAAGATCCACCGGAGATCTTGACGATCGTCGCTCTAGGGGAGGTCGTACACCACCTATGCTCATAGATGGCTTATGTCCAATCAAAGAAGTATTTGCTTGTGGCGTAATTGGTGATGGCATCGCATAGGAGGGATTGACATCATGGTGATTTCGGACAGGAGAGATCGATTTGCGACGTTCCGAAGCAGAGGAAACGACCCCTACGCTCAGAGATGGCTTATGGCTTTTGAAGGAGTTGTTTGGCTGGATAAATGTGGGTGCAGGCTGTATATATAACGGAGGGGAAGAAGGTACAGCCAAGCTCATTGATGGCTTATGCGTCTTCACATTTGGTTCCGAAAACATGTTCTGCGATAGCGAGCTGCTTGAGGCTGGGGGCTGGGCTATGTCATCCTTCGTAGCAGATACTGACCAGGAAAACGTTGGAGACGGCGGGAATTTGAAATCAGCTGGCGTAGGAGGTGCAGACTGAACCATCTCGCCCCATTCGTCGTCGTCATTTTCGTCATCTTCAACCTTGCTTACATGCTGTTGTCCTGCAAATGAGATGGTATCAGACAGGATTGGCATTTGTTTCTCTGGGACTTGAGATTCTGCCAGGCCCATTGATACTCCTAAACCTTTCAGCTTCTTTGACCCCGTTACATCAGCTTCTACTGGTGGAGCAACCGTGTAATCAATGGGATGTACAATATGAGGTATATTGACCATAGATGTAGTTTGTCGATGACCCTTGGTTGGACTGCTCGTGGTGGGAAGATTTAGTGATATGCGCTTCGAAGCAGCTTGTTGGAGCAATGAGTTAGACTTTGGAGCGTGGAATGCGTTTGGTGCAATAAGTGGTGATAGAGTTTTCGCTTTGAGAGGCAGCTGACTTGGTTCCAGGGACCTTGACGTTGGTGAAACTGGAGACTGTGCCGTAGTAGGAAGGCCTACAGATCCCATGGGTTTCGATACTGCCGAAGCTACGTCTGGCGTGCTCCAAGCAAATTGTGAATCATCTTGCAACAATTGTGGGCTTGACATATATTTTTCAGACGTTTCCCTCTCTGGCTCGTCTAATTTGTGTTGGGTAGGAGGGGACATGAATGTATCAATTCGTGGTGTTGAAGGCTTTGAACTGACAGGTGTAGTGTTTTTGGACGCAGGAGGTTGAGGCGAGCTTCGTCTTGAAGCCCAAATAGAAGCCATATCAACGGGTGAGTTGATTGCAGATTCCCCCCACCCAAAAAGAGTTCCTGACTTCGCATTTCCAGCACCAACAAGTGCAGACACACCACCAATACGGCCTTCATTCATCCATCTGGCCACGATCTTGAGGGTAGCATCACGTGTCTTCGAGTCAGGCCACCTGATGCGGGTGTAGCTTTCGTCGTCGCCCAGGTTATGTTTACGCATAGAACCATACCTTGATACACGGTACCAAATTTTCCGCTGCTCAACGGTCGAGAAATCATTGATGAGATCGGAGTCCTTGGCTGGTTCTACAAACGTAACACTTACGTCGTCGAACAAGTCACTGACGCTCGAAGAATTGACATTGAACACGCGCGATTCCCGAGAAGAGACATCATGGTGTTGAACATCATTACTATCTTTCACTGAAGAAGCGTCTAAGGGTTTGATCTCAGCTGTGCTGGCAGGATTGAGTGGCACTTCAGTAGTCTCTTCTTCAAAGTCACCGAAGTCCGCATCTTCATCCTCTAATTGCTCATCAGATGGCTTCGGGGGTGAGATTGTCTCTGCAGTGCTTGATCGCCCATCATCTGAGGCTGACGAATCAATGCTGGCTTTCGCAAGCTCAGTGTTGGGGACGTCCTTTTTTCTAGTGTCTGCGGTCTCGGTTGGCGTCTCGATGAATCTATTCTCAACTTCAAAGGACGTCTTCGATGATACTGCAGTATCATCTTGTTCATCATGAGAGGATATAGTGGATGACCTCTTTGATGTTGACGGATTGCTAGGCACAGCTTCATGTGAGCTAAGTTCTGGTGGATGATCCCCATCCTTATCATCTTGTCCGAACGAAGATGCTGTAGGTAGCTCGACCTGGCTGTGAGCTTCTAACGTAGAAACTTCAGTGGACACTGGATTGGGATGTACTTTCGAGGAAAAATCTTCATCCTCAATAGTCACCTCGTCCAGAGCAGGAGACCAGACAGTGTTATCATCCTTTTTCTGGAGCTCCGTAACGCTCGCCTCCGCTGATAGTGCCCCTGAATCTGGAATATTGATGTCTTGTAGCGCCTCAAAAGACTCGGAAGCTTCTTCAGTACGCGGACTCCCTTCGACTCCCAATCGAGAATCTATTAGATCACCCTGAAATCCCGAGGCTTTAGGAGTGATAGAATTCCATCCGTTGTCCTCGTTTGAGCTTCCACCTCCATTCGAGATACTGATTGCAGATGCTTGGGGCCGCTCCTCCTCTACAGGATCCGGTCGATCCCATATTTCATAGGACCCATCAACATCCCAAACGGACTCTTGATTCTTCCTTGGTGACTCTTCTACTAGTGTTGGCGTCGATACCACGTGCTCTTGTACGGGAGGTGCGAAAGCAGCCTCGTCAGCCCACGGTGATCCCCAAGGATCGTCCATTCTGTCCTCCCCTGAAATACTCTAGCATGTTGAAGGCTTCGCCATAAATACAAAGCACCAAGAAAATAAATCAGGAGTACAGCACATCAATAATCGCGTACTAGGATCTCACGTCCCATTTAAGGCGCCAGCCGCTGTGCCGCGGTGCCCGAAAAGGGTGGCGCGTAGGGGACAGTCTGACAGATACGAGAAAAGCGGTGAAACGTAGCAGAACTTTTACCTCCGATAATCGTCATGCTGATTTGCAATCAACATCGATAGACGTAGAAATTCTGCACATTAAAAGCTACTAGACAATGAAGATCTGGTTCCTCAGATATTGAATACAGATAATCACAGAATATTTACCATGTCTCTAGACAAAGTGAAACACATTGTCCTTGTATGCCATTCCACACTTTATTTCTAGGAATCCTCGATTAATGAATTTAGGTACTCTCAGGCAAAGGTGGAGTGGGCAAATCTTCTGTCACCACTCAGCTTGCTCTCTCTCTTTCCCTAGCAGGCCACTCCGTTGGCGTCCTTGACATCGATCTTACGGGACCTTCGATACCACGTCTCTTCAATATCGAAACATCGAAAGTTACACAAGCACCTGGAGGATGGATACCAGTTCCAGTCCATGCAGCAAACCCAGAACAAGGCATTGGAGAATTAAGATGTATGAGCTTAGGGTTTTTGTTACGAGAGAGAGGTGACGCAGTCGTGTGGCGAGGACCTAAGAAGACGGCAATGGTCCGACAATTTCTTACGGATGTGCTCTGGGGCGAAGTCGACTACCTCCTCATCGATACACCACCAGGAACCTCCGATGAACATATCTCCCTTGCAGAGACCCTTTTGAAGAACGCCTTCCCTGGCCAAGTTGCAGGTGCCGTAGTGGTCACAACTCCCCAGGCTGTAGCAACAGCAGATGTACGCAAGGAGTTGAACTTCTGTGCTAAGACTGGCATTAAGGTGATTGGGGTGGTGGAGAATATGAGTGGTTTTGTTTGTCCACATTGCTCAGAATGTACGAATGTGTTCAGCTCTGGTGGTGGACAAGTCATGGCTCAGGACTTTAACGTGAAGTTCTTGGGAAGTGTTCCTATTGATCCTCAATTTGTCATGCTAGTTGAGGCCGGAAAAAGACCTACGTACCCAGCGGGAACTTCTATTGATGGTAAAGATATGAGCACTACAGCAGCTGCCGAAGAGCCCGATGTGAAGGATCCCGGAAAACTTGTTGAGAAATACAAGGACTGTTCTCTTTGTCCTTTGTTTGAGAGCATGACAAAGGAGGTTATTGCTGTGGTCAACGGCACATGAGCATAGCCCAAATTTCGGTAGATGATTTGTTTTGGATTAGCATAGCGAAGGCGTTAAAGTTTTGAGGAGGGAATACTAGACTTTGGTTTCAAGTTCACTCTATGATGCACATTGCGTCATGATTGTTTCTTTCAAAATCAACTGTAACAAATCTATTGAAACTAAATCCATGCTCTATAAGCAATCAACTATGCAGAGGACTGATTCAAATGCTTGGGAATAACTAGATTATAACGGAAACAATGATGCTAGAAATTAGGAAAGCCGGGTCAATATCAAATAAATTTAAGGATTATAACGTCCAGCAAGTGTGACAATCCAACCTTCCTTGACTTGAATGAGGAAACTTCTGTATTGCAGGCACTATTCGTCAATTCTGGCCATACCAAATCTAAGAATCATTACATCCAGCGTTGGAACGTAACCTTCTGGCACAGCCGGCTGAGACCAACCTACGATAGTCGATGTCGGCCCAAATGAGCTGCTTACACTTGGATAAGGAATGGTGCTCACTGGATACGACGAAGCTACCGAGTGACAAGTCATAACACTTGCTGGAGCTGGAGGGTAGTACGGAACAACTGCGTTTGGTGTCGGCGCCTCTGAACGATAAGTCATGGCAGAGGAAACATATGAGTCACCACCGATCTCTGAGACTGGTGAATAATAATTAGAGGATGCAGCAGTCAATGAAGATCGGGAGCTATAGCCTGTCAAAGCAGAGCGTCTTGAACCTCCATGTCTTGGGGACCTCATTGTCGAGTGGCCAGACGAAGAGTATGGAACAAGTGCTCTCTCAGTCGATATCGCTGATGGGTGAGTTCTAGTCGAAGAAGTACTTGAGCCGACGTGAAACTGTGATCTGAAAGTCCTTGAAGAGCCGCTTCTTGATGATCCACCTTTTGAAGAACCGTGCTTTGAAGAGCCGTTTTTTGAAGATCCACTCCTTAATGAACTATTTCTTGAGGAACCGTGACGAATTTTTGTACTAATATTTGAGGCACTGTCTTCCGGAAATACCGTCGAGGCAGCGCGTGAAACATGGGAACGCTCTGACCGAGAAGCTTTTTGTCGGTCTGTTGAGGTTGTCGAGTGCCTACTAGCCTGGCTTCTTTTTCTGGAACGATGTCCTTCGGAGCTTGTGTGCTCTTCTCTAAGTTCTCGAAGTCGATTCATACTGTCTTTCTCTATCGACTGCTACCAGAAGAGACAACGATATCAACGTTGTTTTTGGTGTAAGAAGGAGACCAAGAAGTTTGTACATGAGAGATTAGATTTTATATTCGAGAGCCTTGATTTGTGGAACATCACGTAGCACAAAAAAGTATCTATCTTATGACTATTACCTCCCGTCATCCCTCAGTCACAACAGGTAACAAACATAAATTTGTTGTAGCAGGTGGCCTGTCCAATCGTTATCGTTGTGGTTGGCAAATTGCTACCGAAATGAGTTGCGTTCTAAAATCTCAACTGTGCGAGCAGAACTTGTACATGTTAAGAAACAATATGAGTCTAGGGATCTTGATCGTTTGTAAAACAAGACATTCTGCTTGACAAACACAAACTGAACTACATGTAGTACTTTTGAGACTGGTTCGTGTATACATAAGTTGGGTTGTAGTAAAAAGGACTTGTAATTAATTTGCAATTCGAGTCGACTACAATACATCTAATGCCCAGGAACATCACTTGGTTTTTAAGATTCATTCCGCTATGTACGGAAATCAAGCCGAATAGGCATGGTGACTACCGTCTCTGCTTCGGCGTATCAGGTATTTAAGATTCTACACAGTCAACAGTAGAAATGCATATACTGTAATCAAAGTCAGATAAAGATTTTGTGTAGTGAGTAGTAGCAGTAAAACTGGAATATTTTATGAAAGAAGTAATCATTTCTTACTCTGAAATTTATCTTGTCTTCAACACTAGGCTGTTAAATTTGCACAATATTGCAATCTTATCTTTATTGTCGGTGTCACTATTGGATGCTGGATTTCAAGAGGTTCATGCCCGACGAATGAAAGAAAAGAAGCACTTCTCAAAATCTATTTCAAAACCTGTGAATGCTGGAACTACGAGCCATCACTCCATGCAGCCTGTCTACCAGTAAGCTCCATCTAAAAGTTGAAGACCACATCTAGGAATGCGGACGAATGACCACAGTATAGTGCGCAATGATATCGAAGGCGTTGATGACGATACGGCGAACGATGACGATGAGATGGATATAAAGGCCGCAAAGTACGTCAACTAGCAGATATCTACGCGAACGCACCATAGCGTTGCTATTTCATGGCACACAGGTAGCATGGAGGTGGCGGATTGGAGAGAGAAGAGGGGTTCTTATAGAAACCCGTAACTTCCTAAGCGTATGATCAATCATCTAGCAAATCAGCAATACAGCCACGTATGCAACAGAGACACAGAACAGTCCTCAATATATACTAAATTCAACTATAAAGAATCTCAAAGAAGGAATCAGCTCATGCGTACACCCTCACATCTACACCAACACCTCATACCAACGCCCTCCTATGCAGGCGCCAAGCAACACCAACCATGCATGCACAGCATATCAGGAGCTTTCTTAAACAATGATCATCTCCAACATTAATCGATCCACATCAAGGTCGTAGACAAGTAACAAAGATAACGACTGAGCGATCGGACAAAGTAAAAGCAACGGATGGAGAGGGAGGACTCTTCATCACAATCAAACCTCCACCAAGACATACCAAACACGTATAGCTTTACGGAAAAGGCGTTCCATATGCCTCTACCCTTGACACTTGTTAGAAGGAATGAAAAGAAGAACACAGATAAAAACATAGTGCAACATGTTCATGAATATGGTCATGCTTCGTTCAAGCCATGATTTCCACTATCCACTACTACCCAATGCCCTGCCCAGAATCCTCTTAGACATAGACTCGGATCAATAAGGAGAAGGACAATGGAGACACGCAAGGAAAGGAGAAGGTGATATTAGGAGCACACAAAATCGTATTCTTGACCATTTTGCATTCACCACGTCCACCGCCACATATGAGAAAAGGACAGCGAAGTACGAGTTTCAAAATAGCACACGGAAGGAAAACAAAACAAAGAATCTTTTTCATCAGCCCAACACCCCACCCACCATCCACATATAATCCGCCGTCTCCATCCCCATTTCCATCCACTCCAGACCCCCCTCCTCAAAAATCCAACCGCAGATACCACACAAACGCACGCCCCATACTCTCCCACAAAAGAGCAAAGTAAGACCTCGCTATGCATCCAAGAAGTTCACCCGTCCCATGTTCCCAGAGTATTGACCAGTATCAAGTATGAAGCCAACCAAACCGAAACCGTTGCTTGCGTTTGCCACACGAACCGATATCAACCCAAATCAACAATTCAACACAACCAATCGACAACAATAGCGCTAACAAAAAACGAACAGGGTTTTCGAACGTGATAGAAACCCATCCTTAAATTTTGTTCCCCGCCAAACCCCCTCCAAAGCCCTCCGCATGAAGAAACTCCGCCGGTTCCATATGTATCTCAAAGTACTTTGTGTGTGATTTCGTGTGCGTGTGTTCAAAAAAGGAAGAAAGAAAGAAAAAAAAAAAGGTAACGACCAAATGCTGCTTTCTTTTTCGAACCCCATCCGCAAATACGCAACCACAAAAGTTCCATAACCAGATTTCCCACAGTTTGCCGTTCCCCCCCCCACCGTATCCCTACATCCAACCACTCAAACATAAACTAAATCAAACCACCAGCCGTTATCATCGTCTTGAGCATCTCAAAAGCTCCGTGTGAAGGTCCGTAGGAAATGCCAAGTATATCGAAGTTAGATTCCCCCTTCAACCTTTATTTTTTTCTCGTCTATAGTCATTCCACCCCGCGTAAATAGAAGCCATCCGTGACTGAAAAAGAAAGGAGAACGTGACAACCAACAAGCCTGCCAATCCATTGAACCGCAAACGAAGACGCTCGTAAGTACAGCCTTAAGCTTAGGCTGGAGACTTGCTTGGTGCACCAGCAGATGCACCGTTTTGGCGTGCATCACCGCTGCCCATTGACAAGTTACCGATGCCGGAAGACAAAAATGCGAATGGGTCACTTTCACCCTGGTTGGAGGAGTAGAAGTTGTTAGATGGACCAGCAGATGCTGGGCCGTTGCTGGCAGACTGGAAAGCAGCCTCAGCAGCACGACTATCAAATGGACCAGCTGAGTGAGCACCACCGGCTGGGCCAAAGTGCGTGTTCAGGCTTGGGTAAGGACCGGTTGCCGCTCCAAGACCAGATGGAAGTGCATAGGTGCTTGGTGGACCACCAAAGTGTTGACCGTAGCCACCACCGGATCCAAAACCACCTGCTGCAGAGGCGAATGGACCTGGACCTGGAGTACCAGCCATTGAACCTGGACCCATGTTGTAGCCAGATGGAGGCTCCATTGGAGAGGGGTAACCGGACTCTGCAACGACAGCAGCTCCTGCACGGCTAGCACCGCAGCGCAGACAGCTGACATTCTTAGCAAAGTTGTGGTAACCACATCCCTCAGAACCACACTTCCAGTCACCAGCTCGGAAAGGAACCATACCGCCACCTCCGCCCATACGTCCACCTCCGTGTCCTCCCATACCACCGTGATGTCCCATGTGTTGCTGAGGAGGCATCATTGCTGGAGGACCGTAACCGTAACCACCACCGTAGCCTCCCATAGCATCACCTGATGGACCTGCACCCATCGCTGGGAAAGAGCATCGGAAGCATGCGGTTCGTCTCTGGAAGTTAGAGAAACCACAAGATGGGCAAGTCCAGTCTCCAGGGCGAGGACGGTTCTTGCTTGGTGGGAATGGAGTAAGAATTTCAGCCGCACGGTCAAGCACGCGGCTAGATGATGGAGAGACCTCGATAGCCTTTTCGTTGAGAGCACGACCGTTCATGCACAAAGATTCGGCAGCCTGATGTTCTGTTAGATTATGACCACGGATACGGAAGAAGAGTGAAAGTTTGGAGAGGGGTTTCATTATGAGTCGGTCATAGAGTAACATGATGTACTCATAACCCGATACACAGATTGGTTGGTGGACATTGCAATAGTAGCAGAAGAGAGTTAATGTGCAGGGATGATTTCGTACCTCTTCATGGGAGGAGAAGACCGCAAAACCGGAGCCAGTTGGCTTGTGTTGATCTGGGGTTCTAAGGGTCCAGAAAGCAATTGGGCGGCCACCGAATTGGGTAAACCAGCTCTCGAGCTCTGACTGGGTGGTATCATGAGGAAGGCCAGCCATGTGAAGGACCTTGCTACGCTCAGATAGGAAAGCACGGACATCAGCACGAGCGTCCATGGGTCTGGTGAGGACATCTGGATGCTCATGTGGTGGTTGAGACTTGCGGATAAGACCACGAAGAACTCTAGCCAAAGTGACAGCTTCCTCCATAGCTCTACGTGGAGAAGCTGGAGCCAATGCTTGGAGGTGGAAAGGAAGGTTGTGCTTAATTGGTGCACTGGCCTGAACTGGCTCGACCTCGAGAGCAGCACAGATGTTGGACAGCATCGATGGACCGAAAGGAAGGGACTCTGGGTGGTGTTGTTGCCATCTCTGGTACTCAGTTCGGAGATCGAATGTGCGGGAGTGTTGGAGATATGGTGGTAGCACGACGGCCTTGTCGCGGGCCTCGCGTGGAAGTTGTACACGAAGGTCCCATGAGTCTAGTGTCACGAAAGAGAAATCGAGGTTCTTGGAGGTCAGGTGCTCGGCAGCGAAGGTATCGAATCGGTTGATGGCATCACGGAAGCTACCAGCGTTGCGGACGTGTTCCCAAGTAAGCGTGGTCAAGCTTGCTGTAGGGAGGTCTTGTTAGCATTTGCAGATTCGTAGAGTCGTGCATCACGGTGCTCGTATGCGCCATGCCGCACAATGGACGAGTATGCAGGCTTGGAGGTTCACTTACTGCACAGAGGAGTAATGGGGGTGTTGACAGGCTTGACAAGGACACTTTCGCGGTGGAGCTGGCAAACGGAGGTGTCAGTCAGATTATGTTTCTTCCATGTCAACAGATTGACTTCTTTTTTCTCTGCAATTTACCTCATCGCAAGTCTTTCCATCAAGAAGAATCCAGCCCATCTCAATGGTCTCCGCAGAATCACGTGTAACATATACGCCATGTTCGTCACACGTTGTCGCGATGTGAATGACGACGTATCTGTCGATATTTTGACCTGGTGCTGTTTGAGGAGTTGCCATGATGTCGAAGGATATAGGGTCGACTAATTGAGAGCGAGTGTGTCGGGAGAAGTGAGGATTGGGGGTTTCTGCCTCGGCGACGACGATGTCTGGTGAGATAGAAGATACTCGGGGCCCTCCAATGGTAGTGGTGGTGGTGGTGATGGTGAAGGAGTAGGGAGGTGTTAATCACAGAGCGTGGTGTTGGAAGAAGAAATTAGTTGCGGAGCTTTGGACAAGGTTCAGATTCTGGTCCGTTAATGGTCAGTTGCTCCCAGTTGTCTAATGGTCACCGTACATCTGTACTTGTGCACATAATCAATCTCCGACTTGAGCACGAATTGGAACATATTGAACAATTATGAACAGTTTCCATGGGCATGATGTATGTGAACAAGATCTGACAACCAAGGCGCATCCAAGGCGCAGTCAGAGTAAAATAGAGTAGATGCAGAAGAATATATCACATTTGAAGGATAACTGGACAATCAACGGTCAACAATGCTATCTATGAACCCAAACATCCCTCTCTCTGTTCTCTCTCTCCATTTCTCTGGTACGGAAAAGACCCAGCGAAGTCCCTGGACAGCCATTCAAAATCCTGTATACAGCTTAGTGGACGATTCTGACATTTCATGATGTTTCTTCCATGGTATGGTACGCGTCCCCAAATAGACCCGCGCTCACACTCATCGATGAAGCAAAACCAAACCAAAGAGCGGAGGGGAGAGGATATATAATAGAGTAAGGAGGGTAAGATGAGAAGGGTATAGGCCGTGGAAGAAGGAGAGGAAGACTCGATCAACCGTGGAAAAATACTAAATACTAAATTGACAAACCCGCAGAGCATCGACTGACTGACTACATTACCTTATTGTGTGATCTCTTCATGTGCGTCGGAAGCAGCTTAGCTAACAGGATCTTGGGATGGAGAGAGAAAAGTAAAAATATTATCGGCCCCAGAGTTACTCATAACTACCTTAACTATACATGCTCCTTATGGTATACCAAGACGTATTATTTATGTGCATACATAACACATACATACATACGCTTTCAATTCCTCCTCCTCCTCCTCCTCTCCTTTTTCTTCGTCTTGTTCATCTTCTTTCTTTTCTCTCTCTCTCCCCCTCTACCTCTCCTCCTTTTTATTTTTATTTTTATTCTTATTCTTATTCTTATTTTTGTTTTTATTTTTATTTTTATTTTTCTGATTGACACGCATTAACAATACGGGTTTGATGACAGAAACACAACAAGGGCGAGTCGATCAGCCTGTCGCGTACTCGCTGTGACGTGTGTGACGATAACTTTCGTACGCTCGCTCAGAGGTAGGGAAAATGGTTCCAACAATAGGGATATAATAGGGGGGAATCATATCAAATGGTAAGAGTTGAAAAAGGTAGTCAACGAAAAACCATGGCTGCGATGTAGTACTATGTATGTACATATGCCTCTACTCATGTAGGTCATATGTAGCTACATATAGCCACAAGCCTTGAGGGGAGGAGTAGCAGCAGCAGCAGTAGCAGTAGCAGTAGTAGTAAGTAGCACTGCTTACTGTGTACTGCGTACTGCACGGCGTCAATATCGAACATGCAAGCTCGTTGCTACCGGCCTCCTTCTGGAAAGCTACCGTGACAGCAGTCATGGAATATCTTGTCGTACGCCTTTGAATAACGCATCAATGCGTTGCTCATCGGGGACATGCACGACGTGCAGATGTGTGCAGATGTGCAATGCAGCACTGCAGCTGGCTATGTTGTTTGTATGTACGGAGTCGAGCGAGGATGGATGGAAGGTGAATGGAATTGGCTGCTTGTATGTACTACCGACAACCTCCTCCTCTCCAAGACATACAGCTACCAGCGCGTGTGTGAATGTTATCATACGAGCGTCATATATCATGTTTCCACGAGATTGCCATGCGTCGTACCACTGAACAGAAAAGAAAGTGAAAGCCGTTCGTTTTGATCAGGGGATAGACATTCATTCATATTCATAGGACAGAGTTGGGTATCACGAACTCAAGTCAGGCATTGATAAACACGTATTTCTTGCCTTCCCACAGTATCCCGTAATTATATATATATATATATATATATATATATATGATATAATAAATACTCCGTGGCTGTTGCACAAGAGGACGAAGTCAAGTACTGTTGTTGTACAAGACTTCATATGCATCGTCTGCAAATACAAATAAACATCCGCCACCAGAAATGATCTCTCTCACTCACTCTCTCACTCACTCAACCTCGTGCCAGCCAAGACTGACATTCGGTCTTTATCAGTCAGTCATCCGGTCATCCATATGATACATTGTCATGTACCCGGAAGAGGTAGTTGGAATTCTACGGCGCAACAGTCTCAAAGCAGGTCGCGTACCTCAACTCACTATGCACACACATACTACACATCCACACAGACACTCGATTCGGATGCAAGAAAGCAGCTCCGACGAACATATGCTCCTCGCTCAAGTTCAAACTACACCGTATTCAATTGTATGGAGAAGGGCACGACCAATCGGGCGCGTGCCACGAGCGCGCGGAAGTATAGCACGCATACTTGTAGATAGAAGCTTTGACTCTGACTCTGCCCAACAGTTGGCCCCAGCATTCCACCAATAGTGCATCGTTTCAAGAGCAGGTAGCATGGGCAGCACACAGCTGGTGAAGGATAGACCCATACAACGAACCAGCATAAAGCCCAGATAGCAGCAGCGTAACGTCTCACGAAAAACCTGCTTCGTCGGGGATGCACCTATGAATATCCATAGTGCCATACTACGAAGGCACATGAATACGTATCTCACCACATACCATTCTCAGCTGCTGCTATTTAGGGCAGCACAGAATCCAAAGCTGTAAACGGGCGTAACGCTGTCCCAATCGGGCAATAAAATGTCCAACTCTTCGTGAATGTCTCCCTGTGTATAAATAGGTGTGGATGTACGGTAGTATCTAGCTCCAACAAAAACACGTATGTATGCAAGCCCAAACGTCGCACCCTTTTATCGCCAGTCCAGCTGGAGCCGATAGGGAACCGACAGGAAGGAAGGCTCACTCGGCAAGAAGGAAATCTTCCGAAGTCGCGACGACCGTCCTGTGCGCGGTGTCAAGATCGCACCGCATCTTCAGATCGTACATCTTCTGCGAGCACGACCGCTCTTGGAATCGATGGTGTCATGCTACATGGCGCGAGGTGTGGAGTTATTGGGTTGGCGAGGCTACATGCTTCCTGAAATTTGATTGAGGGGATTTCTGCGCGGCTGGCTGCAGGCACATCAATGGTCGACGAGGCTGAGCGTGTTGTTGCATTGCTTTGGGCGGATCAATCCTGTGTAAGTGTAGGCAGGGAAGGTGGCCTGAAATGAAAGATGATAAAGTTAAAACTGAGAGGTGAGATATCCATGGCTGTGGAGGATTCAGACCTCCTCCCTTTCAATTGACCATACATATGGAGCATCTAGTTCGAATTGAGGACTGGCATTTCCACCCAATATCACCACCTCAAAAGAAAGCATCAGGAAGCCTTCAAGCAGACTGAAAAAGCAGTGAATTCTAAACTCGAAAATATGGTATTCGTAATCGACGTGAAGCACATCCTTTCCTCCCTATCCATAATCATAAGCGCATACGCCCGAACTCCTCAATACGCCTGCCTAATACCCCTACTCCTACATTAAAGCGCATATCCTTGCAATCCTATATGATCAAACCCCTATTCTGTGAATCCTCTCTCCCTGCATGCGGATAGAGATTGTATCCCTTCTCTGCAAAACTAACAAAGCTCTGTTGAGGGCCTCTTCACTGAGACCCTGGCCTTCCACGAATTCTCTTCGGAGTTGTGCCAAGCTGATACTCCAACCAACAGCAACTCGTCGCTTGAATGCTTCTTCGACCTTGTTGACCTCTTCATTCAGTTCCTTGCTGCCCTGGCTTTGTCCTTGGTTGACAGCGTCCATTGTGGAAGCCAAAAACAGTCGAATTGCTTCGTCAACATGTGCTTCGCTGGCAATTGGAGACAAAGAGAGTTTTGCCAGGGACTCTGTTATGCGAATAATAGCTTCGAGTTGACGTACTGTAATTGGAATCGAAGAGCGTTGATTTGCAGAGACCTCGGCAGCATGAACCTGACGACGAATTGAAACGAAGTGTGAGGACAGCTTCTCAGCAGCTTCTGGGGAAAGGCGTGGTGCACAGCGTCTATTTTGAAAAATGTTAGCCGTCTATTAAGACTTTTAGCTTTGTAGTTAGTGACTTACGATTTGCAGTAGCTGATATACCTCTTCATCTTCTCTACAGATATTTCGGACTCTACTTGCTCTTCAACACCACGACCTCCCATGTGAATACCCATAACGTGTCGAGCAATCTTTTCATCACGGCCACGTTCATGTTCATCTCTTACAATAAAGATCATGTCGAAACGCGACAGAATAGTGGTCTGGAAATCAATGTTTTCCCCAGGGGATTTGAGATCATCATAACGCCCAAAGATTGGGTTAGCTGCCGCAAGAACAGATGTTCTTGCATTGAGAATTGTTGTGATACCCGCCTTCGCAATGGAGATAGTTTGTTGTTCCATAGCTTCATGAATGGCGACTCTGTCTTCGTCTCTCATCTTGTCGAACTCATCGATACAAACAACTCCTCCGTCAGCAAGAACCATGGCTCCTCCTTCAAGATAGAATTCTCTGGTAAGATGATCTCGCTGAACAGATGCTGTAAGACCAGCTGCTGATGAACCTTTTCCAGAAGTATAGATAGCAATAGGTGAAACCTTTTCCACGAACTTCAATAGTTGCGATTTCGCAGTTCCAGGATCTCCCAGCAACAGCACGTTGATGTCTCCACGGAGTTTCATTCCATCCGGTAGGATTTTCTTAGACCCACCCATGAGCAAACACGCAATAGCCTTCTTGATATTAAGGTTGCCATAGATGGACGGGGCAATACAGTTGGCGAAAACTTCGTAGAGGTCCGGTCTTCTGCTCATTTCAAGAAATTCCTGTTCTTCTTCCTCTGAGAAGATCGCGTTTCCCTTTGCAGTATGATCGACGTCGCTGTGGATTCCAACAGCTCGAATATAAGGGTGCTTGATTGCAACCGCGGATACAGAGGATGAGCTCTTGGACTGCTTGTTGCTGAAAATGGAATAGATTCCCATTATCGTGCATCGAGTTCCAGGGACCACACGGTTCGTTAAATACCTCTCGGCAGAGACAATTACATGTCTAGGCAACTCTCCAACAGGTACTTGGTCTGGAGCCTCTTGAAGTTTGATGACTTGCTGGTCAATGAACTGTGACTTTTCATGCACTACAAAATATGGATCCATTGGGCACTGGTCGGAAAAGTCTGTTGGTGCCTTTTGCCTACCACAGACTCTTGGTAAAGTAACGCCAGTGAATCCACCCATGACGGTCAGGGTCTGCACATGGTGACAGTTTCGACATTGAATGTATAGTGCTGTAGATTTCGAAGAGAGTACTGATGCCCCAATGACGATACCTGGGATTCGAATCAAATGGGATATGCGCAGGGCGTCAAGATCACGGATTGATAATTCGGATGCTGTGGAGTGTAGAAGGAGCTGATGTTCTGGGAGATCAAGATTCTCAGCTTTCACGGAAGGGTACACTATGCGGTGAGTGCACTTCTTCAAAGCAGCTTCGAACTGTGAGGTGGAATTAGAAGGGTTTCTGAGAGAGTATCGGGAATGGCATACAAGAGGAATAATCTCTGCAGGCTCAGTGGTAAGTCTATGAGCAAGCTCTTCGTTATATGAGATTAAATGTGCAACATCAACATCGCAGTAGTATTGCTTGAGAAGGGCATTCTCTCGAATTTGGTCTCTGAGAGAGTTTTAGTATCAATCTGGTCATCATAAGGACCTCAACTAACCTGTAAATAAAGGCATTGTCGAGACGAAACTCTAGAATGAAGTTTTGTAACTGAGTTTGAATCTGGATACGGGAGTCTTCATTCTCGCCATAGTCAGGGGCCAAGACACTGAGTGAGTATACCGATTGACGATCCATGTTGTTGTTGTGGTTGTTTGTATGAGATCGTTATGTTTGTCGAAGATTTGCACAACAACTCTTATTAGCAGGAGTCAATTGAAAGTCGTGTCGCGTCGCAGCAGCGCGTCTCAAGCACGCGTGAGCTGATGTCGTGTAAAGTGGCGGAACCATTAAGTTCCGATATTCCTGCTTTCGCCTAATAATCGAGGCTCTAATCGGCACCAGCATCAAAGGATGCATGACAGTAATGATACATTGGCATCTAAATATCCGACTCCTTTTTATTCAGCCTCCAAAAAAAGTCAATATTCAAATGTTGGGAGCACTTAAAGGCCAGCAATGATATCACGGTGACAGTCAGTGAATGTCAACAGCGTCGTTGACCAGCCCAGAAGTGGCCTCCGTGGCCTTGAGAACATTATGTCCTCCTCAGCTACGCGGCAGTCAATAGACAGCCTCACATCGCCCACATCCCCTTCACGAGACAATGAATACCCATTTCCGCGATACGATGCTTCGCAGAGGCCTGGTTCAAGAGATAGATATAACATACGACGAGGGTCAACAGCGAGCTCCATACATTCAATTGGTGGCGCCTTAGATAGCTCTACCACTAGCTGGTCACAAGCCGTGAGCGAGTCTGGACAGAACGGTGAGCATCGGCTTTACATCTTAAGTGAAGAACCAACTAACATGTATTGAAAAACAGCTATATCAACGCTTCTGCAGCCTCCAATTGTCCGAACAGGCCTCCTTCCCCATACCTCTGCTCCAGCTTCTAGTGCTCACAAACCACCTACTGCCCGAGACATCCCGCCTGTAACACTTACGAATCTTCCGCAAGTCGACACTGGAGAATTCAAATTCTATCTGAACCAGATTGGAGCATTATATGATGCATCTCAACGAGCTAAAGAGAACGATGACGACAACGGTACACAGCTATTCAGACGTGGGAGCAAGCAGGATGATTTTGCCGATCTTGTCGAGAACGGGGTGGGCAAAGGTTCAGTGAGACCACGGATATCTAGAAATGCTTCATTGGCTTCTCTGAGATCGCTATCAGGTGTTGAGACTCCACAGCCAAGAAGGCGTTCAAGTGGCGGTGTTGGAAGAAGAGCCGCCCATGCGGTCACCCCCTTATCTACAATTCCAGGCGTCTACTTCGAGCCCGATTTCCATCTCGAAAACCCGCGGACTTTTGATGTTGTCAGTGAAAGATCCGAGGTTGTAAGACCAGCTCCGGGTACACCAGATGTGAAACCACCGAATGGTTCTGCGGCCGGACCTAGGAAAGCACTCGCAACAAATGCGATATTACAGGAAAAGCTCTCATGGTATATGGATACTATAGAAATACATCTGATCTCGTCTATATCTACAGCGTCAACGTCTTTCTTCGCTGCTTTAGGATCTCTGAGAGAACTGCACACAGAAGCTGCCGAGTCCGTTACACGAATTAAAGGGCTGAGAGAAGAATTAGAGGCACTTGACAAGGAGATGGCAGTCGGCGGTCTCGGAATTGTGAATAAACGCCGCCGAAGGGAGAACCTGAAACAGTTAGGTGATGCTGTACTCCAGCTTCGACGTGTAGTTGATGGGGTTCAGCAATGTGAGACTCTTGCGGAGAATGGTGATGTCGAGAAAGCATTGGATGCTATCGACTCTCTGGAAAAGCTCATTGCTGGTGAGACGGATAATGAAGAGACCAAAGATCTCATAAACCTCCGTGATCTGCGAGGCGTCAAAGCGCTCGAAGGGGTCACTGGGGAGCTCGACTCATTGCGGTTCCGAATTGGAAAAACGTACGAGTCTCGGTTCCTTAACTCTCTATTGGCCGATCTGCGCCAACACGTCACATCAGTATCCGCAGCAGATACTTTACATCGGTGGAGTAATGCGTCGCAAAGATCAAGAGGTGTGATGGGACTTGAATCATTGGCTGCTCCGACGTATATGAATCTCACAGATGAGTTCCGCTCCGAAATGCTTGCACAGATCAATGGGCTTCATCGCGCGAACCATACTTCTGCTGCTACTACAGTATATAGAGATCAAGTTCTTCGTGAGGTCAAGGCCATCATCCGAAAACCACTTCCCAGCTCTAGTGATGATGATAGAGACTCCATGATGTCAGCATCTACTGTTGGCGGACGTCAACTCTCACAACAAGAAAAATCATCGATCCTCGCTCGCAATCTACGAAATTTAGAGCCAGCAGATGCCGAGGATCTCCTAGTGAAGATATATATTGGAGTCGGAGAGACTCTACGTCGACTGGGCACCCAGGTAAAAGTTCTGCTAGATGTCACCAGTACTTTGGGTGATCCTTCTGATCCATTGCGGTCACCTCCTCGTAGTCCTAATCCTAGCATGGGGTCTATTGCTGGCCGTGTGAATGCAGGTAGAGCACGCAGCAACTCGGCACTAGAAATCCAAGAAGAGATGCATCAGGCACTTGACATGTCCAATCTACTTGGCCAATCAGTTGATATGGCACAGAATCAGATTGTTAAGGTCCTGCGAGTTCGTTCTGAGCAAAGCATTCATCAACCTCTCCCTCGCTTTCTACGCTACTTTACACTTAATCTACTCTTTGCCAATGAATGCGAGGCTGTCTCCGGTCGTAGCGGCACCTTGTTGAAGAACATCGTCAATGGTCATATTAAGGACTTTGTTCAGCAATACGGAGATTCGGAACGCCAAGAGCTTGCGCAGGGTATGGAAGCCGACCAGTGGAGTGCTAGAGATTTTACTGAGTCAGATGTTTCAATCCTTTCTCAAATCCTTGAAGCCAGTACAACAGATGCTGTGTCGTGGACAAATAGCAGCAAAGTATGGCTTCCATACTCTGACGATTTGCCTGTGGCAGCTAATGGTACTACCACAACCACCAATGGAAAGGTTGCAACAAGGTCAGCCTCTATTGGTACTGAATCCTTTATTCTTCCTAATTCGGCCATACTATGTCTCCATGGTATTAACGGATTCCTTCATCTCACAACTGGTATACCGTCTATGACTCGCGAAATTGGTACTTCCCTATTAGAATACCTGAAGCTTTTCAACTCCCGTTGTACACAACTTATTCTCGGCGCTGGCGCCACTCGCTCCGCAGGTCTTAAGAATATTACAACAAAACACTTGGCGCTTGCGAGTCAAACACTTTCCTTTGTGTCGGCTTTGATACCACATATCCGAGATTTTATAAATCGTCATGCAGGTTCGAATGCTTCCACACTAAGCGTCGAGTTCGATAGACTTCAACATCTGTTCCAAGACCACCAAAACAGCATCTTTGACAAGTTCGTCGATATCATGAGTGGAAGAGCAACGACACATGCGAAAGCTATGCGACAGATCAAATGGGATGAAAAGAGCCAAGTCACAGGTGTGAATTCTTACATGGAGACTTTGGTGAAGGAGACCAGCACTCTTTATCGTGTTTTGTCAAAACATTTATCCGAACAAACCGTCTTGCAAATCATGAACCCTGTTTTCAAGAACTACCGTGAACAATGGGGTCAAGCATTCAATGATGTGGAGATCGAAACTCAACTCGGCAAAGATAGGTAATCACCCAGAATCTCCATAAAGTCAAAACAGCTGCTAACAAACTTCCAGATTACAGCAAGATGCTGAATTCTTCTGCGTAAGAATCAGCAAGCTTGAAGGCTCCGGCGATCTGGGGGCTCACATCCTCGAAATTGTATCACAGAAAACAATCAAGGCCCTGCCGCAACTACCACCATTGGAGAAGGCCCTCCCGACGATCGAGATCCGCCCCGAAGTGCCGCAGAAAGACACAGCAAGTGAGAAAGCACTGAGCAGCGGATCACCCCCCAAAGCTGCCATAACTACACCTTTGCCTTCCACCCCATTGCCGACGGAGTCCGAACGTACGCTGGATATACAGATCGGAGAGCCCGAGTTCAAGCCCGAGTCAGAAGAGACGAGTACCACGACTACACCTAATCCTGAAGCTGCGAATCAAGATGAGAAGGAGAAGGGGAAGGAAAATGGAGATAATTAGATACCACTGATCATTGTAATAATCGCTACATAGCGCATATCTCAGTTCTACAATGAAGCATCTTACGTATATATGTCATCACGTTCAAATGTACCAATAATTGCGTTCTGTATACAGGTTCTGACAATCCCCACCCACCTACACCCCGTCCTTCACCGGAATCAACATTGCAAACAATCCCATCAAACCACTACTGGCCTGCAATGAAATCAGTTGCAACCGAACAGATTCTATACCCCATACACTCAGATAAATGTATCATATCATCCCCTTCATCCACCCCATACTTTACTCTCTGAAAACACCTCAACTAGTGGCTCATACTTCTGTAGAAAGCGCTGCGAGAACGGATCATATTCGACTGTATGTATTAGAGCTGGTGAGTATTTACACCTATTACGATAATTCTGGTATTTCAGAAATCGGCGATGTGCTTAGCGCCCACCCTTGTAGGATCTCCGATACGTGGTTCGAGGCCATTTAGAAGGAGAGCTTCAACGAGCTTTCTGAGGACTAATCAACAATCTACCAACTGCCTTACGACTAACTTTGCTTCTGAACGATGCAGATTTTGTACATCAGCCAGCTTACCTAGGCAACGGGTGGCTATGCTCTTTAAGGATATACCCACATCAGCCTGTAAAATACGTCGGCTAGGGGTATATGGTCTTTACTGTCTGAGTCGTTTGATTATAAAGGGACACAAGAACAAAAAAGATCTGTACATAATTACCGTCATCTACATAGAAGCTGTATGAGATCACAAACTACTTTTGCGCTGCGATTGCTTGAATTGAAGCCGCAAGAAGTCACAATATTGCAAAATTCATCTATTGGTATCTAGTTGCTAGGAATTTAGGAATCAACTGTATATGTTCTGAGACTAACCTGTATTTACGTATGCACTCGTTCAGAGTACCTGGTAGGACTATAGCCACAGTTCGATATTATATTGTGAAGTTGAAACATCCTTTTTCTCCGACGCTTACAAATGAGATATTAATAACAATCCAATGGTGCCAGTCAGATTCGTGCAATATAGATGCATGCTATGAATATAGAACCGAAAGCTCAATTTCAGTACTGGCCTTTATGTCATTGTCTCTGAATTGCTATTTGGCTCTTTGCTTTGTTACGAAAGCACATAGGCTATCCGAGCGTAGCGCCATATTGATGGAATGATGAATAAAGACATGGAAGACTCAAGGCATCTTGCGAGTTTGCACGAGCCGTCTGATCCATCCCCTTCAGTTTCGTGTCACCATCGAGCAGAATGTGGCTTCCCCCGTGAGAAGGGAGCTCAGGAGAAGATTTTGAAAACGCGCTCCTTAACCCCATCGTCCCGTTCCCCTATTATCTGATGTCCCTAACCTGACTTATAACTCAGCCTTTCTTCATCAGCACCAACGCGCCTCGACTCACGTGCGTTCATCCCTTGCCCCTAAGCGCACAACACGCATCACGAACCTTCAAAAAGGGGCTCCAAACACAACGCTGAGATGCAACTGCGATGGTGCAGGCAATAGGATGGAACGGGAAGGCAGGGATGCAGAACTCGGCAGGATGAGACTTGAGGAATGTAGATGTACATACACACGGTGCACGCAGTGCACACAAACGGCAATTTAGGTGCGATTGCGGGAGTCTCAGAATTAGGGCCTTAAGATTGGCGAGGACCCGACGTGCGAGGTTTGCACGCGTTGGAAAGGCTTGGCGGTCTGGCGAGCTGGAAAGCTGCAAAGCTGGAAAGCTTGGCAAGACGATCATCTGTTTTCCCTGACTATGCGACGACTGGGGTGTATTGCACAACATAAGTATATGTAACTTGTTCGTCGTGACTTAATTCGATTTTGAACTTCTGATTTGCTGCGTACGCTGAAACTAGGGAACCGAGTACGAGGATCGGCAAGGACATTCTTTTGGGGGTTGTAGGGAGTTGTTTCATCGTTAAAGGAGCGACTGGATGGATCATAAGCTGTGAAGTTGTGCGACGTGACATACGAGCTGATGGCAAGGCGCCAACTTGTCGCATGTTGACCCCGTATCAATACACACGTTTCATTCAATCATGTTGCAAGTCACTGAGTACGGAGAAGTTATATGTGTGAAAATTTTGGTATTTAATTGTTGCAAGTAACAAACCCGATATCATCTGAGATGGTATGGGATGCTGAAGAATGAGAAAAAGAGAACTGTGTAGAAGATTTGAACCGACGAGGTCGAAAATCATTGCAACTATAGACAGCGAAGAAGTGTATATGGTATAAATATCCCCCAAAATGGTATAATGAAGCAATCGCGCCTGTTCCGTGAACCTGAAACTTTTGTTTCCCCTCTATAGTCGTCCATGTGTCGTATAGAAATCGTGACAAGATTTGAACTTGTTTGCGGCCAAGTCATTCCAGGCGGGGTTAGCAGATCAGACACAGCAGATCAATGCCCCCGGATCCTCAAAGTGAGAATGGGAATTTACTGTTGCTTGGAGAAAACCTCACGACCGACCTTGACGGCGGAGCTGTCAACAGCGCGGGTTGGGATGACGGCTCCACCACGCTTGCTCTTGGAGGAAGAAAGATTACCGAGGAGACAGATGAGATCGACCTCGGAAGAGGACTGGGTCTGAATGTCATCCCACTTGTTGTAGGCATTGTCGCAAGGGAAGGTCTGGCATCCAGAGACGGGGGTCTTGGATGAGGCCGGGTAGAGCTCCTTGACGTTGCTGTTGTCATCTGGGTCGACAATGGCGGAGACGTCGAACCAAACGGCAGTGTCACCCCATCCAGTGAAGGAGACCTCTCCGAGCATACCTGGGGTGTTCTCGGCACCCTCCTCGATAGCATAAAAGTTGCCAATCCAAGCATCAGGGAAAGAGACTTTCTGAGATCCAAGACCATCGACGGTGATAGAATCGACACTGGATTGACCCTCCTGAGGGGTGAAGTAGATAGTACGCTGGGTAGAGTCCTGGTTGACGAACTCAACACTGTTGGCAACAGCCTGGGTGGCCATGATGGCGAGAGTAAGAGCGGTAGCGATGAACTGCATGTTTGCGGTATGTGTTTGCGAGTTGATGTTGATAAATGATAGTAGAATAACGTGAAGCTGAATGATCAGGTATCTCTTGATATGATCGTGAAGTGTGATTGAGCTGTTGAGCTGAAATCGGACTGTCGTCAAGACTGTACTGTCGCGGACAGATGTGATGTAGTTGGTATGTAGGGAATGTGTCGATCACAGATCGATAGTTTGCAATGAAAGCAGAAGGAGTGTAAAGAACTCGTCGATGTCTCTTGCCAAATGATTGTGGATGTAGGATCAAGAAAAGAGAATCATGGCGGGGGATCAGCGGAATCTATATACGCCTGGCCCCAATACAGTAACTACGGGGGCAATAACATATGCTGAGCTTCAACTCACATCCCGGCATCTGCTCGGACTCTTCCATGAGGGGTGGGGATGACTAAGTCCGTCGATGCGTAGACCAATCCTACGGACGTTTGAAAACTGAAGAAAAGACTTGAGGACAGGGGTCAAAGCTCATCGTTAGGCTTTGTGTTCCTGGCGTACGGAAGGATGGAACACTAAACAGGGAAGACTAGAAAGAGTAGAAGAACCTGCCTTAACTTGTTTAGAACCGGGTGGGATAATGCGTGAAGACTTTTTTTTTTAAGGAGAGGCTTTGCTGGCGTGCACGGCGAGTGTTTTGGCCTCTTTGATTTTGGCTCCGACAGCTTATTGAAGCTCACGTTTTGTGATCAAGTCTGCGCCGTAGGGATCATAAGAAAGTTCAGCACATGTGCGAGGGATCCGAAAGTATGCAGGAAACAAAGGCAACGTGTCGGACATGGTAGACCAAAACACTGTCTGACCCGTAGACGCGGTGACCAGATTTGAGGACGTAAGGTCGGCATCGAACGCTGGCAAACACAGTCAATCAGTCAATCATCTTTCCAAGAGTTAGCCATGACAAAGCCCCCGTGTCTCCATAACGGGTGGGATGAGACGAGGTTGAGCAGGCGTTCCCAGGTGCAGCAACAAAAGCTTGCAAAGACTCTGTCGGGTGTCTTCGATTGGATGACGAAAGCGTTCGTACCTGGCACTAGTTCATTAGCTCTATGGGTAGGGCAGATGCCTGGCGCGGGAGGCACTCAGCCTTTCAAGGGCCGCAGTACGTCCAACGCACCCTTCTCATGTCATGAAGGTGTGAGAGGAATCAAGGCTAGAGCTCCAGGGAACTATACGGCAAAGCTAACGATTCATAGATGTGATGAGGAAAAGCAGCGTGTGTTCTGTGTACATTTGTCCAATAAAGGTTGTAAGAGACCTTGCGAAGGTGCGCTGTTCCTGGAAAAAGCGCCCAACTCCCCTGCGCCTCTCGCTTGGTCGTATTTTTTTCATTTTTTTTTCATTTTCTTTCATCAGCGCCTGTACTGCGTATGCCTGTATGCCTGTATGCCTGTACGCTTGTCAGTCCAACTCGCTACCTATGTTTCCTGTGCCTGATCGCCCCGTCGCTCCATCGGTCCATCGTTCACCCAAAGTCCACCCGCTGCGATGCCCTAGCCAGTCAGTATTCGATGTACGCACTTAATCGGGAGACATGTCTTTCATACCACGCGTGGCTCACTGGGCTTCTGCCAACAACGGGTCTTTGTAAGACAAAGGTGAATGTTGATGCACGTCGGAATCCATGTCCATTGTTGCGTTACCTTATGTTTATTATTATGCCGAGAAAAAGTGGCGTCTCTTTCCAAGAATAATAAGCTCTGTCAACAAAACAAAACAAAAAAAAAAGAAAACCAAGGAAACAATAGCTATTATTATGAGGTATCCATCATACGCGGTCAAAGAGTTGTGTTTCCGAGACCAAACGAAGACTTCTCGCGGCAATTGCCAGAGCCCAACATAATAATTGATGATCTCTGTGCTCCCCGAAACTTGAAATGTTACAGAAAGTCTAAATTTCCACACGTGCACTTGGATTACTTTGAGAAGAGACGACTATCATAGCAGTGCGCTCATAGGCCGAGTGTCGGTCGATGAACGAATCATCATAGGCCGCAATAATGGGCGAAGAAAATTCGAATTTTCATCTAAACATCACATCAGCATGCGTCAAGAGTTAGTAGAGTTGTCTGAATCATGCACAAGATCCATCAGTCTTGCTCTTTGAAGTCCAAGATGCACCGTCATCAAACCGCTTTCATCTCAGCGGACATTGGCTGCTTGTCATCTCTGTGGATATGCTGTAAAAGTTAGCAAATAATATGATGTTCACTGTAGGGGTGCCTTGAAGCCAGCCTGGTCAGAAAGCGACGTGGATGAGGTGGCATGTCTGAGGTCTTCTGAGCCTTCTCGACAAAAGAAAGCAAGACTCGGAAGTACTCCAATACAGGGTAAGTCCATGAGTGTTTACCGATGAGCAGGCTTCGGAATACACTCTCTATGCGGCTACTGGACAGCAGATTCTGTTCAATAGTCCTTCCGGCTCGCACCCAAAGTTCTGGATGGGTTTTGTCGCGGAATAGACGCGGCCGGATCAGATTATTCACGCAAGAGATCGGAGACCGTTGTAGCCATCTACGGACGTGGCAGCGAGTCGTCGATTCGTGGTGCCTGAGTGCCACCGGTGTGTGGGTGCCTAGGTAAGGTAGGCACGGGATTCTTGGGGTCTGGATGCACACGGTTGCCGGCACGTCACATCTCTCGCCGCCCGCAAAACCAGAGAGAGTGTGAATCAAAGCAAATCAAATCAAATGGTAGTAAACTTGATGCCTTGAAAGGGCATCTCAAATGTGCCTGCATCTTCAAGCACCAGGTACCTGTTCAAGTGGGGTCAGTATGGTTTTCTGCTTACTTACAGAAGACAATATCATGGAGCATCTAGTTCTGGATGGTGAAGGTTATTGTTCCTGAGATCCATCCATTCAAGCGAATCCTCCTCATGCACGAATATGCGGGACGATGCGATTCGATGAGAATATGATAGGAATACCTCTTGGTCCACAGGATTGGAGCTGGGTTGCTCGCTGTCGGGTAATTTCCAAGACCTTCCGTAACAGGGACGTACTGCGTACATATGTACTACGGTAGTACTCACATGCGGTTTGAAGTTTGCATGTGACTGTTGCTTCTGCATTATCAGCTGGCATGCACTGCGATACCTAACTGAAGAGACTGATAAGTATCAGTCAGTCCTTGGTGAGAGATTGGGATAATACATATGCATGTCTTCATGTTGTAAAATGTTGGATATGCCAGCGAATGAGGGTGGGGTGACAGAGTACTCAGTAGTAATCCGGAGTGAAGTCCCAACACGCTGCTTTCAGTCTGCGAGTGACTGGCTGGCAATATCTCGGCGTTCTTATGGGGCGACAAACCGTGGGCCTGGAGTTATAAGTAACGTGACATTGGTAAGCTATCGTTCAAGATACCTACCTATGGCAGCGCTCTGCTTGAAGATGAAGTCGGAGAAGTCCCCGGGAAATCATCTGCAAAGAATGGCGGTTGGCGTCTGGCGTCTGTATCTTGAGTACATATACGAAGTACAAACTGAAGTAAAGTGTCGTGTTCTCCACACGTTGTATGATACACAACACTTGAGCAGCGGTAAGATAGAGTGATGATACCGTGGAGTGTGAGGACAGAGTGTCTGCCGCGCAAGAAAGAAAAGTACCTACCTAAGTTTCCTCAACGGACCGAAGAGTTTGGGAATGTATTTGGTGTATGAGACCTCGACCTTTCCACGCCAAAGATTCTAGGCTTTACGGTTGCATCCTCGAAAGAGTGGATCGCTGCACTTCGTACGGTGGATGTACGTAGTATGAATGAATAACTCACCTACGTCGTAGTAAACTCAGAGTCGGAGACCAAAGTGCTGACGTTGATGCCTTGGCAGATTTTCTGTGCTGAGTTGAGATGCAACTGAGAGGGAAGAGGCGCGCCATGGAGGAGGCGCATGTGGGCTGCCTGACCTACGTTACGATAGGAGGAGGGGTGAACACAAATTTGTGCCAAGTAGACACGCAGCAGCATAAGCAGGTGAAAACTCTGCACAATTCTTTCGATCCATCAACAGCTGACCTGACCAGGAAGTAACATTAATACGACGTTGGCTATGCTGTGCTCGCAAGTACCACGTAAGCTGTTGAAGAGAGATATCCAGGAAGTACCCCCGAACGCCGCAGTGATGATGCAAGGCGTCTTTTCACCCTTCTGGACGACAAATCCAACGTAATCGTGGCATTTTGTCTGAAATAGGACACTGAAGTCCGACGTTGATGAGGAAGCAAA
The DNA here is from genome assembly GCA_024752435.1 of Allantophomopsis cytisporea. Classification (NCBI taxonomy): domain Eukaryota; kingdom Fungi; phylum Ascomycota; class Leotiomycetes; order Phacidiales; family Phacidiaceae; genus Allantophomopsis; species Allantophomopsis cytisporea. The sequence continues at coordinate 1,242,289 of CP103034.1, forward strand.
TCCTTCATCCAGAGTCAAGTAAACCAACAAGGTATTGGAATACAGAAAGTAAATAAAGTAGGGACTGAGGTATGTTACCTCAATCCTAAACTCAAGTGTGAAGCATACCTAGGGAGGGTGAGAGTGGAGTTACGGTAAGTGTGGGAGAGAGCGTGTACGGCGCGTGCAAAATGCAGGTATTGCACGATGCAATCAATGTCATGTATATAGATAGATACTTAGATAGGTTATGAATATGGATATGGATATGGATGTGGATATGGATATGGATATGGATATGGATATGGATACTTCAACTGACATATATCATACATAATAGAATCCTGTCAATACTCCGTGTTTCCGTGGACACAGTACCGGTGACACATCTATCTATCTCGTGTCGTCGGCTTCGCCCTTCAGAAGGCGTACGACCGTTCGTCCTGCCACTGTTATGGTACAATCAATAGCACTACTGCGGCACATCTTCACTGTATTCTTCGCAGTTTTAGGGGCGATTCGCACTGAAGACACTCCAGTGACACCGAAAATGTACCCTGAATCGTGCGGCCCCAACGCTAAAATCCTTCGCAAAGTCGGCTGTTTAGTGAACAGTATGCTCAAATATGCGCACGAATACTCAAATTAACGACGTAAACACCTATCATGCACTCTAGTCACACAAGGTGCTATAATATGCCTCGGACCACAGAATACAGCAGAATCAGAGATGGATGCATAGTGGATCATACTTTCATCTTCACTCGCTTTCAACGCCGTGGGGGCCTCCTTCACCTCATTTTTCACCGTCGCGGCAATTGTGCAGTAGTTGAAGAGACCACTCTGAGATATTCCGGTTCTGGTGAGTTGATGGAGTCAACAAAAAACACAAAAGTCGACTACTAGTGTATTGATTGTCTCATTAAAGAAACTTACTCGGAGGGGCGCCTGAGCTGCAGTCAGTAATGTGCCGGAACGAAAAGAAAATCCCTTCTTCACACCCTCTTTCGCCTTGTAGTACAGCTAAGTTTTTCGAGTCGGAAAAGTGAAAGGGTTGTTCAACACTTCTCGCGGCGATTTCTTACTCTAAGTATGGAGAGTTCATACCTATGTACCTTGCTGTCAAGGTTCAGGAACGAGGGGAAGATGGACGTACAATACAATTCTGTGGTTCGATCACATATGTTGTGTAAGTAAGTATGTGTAGTACTCAGTAGCAAGACGGTGACGCTTTGCTCCTCAGTTCTTCTCACTGCATTCTCCCAACATTTTGAGAAAGAAAAGAAGATCCCCGCTCCCCTCATCTTCAAAGATCAGCCTCGGTACCATTGATGACGGTGATAAAGGCTCAGCTGTACTACACACAACATCTTTCGGTCGTCCGATGGCTGCATACTTTAAAACATGATTCCATCCCGAATGAAAGCATGACCATTCATATGTTGATTATGCACTGTTCAAAGTGATGAGTTCCCGAGGACGACCTCAGCTTAATAGGATGAGACATCAAGACAGCAGTCTGAGCATCTTCTCCATGTCTCACCAAGAGCAACGGCAAAGGTTAATCATACCTCCAACTTCAAAAGACATATCTGTTGGCCGATAAGCTATCACTTCCATGTTATGACCTTGTTAGTATCTCTCCGCATCTTCAAGATGCGGGGAAACAAAATCTGATATGTCTCTTGTGTCTTTGTCTCTCTCTCTCTCTCTCTCTCTCTCTCTCGTCGTCCCTTTACCATTTTTATCGTTATCTTCTATCAGAAATCACGAAAAAAAGTAAAGCCACTTGTCTCGCAGTCTTCCATACAAAATACCACGTATTTTGTTATTTCGGTCTGATCACGACCTCGATATTTATATCTCTTCTTCTCCCAACAAATTAGATTGCTTCCTCTGGAAGCCTTCCTCGTATAAACCGTATAGCAGTCCTAAGCCTACCTTCTAAGAATCCCATTTGAGAAGAGGCAAAGAAGATAGCAGCATCATCGAATGGTTCCATCGCTTGAGATCACCTGCTCTACATAAGTATTTCCTTCTCGGTTCCGAGTCTTTCCACGTTTATTCACGGGAGAATACGACGACGATGATGATAATCATGAGGAGGAGAAGGAGGAGGAGGAGGAGGAAGAGGTGGAGGACAATACTTTCGACTCTTGATTCGATATCTTACGTCATAATTGAATAAGGAAAAGAAAGATGGGTCGAGAGAAACGCGGCTCGTATTTCTGTTAACGTATGCTGACTAGACTGCCTGATAGGTTGATCTGAATATGGTGCCAATCGATAGGTTCGAAGAAGGTCTAAAAGGTATCCACAAATGTCATGCCAACCCAGACCTTACGCAAAACTTATTATGGCGACGCGAAGGTGATCGAAGAAGGACTTTTGCTTCATGTAATCCATATCGGGTAAGAGAGGAAAGCAGGCATAGTAACTCTATATAAATTCTTGCTTTTGAAATCTTCTAAGAGGCCATGGCCAACAGATATCAACTACCTATTCTAGAACATGAGAGTGTATGGATTATAAGAAGCGAAACCTGAGTGAGAGACGTATGACGAGGGAGTTTGGTGATCTATTTATGCTACATCTCGTATTGGGCTTGACTGTCCTCGCCGCCAGTGCTCGATACGGAGTAGAGAGGTGTGATGGTATCAACACTGAGGTAACAAACAATCAATGTAGGAGCTTTCCTTCGGCTAGTCGATGGAAGAGGAAGCGTCTGTCCCTCACTTACTTTTCGACTTATTCACTGAAATGAAGACGGAGCTCAGCCTAGGGCGACCTTGGGTGTTCAAAGTGAAGAATCGATGAAAGATCGTTCAACACCTTGGGTAAATCAAGCAGGATAACGCAAAGTAAATGGCAAGGTAGGTAAGGTAGTTCTGCAGTTATGCTGTTAGCTTATCGAATGTTGTGAGTTAGAATAGAAAGTGAGTACCTTGGCTGCAGTAAGTACCATGTGGCTGATCAATCACCTTGTTCTTACGAACCTTATTTGCATGCTGAGTGAGTGTTGTAGGCGAGACTGCACACGCTCGACTTCTCGCCAGGAATCACCAAATATTCATCTCTCCGTTTCCTATCATCAATCAATGAGATATCAGGATATCTCTCACAATCATCCCTGTGTGAGATTATACTTCATCAGGAGCATTTATCGATTGTCGCTTCATCAATGCGAGTGTTATGATGTTCTCTTCCATACCTACCTACTAGTAGTGATTGAAAGGATAGGTAGCTAACTCTAACCCTCCGCAAGGCACAAAGCACCCCACCGTTTTGTATCTACTATGTATCCGTATGCACTTACTTGCACTTTATTTTGCCCCACCACACATCACAGCTCGGGTCAATTGAGCAGTTCAAAGAGCCTCCGCAGCCTCCGTACGAGGTGGCTTGTTATATTCTCAAGCTAAACCATCACAGATCATCATCTGGAGCCTTGACTACACCTCCCGATAGCAACGCTATGTAGCCATATCATTGCCTACCACCAGCCCGATGAGCCTCGATGCTCCCTGGCTACTCCACTGCCCTGTGTATATCGTCCCACTCCAACCGTGTTCGCATGCTAAACATAAACATCAGCCGTTTACCTGAGCACAGTCATTGTATCTATCTTTTAACTCAGGAAGCTAAACTACACGGACTCCAATGGGAACAGTGTGCCTTGGCGGAAATATATTCGCGCACAATAAGCAAGAGTTAATTCTGATGCCGTCTGCTTGTCACTTCCTTATCTGGTCTCGTACTGAAGTACCAGAGGGAAAACACGTAAAAGATATCATCTTTTGCCTCTGCTACCGTCGTCTATTACACATCGCCGAGCCCCTCCCAAGGGCAACCGAAATAGTATCATGAGAGGCCCTTTCCTCAGTGGCTGTTGGAGGCGGTCCAATTGATAGGCCAGGTACGGAAACCATAAGTAGGAATTATCCTAACTATGAAGCGGTCGTTCCGGTCAGTCGCGATTCCCTACCTACTATCACGCATGATCCCGGAGAAAGAGGTAATCAAGGTTCGACTGAGGTAGGTACTCCATGGGGAAGTGTAGATAGAAGCTTCCTGATGTGATGAGAATCTTTGCCCTATAAGATCCTTCGATTCCCATCTTGTCTTCCCTTCTCTTCTTCTTCTCGTCTTCTCCTCATCGTCAGCAACATCTTCCGTCTTCTGTTCTCATCAGTTCTTTGCTTGGAAGTTCACCTTCATACACTTTCGCTCTTCACACTCGCTTTCAGAAAAGAGACACTCGTTCAAGATGAAGTCCTTCATCTCTATTATCCCAACATTTGGCCTCATCGCCATGGCTAGTGCCAAGATGCATGCTGCTCAGTCATACCCAAATGTCACTCAGTCTCATCCAGCTGTCTACGGATCCGAGACTGGACCTGAAAAAACTGCCACTGAGTACTCTGTTGTCGCGACCTTGACGACTTATTGCCCAGAGCCAACTATGTTGACCTATGGCACCAAGACATACACAGTCACTAAGCCGACAACTCTCACCATCACAGGTAAGAAACCCGGCTTTGTGTACCAAAGGGTATATCTAATATAAGAAAGACTGCCCATGTACTGTCAAGGCATCCACCTCACCCATCTTGGGCACCAAGCCAGCCACAACCTACGCTCATCCTTCCCCACCTCCAGCTTCTTATGGTTCCATCTACTACTCCGAGAATGCCACTACTGAGTACTACACTGAAGTTGTTGCTACTTTGACTACCTACTGCCCGGCTCCAACCACCCTCACCCATGGCACCAAAACCTACACAGTCACCAAACCAACCACCTTGACCATCACTGACTGTCCATGCACAGTTACCAAACCACTTACTAGCACTTCCCCACCAGTCGTGTATACCAGCATTGTCAAGCCAACAACTATCATCCCACCAGTTGTTTACACCAGCATCTATACTCCCCCACCGGCCAACAGCACCTACTATGTCACTGAGACTGTCTCTACCCTGACAACATATTGCCCAGCTCCAACTGTTGTCACTCACGGTACCAACACTTACACGGTCACTGAGGCTACTACTCTGACCATCACAGGTGAATTATGACAGGATCCTGCTGCAATTCAATGTTTGCTAACTTCTCTTCTCAGATTGCCCTTGCACTGTGACCAAGCCAATCACTACCACTGCTACTGCTCCACCAGTTGTGTATACGAGCATTTACACTCCACCAACTATCTACAGTTTCTTCAATAAGACTATCACGTACACTCCTCAACCTACTGCTCCGGTTGTCACTCCCGTTACAACTGCTATCTACACAACTCTCACCACTTATTGTCCATCTTCCACGGTTGTCACTATCGAGAGTCAAACCTACAGCATTCCATCTCCTGGCACCTACACCATTACCCACAGCTATAGCAGTGTTATTGTCTCTACTGTCTCTCCATCGGTGACTCCCATCATTACTGTTGAAACCACCTCTGTCCCAGTTGTTATCGTACCTTCGACTGCTCTGGTCTCCTATGTTTCGGAGACCCCAGCTTCATACACTCCAAAGGTCCCAGCTTCATCTGCCCCAGTGGTTTCAGCTACCTCCGTTCCAGTTGTCGTACCTTCAACTGCTCCGATCTCTTACATTCCAGAGACCCCAGCTTCATCTGCCCCAGTGGTTCCAGCTACCTCCGTTCCAGTGGTCGTACCTTCAACTGCTCCGGTCTCATATGTTCCGGAAACCCCAGCTTCATCTGTTCCAGTGGTTCCATCTACTTCTGTTCCAGTTGTTGTTCCAACTACTGTTGCTACCTCAGTTGGTACTGCTTCAAAAGTTCCATCCGCCACTACCAGTGGACCAGCCCAGGTCACTGTTAATGCTGCTAATAAGCTTGGCTCTGCCTTCGGAGTCGTTGCTGCAGCCGCTGCAGCCGCTTTCATCTTGTAGATGATGACCTAGCAATCCGGAAGCTCTAGAAGCGTAAATTGTGTATTTTATTTAAGATAGGAAATTTTGGTCAATGATGGGCATAAAGTCTGCATTGCAAACAACGATATGATGAGGTGCGGTCTTTTTGTCCTTCGCACGCTATGTTCCTCTTTTCATTTTACCCTGTTCTTGCCGTCAACACAGCGACGATGAAACTCCGACAGACTTGCTAGACTTTGGAAGCTACAAAAGTATATAATGGTTATTGCTATGAAACTGGTGAGAAAGAAAAGTGGTTTGTATGTTATGCTCTACGATGTAGATGATCACATGAGAATCAAGTAAAAATTACATATCTATGAACATTGATCTGTTGCTCCCTGCTTCTTGTATCAAGTTGAAACTAGTAATTGTGACCGCTTCATATTTCTTCAACATTGAGAATTGGGTTCGAGTGGTGAGATTTGAGTGGCGTATGGTAGATTTGGGATTTTGGTAGCGTGCCTTGGTGTACATTTCTCAGCTGGACATTGATTACGGCGTACAAAATCTCCAAGTACAGGAGCAGCTGACAACAAGGGGTCAAGTTATCCCTTGGAATGACGGACTACGTACACATAATTTTTCCATGAGATGATTTGCTTCAGTTGTTACATTTCGCTACAGTGTACGAACGTCACCTGGTGAGTGAAGTCTTCCGCGAATGATAAGGTGTCTCACAATACAGGGCGAAAACGTACGTGAACAACTGCGTAGGTTTCAATAAGCCTACCGACTTTCTATTAAGGTATAACCCTCTAAGAATGTCGAACTTTCAAGAATTGTTCAATTGTATGCTTTTGATTAATTCTGGAAAATGAATACAGGTCATAATGCTCTAGAAAGTGAGGTGGTCAATGGAGTTCTTGAGCTATACAAAAGTGGGAATAGCGGTCCTACAACTAGGCATAACATCATTCGTAAGCTATATACGAGCTACAGAGACACTTCTTGTTTTTGTTAGCTTGTGCTCAATTGTCTCCAAAAGTGGGTCTATCATGGAAAGAGTATTAGAGATGTGTCACGGTTTTACAGACCTTACCTGCATGTTTTATATTACATATCAGTTACAATATTTTAGTCAATTCATAGAGTATCAATCAATAAATTTGAGGATATCTTACTGTGGTCCGCTGGAGCCCAGTGGACCAAAGTCTTATGTTGCAACATTGAGACATGAGCTCTTACAGTATCTTTCTATTATTGTAGCCACTTAATGTATGATAACAGAGCACCAAGTGCCACATGAACCTTCTCGTGATAGTGCTACCTTTCAATTATTCATTTCAGTATGCAAAGCTAGACAACCACCTATGCTAGCCTCAACTATAGCATTTTCGCGAGCATACAGCACACATCCATTACCGGAATCCGACGCTCAAACTGTCAAAGTTAAGGAGTGACACGTTCCTACGTTGACGATGCTGCGGCATTACACTGGGTCTCTTGATCCTCGCACTGAGAAACGCCTCCGGAAAGGGTGCCGGCATTGGCGGCGTCAGCACATGCGTTGTGTTGCTTATTGCAATTTAGCATTTGGTCTAGTTGAATGTTCTAGGTGATAAATAACTCACAATAGAGCAGGATCTCTGAAGAGCGGCACCCTCTCCAACAAAAGTGTCACCATTAACAGAAAATGGGCGATCTCCGGTGCTTGAGACAACTGCAGGAGGCGCTCCTCCAAGGGTTCCGGTGAAAGTCTGGACGTTGGTTCCAGTAGCTGTGGTGCCAGTAGCAGATGCTGTTGCGGCGGTTGTGGATGCAGTTGTGGATGCAGTTGTGGCGGCAGCATCAGTAGCAGAAGCGCTTACCGTGGTAGTGGCAGTGACAATGGAGCATGCATCCGTGGCTGAGGATGCAGCACTTGTGGTAGTGGCAGCAGCAGCAGTGGTGGCGGCGACGGTAGAGCCGCCTGAAACCGCAGCTGAAATCTCATCGGCGGTGGCGTCCTCAACGAGCAAGTTCTGAGAGTAAATGCACCCTACATCATCATCCGCGGTATCACAGCCGTTGCCAGCTCCGGTGGGATCACCAATGGTACCAGGAGCGAATGTACCAGCCTTGAGGGCGTCTTGTGGGTCACCACCTATGGAGCTGATTTGCTGAGCAAGTGCAAGAGTGATGGCTTTGTTGGTGGCTGCCGCACCGCTAGATGCTGGATCTTGGTGCTGGGAAATGGCAGCAATTTCAGAGTTGACAGGAGTGATGGCAGTACAGGCTACACTAGCGAGTCCAACAGATCCAGTGTTTCGCTCCAAAGCACGATAGATGAGAGCAGCTGTCATGCCAGTAACATCGTTGGCAGCCTTTGCATTGGTGAAAGCTTGATCAGCTGTGGCTTGCTGAAGACAATCAGTATCAGAAATGTTTCCCTGGCCAGCGGCAGCTGCAGCATTTCCAAGAAGACCAAAGACTGGATCCTGGATGTTATCAGGGTTATTGGTAGCTAGAGAAGTGCGGACAGTAGCGAGGAATTGGTTGTGAGAATGTTCCTGTGGAACTTCACGTCCTCTAAGCATGCGAGCTGGTGGGAGCACAAATTTGTTTCGTGCTTCGGCAACTGGAGCTGCTGAGGTAAAGCCGAAGAAGGCGATGAGGATGGTAGCGGTTTCGTACTTCATGATGACAGTGTTGATCGTGATAACTCGTGTATGAGATCTTGTGTTAAATAGCAACTAAAAGGACCGGCCTGGGTGAATAGCAAATGAATGAATAAAGAGTGTGTAGAATATAAGTTCACAGAACTGGTAGAACAGGAAAGAATGAATGGAGGTGGGAACTTGAAAGTATGATTGCGATGATAAGAAAAGAGAAGTTATGAAGTAGAAACCATTGATACTTATAAGAACTTGAAATGCCAGCCGCAATTATGAGGTGCCTGTCAAACTTGGGACCTGTTGCTGTCACCACACTTAAACTCTACCGCGCAATCTTATTTTGAAAACCATACGCGGGAGCAAGTAGCGCCTCCAAAGAGTTTGATATTATCCCCATGCTCCATCTTGCAACGTTATGGGATAGTTCAACGGAAGGTCATCGCCGAGCCTCATCGTCGAAATTACCACCAATCAGTGAACTCACGGCTCCAACTTCTTCAAGGTTATTGAGGGAGCTCCTGAAAATCAAAGTGCAAGATGCATAGATTCCTGGTCGAATTCCAAGGTTGACGGCGCCACCTATTCGACACGAGGTTACCATCAGGCCAGATGAACATGAAGATGGGTGTTGATGAGCTTCGAGCATGCAAGAGAGTCGAGATCAGACGTCGGCGAGTCTCGAATCCCCGACATTTTATGCCAGATCGCCAACCTGGCTCCTTAAAGCTTAAGGGATAAGTTCAGACGAGCCAATATATTAAACGTGGTGGGTTTCACAGGTGCTTAAAGCTTGTATGAACTTCAGGCCTTCTAGGCGAGAGTGTATCGAAATACCCCATCCTCAAAGCGCAAAGTCATGTGATGCATATGCGGGCAAAGTCCTCACGACTTCCAAAGCCTGCGTCGTCAGCCATGAAACTTTGTAAGGGAATAATTTCTCCGTTAAGCTCATTGTCGGTTGGATGAGACAGGAAAAGAGTGAAGGTTAAAGATGAAGGTTGTCAGTGAAAGTAGACTCAAGAGAAGTTATCGTCTCTTTAGCAGAGCAAGGTATTCGGCCACTTCTACCTCTGATGGGGGGGGGTTCTTCATTTCAAACCTATTCGTCTTGTTAGACCTCCATCAACATGCTCTGGGCAATCAGAGTTCGCCGCATGAATGTGAGCATATCACTGTTAGCCAATCAATGACTTACTTGCTAATGACCAGGCGTACAACAAAACTTCATGCATAATAATAATGCGCAATTATGCGGTCGTATTCATTCACAATTACGCAGTAGAGCTCACATTGTAATATGGTCATCTTCATATTATTCAAGCATCAACATAATTGTACAGTTCGTTGACGACGACATGGGTTGCTTGATTGAAAGTCTCCGTGATAACGAATATCATAGAGCAATCACTTTGGTGTTAAGTACCTCCTATACCACTCCCACAATATGTGCTTAGTCATCATCCGCATAAAGTCCGAAGATCCGGACTCTGGTTGGATAGGTAATATTCGTACTGAAAGGGAAATTATCAAGTTTTGGATTCGATTTGCAAACTTCGCCGGTCATCATTGGCAGTATCTGATTTGACGGGAAAAAATGTTGAGACCCGTAGGACATCTGTATGCATGAAAACCTCATAAGTGCGCTTCATACTAATTCTCTGTCTAGAGAGCGCGCATCAACTTCAAGGCATAGCATTGGATTCTATAGAAACGTTATCGTGACAGCAAGATACAGGCTTTCATCCTCGGAGACTAACCATGCATCGATAGAAACTATCGTCGAATCGGCAGTGTCACAAGTTGTTCTATCACATCCTGTGTTAAATGTTGGCATCGTTGATGAGCACACCAAGAGTCCCTACTTTCTCAGACTCAAAGAAGTAGACATTCGAAAATGTATTGAGTTTACGTCTGGGGATCTTTCAAATGAAAGTTATCAATCGTTGACCAACGTCTTGGAAGAACAGCATGAACGATTTTTCCTTGATGTTCACTCACGGCCTCCTTGGAGACTTATCATACTGCCTGCACAGCATCATCAGGACTCATCGATCGACATATATGCATGTTTTGTCTTTCATCATGCTCTCGGGGATGGCATCAGTGGAACAGTTTTCCATCGGTCTCTTCTCCATGCACTGCGAAATCCTGCACGACTGCAGGCGGGGGACAACAACTACATCATTCGAGTTCCGGAGTCGCTGACACTTACGCCTCCGGTTGAGGAACTTATCAATTTTAAGCTTTCATGGAGCTACATGGCAAACCAAATACTGAAGGCATTTGGGCCAGCCTGGATGTTTCCATCTTCAACTGTCTGGACTGGAGGTGTTATTTCAATGCCCAACGTCGAAGATTACAGATCACGGCTTGTAGTGCTGTCATATCAATCCGCTGAAGCCGCAAGACTCCTTTCTGCCTGTCGTGTACACAAAACTACGCTCACGGGTCTCCTTCACGGAATACTGATATCAAGTCTTTCAAAATTTGTTCCAGAAGCTCAAGCATTTTCGGGTGCAACACCTTATTCTTTACGGGGGCTTACTGGATCATCTATGACCAAAGAAATGGCAGTACAGGTCTCTACTCTGACTTCGATCTATGCACCATTGAACTGCGTTACCCCTGATAAAACTGCTTCAACTACGGCTCATATGGAGAGCCAAATCTGGAGTGTGGCACAGAAATTCTCCGCGGACATCAAGACTGAGCTCGCAAATCTCCCAACTGATAATCTGATCGGTATGCTACCATATGTCGGCGACTGGCATGGCATGTGGAAAAGCAAGCTTGGGACAGCGAGAGAACATACTTTCGAGGTGTCTAACGTAGGAGCATTTATGGATGAGAAGGTCATGGACCATCAATGGAAACTCGAACAGATGGTATTCTCGCAACCCGGTATGGTTACAGGTGCTGCGTTGTGCTTGAGTGTTGCGAGTGTAAAAGACGCTTTATTGTCTATTACGGTCTCTTGGCAAGATGGCATTTTAGATGAGGAGCTGGTGAAGAATATCGCTGCTGATATAGATAGCACACTGAAATCACTTGCTCTTTGAAAACAAATTGTTTTACAGGGAAGTTCCAGCAACTGGAAAAAATTCAAAGTCCCGTAGACTTACATGTTTGATATTTTGGCATTTCCGTTACGAACTGATCATTCAGACTGGGCACAGTCATATTGTACCTCCTTGTTCTCTTCGTACATACCATGTTTTCTGTATATTTTTTTTTTCTTGTTCCCCCTTGTTTCTTCCCAATACGATTACACTTATTAAAATATACTTTGCATTCATACAAAGGATGTTCAACAGTAGACAGTTTTCCCTTCTAATCGAACATATTGGTTTACTACTAGTCAATTAGGCATTTCAATCGCTTCACGAATTTTATTAATGGCTCCATATCTTCCGACTTGAACTTCTAGTGAGCTTATCATTCTTTAAGAAGTGTACTAGTATCAAGGACCATGATATGATGAAGACGATCCGGGAACGAAATACGAGACATGTATATTTGGCTCTTGACATAGCATATCATCAGTATGTTGAAGTTGAGTGAAACTATGTCTACGCTCAAAGGCATTTTACGTATATGTTGAAGCAATAGAGGAATTCTGCAATGCTTTGATGAGTGACGTACAGACTATGTTTACTGATGAATGAATCAGCGTGCCAGTTAATACTTTCACTTAGTCAGGGAAAGTTCAAAAGAAGCAATGTAGTGATGAACCAAAATACAGGGAAAACTCGGACAAGACAAATAAACCAAGAATAAATGATTAGAGATCCACAAGGATTATTGGCGCTACCTAGTAAATCGCTGAAGTGACTTTGGTGGATTTGATACTTAGAGCAGCATTCTATTAGTAAGGTAGACTGTTTGGGTGCTGACCGCCCAATAAATTATCATAATTCTGCCGATAATTCGAACATTTCTTATCCTGCACCGAGAAAAACCCCATCACTACTAGCCAACAACAAAGTTCGCAAATATGGCATCCCCAACTACCAAGCCTGTCCACAGCCTGGTACTCGATGCAGGACCGATAATTAAGAACGATCCTGCTGTATCCTCTCTCATCTCCAAGGCTGAACAACTTTATACTATTCCAGCCGTCATTCAAGAAATTCGCGATGCTGCCACACGTTCACGAGTCGAGACTACTCTTTTGCCTTTCCTTATCCAGAGAACTCCAAAGCCCGAGAGCATGAAAGTTCTCGCTGACTTTGCGCGACGAACAGGTGATTTGGAGGTGCTCAGTAAGACCGATATACAGTTGATGGCTCTCAGTTATGAGCTGGAGCTTGAACGAAATGGAGGAGATTGGAGACTGAGAAGTGTACCTGGCCAGAAGAGAGTGAACGGAGCTCCACCGTCTGCAGAGAAAGCTGAGGAAGCCACTCCTTCCGAGGAGACCAAGGCAGAGGTGGCTGAGATTGTGGAACAGGCATCAATACCCGCCCCAGTCGAAACCCGAGGTGCCTGGGGTACAACCATTCCAGTAACTACTGAGGCGCCCGTGGCTGCAAAGAGTGAACCTCCGGTTGAAGAGCTTGCAGCAACACATATTTCAGAGCCGGAGCCAGCTCAAGAACCAACACCGGCACCCTTTGTAGATGAAGCGCCTCTTGAAGAGGACGACGACGACGATGAGGAGGGATGGATCACACCTGCAAACATCAAAAAGCATCAGGCCGCCGATACGCTTGATGGAACAACGGCGGTTGCACCAACTATAATGCAGGTAGCCACTATCACGTCTGATTTCGCCATGCAAAACGTTATGCTCCGCATGAACCTCAACCTTCTCTCCCCACAGCTTTCTCAGATACGTACTCTAAAGACCTGGATTCTTCGCTGCCACGCCTGCTTCGCCACTACCAAGGATATGACCAAGCAGTTCTGCGGTAGGTGTGGAAAGCCAACTCTCCTCAGAACTAGTGTCTCTGTGGACAAGAATGGCGAGGTCAAGATTCATCTCAAAAAGAACATGCAATGGAATACAAGAGGTGATAAGTTCTCTATACCAAAGCCAGTTGCCGGCAGCACCAATGGAAAGCGTAGCGAAGGTGGTGGTAAGGGCGGATGGGGTATGGGCCTTGTCTTAGCAGAGGATCAGAAGGAATATGAGAGAGAAAAGCTTACACAACAGAGAAGAAGAGAGAGGGACTTAATGGACGAAGACTACCTACCCAATATTCTGACTGGTGATCGTAAAGGCGCCAATGGCAGAATCAAGGTTGGGGCTGGCAGAAATGTTAACTCTAGGAAAAGGAGATGATCTCGCATTAATTCGGATATTCATGATATTTGATGCATCGAGCGGAGTTTTGTTTGGCGTTGGAAGGGTCTCGTGTAGATTTAGATCAAATACTAAAAGTGCATATCATCAAGAAGTCGTAGCATACAACTATGACAAGCATGTATTTGGTGTTTTTGAATATATTCAGCTTAGGAAACAAGCTCATAGATGTGGTTTCCGACCCAGAACGCCTTTTGTACTCCTCTAGACAACCATGCACATCCCACTAGAACTCTACTCCTAGAAGCTCTGAACCAGCCTCTCAAGAATCGGCTCGCATACTTTCTGCTCAGTCCATCATCCCACCCTCCACTCGGAATTACTGTCCCAAAACCTTAAGATCCTCTGTACAGACAACCAATTAGTAAATCGTTCTCTGCCCGAGCTACTAAACGGGCAACTCACTCTGCTGGGTAATCAAGAGACCGTATCTCTTCTTCAAGGTAACACGATGTCTGGAGTACTTGTCGTCTGGCGAGAAACGAGCTGGGTGGGCAGACTTGGTGACCTCGGAAGGAGCGGCGCCGGAAGTTGGGTTGGCATCAGTGATCTTCTTGAGCGTGTAGATACGCTTGCCCTCAGGCGAGAGAGTGTACATCAAATGCATCCTACGACAAAAATCGTATTAGCGAGTTTGCTCGTTAACAATCCACCGCATTCCTACATTCGCGCACCCGAAAGATTGGTGCACGAATATAGAATCCACAAGTGCGAGCAATGGATGCGACCTACGTACTTGAGTATCTGAGGGGTTGGTGGACTTTACGGTGAGGTGAATGAGGCGAGTGTAGTTGTCGAGTTGGGCGTGACCTTTTTGAAGCTTTCGCGATAAATTTCTTGGTGCTTTGCTTTTGCGATTCTGGAGATTTCGTGCCACTATGTCGTTCTGGGATTAGCGCCTTTGGCGAGGCTGAACGTCAACGTCAACTGAATTGTTGTTGATCATTACCTATGATTTAATACCCTTTCAACTTTAAAAGCTCATCAAGTTTTATGTGTAATTGAAAAAATGCATTCGGTACAGGTCTTGAGATATTTGCTGCGTTCCAAGACCTTACTCACCTTCATCAATCAATTATCGAACCCGATTCAGGTACCAAAAAGTAAGATATTCACACTTTGCCAAACAATTTATGTTTGTGACATGCGAACCTATGAGGAAAATTGGAACCTTGGTTGTATTCAGTCACTCTTGTGATCAAAAGAAACCATCTTCTTGCTACCGTAAAAGCAACACATGAGAACACCAAAATAGAACCAATCAAACGTGTCTTGTTGAGACTAACAATATCATTCTACTCTTACAACTGCGCGTAAAATACGAAGGAACTCCAGCAAACCATCTATATACACCCAACCTCTGGTATCTTGCTCCCACCCATCCCACAAACCTCGCACATGCGCCATTCAAGATGAAAGAGAATATAGAAAGAAGAGAAAGAAAGACGCCGATATACAGTCTATCGGCTCTTTTATTATAAGGAGATATCGCGAACAAAGTAAAAATGCAAAGTGGCGTAACAAAGATCACACACAGGTCCATTCAGCAAATACGCACCATCGTGCACTTCTATCTGCCAAGACCAAGCCTCTCCAGACTCCCCTCTCACCACATTTGATTATGGTCTCCCAGGTACCACCATCAGCCTCTGAATTAGTACCATGTCTGTCTTCTTTTCTCATAAGGCGCATGATCTTGCCAGCGGGCGATTGAATGGCAAGTTTCGCAGGCTTTCTGGTATTAGTTGTGGAAGGATTGGATCCACCAGCAGAGGAACTGGTTATGCTCATTGCGGAACCAGGTCTGACATATGGACCTGGTGAAGTAGCACCTGGGTCGTGAGTGGTCATCTCGAGAGAAGATGGATGCTGCCGAATTGCAAAGACAAATGTGTTGTTCATGGCTAGACGTTGACATTGTGGTTGTACTACGTAAAGATCGTGTCTTTGCGCATGCGGAGTTGGGTGTCTTGTGAGAAACTCATAAGGCGGGTTTTCGCCAGTGTGTATTATCGGCAGAGCAAAGGCAAGCGGATGCACAATATCTTTGATAGAGTGCATAAGACCTCTTTTGCCGGCGTATACCTTCAGGACACCTTGACCTTTGTCACCTGGCAGAAGTGCTTTAACGGTATATCGTTTTCGTCCACCGACCCATTCTGCTTGCGATAGAGCACGCTTCTTGATAACATCGCCAGACTCGAAGAAATCGCCATCAGAGTCCCTGGCGAACGCACGAGCTTCAACTTCCGCAACACACTCAACATCAGATGGAACATAAAATTTTACATGGACCAATTCTAGGTCCTCAATGCGAACCAAGCTGGTATCATAGTCGATCATGTCGAGCAAGTTCTTGAAAAATGGAGGACATGCACAAGGTAGCGAAAGAAGGACTTCCGTGGCGACTGGTGGACAGAGGTGCTGCTGTTCATGATGCTCTGGAACATGAGTCCAGCAAATTTCGCTGGGTCGTGCAAGGAACCACCAGCTTTCAGCTAATCCATTTCCACAGCCCGAATATTGGCTTCTGCGAGGATTCGAGGGAGCAGCGAGAGAACAGTCCATCATTCTCCACTCACCATCCACAACCACGGCGTTCCACCAATGATTTGGATGAGGGAGCATACCAAGCTCCAAGACTTCGCCTGGTGGCTTGAGATATCCACGAACTACCTCAGCATGTATACCAACTGCAGCGCAAAGATCAGTGACAAGTACAGCAACTTCTTCTGCGCTTCCGCGTTTGGTCTGGATAATGTGTCGCGTATCCACTTGCCCATCAAAGTCTTCTTCCCAAATGATTTTCTCACTGACCCATGTGAAGATGGCACGCAATCTCTGTACATCACTGCGGTATGGCCTGCAAACATATCCTGTAGCCAGACTCATTGGATTTGTCATTGACGGAAGACTGTTGATGAATCTTGCGTTCTTGTCGACCAAACCCAAATTCAAGTTCGCGGCTTGGAAGTTTGCTGGCTCTGCTACAGGGTGACCATTACTATCCGCATCACCGTCTATTGAACTGAATAGTTCCTCTACAGGATCGATTGTTGGGTGATCCATCATATGGCATCTCTCCTTGCGCTCCACACGTTCAATTTGACTCAGAGAGTTTGAACGATTCACGTCGCGTCGGAATTGAACCCAGTCAATGGCCGGGCTATCGGTCTTGGTTGGAGTTTCTTGACCAAAACCATTACCGAATCCAATAATGTTGTTCGGCAAACTCTTGTTGCTTTTGTGAGATGTCGAAGGCCGAGAGGCTTCTCCCATGTTGATGGTCGTGCGTGCACTCGCAGCACCGGTCTTTGCAGAATTCAGGATCTTCTTGAAGAATCCACTCTTCTTCGGTTTTGGTGGTGCCACAAAGCCACCAAGAAGAGCGGAATTTGAATGAGTATTCCATCCAGCTTGAGATTGGGGACGAGGGGGCTGTTGGGAAGAAGCATGGCTGCTGTGATATGTGACGCCTGAGATTGGAGTCTCCGGTCTATCCCAACTGGTCTGAGCACGGTTCAGGGGAGGCATTTCGTCGCGATGTCCCATTGCGCTTTGTGTACGAAGCTGCAGACCCTTCTTTCGAGCAAGACTGCCGGCACTAGTCGCACTTACAGCACCGGCGGAACTACCACTCATAATGCTTCGTGAGGTAGCCTGTGTACTGGAACTGGAGGTAGTGTTTGTGCTCTGAGTTGTGGACGACGCGTTTGTCGAGGTGGATTTCGCGGTGAAGGTTCTACCAAGCATATTCCTGCCAACCTCGAAAGCTGACTTTCGATGTTTTAGGTCCGGTCGTCCATCAGCCATGGACGACTTAGGTCTTGGTGGCATTGCAGAGGGGAACGGAGGATATCTTGCACCATCATCGTAGAATTGCATTTTTTGCGGGACTGTAGGTGGAAGTCCGCCGCGTGGTTGGACCCCATGATCAGGACTCTGCACTTGAGAGCGTTTCAACCGACTCTCCATTCTCTCGACATAATTACTGAACTGAGGTGCATGGTCACGTGTCAAGGCAGACTGGGGTCGGTCTTCATTTCCATGCCTGGAATTGAAACTGCTGAAAGGGCTACCTTTGTCTGCGATACCCATCGATGTCTTCGGCCGCAGGGGTTCACGTCGCGTATCCGTCCCTTTCGTATGTATCTGATCGAAAGCCTCCGGTGACCAAGGATCCAAAGGAACATCTGGCGTTGTACTTCCTCGAGGTGCACCCATGTCTTCCAGAGAAGTCATCACATCATCCATAGCATTCCGTAGCGGTGAAGGTGTAAGGCCTGACCCAGCTGTCGAGGGATCTTGGTTGGGAGTAGTAGGACGTGAGGCTTGGTGAGGATTCGAGTAGGATCCATGTGATGTATGAGACCTGTATGTGCTTCGATGAGGAGGTGGAGGCGGGGGAGGTTGTGACTCTTCTCTGTCATCCTGGTATTGCATAGGTGATGGAGCTCTGGAAGGGCCCCGAGAAGGCCCTCGAGACGGTGGCCGATAATCAAATGGCGGCTCTGGGCTCGCCGCCCGCGATCCATATCCATTGCCCTCGTAGTCAGCCGGTTCTGCCCTCAAAATTCTTTCCGTTGGATCAGGAGAATTCTGACGTGATATCGTACGACTTTCTTGTTTTCGTTGCTCCGCTCTCTGCTCTGCGCCCGCGTCTGGTGCTGCGTATGATACGAAAGGTCTTCGAGCGGCCTTGCTCTTCGTCTTTTGTGGTTGTGTTTGTGGATTTGGACTTGGCGTACGATCTGCCACCGAACTCGAAGCTCTACTGGCTGGGCGAAAGCTATCATCGAGAACCATTACAAAGTTGGAGGGGAAGACGCCCATCATACGCCTATCCCGCTTTAACCTTCCCATCCACCACGAGCCATCTCCAGCATTAAGACATTCGATTAGATCACCTTCGACGAAACCCAGATCCCTTTTCGACTATTAGAAGCCATCAGTATAATGTTTTGTCTTGTTTTGTATTGCTTTGTATTTTTTTTTATTTTTTTTTGGTTTCCGTGAAATTTATCAAACATCATGTATATTGACTTACCTCACCGCCCCACGAGTATATTGCCCTGCACCAACACGGAAATCTTGTCGGGAGACCTGGTGGATTTGGTGCCATGATTGAATGGCGATATCAGTGCAGGAAGAAAGTGAGAAAGATTCTCAATTCTTATGAGATTGGCAATGCACAACTGGAAAATGTCGGTGACTTTCTATCAACATAGAAGGCGTTCCGCGAGTGCGAGAGCTGGCTCCCCTCAGGCGTAATGCGACGCGGTTTATCAAACGAGGGTAGAGAGAAAAGGTCAATGGTCGCAAAGCAACGAAAGGATTGTGGAGGTGACCAAGGGGATAGATGGAAAGTGGGTGCAGTTCGTTTCGCCGGCTTCTCTGAGGCTTTTTCTCTCGCGTTCCTTCTTCGTATTATTTCGTTAGGTCGAAAGCGGAAGTGGGAATTATGACGACGAACGAGCAAGTATGTTTATGATGTGCTGTATTCTTATTCGTGTTGTGCATTTTATCTTGTCGTGTGATGTATGAGATGTGCTGTACTGAGCTGTGCTTTGTTGCGCTGTGTTGTCTTAGAAATGTACCATAGCTCTCATTAGCATCGTTAGGGTCATTTATAGAGAGGGACGAATCAATTTTGTCCCTGGTGAGAGGAGGAGGAGGAGGAGGAGGGGGGGAGGGTGAAGAGTGAAGTTCTGGTCATTCAACTCAACATGGACGACGACGGGGTTGATGCTGGTTTATCATTATCGTCAGGTATCAATAGTAGTTGCGTTAGTATTTACTCTACCACGAGTGTCACGTCCTAGGTATGTATGTGTGTATGTGCCTTGGCCCTTTGTAAATAGTGCCCGCAGCGGTATGCAGCGGTATACAGCGGTAAGTATTTGGTTGGCAACGTCTTAAGCAAGGAATCCCTGTTGCTAGGGGCAACCTCCGCCTTGTTTGCTGGTACATAATTAGTTAGTAAGGCCAAGGTACGTGGGTGTTCTCTCTACTTTAGGTAGCACATACACGTACACAGTAAGTACATATGTATATCAACCGACACGAGTATTACCTGATTCGACCTTATGTGCTGTATTGTATGTATTTATTGTATGTATTTGTTGTATATATATATGTATTTATGTATTTATGCATATATGTATATACCCACGCTGTATGTAGGTATGCAAGTCACTCAGCCCTCACTCCACCCATCATGCATATGTTTGTATCGCACCGTACTGTACTGCACCACTGCACTGCCTATGTCCGCTCACTGCCACTTCGTCTCATTGAATCAATCCATCCAAACCCAACCCAATCCTCCTCCAATCCTCATTCCTCGAGCCTCAAACTTCAAACTTCAAGAATTCAAACCTCAAACCTCTAACCTCCAACATTATTCTCAGCCTATCTCGATTGATTGGGTTACACTATACTCTACTATTCGATTCGCGCACCTACATCATCTTTGACCCAAAGCAAAGCATGCACGAAAGCCCATTGTATTTATGTATACATACATACATACATATGTACAATCCTACTGCAAGGGGAACTACATAATATAATGATTCACTCACAAGTACTTATTTAGCATGTCAAGATTAAAGTATTCAAGAGCAGATGATGCGACTGGTGGCTGTTCGTAAGATGGATTACCCTTGCTTGGACGGCTTTTTCCTCTCCTTCTCTTCCTCCTTCTACAACATGGCCAGATTTACCGTTCAACTTTCAGTCCACAAACAGTAATAATTCATCTTACCGAGAACACGGAGCTCCAGAAGTAGGCAGAGGGTAGAAGTCTGTACGTATAGGTATGTTAGGTAACTGAGACATCTGTGGAGCCTCCTGCGCCAAACGAGAGAAAAGAACTACGTAGGTAGGAGAGGAGAGGAGAGGAGAGGAGAGGAAGAAAAAGGACATGGAGAAGGGATAAGAAGATAGAAAGCAGAAGAGATAAGAAGAGTGCTACGGAAGATAAACAAGACAGCGGTCTCCTCACTATGTATGACGATATTGATACGATTGGCAGCAATTAAAATACAATGAATTCTATGGCCAAAGACTTGAAGACTTCTTCGGCCACTTCCTTTTCGGTTGGAGTCATGTTTCGTTGTCTCACTATCTCGGGCTCAGCGTTTTCCCCACCATCATTATGTATTTGACAACGCAGGATCGAGCTAACATCATTTCAATCTCAATTCAAATCTCACTCTCCGTTCTCCGCATCGCCATACCCTGGTCCAAAGCAAGCTGTGACCCAGTAACTACATCACCAGAAAAAGAAAATCCAATCGAGCACGGTTAAGCTTCGACACTTGAGTGACCCGAGTGCTAACGATTGAGTGCCCAGAGTACAGCTGCTCAGTGCAATTTGGGCCCGCAAACTGTTTATAACGTTGCCTGCGCGACCGTCGTGCATTCAACGGAACAACCTCATAACCAATACCAATACACAAAGCACAAATTACTTCAGAACCTGCCCGCATATATTGTTTTGTTACATTTTAAATACACTACAATACCCTGCATCTCGACGCCCTTATCTCACCTATTCTCTTCAAGAAGAACCAAAAAACCAAAAAAAAAAGAAGGGAAAAATAATCCATCCCATCCATTGTATCCAAGCCCGAGTAACCTCGCCGACTCTGTCTGCCCACATCGCTAGCTGCATATTGAGCCTTTTGCTCGTTGACTGTCGCAACGAAGCATCATGTCGGACGAAGGTGCAGCGAGTCAATACCAAGTTTTGGAAGAACTGGGCAGTAAGTATCACCACTTCCGAAGATCAATTGAAAAGCTTCATTTGACTGACCAAAATCAGGCGGTAGTTTTGGTGTTGTTTATAAGGCTTTTGAAAGAGCAACGGGAGATGTTGTTGCTATCAAACATGTTCGTCGCGTGCCTTCTATGGTGATTTGTTTATTCTCCAATTGACTAACGCTACAAAACATAGATCGATCTCGAATCCAGCGAGGATGATATCCAAGAAATTCAACAAGAAATATCAGTGCTCAGTACCTGTGCCAGTCCTTACGTAACGCAATACAGAGCGAGTTTCCTCCGGGGACACAAATTATGGATTGTTATGGAGTATCTCGGAGGAGGATCATGTCTCGATCTTGTGGGTTATAATCTCACCGTGGACTTAATGGGCTTATGCTAATCGAAACAGCTTAAACCCGGCAACTTCAACGAACAACACATTGCCATCGTTTGTCGAGAGTTATTGCTTGGCCTCGACTATCTCCACAATGAAGGGAAAATACACCGAGATGTCAAAGCTGCGAATATTCTATTATCGACCACTGGAAAGGTCAAGCTTGCGGACTTTGGTGTCGCAGCCCAACTCACGAATATCAAATCACAGCGCAATACATTTGTCGGTACACCATTCTGGATGGCGCCGGAAGTTATACAGCAGGCAGGTTATGACTTCAAAGCAGATATTTGGTCGTTGGGAATTACAGCTATGGAACTCATTAATGGCGAGCCACCAAATGCGAGCACACATCCTATGAAAGTCCTCTTCCTTATTCCAAAGGCACCAGCTCCTCGATTGGAAGGCAATCACTATTCTCGCGAGTTTAAGGACTTTGTTGCGGCATGTTTAGTAAAGGATCCTGATCGTCGACCTAGTGCAAAGGACCTCCTCAAGCATAAATTCATCCGAAATGCTGGGAAGGTAGAGGCATTGCAGGAGTTGATCGAAAGAAAACAGGAATGGGATGGCGGCAGACATCGACCATCTCATCCAAGATTCTATGAGGAGACACTGTATGTATTGTCTGGCATCGCCTTACTTTATCAATGTTCTAACAAGTCCAGAAACACTATGATATCTCGGGAGGACGATGATGACGAATGGGTGTTCGATACAATCAAGGCCCCCACCATGCAGTCAAAGAAAAATACAACGAAGCGTCGTAAGCTTTCCATGATTCACCCCAATGATCTTTCCTCACACGGGTTTCCAGAAGATGCGTTTTCTGCAATGTCCTTGAGAGACTCGCCTCTCGATGAATCATCACCCACGACAGTCCGCAAATCAACCGTTCGACATACCCCTTCTGTTCTTCCATCGCCACCCATTCAGCGTCTATCTGGTACATCCAGCCGTAGACCAAGTACCTCAGGCCGAACAAGCATTAGGCGACCTCTACAGCCTGACATGAGTTTTGGAAACAGCGGTAGCACAGTCCGATTATTCCGACGAGTATCAGATGCCAGTTCTCACGGTCCTGAGTCATTAAACAGTAATGATGAGAACCGAAACCCCCTGTCGGAAACCACTACCAAAGATTCTCTCTGGGGTCGCCGAGCATATGCCAAAGCCGTTGAGCCAGCTTTCCAAGAAATTCATGCCCAGACTTCTTCACTTGCCAAACGAGAGGCTATCTCAAGACTGGCGGATGCTTGGAATACCCTGGATGCCCTAGACCCAGAAGGTGAATACGCTCTCTTGAAGATGATCATCGATAGAGTCAATGCCGATCCAAAGCTCGCTGCCGTTCTACTTCCCGAGGATAGTGGAACAGTACAAGTGACACCACAAAAGAGAGATCCTACTACACCAAAATATGCAAATGGCAGCTCTCAACCAAAAGGTCACAGGAGAGGACAGAGCGGCAGCACAGGATCGAACGGAATGACCGGGGGTGATCTTCTTTTTGGCACCGAGAAGAAAGAGGAGAAGCTGAAGAATCTGCCAGGCATCCCTGTGCCAGGCATGGAGCATTCCAAACAGCTGGCTGATGTGCTGTACGGGAGATGGATTGATGGGCTGCGGAACAGATGGGGTGCGGTTTGATACTCCTGGTATTGATGGTGAGATGCTCGTTTATTCGTTTGTGTATATGTATATGAAATTGTGTGTGCTGGTTGCATACCTGTTTTCCTTTCTTGTCAACGTTGATTTAGTTGGTATACCTGGATCGAGCATTCATACGGCGTTTGGGTTTGGTTGTCTATGGGCTTGTACTCGTGGATATTATGTAGAAGCGGATTTTGTGCATCATACAGTTTCCTTTAAAAGATTCATTTGTCTCTTAATTATACTATACTGCTGAATTCTCATCTAATCTCAATATATGGAGAGGTGAAGGTTCATGCTGCTTATAAATTGATTTGGTGTTAGTAGTTTGTCTATGGCGAATATATCAAGCACTTGACCTCAGCTTTATCTCATAGACAGCTATTGATGTGTCTACTGCTCGATGAGGGACTTCCCTCATTGTGACTCCTCCTTTGTAATTTAAACAAAATGGCCGAAGTTTAATTAATGAATAGGCATGTATGAACACAAGTACCAATACAAGCTATTTATGTTCTGGTATTATGCATTAATGTTGTCAAAGGTATCATAATCCTGAAAATATTTCTCATCGTTTGCTTCGCTATTACTGCTTTGGCTAGCTTGATATCACAGCTCGATTGAAGATTGGGAGAGTAGAGATAATTTGTATCGCCAAGTAGTTATATTGCGAGGTCGAGAGATTATGTCTTCTCAGCCTTCACATCTATGGACTCCTTAGTCGAAATGATTTATCGGCATCATTGTGTGCACAGTAAGCTAGGACTTTTTACTTATAGTATCACGCGTCTTCATCAGATCTTGTTGTATCTATCCTATGCACGAGGTATTTATTGCTAGACGCAACCATAATAATATTCCTCCTAGATAAGTTTCCTGCGTACTTACATAACAGCCATGCATACTTCTAACACAATAAAATTCATGCAATACACTACCAAATATCAAATCATTCATTTACATGCCTATCTAAGAAGGCGTCCACAGTCTCTAACATGCACCCAATGTAGATCTAGAGAAGAAAACAGAAGCACACTTCAAATAACCAAATATCCACTCATCTTATCATAAGCGACCCGAAACCAGGAACACAGAACGCCAGTGTTGTTTTCTTCGAAATCAAAGCTAAGGGATAGAATTTAACTCCTCTCTCTGCCTCAAGTAGGTCCGTGCCAATTCGTCACCCCCAAGAGCCGAAGCCTCCATCCAGTGATAGGCAACACACATGATTCCCGGATCACTCCTTTCTCTATCTCGCTCTTCTCTCCCTTCACCTTTACTACCTGCTGCTGCGCCCCAACCTGTGCTACCCACCCAGCCACCAACACTGGCACCGATGCCACCTGCACCGCTTGTACCACCATACTTTTCAAGGACGAGTTGC
The DNA here is from genome assembly GCA_024752435.1 of Allantophomopsis cytisporea. Classification (NCBI taxonomy): domain Eukaryota; kingdom Fungi; phylum Ascomycota; class Leotiomycetes; order Phacidiales; family Phacidiaceae; genus Allantophomopsis; species Allantophomopsis cytisporea. The sequence continues at coordinate 1,267,308 of CP103034.1, forward strand.
TTAAAGGTAACTGTTGGCTTCGAAAGTGGAAGGGTCACACGTTCAGGAAGGAGTTCGGGATGCGTAAGGTAGAAAATGGCTAGCTCACGCTCCGCAACTGGGTCGCCCTCTTTAGCCGTTATGGTATACATGCGAGCTGCATCTTCCATTGACCAAGTCATAACCTGTGATTCTTCGTCCGCTGCATCTAATTTTGTGTCACCTGTAGAAGTGTTTGTGGCAGATGTTGTGATGTTGCTAGTTGTTGATGCAGAAGTTACACGGGTCCGTGTGTAATGTTGGACAATTTCATCAGCAATCTCGACCATTGAGCGTACAACATCCATCTTTAGTCCCAAAGCAGCAAGACCTGCATCCCAGAAAGCTTTACCTTTCGGAGTTGTGTCTAGAATTTCGGCTGGCACAAAGCTCGCAATGAATTGAAGATCCCGGAACAGTGTTTTCGGTCGAATATTTGCAGATCGGAAAAGCTCCTGTAGAATTGACACTATGCTGTCTGTCGAGGGTGCAGTTGGTACGACGATGCGGGGCTCATTCCGGGGCTGATTAAGTGAAGTGGGAGATGTGGGAGAACCAAATATTCTCGTAGGTGAGATAGGATCCGAATGGCTGAGTGAGTAGCTTCTCCGCTGCTGACAGTTACCAATAGTCTCCTCGGCACCCCCCTGAGGAGTCTTCTGGGCATTCTCCAAAGAATAGTTACCAAATGTCTTGGATGGTGATGGAGGCGTGATAGGCCTTTGAATTGGTAGCTTGGAGCGCTTTCGTGGAGCTTGTGTGGTCAAAGAGGCAATAATCAAGTGCTCTAGCTCAAACAACGCGTTCAATTTCGTGAAAGGATTTGGGTGTACGGAGAACATGCGTAGTAACCGTTGGAATGAGGCCTTATACGGGAAGTCAACAGACTCTGACTGTTTCATACTCTTTTTTGACGCACCAGCAAGAAATTCTGCAGTGTTTGCAGTATTTGCTTGAATAACTCTAGGTGTTTCTTGCTCTGTGGATCTTCTCGTCATTATTGGTGAACCTTTCTCGGTACTCGCTGAGCTATCCGTTCGTTGCGGAGGATCTGACGACAGCGACGAGTGTGCAGAGCGAAGATCTCGCATGCTTCTCTTCTTTTCAATTGTACGTTTCTTCTGCAATTTCTTTGCTAGGCGTTCCTGGCGGTCTTTACGCTCGATGCACTCTGCACCAAGATCACCCGAGAACCACCCATCAGTCTCACTACCTTTGCCGAAAACCAGTGTACCAAGATCGCTGATGAGAAGACTGGTAAGTTTCTGTTTGAGGTCCACTAAAAATTGCTGTTTCGCTGCAGTAGCGCTATCCGCACTCTTGACAGTTTCATGGTTGGAGGAGGCTGTGCCTGGGCGAAAGCTACCAATACTGGTCGAAGGCGATTGCGATCTAGTCTGGAACGGTGACCAAAACGTCGTCGAAGAATCGATCGTTAATACTGGACTGGCTGTCCCAAAATAGTCCTGGGAGTCCATTATGTCGGCTGTGCTAGCTCTCGACATACTCCATCTAGCAGAATCAAAGCTCTGCTGAGATTCGTTCCTTGAAGAGATGGCCCGCAAGTCTCGGTGACTTGGTCGTGCTCTAGGGGTAAAATCCATATTTCTGAAGGTAGGTTGCAGAGGTGCTTGATCATATCCATCCTCACCAGAAATGCTAAGCCTTCCAACCCCATCCAAGAAAAGGTCTCCCTTCTGCCTGCCACCATCCAATACACGACGGTCGCGTGAATAGAGCTCACTAGACCACAAGACAGGACTGTCCATGATGTTGCCGCTGACCAGCTTGTTGACGCACGTGTCCACCTCTAGACAGAAGCGATGAATACGTTCTTCGCCCTTGCAAAAGTTCTCGATTCCAAATCTCGATAGCCACTGGGTAGTCTTCTCCGCTTGTTCATCCGACAGCTTATTCGGGCCGCCATGCTCCTCAGAAGCGGTCATCATATCCATCACTTGAGCCTCGCTTTTCATGAAGATGGCATTTGAGCCAGACCTCGACATATTACGTGGACGGTGACCTAAGGGCGATATAGCTCTTCTATACGCCGGAGAGGCCATACTTTTCAATGCAACAGCGATATTCCTTGCACCTTCGTAGGCAGCCGAGTTTCTGACATCTGTCACGTACCACATCTTGTCGCGCAGCGCCCTCAATCGAAGCATCATCCCCTCAATGATGTCGTCGTGACGTGCTTGAGATTGTTTCAGCCATACTAGCCATGCATCATACTCTTCAATCGCACTTGCTGATCTTCTTATTGAATCTCGAGGTCCCCTCGAGAAGATGTTTAAAAGTGAAGCATATCCATCGTCCTTCAGAGATGATGATGATATCTGTCGCAACTGCTGCAGTGTCCTCCAGTAGAGATGAGCATTGACAAAATCAGACTGTGCTTGACACTGCTTTTCTGCGGCCTCAAGCATCTCAATCAGCACTGGCTGGCATTCTTCAGTGGTTGAAAGTGGAGCATGAACTTCAGAACCCTGGTGGCGCGCCGCGATTCGTTCCAGTTGTGTTGCAATTGTGTTGGGCGGCGATGTTTGGTCGTGCATTTTATAAGGATTACGAGATTGAATCTCAGTATGATGGGATCGAGAGCCCATCCGACTGCGAGATTGTTTACCGTGGAGAGTGGAAGGTCTGTTACTGAATGTCTGGGTGTTATCCTGCACCCCGACGCTCTGAGGGATCTCAAAATCCTCAACCAGCTTCAAAATGGAGTCTCTTAACTGATGATAGTCTTTGTCCAAATCTGCCTGAAGTTCGCCGCCCACATCTTCGTCGCTGCTGGATGTTTCTTCTTCTTCATCGTCGTCTAGGTCATGTAACATCTGACTGGACAGATTCTTGCCATTTGGCGAAATGAACAAAACAGCCCATTTCTCGGCACATGGATGGCACGTACCTAAGACATCATCTGTGCCCAAGGATCGTGACATCTCGTGAATGGCAGCACGAAGTCTGTAGCCAAATTCCTCGGAATAGCTGTCTCTTTGATACTGGTTTAAAGAAGACATGGAAGCAGAAGAAAACCGATTGCCAGTCGAACGATCATCAAGGAGAGGCTCTCTCGACGTCTGATCGCTAACGATGGACTCGCCACTGATTGACGCGGTGTCGAAGGCGCCACGACCAGATGGAGCTATACCCATTTGCATTGATAATGCCGAGACTCCAGATATGGAAGAAGCACCTGATCTAAGTCCACCTACTCGGCTATCTCGATCAAAGTTGCCAGAGGTTGGTCGCCTCTCAGGAAACAGGCAGTTCGCCAAAGTGATAAGATCAGAAGGGCTCATGACGAGATATGGGCGCACTTCCGCAGTTTCTCTCAAAGATGTAATAGATCGTGCAGGCAGTAGCTTTGCTCCAAGTCGGGACGATCTAGTTGAGCGAAATTGTCCCATGATATTCTCAATATGTGTGCGAATCTCCGGCTTTATGGACACATTTTGTTTCCTAAAACGATTAGTTTCACTGAGACCATACTCTTCCTTTATACGTACCATGCCAAGTCTACTACAAGCCTCTGGGCCCTGAGAGCAACCTCCTTCAAGATCTTTTGCCTAGCATACTCGGTGATGTGGTATTCCGACATCATACCATAACACTGCTTCTGTCAGTAGTTGATAGCCCACATATGCAGATGTTACCTACTTCGGGATGTATAATAGCATTCAACAAGAACACCGAGAATAACCATTTTGACACAAGGAATACTCGAGTCTGTGCATGTCTTTTTGTGTCTGTGACTTTTCTTAAGATGGCATTACCGAGTTCAAGAAGGCCTTCTGGAATTCCACCGGCACCAGGATCATCAACAACTTCGAAGAGATTTTTTATAGCTGTATCATAAAACTCATCAGCAGCAATGGTATCCTTGGCATTTCGTGGTTCCACATGAATTCTTGTTCCGGCTTGGTCCTCAGCTTTCTCCAAGAGGAAGGCTCCATCCTCCAGGATCTTCATCAGATACCATTCGAGGCTACTCTTACCTGACCAGTCGCGCATGGCAGTCCAGATGTTAAGTACACTACAGATAAAAGGCTCGGTGCCACTCTTCCCTTCGCCTATGAGCCTGGCACAAGCAGTAGCCCATACTTCTGTCCTTCGAACATCCTCATTAGAGTCTGGACCAGCGGAATTGGCAAAGCAGGTATGTATGAGTGCTGATAAGGGATCATGGCGCTGGAAAGATAGCAAGCGCTCGACCGGTGTAGGTACATATGCTGAAGCGCGATGATTGCTAGATCCGGGATTCTTTGACCGGGTATGGAATGGCAAAACAGACTCTACGGCCTCCATTCCTTGATGGAAAGTGCTCAACGAAGAAAGCTCTGAAGTGGTTAGACTGGATATGCGGCTAGCCAAAAAGTCCGGGTTGGTCCTAATTTGTGTCAAAAATTCGAAAATGGTTTCCCGAGAAGAAGAAGGAATATCCTGTATGAATGTTGATAAAGAAAGGGAAGCACACTCTCCCGCAGCCTTGGATTGTCCAATGTCCAAATCTGGTTCCAAGAGGGAATAACGGCGTGTGGCATCGCATGAGTTCCGGACATCGTGTATTGCGTTATAGAGTATTGCAAACTCCTTCTTCTGGTCAGCACGGAAATTATCAACTAATGTCCTGTGTGCCAACTCTCCACAACGTGCCAGACGTGCAGAAAGTGCCGTGGAGACCAGAGACCTATGAAGTCGGGTTCGAGATTGTGACTGTTTTCGCTCCTGGTAAGCAGAGAGCCTGACTAGATGAGCAAGTTCCTGCAGGCTTGTTGGGATTAATGATGAGGTGGTGCCCATCAAGTTCACATTCATGTACTGAGAAAGGTCTTGCAGTAAAGGCCCTTTCGACGTTTCGCCATTTCCTGTGTTACCAAATTTCAAGGGTTCTGGTTTTGATCCTCGTGATGTCTGCCGAGTAGTCTTAAATTTATTCGCGCGATCCGGTGATGGCAAGCGCAACCTGTCAGAGCTGACAGAGGCTTGACGTCGAGTCGATCCATTGTTATCCGTTGGCGGCGATGGAGTGGGACTTCGCGAGGAAACGTGAGAGATAGTGGGAGAGACCGCTGTATCTAATCATCAGCGTCCAAGTACTAGAATTGCAAGAGTTTTTCGGCGGGTTTATGAATTTCAGGGACGACGCGTTCCCATTGCAATGCAGCAACATGAGCAGTCACCAGCAGAGCAGCACTTACGCGGCGAAGTATGTCCCGGCCGCGGAGGCGAGCAAGATCGCTGGACTTGAATCATCTCTCCATCTGAAGGGTACTCAGCCAGATTCTCGAGCTTTCCCAGCTACGAGAGGTCTATAATGAATGGCAAACAAAATAAAATGAATACTGCGTTGTCGCCAGAGCTAATGACGAGGCGGAAAAAGGAGGCCCGGTGTCGTTCAGCCTTCCCGTTCAGCCTTAAGATGGAGGAGGAGGTGGTTTCGAAACCTTAGGTAGATTGGTGAGGCGGGGCTGTTCCGCTGATAAAGGATAAGGTAAGATGAGTGTAAGATGAGGGCGCACAACGCACAGCAGCTAGAACAAAGAGGACACAAGGTGGCGCTTCTCTTGTTCAAGATGGATAAAAATAAGATAGAGATGAGTTTGGATAAGAGACGAGGGGAAAAGATGTTGTCCAAGTTGTGTTGATGTTGATCAAGTTATCGTCGGATGGGAAGGTCTTAGATACGATGGAGAGGGAACCATCTTTGGATGATGACTTGCTGATTCTCTTTTTGCTTTCTCTCCCTCTCTGTCTGTCTGTCTGTCTTTTTTCTCTCATGGAGAGACACTACTCACACCCACTCCTCACTCACGCGCGCACACACACACATACATCTCATCGACGTTGGAATTGCTTTGCTTGCTGGCTGAGTGCCAACAAATCCATGTTTCCTCCATCATCCTTGCACCAACCTATGTCTCCCAGCGAATGACACACCCCGCCCCTCGATCAACCCTCAAATGTACCGCAGGGATGGTGGACACCTCAACTCTGGTGGGGGCGAATTGTATGGCTGAGGAAGTGATGGACTTTGAAAAACAACATCCGCTTCCAGCCTCGTACAGCTCTTTGGTGTGTGGACGAGAGTGCACGACCGACCATGGTGGTCATATTCGTCGTCCTTCTTTTTGGAACATTCATCGCGTCTGACTCTTTGACTGTTAACAAACAACTACCTTACCTTATATCATCATGCGCTTTGGTACGTCTGACATGCCTGGTGACGCTGTGACGCTGTGAACCTCACCAACCAACTGAAACCACGATGGTGCGGGCCACCGCGCTCTTCCACTGACGATCACTAAAATAAATAAATAAATAAAACAATCCACATCCTTCACAGTGCTTATTTTCATCTTGTTGGAGACGCAGAAGGTTTTGTTTGTCTAGATTCTCCATTCGAGGTCCATGTCTATGGCATTTGTGTGAATACTGTAGATGTTAGTTCATGCATACGTTGCTTGCGCATGTTCTTTCCAGGACAAAGGAGAAATCGCTCGTTGTCGGTTCATGAGCTTATGTACATAGAATACATCAAAGTCGACACTAACTACAAGGCATACCAGGCTTGTGGGTTCGCTGGCCCCAAAAAAGACCCCATAAAATCAAACATCCCAGCGAACGAATAGCCTCTTACAGTTCAGCTATCGCTGGTAATGCTCGCCAGCATTCTTTTTGAATACACACGCAGATGGCCGATGATGATATTGCCGACTCTCACTCTTTCTTGATAGGTGGGTAACACATGTGTTACTCAAATGCTAGATGAGCTGGCGCGCACCTCTTCGACAACCCCCCACCAGCAACAATGAACAACAACGATCAATCTTACGTGGGCAAGCAATACCATTGCCCACATATGTAAGTACTATTGTACATTTACATAGATACTATCATCAATGCAACACTTGTACCCAAATGTTAGTAATTACCCATGTTCATGTACTAGTCAGAACATGCGTTTATGTGGAATAGAATACATGGTGGTATAGTAGTGAACAAACGAATCTCGTAAATATTTACATGAAGCAATAACACATTACAAGCCGCGCCAGTGTCGTGACGCGGCACTTAAGAGTTTCTTCTGTTTTCTTTGCCCCTACCCCCTACCCCCTACCAAATCGTCTATCAAATAGCTTCAGCACACCCATCACACTTGCAGCCTCGACTTCCATCGCCGGCCTGCCGGTGTGTGCGGGCGCTGCTGCATTTAACCTTCCCAACCAAGTGTTGAGCTCATCGCTTGCCTGGTCAAAGTTCTTGTGTGTACTCAAAGTCTTATAAGCATCTGCACAGCTTACACTTGGGGGCGACTGTCCTGTGTGAATTGGGATAGCCTTGCTCAGTGTAGGAGCCTTTGGTGTCTGACTTTGTGGAGCCTGAGTTTTGCAGCAGCCTCCAGCTCCACCACCTCCACCGCAACAACCATCGGGAGCAGCAGAAGGATTGGCGGCTCTCATGGCAGCCAAGGAGCGACAGAAGAGCCCAGACTTGGGATCACTCTGACATTGTTGACATGTCCCAGGACCGTTCGCACATGAGTTGCTTTGAGGCGGTGGAGCAACTGCACGATGCATATGGTTTGGTTGCATGGAGGGAAGTTTGTATGAGGTGATCTCGGCAGAAGTAACATCGGAATCCGAGGGTGGAGGTGTAACTTCATTGAGAATAGGAGCCAGGCGATTCTCAGACTCATGGCTAACAGCAGAAGTTGCAGCTGCTTCGGCACAGACACAATATGTACCATCCTCACAGAATCCGCATGACTCAAGTGAAGATCTGTTTGGGAGGTGTGAAGGTACATGATTTGGAGATGGTTGTTTGACCACCGGCGGCTGTGGCTTGGAGGAGAAACGTGCAGTAAAGTCTATCTCAACTGGGCTCGATGCTTCAACAGAGAATCGTGCTCTCTTATGGTCATGAGAAGTCTCTGACGGGGAATGTGGTCTCTTAAGGTCCATATCTTGTGATGCATCGTTAGACATAGCTTGAATGGTTTCCTCGAGACAAGCGCAACGAGTATCCGGTGTACAGTTGCCACAGCCCGTCGTAGACATCTCCATGACTACATCGGCACAAGCACAAGAGGTAGTACTCGAGCAGTTTCCACATCTGACAGAGTCTTGGGATTGCTCTTCAACTTGATGGAGTGGTGTTGGCTGTGCCCAAGCCACACGCGGGCGTGCACTTTGGTGGTTTGAACGACGAGGAGGTAGCGGGACCGCATCCGTTCCTCTCATCTTTGCTCCATTCCGTAGATAAGACAGTTCGACAAAGGCAGCTTCTTTCTCCTGTTTCTCGTAATCTACGATACGATCCAAAGTCTCGCATCTGACGCGCCATGCTTGAAGCTCGCCACTGTATCTATTGACGTCTGCTTCAAGTCGATTGATCCGATCTCGTAGCTCATCCTCTCTTCTCTGGTACTCCTCTTTGGTCTCTTCGAGCTGTTCCTCCAATTCCCCAACTCTAGCTGCTCTCCTCTCCCGAAACGCTCTCTGGGCAGCACGATTCTGTGCTTTGCGCTTCGTGGGAGGGGTATCGGTTGCTGGCTTGCGCCCTGGCTTTGGCCTTGGTGGGATAATCCATTCTTTCCGTGTCACAATGGGTGGCGTTGGTAGAGCTGAAGACATGTTGCTATGCGTTGGCTTGATTGCAAGATGTTGAGGAGCTGGTGCAAGAGCAGCAGGTGAGCCTGCCGATGATGGTGTTGACATTGCTGGTGAGGACATGATTGGTTGGCGGTTGATGCGGATTGGCCTCGGGCCCGAAAAAGTGGTAAGGGCCGAACAAGGTAAGATCGGATTTTCTAGCTTTCCTGGACGGCAAAAAGCTCTTCACAGAACAAAAGTGGTGTTGATATATACCAAGTGAATTGGCATGAACTGAGAGAGATGCAGAAGGGGAAAAAAAAACGTATAATTATCGAATCATAGCATTGATCCAGGTAGGTCTCGGAAGAGGTGTTATGAGGGGGGTGGGCAGTTGTTTTATCTCTTGATCTGATTAAGAAAATCTCTTTGCGTTCGCGTCTAGGCGGAGCTTTGGGAGGATCTTATCTAATCTGATTGAAATTTTGCGCTTTAGAGTGTTTTGGGAGTCATTGAAGAAGCTACGTGATTGAGGACCCTGTCTCAAGGTTCGTGATTCGTGAATGAGCTTCATGTTCAGTCCACTTGAATGCCTCACCCCTGCCATACCAAGGCATCTATATCAAGTACGACCACAGTTTGTCTGTAGTAGAAGTGAGCAGCAAAACATCGATTCAGATGAGCCTCGCTATTACTCGTGTCGAAGGGCTATAATCTGCATGGTTTGATCCGGATATGGCCCTTCAAATTAGGTTGACCATCAATTATACTTCAAGTAGGGAAGCAACAAAAGTCAAACACCTAAAGACAAATGTTCATTTACTCCAGTATGATTCTCAGGCATCCAATTCATGATGAAAAGCAGCAGGGACTCGAACCACACATACCCTTGAACGTGCGCAGAAGTACCGGTAAGCATGACACCAGCTTCCTGGTCCGATCTCGGACGAGGGGAACCTCCAACCAATCATAGAGTATGTGCGTGAACATCAGTCACACATTTTATCTCTTCAGAGTCACATCATTGCTCTCTTCCATCCTTCGTCATGCCTTGAAGTGGTCATTGATGATCCATAAAGCTGTTTTAGTGCATTTCAAGGTTGAGGTAAGGAGGAGAATATGGAGAACTTCACTTCCGAGGCTCCAACAACGTACGAGTGGATCAGGCAATATCAGGCAACATCAGGCAAGAATCATGGAAGTCTGCTTGGCGGACTTTCCGATTCCTTGGCACCAGTTTGCTGACCCCTCAGGTCAAAGGACATGATACATACATACCTACCTTACTTGATACATGTATGACCATTTGGTGCCTTATGATGGAGGCATTAATTCTCCTTGCTCCTTCTTGAGCCTCAGCTATTACTCTGGCCATTTCATATCTGCATGCACACTACCGGGTGCCTACTGCTGCTCCTGATCTCAATATCCAACACGTGACAACAATTACCCCAAGCAACAAGTTCATTGTACACCATATTCGGAAACTCATAGACGACAAGGCAGACGAATCACTACCTTCACTTTACTGCTTACACGCGTACTCCTGCCCTTTCCGGCCCACTCATTTCCAGGGTGCAGCATGAATCGCTTCTACTTTGGCGGCGATAGCAACAGCATCTCCTCTGCTGATGATGAGGACAATCTACCATATCCTAAAGCTCTACCTCGCAGTGATTTCTTGACGCCAGAATTTGACGCCCCTACATATCTCTCCACTCTCTCGGATCGTCATCAGACACTAGAAGATCTCCGCACAGACTTACGAGAGAGATCTCAACTGCTGTCCAAGGAACTCTTGGATCTCGTCAACACCAACTATGAGCAATTTCTGAGTCTGGGCTCTGACTTGAAAGGTGGAGAAGAGAAAGTGGAGGATATCCGCGTGGGCTTGTTAGGCTTTAAGAGGGGTGTGGAAGATGTGAGGACTCAAGTACGAGAACGTGGCACCGAGGTCGCAGGACTAGTAGGGGAAAAGAAGGATATCAACAAACAGATCCAATTTGGTCGCAGGCTTCTGGAGTACGATGCAAGACTCGATGAGCTTGAAGAGAAGCTCATGGTGGTATCAATGGGGAAAAACGCAAACGGTGCATTGGATGACGACTGGAGCGAGAGTGAAGATGAAGCCGATGACGAGGAGCAATTGAGTACGTCGAACAATGTTGGAGGGGCTAGTCCTCAGAAGTTACAAAGACTCGTGCGTGACTTTCAGTACATCGAATGTTTAGCAGTTCGGATTGGCGTAGAGCACCCCCTCATCAAAGCACAGGAGTCCAGGATACTTCGTGTAAGGAACACCCTTCTCTTGGATCTTGGAACAGCATTGAAGTACTCGAGAACTGCTGGGTCCGTGGATAGCCAGCATATCATCAAGATCATGAGTATCTATAGAGATATGGATGAAGCGAATGAAGCGATTAAGTTATTGAAGGACATGAAGCCATGAGAGTAATGACGCATTGAAAGGCGTTAGGGATACAAGCATTATCGGATCTGATTTAAGATGGAAAAGTTTCAATATAGTACAGATTATACATGGAATTGTAAACTACTCAGTCGACAGCTCTCTCGAAGTGATGTCCGATTCTGGGTTCTTAACTTCTCCGTTAAGAATGAAGCCAGGGGAATTGGTCGAGCTTAAAACAATCTCGACAATCTCCTTGTTGACCTTTTCACTCAACTGTGCCAGATCCTTCTTTATGCTCTCAATAAAGGCCTTAATGTTTCTCTGCACCTCTTCTGGCGTGAAACCCAACTGCCCGATAGACATTCTAACAACTCCGAGTTTTTCTCTGTACTCAGCACCTCCAACCAACTGCTTAACAACAGCAGCAGGATCCTTTACAACAGTTCCAAGCTTTGCACTGGGCATAAGTCCCTTAGGACCAAGGATTCGAGCAATTCCGGCCTTGCTCAGCTTCGGCAGAGAATCGACTTGACACAGACATCGATCGAATTCGATTTTTCCATCCTTGACAGCTTCAAAAACCTCGTCCTCTCCAACCAACGTGGCACCAGCAGCTCGTGCATCCTCCGCAAATTTGGAATCTGGGGGGGCGATAACACAGATTCGAATATCCGTCTTCACAGGATGTGGCAGGCGCATCCTATTCCGCACAACGGGTCCATTCTTTGGAGACTTAAGCTTGAGGGCCACTTCGTATTTCGATACAGTCGATGATCGTCCAACCTCGAAGGCTCGTATATACCTAGTGTTCGGTCAGGAACAAATAGTATGGTAGGGTAATGCAGATTCTATGCGTACCTTATCGCATCTAACAAAGCAAATGTTTCCGCATCTTTGCGGTCATACTGTACATAAGTCGTTGATGCCTTTTTTTTCTTCTTTGTTTGATCGTTCTTCCTTTTGTACTTCTGTGCGTTCGATGAGTTCGAGGCGTCTCGCAATTGTATAGTAGGAAGGAGGAAAGGAGCTGCTAATTGTGGTCGTGCCCGTAAGTTGGATGCCAGACATGATCTGCCCAGTCGGGCTAGATATGTATGCGCCGTTGCCATTGTGTTTGTGATGACAAGTGTGTTATGTTATTACCTCACTGCTGGTGATTTTGAGAAACATTGACGGACATTTCGTGTACTGCATAACTATCGCATAATGTGTATAACATTTATCTTATCTGATGTAGCCCTTGCATAAAACCCCACCACAAGTCAAAACTTAAGGTATGGCGATGAGCAATAAATTCGAACTCTTGTGCTCTTGACTCATCACACAGTCCACCAAGCACAATGAAAGCAGACGAGGTATCGCGACTCATTACGGGTCTTTCGACTCCTAACTTCAAAGCTAATGAGCCATTCCTTGTCGAACTTGACAAGTATCTTACACTTCGCACATACATTGACGGCTACACTATCAGCGAGGCTGACACCAAGCTCTGGCTTGCAGTTCGTGGCAACAAAGTCGCCAATGCCTTCGTGAGAAAGGCCAGCTTGATCAATTTGGCCAGATGGTATTACTACATCGAGGCCACTCACCCAGAGATCCAGGCCGAGCTTGTTGTGAAGGCAGACGCTGAGAAGGCGAAGAAGGCAGCTGGTAGCAAAGCAGGTGCTAGTTACAACATTAACCTCCAGGATACGGAGAAAGGCGTAGTCACAAGATTTCCTCCTGAGCCATCGTAAGTATGTCCAAATTTAACAAAACAAGATCGAAATTAATCCTTACAAGTGGTTACCTCCACATTGGCCATGCAAAAGCCGCACTTCTGAACGATTACTTCGCGCATGAGCTCTACAAGGGCACGTTGCTTCTTCGATTCGATGACACCAACCCTTCAAAGGAGAAGCAGGAGTTTGAGGACTCGATCATCGAGGATCTTGCGCTTATGGGAATTAAACCAGACAAGACCAGCTACACCAGTGATCATCTCGAGCTTCTCCACGATTATTGTGTACGAATTATCAAAGAAGGAAATGCGTATGCCGATGATACTGCTCAAGAGCAGATGAGAGATGAGCGCATGAATGGTATTGCTAGTAAACGCCGTGAAAGACCCATCGAGGAGAATCTTGCTATCTTCGAGGAGATGATGAAGGGGTCCGAAATTGGTCTCCAGAACTGCATTCGTGCAAAGATGTCTGTTGACAATCCAAACAAGGCCATGCGCGATCCAGTCATCTATCGATGCAACCTCACCCCACATCACCGAACTGGTGAGACCTGGAAGGCATACCCAACCTACGACTTCGCCTGCCCAATTGTTGACTCTTACGAAGGTGTCACCCATGCTCTTCGTACTACTGAGTACACCGACCGCAACCCACAATACGAGTGGTTCCTCGAGAAGCTCAAGCTTCGCCATGTATACATTTGGGACTTTGCTCGCATGAACTTCATCAAGACTTTCCTCTCCAAGCGCAAGCTCACTAAGCTTGTTGAGGCCGGTCATGTCTGGGGTTGGGACGATCCACGTATGCCAACAATCCGTGGTGTTCGCAGACGTGGCATGACTGTTCCAGCACTCCGCGATTTCATTCTGAAGCAAGGACCAAGTAGAAACATTGTTAACATGGACTGGACCAACTTCTGGAATGCCAACAAGAAGGTCATTGATCCAATTGCACCACGCCACACAGCTGTTGACAAGAAGGATGCTGTAAAGGCAACCATTGTAGGTGGCCCGGAGAAGGCCTATACTGAGGACAAGCCAAAGCATGCCAAAAACCCAGATGTTGGTACCAAGAAGGTTGCATTCAGCAGCAGTATCATTTTGGATCAGGAGGATGTCAAGCTCTTCAAGCAAGACGAGGAGATCACTCTCATGAGTTGGGGAAACGCCTATGTTCGTAAGATTAATGGCTCCAACCCTGTCACGTCCATCGAGCTCGAACTACACCTTGATGGAGATGTCAAAAAGACCGAGAAGAAGGTTACTTGGCTCTCTACCGAAGGTCAGGATCTTGTTCCTGCTGAGCTTGTTGACTTTGACTACTTGATCACCAAGGACAAGCTTGAGGAGGATGACAATTGGGAGGACTTCCTCAACCCAAAGACAGAATCCAGAAGCGATGCATTGGTTGACGGAAACCTGGCAAATGTTTCTGAGGGTGACATTATTCAGCTCGAAAGAAAGGGATATTACAGAGTTGATAAGCTTGCCACTGCTTCAAAGCCCGCTCAACTTTTCAACATCCCTACCGGAAAGGAGAAATAGAGGTATTACTATTGATGAAGTTACGATGTATGTGGAGTGTTAAAGCACACCTAAATACAAAGACATATTCCGCAAACAAAATGCCCCATCCCTATGATTGTGATGGGTTTCAGACCTCGTCATCTGCCACCTATTTGTTTGACATGCAATATGAATGTGTTTTCAATCAAAGCGCCCATGATTCCCGATCCCGGTCTATCATCGTTGTTCTTCCATCCCATGTTGCTCGTTGAAAGAAATTAGATCAATCCTTTTCGTGCCAGTTCAACCTTTCTTGAGGCTTCACCAGCCTTGTACCCTCCCTTCGAGATACACATCATACTCCCATCTCCCAGCTCGACTTTCTCCTCAACAGCTGGATGTGGACATGGGCAATGATGTGGGAAGTGGACGCATGCTAGGTAGTCATTAGTTCATGATTGCTGATAACGTAGGTCGTGAAACTATATCCAAGTTACCAAGAGTGTCCGGACAGAGATATTTTGTGCAGTGAGCTATATTACTGTCAGTGAATTGAATAACTATTATATAAAGATTAAATAGAGTGACCACGTACTCTGATCCCAATTCTGTTGATACCAATTCGAATCGCTAGCTGCATCCTGCGGTTGGTGCTGCTGTCCACCGCCTTGGAACATTTGTTCGAAAAACTGAAACTGTGCTTGAGCGCCAGCAGCCAAAACCAAAAAGCTCGTAATAACTGAAAGCAACATCATCGTTGTGCTGATTTGTCCTTCTACTGGTTGTGTTGTTGATGGTCCACAAGGCTGAGGAATTGGCCAACATGTCTTCGCGAGGCTCTCAGAGTCGCTGACTAAGCCGAATTTCATGCCATCGCCGACTTCAATTTCGAGACCACGAGCGACGGTTGCCTTTCAACACACCACATACGATGTTGCTGCCACGGTTACAGCCGCCATTGCGGATAGCGGTCTCTGCGATTGGACGATTATCGGGACATTCCAATGGCCAAGCTTGCTTGAATGAAGCATTTGCAGCTCTTCATATCGTGAAGCCTGCAGCTTCAACTGTCTTCGTTAGACATGCTTCGCACAAAGCTCAAGGAGCCGTAAACAAGGCAAAGGATGGTCCTGGAAAAAGATTGGGAGCAAAGAAGTCTGGAGGTACATTCTATTTGGTTTTGCGTGAACTGTTTATGTAGAAATCTAAGCTAATGAAGAACATAGAACAATATGTCATCCCAGGAAACATCATATTCCGCCAGCGAGGTACCCACTGGTTTCCTGGAGAGAACTGTGCCATGGGCCGTGACCACACTATCTATGCCACTGAGTCTGGATATGTAAAATACTACGCTGATCCAGAGAGACATCCTAAGAGGAAATACATTGGTGTAACCTTCAAGCGCGACCAAGTTCTCCCTCTTCCACGAAACACCCCAAGACGCAGACGTCTGGGTCTTCTCCCCTCGACGGTCGATGCCGAATCCGTCGCCGATGCTAAAGCCAATGAAGAACCAGAGGCTGACGTGGTCGTCGAAGATGCTGGAGTCCAGGTCCAAATCCGAAAGGAGGTTCCTCAGGTTGTGGAGTTGAAGCAGAAGAAGGGCCAGGAACCCAGGCGCTTGACACTTAGACCAGGATATATGTACAGAGAGAGTAACTGGGAGATAGGTCGCGCAGCTGAGAAAGCCAATATCAAGGTGAAGGAATTCAAGCCTAAGGACCGATGGCTTGCATGGAGGAAAACGGTTGTACGAAAGGCTCAGAATGCTGAAAGAAGAGGGTTGGGTGGCAGGAAGTCAAAAAAATAAAATATATCCTAGCTGAGCATTTGTATGATATTTTTGGACGTTTTAGTGATTAAGTGGCGAATATTGTACAACTACTTACATGTTCACATGCACAGTGATGTTGGTCCAATACAAAGATTCAAGATTTTCCTCTGGCTTGATATATCAACATGTGATGGATTTGGTTCGTGGGAACACTAGATATAATAAGGTGTCAGAGCTTACTTCAACCCTCCTCCATCCGCCATGTTGTAGAAACACAGATAATGAATGATTGGATTTTTGATACAGTCTTCTCATCAATTTCTATAATACGATACACAATGAGAACATGAAGGGCAAACGAAAACAAAGTCGAAAATTACACGCTCCTATCGACAATGCTCCTTTTCTTTCCACCAAACAACACGTTGCGGATGTTGTAATTACTCGTCAACGACAGAGGCGAACTTGTCAGTCATAGCTTGAATAAGCTCCTCATACTAGAAGAGGAAAATTAGCTGGTTCCGACATCTCAATTTGAAAGTAGCACATACCTTCTTCACAATCACTTCCTCGCCGTCACTTGGGACTTCAAACTTCATGCTTCGCAACTGAGATTGAAGATCACCTGTAGCCTCGCGGACCTTGTTCCAGCTTTGACCCTGGCTGATAGCTTTCTGGGCTTCATCGTGGAAACCCACCATAGCCTTCATCATCCACTCGGTCTTCCAAATCGGGCAGAATTGATCATAATCAGAGTAACCGTTTTGTTGCAAGAAATCCTCCTTCAGGAGTGCTGCAACATCCAAGATGATCTTGTCCGGATCACTCAAGGCACTCTTACCGACCAATTGCACAACCTGGTCCAACTCCTCGGAATCAGAGAGCAATTGCTTGATGCGGTCTCGCAGGCGAGGGAATTCAGGGTAGTCCTTTTCGTAGTACTTGTCAAGAATAGTAGTGTACTTGGAATAAGAAACTCCTGTATTGATGGATGGGAAATGCTTGCGCTGAGCCAGCTTTTTATCCAGACCCCAGAAAACTTGGACAATGCCCAAAGTACTGGATGTGACCGGGTCAGAGAAGTCACCTCCGGGTGGAGAGACAGCGCCAACAATAGAAACACTTCCTTCACGATCTGGAGAACCAAGAGCAGAGACTCTACCAGCACGCTCGTAGAAAGACGCAAGCTTGGCGCCAAGGTAGGCTGGAAACCCTTGATCAGCAGGCATCTCACCGAGACGACCAGAAATTTCACGAAGAGCCTCAGCCCATCGGGAGGTAGAATCAGCCATCATAGCAACATCCTTGCCTTGATCACGGAAGTATTCAGCGACAGTGATACCAGTATAAATGGAAGCCTCACGAGCAGCGACAGGCATGTTGGAGGTATTCGCAATGAGGGTGGTACGCTTCATGATAGGTTCTTGGCGGCCATCAACGTCGATAGAAAGTTCTGGGAAGTCCATTAAGACTTCAGCCATTTCATTTCCTCGTTCGCCACATCCTACATAGACGATGATATCACTGTTGGAAAATTTGGAGACAGACTGAGAAATCACAGTCTTTCCACAACCGAAAGCACCTGGGATTGCAACGGTTCCTCCCTGCACACTAGGGAACAAAGCATCCAGAACACGCTGTCCAACCACGAATGGCTTCTCTGCGGCGAGCTTTTCAGTAGTTGGGCGGGGAACACGGACCGGCCATGTGTGCATCATGCTGTGCTCAGATTTCTTTCCGTCAAACTCAATTTCCAAAATCTTTTCGTCGACCTTGTATTTACCGGCCTCTGCAATTCGAGTAATCGTACCACGGGCCCGTGGTGGCAAAAGAATCTTGTGGTCATCGAGTAGCGAATTCTCGTATACTGTTCCCCAGATGTCTCCACCGGTGATGTGGTCGCCAACTTTCATGAGAGGCTTGAACTCCCAGTCCTTCTCTCTGTTCAGTGCTGGTGCAGCAATACCTCGAGGAATGTAGATGCTGTTTGACAAGTCGGAAATGGCCTTCAATGGTCGTTGGATACCATCATAGATCGTCTCCATGAGGCCTGGGCCAAGTTCGACGGACAATGGCTTTCCAGTACGCATCACAGGGTCACCGACAGTTACACCGGCTGTTTAATCCATTATCAGTACCATTCTTCCTTATGTATGTCTTGAATATAATATACCTGTCTCTTCATAAACTTGGATTGTAGCTCTATCGGCCTCGATTCGAATAACTTCACCGACAAGATTATCATGACCGACACGGACCTATATTGTATGTTAACCATAAACCCCTACGGCGCCCAGTGAGTCGGTGTGGCATACCAATTCGTACATAGCAACACCAATCATGTTCTCGGCCACGACGACAGGACTGCTATATATCAGCACATAGTCAGTAGTAAAAATACGGCATAACTGACCCAGAGACAGAGTAGATGGAACCTGGCAAGACTTCATTAGTATCAAGGACTATCGGGCTGTAGCTTCATTGCGACTTACCATATTGCTCCTCTCCATCCACGGTTTCTGCTTTCTTGGAGTTCTTCTGTGGTTCAAAATGTCAGCTGTGTTTTATTTGTGAGATTGACAAGTGATGAGTAACTCACTGGAACCATCTTGAGTGGTTGTTCTGGGGGTGTTGAAGCTCTACGAGTATTGTTGTTCTCAGGTGGATATGGTGGAGGTGAAGTGGAGAGCTTCAAAGGTGTAATAGGTAGAGGAATTTCAGAGGCCGGGTCGGGTTCTTCAACAAGCTGGTGATCAGTATTTGTTGACAATTGATCAATGTTTCTCTGCTTGATCAAATCGTAGAAGGAAGGACGACCTCTCAAGCTTGGTCTTAGTCCAACTTGCATGCGATCGTTAAGCGGATGGTGGTGCTTTCGAAGCTCTACGGTTGCCAGTTGGCGATAAGACAACCGTTTTGGTGACGAATTGGCACAACCTTACGGGGAGCTTCAGGCAGCTATGGATTAACTCGAGCGGGTATTCAACCTTTTGATTTGACGTCCTTCATAAGGTGGGGGGATCATGAATATGGGACCGGAAGCTGGAGGAGAAGCTGTTGATGTTTGTTTTTTTTTTCGTTTCCTTCGTCCCGACTGCTTCTTTGTGGTTTCTGAGTCTTCTAGAGCAAGGTAAGAAGACAAGGGAAGGTAAGTAAACCATTCCTCTTCAAATTTACTCCGTAGGTAGGTAGGTGCTTGCTCTGGCAGTCCGTCGTTAGCTGCCCTGCACTTCCATGCGAGCTCAGCCTAGAGTTGCTGGAAACAAGACGAGCATGTTATTGGTGAGGCCTAGTAGGCATCCGTAGCATTATCGCACGGTAGACTTACTAGGACTATCCCATAGGTGTCGAGGAGAAGCAAGACTACCTTACATACAGTATCTCATCATCACACCTTAGGACAAGAAGTAGAGGAGAGCCGACATCAGGAGCATGCAAAGACGCGCAGGTTGTCCATTGTAGTGCAGTTACTCCGATGAGATCCTAGGCAGGTAGATCTATACAAGAGTAGTGCGATACTTGTTTTATGGGTGACGGATGGTACAGTACATACTGCGCTGTAAATGCATACATATCTATGTAGGTACAATGTCCAAAGCTTCATTCTCAGTTCTCTCGCCTTCTCCTAAACAATGCTTCATACTTTTCTATTTTCTGTTGTGCCTATATGGTGTTTGTGGTAGGTACCTATCTATCTCATCTGACTCAACTCCAAGTCAGATCTGACGACTACAGGTGCTGTATATAATTGTATTCCTGGTTATCCCAAGAAATTTGATGGTCACGCTGTCTTCCTGTAATTCGGAATTGGCACTGAGAGACAAGTCTCAGTGCAATGAGCATGTGGACATATTTTCTTACATGGAGACCAACAGAATCTCAAATCACAATATTCCTTTGCTTCTATGTACACACGCATCCAGTGTTGAGGTGTTACAAAACCAGCGCAGGCATGTTCACAACCTCTCACCTCTCTCCTTCCATTGCTCTTATGCGTCGCAACAAACAAAACAAAAAAAACATATCAAGAGAACGGATCTACCGTGTAAATGTATGTCTGTATGTAATATGCTTGTAAACTATATGAGTCTGTTCCAGCAGGTAAACTATCATATATTATTTACAATGCGTTGAACTTGGAGCGGAATACTTTCTGAGAAAGGCACCACCAGTATCATCTCGCACATCAGTCTTAAGTACATGATCCAACCATACACACTCAAGACAAACATGTTATAGCTCCTCTAATGAAAGGATTGCAAATCATCACGTTACCAAAATGACCTGATAGTCTGTCACAATAAAGGACAATACGTTGTTTAATGAAATTGCGAAGCTTATTTGTTTGCGACATACCGTATCCCATACCGTTCAGCTCTCTCGCTCCCGCAAACAGATTACTTTCTCGACTTCGAAGTACATCGAAATACATATAATTCAGCATCGAGCCTGGAGAATCTTCATGTACTCCCTGCCCACTGTACTTGTATCGCTCCACAGTCCATATAGGGTACTCCTCAGATGCTTCAAAAAGCAAAGGCCTTTAGTTTGGACTTGTTGGGAAAGCTCATCATTGCATGACTCGTATCACTTGAAGTAAGCATATTACTGTTCCAACTGCCTATTCTTACTGTATCTCAAGTGTATAGTATGTACAGTACAGTACTAAGTATAGTAAATCACCCCTACAGTGCATAGGAGGGAGAACATAGTGGTCAGAGCATGTGTTGATTGTTTCTTCAAGTAATCTATGTACGTATTCATATATATCAGACGTATAATGTCGTCGTTTACCCTGCGGATAGTTCTTCTCTCCATATATTCTTTCTCGTATTATCATTGTTATTATTATCATTATTATTGTGCTGTAAACTATGTCTTACATGGTACAATACTGCGTACTTTGTCCCCTACTTTACTTAAACATCCCGGCGTCGCATTTGTATTGTGAAAAGACCCAAGCTTATGAGGTCACGGCAATCCACTCAGAGCTCTCGGGTCTCAGTAGTCCGCCATGTCCCTCCAACATCTCTAAGGGTAAACATTCCGCCCGCCTTAAAGTGTACCTTAGTTCCGCTATTGATCTCGACGATAAGGTAACGGGTAGCGACTCCAACTACCACCTTACAGAGCACCACCTCTACTCTCCGTAACGACGTTCATCTCTACAACTCTGCCCGTCTGAGTAACTGTGTGTCCATTCAGACAACCTTCCACCAGACACATATCATCTCCATATCCCATCTCTTTCCGAACAAAGCGGCAGACCCGCCAAAAGTCGTCCTGGCAGACCAGGACACCACCACTCGTCACCCTATATCATCCCCAATCACTCCGACAACGCCATCAATCTCTTTCAACACAGAAATACCGGCACCAACGACGATCAACATTGCAACTCGAAGCGAGCAGGATAACAGCACTCAGCAGCGTTCGCAGACCTCGGATCTTTCATCTACAGTCCCAGATACAATCACTGCTTCACAGGCCTCTTTGGATAGACGCCGCCAGAGAGTACCTTCCGAGAGTGAGGGGGAGGACGAAGGATCGGAGACAACTGCAGATCACGAACGCTCTCGCTCTTTTCAAGGGCACCGAGCTAAACGAAGGCGTCCAAATATGATGGGACAGGCCGACGGTGAGAGCAGCACCTCGAACGGAACTTCGAGGCCTGTCTCGAATGGATCTCGTCCCTCTACGCTCCAGAAGGTATCGAATGCGGCAAATGGTAATCACAAACAACAGCAGTCCGTTACAAATGGATCTTTATACACAAATGGCGATTCTCACCTGGTAAAGACTAAAGCGAAATATATTGGCCACGACCGCGAGGAGGTTACTCGTCTGTTGATTCAAACTCTCGAAGATTTAGGCTACAACGATGCTGCAGCGACCCTTTCTTCAGAGAGCGGGTTCAACCTTGAGGATCCGTCTGTTGCTGCGTTACGAAATGCTGTGTTGCATGGTCAGTGGCTAGAGGCTGAGGCATTACTGCTTGGAGGATCTGGACATACGGATGAAGGGGGAGTTAGTATATATCCTCGAGGACTAGAGCTTGCGGAAGGCTGTGAGAAAAATGTGTTACGGTTTTGGCTACGTCAACAAAAGTTTCTAGAACTGCTTGAAGCTCGAGATACCGGGCGTGCCCTAATGGTTCTTCGTACGGAGTTAACGCCACTCAATCAGGAAATTGGCAGATTGCACGAATTGTCAAGGTTCGTAAACAGCTTATTATTTGTTGGTTATTACTGCAAAGCGGCAAGCTGATGCAAAGTTTGTGCAGTTATTTGATGTGCCAGTCTGCAGAAGATCTCAGGATCAGAGCAAATTGGGATGGTATACATGGCAACTCGCGACAGATTTTACTGTCGAATCTTTCAAGTGAGTAACTTCTCCCTACAAAGAAAATTTTAAGGAAAAAGAAAAAAAGAGACACATATGATTCTTATTATAAGCAGCGGAAATATCCACGTATTCCTTATCACTAACCCCTACTTAGAATGTATCTCGCCCTCCGTTATGATACCGGAACATCGTTTGGCTACACTACTTCACCAGGTCAAGCAAAGACAGATCGACAATTGTTTATATCACAATACGTCACAATCTCCGTCCTTATTCTGTGATCATATGTGCGACAAAAATGACTTTCCTCGGAGGACTGTCCACATACTTGAGCCCCATACTGGCGAAGTTTGGCAGCTGGCCTTTTCGCATGACGGCACACGACTAGCTAGCTGTGGGGGTGACGGTTCTGCAATCATTACAGATATTTCCAGCATGGAGACAATACTTACGCTAAGCGAACACGACAGTGGTATTGGAACACTGGCCTGGAGTCCTGACGACAGTCTTCTCCTTACATGTTCAACTGACAAGACAGCCCGGTTATGGGATGTTAAGGCAAGTTTGATGCCAGATTTGTTCCCGGCTCACCACAACTAACTGAAAATATAGACTGGCGAATGTAAGCAGACTTATCGATACAATGAGCCTGTCACTAGCTGTGCTTGGTCTCCTGATGGCCGCTCTTTCGTTACCGGGTGTCTTTCAAAAGAGAGGAGCTTGTGTCAATGGAGCCTAGATGGAGATCTCATTCATGACTGGGGTCGCCCTCACCGAGTTCAAGACCTTTCTATATCTTGTGATGGCCATCGTTTGATTGCTATGGACAATAACGCTCAGTTACATTACTATAATTTCGTGACACGAGCACTTGTCAGTGAGATACATCTGAAAGTTGGACTTTCTTCGGTCTCTTTTAGTCAAAATTCCCACGATGTCCTTGTTAACAGGACCGATGGCAAGACTATATTGGTTGACGTCGATAGTGAGAGTGTGATTAAGACGTATGATGGCTACAGGGACGACGAAAGAGATAAGGTAGTGATAAGAAGCACGTTTGGAGGTGCCAATGAGAATTTCGTTGTTAGCGGTACCAGGGGTGAGCAGTCATATTCCGTGAACCGAGTTGAATGGCATACTGATACAAGTCAGATGGTACTGTTTATATCTGGCATAAGGAGAACTCACGGCTTATCGAAAAGTTGAAGGGGCATTCCAAGGGTTGCTGCAATTCCGTCTCTTGGAACCCTCGAGACCCCGGCATGTTTGCTTCTGCTGGCGATGATGGTAGCATTCGAATGTAAGTGCACGGGTATCTAATATCTGTACAACTGTCTTACTAATTTCAAATAGTTGGGCAACAGATAAGTCAGCGGCGAGAATTGTAAATTCCCTATCTCAGACAATCTGAGCATTCAGCACATAGTTGTTGTGCATAACTTTTCAAGGTTTCCATCCTCTGGTATGTGAGGACTGGCGGGTAGATGGAAGGTCAATACCAGTATGGCTAGCATTTGAGGGGCATATTCCAGTGGCGTTGGTTGATGTAAGGTTGCGGTATAAGGTATCAGGAGTTCACCGAAGGGGTCATGGCTAGATGAATTCATGTCATAGATTGAGCAGGTTTGAATATGCTTAATTATACAATGGTAACATTTGACAATACACTAGCTAGTTCGAAGTTGAGGTTCGAAGTTGAGGTCCAATGGTATTCGCTTTACCGTCAATTCTAGAGGACATTCTAGATCTCATCTAACCAAGGAATAGCATCTTGTGCTCCGGGCTTCTCGACAGTCTTTCCAGCAGCCCGGCAGGCCCATCTCACACTTTCTTCCATACCAACTGCACTCACTATTTTTACCGCATATGCTCCAACGAACGTATCACCTGCAGCGGTAGTATCGACCACTTTTTCCACCCTCTCAGCTGGCACATGCATTCCCTTTCCTTTCGCTTCCGAGAAATATGCTCCTTTGGCGCCTAAAGTGATGACGACATATTTGACGCCCTTTGAGTGGAACTCGTCAGCGATGCCGCCAACATCAGTACCTAGTTCCTCGACTTCTTCTGCTTTTCTTCCAGACAAAATTGCGGCTTCTGACTCATTCAGAATTAGATGTGTGATTGCCGAAAACGCGCTTGCAGGAAGTTCTACGGCGGGTGCAGGATTCAGTAAGACTGCGATACTCTGCTCTTTCGCTGTCTCTAGGATTTGCAGCACAGTCGGTATAGGGATTTCCAGCTGCAAGACAAGTATATCTGGTCTTGGTGATCCAAAGGAGCTGAT
Source organism: Allantophomopsis cytisporea (assembly GCA_024752435.1). Classification (NCBI taxonomy): domain Eukaryota; kingdom Fungi; phylum Ascomycota; class Leotiomycetes; order Phacidiales; family Phacidiaceae; genus Allantophomopsis; species Allantophomopsis cytisporea. The sequence continues at coordinate 1,291,971 of CP103034.1, forward strand.
ATCCGTGAAGTCTTCGGGCTGCAGAGTATGATTTGCTCCAGGATTGAGAAGAATTCGGTTTTCGCCCGAAGATTCCTCCACGAGAATGACTGCTACACCGGTCGTTTGCCCTTGCACTATATTTACTCCCCTGATATCAATGCCATCCTTCTCCAGTCCCTTCACAAGTGATGGACCAAACTCATCTGCGCCTACGGCTCCGATCATCTTCACAGTCACATCGCTATGAGTTTTGGAAGCTTTGGATGATGAGAGACGCGCAGCAGCGACAGCCTGGTTGGCTCCTTTTCCGCCAGACCCCGTGCCAAATGAGCTTGCTGTTAGGGTCTCGCCGCCCACAGGGACTCGGGGAGTAGTTGTGACAAGATCTGTGTTCAATGAACCAATGACAGTGATTGTATGGCCCGCCATCTGGAATTAGAGTCTGTAAATTTTTGTAGGTATCAACCAAATTTCAGGTTCAGCGTGATGTCAAAGGGTGTAGTGCAAGAGTGGCAGGGCAGAAATGCTCTGAACGTCGATGAGCCAGGTCGATATTTTATTCACGTGATGGTATGGATGCTATCAGATGGTGTTGTGGGGGACCTTGAACACTCCACGATGACATCTTCGTCTCGCGTCGGACAATAATGTAGTCAAAGCTTCTAATAACTCAAGTTATATAATAGCATGCATTACTATATCACGTCCTCGACTCCATACCTCGTCACATGAAACCGAAATATCCAGTCACGAAAGTGAACTTCTCTGCCTGTATTTTCATTTTTTCACGTCAGCCTGGATCAGGCAGAGAGGGTTGAGGGAGAGTCGTCACGGCCGCAAGTATTCTTGGGAAGCTTGAGGCGCTGATAGCGCAGATTCGTTGAGTAAAGGGTATCTACCTACCTATTCCAGCATCATGTACTGCGGAAGAAGTCGAAGCATTGTCTTTTCGCATATAAACAAATGAGAAAAGAACAGGGAATCAAAGATATGAGAGATGTCTATTGAAACAACAATTTAACCGTCACGAAGGAAACAAACATAAGTGAGTCCTTGAAATTCAATGTACTACGTAGTACTCTATCTTATCTCAGGTGCCTTTACTCGAATCGTGCCTAACGAATAACGCCAACGAAATTGCCCCTGTGTCTTTCTGCACTCCTCGCATTTGAGGCTGCCATACGTCAGCCACACCTTAGGTAGTTTTAGCCACCGCTGCGTCGTCAACAGCCACGACAACCAGGCAGCTCGCGAATGCGGTGACAGACAACATAACCATTCCCACAACGCCCGCTTCTTACAATACTTTCCTCAATAAAAGATCACATTTGTCTTTGATCATCTCAAATCTGTCGCATAACCTGGGAATATCTATACTTGGCGCATCATGGCCTCTCAAGGCGGTATCTCAGATCCCGGTCTCATCACGTAGGGTCCCCTTAAGCTTCCGCCTTGCGATACCATACTAACAGCTTTCATAGACTCGTCAACAAGCTCCAGGACGTTTTCACAACTGTCGGTGTACAGAATCCCATCGATCTTCCTCAGATCGTAGTAGTAGGCAGTCAGTCTAGTGGAAAGAGTTCCGTGTTGGAGAACATAGTAGGTAGAGATTTGTGAGTTGGATCCCATCCGCACACAACCGATCTTACACTTTCTGACTGACGATAGTTTACCACGAGGTACTGGTATTGTTACACGAAGACCGCTTGTTCTGCAGCTCATCAATCGCGCACCTGCTGCGAACACGAATGGCGAAGTATCAACCGACAATGATAAGGAGGCCAATGTCAATGAGTGGGGTGAATTCCTCCATATCCCTGGCCAGAAATTCCACGACTTCAATAAGATCCGGGATGAAATCGTGAAGGAGACAGAGGCAAAGACTGGAAGGAATGCTGGAATCTCACCCGCACCCATCAATCTCAGAATTTACTCTCCAAATGTCCTTACTCTTACACTCGTTGACTTGCCGGGTCTCACAAAGGTGCCAGTGGGCGATCAGCCAAGAGATATTGAGAGACAGATCAGGGAAATGGTGCTAAAGCAAATCAGCAAGCCAAATGCTATCATACTCGCTGTTACGGGTGCGAATACTGATCTGGCTAACTCTGATGGTCTCAAACTTGCAAGAGAGGTAGACCCTGAAGGTCAGAGAACTATCGGTGTATTGACCAAGGTCGACTTGATGGATGACGGAACCGATGTGGTGGACATCCTAGCTGGAAGAATTATTCCTTTAAGACTGGGATATGTTCCAGTCGTCAACCGAGGACAGAGAGATATTGACAACAAGAAGGCTATCACAGCTGCGTTGGAGAACGAGAAAAACTTCTTTGAGAATCACAAAGCTTACCGCAACAAGAGTTCTTACTGCGGAACCCCATATCTTGCTCGCAAGCTCAATCTTATCCTCATGATGCATATCAAGCAAACGCTTCCTGACATCAAAGCTCGCATCTCCGCATCTTTACAGAAGTACACAACCGAACTCAGTGCACTTGGGGATTCCATGCTCGGAAACAGCGCTAACATCGTTCTCAACATCATCACCGAATTCACTAATGAATGGAGAACAGTTCTCGATGGTAACAACACAGAGCTTTCAAGCAACGAATTGTCAGGGGGTGCTAGAATCAGTTTCGTTTTCCACGAACTATACTCAAATGGTGTCAAAGCTGTTGATCCTTTTGACCTGGTCAAGGACATTGACATCAGAACTATTCTTTACAATTCTTCTGGTTCATCTCCAGCTCTTTTCGTTGGTACCACCGCCTTCGAACTTATTGTCAAACAACAAATCAAGAGATTGGAGGAGCCATCGCTCAAGTGTGTATCTTTGGTCTACGATGAACTTGTCAGAATCCTTACCCAGCTCCTTGGAAAACAACTGTTTCGTCGCTACCCGGGTCTTAAGGAGAAGTTCCATCAAGTTGTCATTAGTTTCTTCAAGAAGGTTATGGATCCTACAAACAAACTTGTCAAGGATTTGGTTGCCATGGAGGCATGCTATATCAACACAGGTCATCCAGATTTCTTAAATGGCCACAGGGCTATGGCTATCGTCAATGAGCGTCATTCTGCCTCGAAGCCAGTACAGGTTGATCCTAAGACTGGAAAGCCGATCCCCGGGTCTGCCTCTACTCCGGTGAGAACCGCAAGCCCTACACTAGGTGGAGACATGGGTGATGCGAACGGAGGATTTTTTGGTAGCTTCTTTGCTTCTAAGAACAAAAAGAAGATGGCAGCAATGGAAGCGCCACCGCCAACGCTCAAGGCCTCTGGAACCTTGTCAGAGCGAGAAGGTGTAGAAGTTGAGGTTATCAAACTCCTCATCAATTCATACTACAACATTGTGAAGCGCACAATGATTGATATGGTTCCAAAGGCTATCATGCTCAACCTTGTTCAGTAAGTCTGCACCATGTCACAGTCATAGGTGGATAAAGACTAACAGTATTCAGGTTTACAAAGGATGAGATGCAAAGAGAACTTCTCGAGCAAATGTACCGTACTGATCAGCTTGATGAGCTCCTCAAGGAATCTGACTACACTGTCCGTCGCAGAAAAGAGTGTCAACAGATGGTCGAGTCGCTCTCCCGTGCAAGCGAGATTGTTAGTCAAGTTCAATAGGCTCCTAGGTATATTCTTCCGGCATCTAGTGGGAAGTGATACAACGAATTTATGGGATTGGCGGCCGAAAGGCTACCGTGAAGGTGGGAGATTATGAAACTTATACATACTTTCTGGTGGACTAGAATCATTTCTTTCAAGAGAGGTCGATGTGTTACGATACCTGTTTGGCGTCTTGTGTAATTTGGTATGCTGTGGTGGGTTAGAGGCAGAGGCAGGACATAGGGTCTGGTGTGTATGGAGGAAGCATATTGATGTGGTATTGAGAGAATATACTTCTGCGCTGCATCTGTCCTTGCTGCTTAAGCAACCATGTGTGGGAACATTAACGATATAGATCCAATAATATGCGAAAACTGTCTCACTCAACAAAAAAAAAAGGAAATCCGCTGCCAGATTTGGCAACTACCTGATACATCCATGATTGGGATGCTATGAACCGTCTCTCTTCCCGAATATCTTCGTGGCTCCTTCTAGGCACAATATACACCCCTGTTGTCAACAAAGCTTGAACTTTCGAAGCGACACATGACAAACAACATTCAAAACAACTCAAGCATGGCTTGAAATGCGTAATCACTAAACATTACGTTCTCTCCGGTGTATTTATGCTATAGTTCATGTAAGAAGCCGAAGTGGATGCACCTCGGCAACATCTAATCAAATACGAGCTCTTGGACGTTACATAGCAATTTTATTTTTATCCTTGCTCTCTGGCTTGATTCTATTAGCAACGGTAGCGATGCGCTTAGCCTGACCATTGTCATGGAAATGTTTTCTTGCCTAGAGCTGCCCACAACCCTGATGCGAGACGTATTTGTATGGAGTATTAAATCCATGCCGGTTTGTGCTTTATATAGATCTCAGAACCGTCAACTTCATCACAATCTCCTGGTGTACACACTGACAGGAACGCCCTCCTTCGGAACACTTTTGTTTCACGTCTTGAACTAAGATATTCGACAACGTGGCGGCTGAAGCGCTTAGCTTCTCGAGCTGGGTTATGTGCAGCAGTATTGGGCGTAAGTCAAAAATATTTAGTATTTCAATAGATTTCCGACAGGTTTATACTAATGCTAGACTGCAGGTTCGAGACGTGCCTGGTTCCCCACCGCGTCCGCCAACAAATCCACCTCCAAGTCCAACATATACCACCATAATAACAACCCCAATATGAAACCAAATGGTAATCAAATTGACCCTCCCATCAAAGACATGCCAAAGGCTTATCAAAGATTTATAGTTGATGTTGAAAAGTTCGGCTGGCAAAATGATTTGCCTATTAGTCTCATTAATTAAGAATAGTGGCTAAAGATTCGGAGAACGGGGGTCGACTCAGATTATTATACGAGCATGTATCGAGACTTCAGTAGAGAATAACCAATACCTAAGAAAGACTTTAACAAGCTCTTGAGTTGATGTGTGCTTATATCTTGGATGTGGTCGATTTTTTTACCAACCCGCCATTCTCAAAGTCAAAATTTACTCCAGCTTTCCAGCCCATCCATTGTTTTAATGTCTCTTCTCCACCTTCTCCTGGTCTCAGTGGTATCCCAAGCCAGCCATCTCCTTCAATACCTCCTCCTTGACCTTCATATACGGGTCTCTTGCATTTCCCTTTTCGTAGAGCCAAACTGGGGGAGCCTGTGAGGGTTACTGAAGGCCGCTGGTCGCCCTCTCTTGACCTATTGTTTTCAAGCTCTTGAAAATCAAGTACTGGTGTGACACAGGCATCTGTCCCATCAAAAACAGCCTCCCACTCCGCTCTGGTCTTCTTCTTGAATACTTGGGTAAATAGAAGAGTCATGTCCTCCCAAGTCTCGCGATCATCCCGTCTCTCTTCAATGCCTCTCCCGTTCAGCTCTAACCCCTTCAGGAGTGCTTTGAAGAATTGGGGTTCTAGAGATCCCACCGCCATAAACTTTCTATCCTTTGTCTCATAAGTATCATACCATGGACATCCGCTATCAAGAACATTGTCTCCACGAGGTCGATTCCACAGAGGAGTCTTCGTACCGAATCTTGGAAATGTGGAGAGATAGGCACTTCCATCCACCATATTGGCTTCAATCACCTGCCCTTTCCCAGTCTTTGAACGACTAAGAAGCGCCAGCAAGATGCCCTGGAATAAATTCGCACCGCCTCCAGCGAAATCCCCCAGAACGTTAGCAGGAGGTAAAGGTTTCTCACCCTTTCGCCCAAATATAGACAGAGTCCCTGAGACAGCGATATAGTTAATGTCGTGGCCAGCCATGTCTTTATACTTCCCATCTCTTCTGAACCCCGTTATACGACCTATGATGATTTTGGGATTGATCGTTTGCAGAACGTCGGGTCCAAGACCAAGTTTTTCGAGAACGCCGGGTCGAAAAGGATCAATGACAACATCGATGTGAGCTACAAGGGCTTTGATAAAGTCAACTCCGAATGGCGATTTCAAATCTACTGCTATTGATGATTTATGGCGAGTCAACAGATCGTTTGTTGGTGGCGGTGGTTTGTCAGTATATGTATGGCCCGGTACTGCTCGGTCTACTCGCAGTACAGATGCACCATTATCGGCGAGAAGCAAGCCTGCAAATGGTCCTTTGGTGTTGTTAGATTCTGGGCATAAGGTATGTGAAGTACGCAGTATTTACCTGGCGCTAGTCCAGCAAACTCAAGTACACGAATTCCCATTAATGCAGGCGGCGAAGTCATGATCTGAGGTATGGTTTGTATTGCAATGAGAATGGGCTCTCGAGGTCAATGTGGATTTGTACTGCCCTTACTTGCACTGCAAATAATAGCAGAGGAAGCTGGGGTATATAAGATGCCTTTCCCCACATCAAGTTATCGCGGGCCGAGGTCGAGCTCGCATTGTATATCCATGTCATAACCATACACGGTACAACCTTATTTTTGTATTTGATCCAATCTCTAATTCCTTATCAAAGAGGCCACTGCTTGGCTTAATTATTATATTAAAACCATCCTTTGAATCACGCTGTGGTAGTCATTACTGTTTTTAATTTTGTTACAGAGAAGAAATGAATATAAAAAGTATATGACAGAACCCACTATCCAAGTTCTTTATGTATACACAACAATACTCAAATTCCTTTCCGAGATCTTTGCTAGCGGTCATGCAGATAATACTAAGATACAAAAAATGTATTATAGGCCAATCAAAGATTCATTCATCCATGTTCGAAAGGTAATTAGCATTGCTGTTAAATCTCAATAAGAATTGCACGTGACTAGTAAAGTTTCTCAGTTGAAAGAACAACAGGGGACACTCCAACGAAGAAAGCCGATCCCCATCAGCTTATCCTGGATAAACTACTTTACAATGCCACAAAGCGATTATCGCTTGCTTGCTAAGTTTGAATTTGTATAAAATATTGGTCTGACGTTCATATTGTTTCCTACTAAACAAAATACAATGCTCAACAATCGATAAAGCACTTGACAATTTTGACTGATTGACCTCGAAACTCCTAAGTGACCCCATTCAAAAAGCCATTTACGAAGTCCAACGCCAAATCCTAATACAGACACATATGCATGTTATTTAACATCGTCCGACGGTCATTGATCATTAATCAAAGTTTAGTCTGTCTCATGTCAGCATATAGACCATAATGAGTACGAGTTTTATGCACCCTCATCATCATCGATGCGAATTGCGCCCTCACTACTCAGACCATGAGACCACCATCCTTCAACGGAGGTATTGGCAGCATTGGTGCGAGCATGAGTGAACAATAGCCAGAAACCGAAGACAGGCTTAGCGAGGACATCAAGAACAGCATAAGCAATGATCTCGGAATCGACCGACATCTTGCGACTTCCGTCTCCGATACCCCAAACAATCGGATAAAGGGTCCACAGAATGAGAGTGAAACCAGCGATTGAACTGAAGAACTTAGCAGTGGCGGAATCTATCACATCGGAATTAGTACCCTCGATTTCACATCTGAAAATCCAAGATAGCTTACCCTTAGCCAAGACTGCACGGCGACCAGGAATGGCAAGCTGATAGATAATCACAAGGTACGCAATGCATCCCATAGCATAGTAACCCCATTTTTGAGTCTCGTTGTGACCAAAAGCACCGAAAAGGCCTGTGAGAACCATAATGATATCGGCGACGATAGCAACAAGTATGTTCGCGCCGTTCAAGCCGGCAAGAATAGCAAGATCAAGAAGAAGAAGCGGGGTAGTAACGCTCCAGTCGACGTAACGAGCCCAGAATATTTGACGAAAGACATGTTCGCGGGTGTCTGGAACATGCTTGTGGACCTCCTTGATAACAATGTGGTGCCATGAGATTCCATCTCCAGTTGCCATAGCAAAGTAGGAAAGAGTTGCAAAGAGGGTAATGAATGTAGTCAAAACATGGAAGAGGCGTTTTTGCTTGTGTATCAATCAGCTTGGCAAGTTCATCGGATTTTCTGAGTTTTGGGGTTTGAGGATGATACTTACTACTGGCACACGGAAGCCCAGAAAGCCAAAAGTAAGAGTGGAGAGCAACATGATGACAAAAACGATCCACAGCGTCGTCTTGCCGGCATCCCCTACGCTCTCATACGTTGGATGGTTTGGAGCCACGGTTGGCTGCAAATATGTTAGATCAGTACAGTACAATACGTTGTATCCTCAGAGTTGCAATTTGATGCAATGCATATTCAACATAAATCAAAACAGATAATCTCGAAAACTTACGATTGGAGCAACAGATGGTGACGCCGATGAGGTGGGCACCAATAACGACGAAGTCGCAGACTTGACAAGAGCTTGAACTGGGTCAATCATCTTGATATATGATACCAAGCTTGAATCTGGTCCTGATAAGTGTTGTTTTGGGAAGTTGTGTAGGAGAGAAGATGAGAAGAGCTGTATTTATGGAAGAAAGAAGGAGGAAGCAAATGAGTGAGTTGAGTGGGAAGAGTGGCATAACAAGGCAACAGCTGGCTTCATAAGTATGAGGTAATTACTATCAAAGCTGGCTGGAGGGAGTCGAGCTTACCTGAGAACGTTACCTTGAGGTATGCGGGGACGTCCTTCTTCTCCATAGAAAGGGCGATTCCCGGTGGGCCCGCATCAGCTATCCATTAAAACTTTACTTAAGAAAGCATAAACAACGAAGCTAAGCCAATGAACTTGACGATTATAGTGTTACTCGGTCAATAAACTAAGAGCATGTTTATTCATATAGCAAATGATAATAGTTACTGGAGGACGTCTGGAATATGGCGAAATTCCCTAGACATCAATGCCGTTCCAACTCTACCTCACATGTTTATATGGGTTTACCTATGTATGTGTTGAATACTTGGGTATCCTCGCTTTCTCGATCTCTTAGCAAGACTTTCCACGCCGGTCATCGAGCAAGTTTGCGAGACATAATTAGCAGCTGGTATGACATTGCATGTCTGATTGGCTGGTGCATGAATATAATTATTTTGCTGGGAGAGGGGAAATACATACATGAGGTGATGATGAGTGAGGTGACGACTCCCAAGACAAGACTTAACATTCATTGCGTCACCATAATACATGCGTGCCTAAGGTCATGCATATACCTATGCATGTATGTGTGTGTACCTGGCATACCTCCACCACCAAACTGTATGCGGATGCAGAGAAGTCCTAAAGTGGAGTAGTCGCGGATTGTTCACTTCAGTCAGTACCTTCTCCGCTGATTGATTTTCACAATGATGCATATCTAAGTAGGTAAATATTAGTCATACGTCGTGTGAATTAGGTAACACCTGAGAGCGAATGATGTTATCTAATTTCATACCTTATTTAAATATATGAGGTGCTCTGTACGAAACTGAATTCAACTGTGTGCTTTGTAGAAGAGCAAGGAAAAGTTATGTTCCAATAGAAATTGAAGGATAAGAAGATCATATAGCAGCAGTATTCTGTACGCTGTATCTGTACCGTCCACAAAACAGTTTGTTGATGTTCTCCCACTCAGTCAAAGTATCATGCTTATATGAACTCACGTTACCGTGCCTTGCACACAAGCGCTTCCCCGCATTTCCCCCCCCTTCACTACTACGTAGATATCAACATGTTCCCCTGTCATGTACACGAAGCAAGGTGAGACGGACGAACTGACGAACGGCCACACAGCTGGCACACGACATCGGACTCTGTAACAATATTGGAATACGAGCGGGCAATAAACGTATACGACACTATCGGTATCGTAGTATTGTATTCTATGGTGAGGCTAATTAGAATGAATGTGCTTGGGTGTATCGGCACAGTCTCACTTTGGTTTTTTGCAAAGAACTCTTTCAAGTAAAACAACATCCTTAGTATCACTTCTATTATGTCAAGATAAATCTTGCATGTACATTAAGAAACATACATAGCAAAATCTCTTTCCTCCACATACCCAATGAAGTTCTGGCCAAAACCCATCAATATCCCTAAACTGCTTTTGACCATTGCTCGAGGTCATATTACCAGGCGCCCACGCTATGCTTCTCCAACAATAGGCAAGGTTCAAAATGGAAGTATAGTCTTCCCCCTATTCTCATTACTGTCTCAATCCTCTTCCTTCCCTTCCAAGAGAGGCATCAGAATATCTACGGCATGCGTGGCTACATCAGATGATAGAATGACTGCTCCAGCTCTAGCGGTCGAAAGATAGGACAATTCAGATCCGTGCATGCTCCAATCTGCAATCAGACGCATATCATCGTCCAGCCGCCCGGCAACCCCACAAACAATGCCCGTTGATTCCAGCGGCAGGTTCGCGAGGTCCAAGAATATTGGAACCAGGTCTCCTTCCGTGCTACCAGCTATCGAATCTCCAAATATCAGAACGAGGTTCTTATCAAGTAATAGTGACGGCGCATCATCATGGGTAAGTGTGACTGACAGGAATCGAGGTTGCCATGCAAGAGCAGTAATCAGGGCAGCAAAAAGCTTAGCATCTATATTCTCAAGCCACGACTCATGACTGATATCGCTGGAATTCCCATTTGATTGAGGCCGGTTGGCAAAATCATCCTGTTGCTGTGTGCCTGAACATTGCACCAGTCGTAACCCTTGCTCGATGAACGGTATAACCTTCCGCTTTCGAAGCTGGTTGAAGGTGCGCATCTGAAGTTCAGCAACCGTGGAGGGAGGCGGTGTTCGTGGGGGACTGGAGCTACCACTCAGTGCACGAGCATGCGAGATGGCCGTTGGCGCAACATAAGCTTCATCGCTTTCGGAGAATTCAAAGCCCAAAGAAATCAGCGCTTGGGTAACCGATGATCTGTGCGTCGATGGAACAAGGATAAAATCCGTGTAATAAGTCGTAATGAAGAAGATGGGTATGCCGGCCATAGCAAGGGGTGCCGTGAGATCAACCACTCCTCGACCAGCTTCCATTCCGGCACTGCTAACCGAAAACACAACATATGAATCTTTTGATATTGTGACCTGCTTCTGAGCATCTTCTGGCAGACGCTGTATAACCGGCGCAAACACTTTTTCCGTCCATGAGGTTGAGCAGACCACCGAACACTCAATTGGGGTTATACTAATATTCAAGAATCCATGTTTTTTATCGGCAGGAATGCCGTCTAAGGCGCCGTCTTCATCACTGAGAGAATGTGTACTTGGTATACCATGAGGTAAGAGTAACTTAATGATCGGCTGTAATAGACTCGAGTACAGTGAGAGTGGTACATGTATCAGGCTAAATTGACCATCCTGTTGTACATGTCAGTAAAGTAGGCTGATAATGATGGAACTTCTTTCCAGACATAGTGTCAGGTAGAATCCTAAGTGCCAACCAAGTCATTACAATCAAAAAGAGCTTCCAAAGCATTGATTCTTTGTGGTGCGCTTATGAGTCATATCACGGCTAATGGTGATTTCTCAGGAATGAGCAAGAATATTGCAATTTCTTGAATATGGGACAACAAACTGGATGAATCCAAAGATAAGGACAGAAGATACATACGATAAAAGAAATTTGCGCTGAGTTCATCTCGTTTACAGGTTGGGATGTCCGATAGATTCCTACCAGTGAGCCTCAAGAGTACCCGATCAGCCTTTCAGACACGCGTCGCAACAGTCGATTTGGCTAAGTCAAGTAGAAGCCGATTGGTTGTAAACAAGGGGAATATCGTAGATATAGAGTATTCTCAGAGCAGTTCACAAGTATTTGAACCGGAAATTGGAAGGTTGTCGATACAGTATTGAGGGTCGGCGCTGTTGCATTCGAGGAGTCAATTTTGATTCTCAATGCCCCTCTTCTTTTTTTCTTTCTGTTTCTTCTTCTTCTTCCCTCTTCTTTCTTCCTTTCTGAGGCTTTTGGCTCCCGCTTTCACAATACTATTTCGAAGCGCAACTAGATCGTGAAGTATGTGAATGGGAATCCAGATAGGGTGAAGTGGGATCTGGAGTATGAGAAAGGGTTCTCGTCTTCCTTCGGCTAGATGCGGGTGGGGAGTTTAGCTTCTCGTAAATAGCAGGGCGGCCGTGTACGCAGTAGAAGACTTTTTTGTATTAAGATGTAAGTGCGCATTGGATGGTGTCAATGATTAGACTAGGACAGAGCTGAAGCACACTAAATACTCTCTGTTAATAATGAAAGGAGAGGAATCGAATTGGTATGAGGATTCCGAGAAATGTTGGTCGGGTAAACCGAGAGGGCGAAGCTGAGGATGAAGATAAGCGTATATAAGATTCGTGCGTACGATATGAATGAGCACTCTAAGTATGTATGTGTGTGTCTCTGTACGTGACTGTATGCTCCGGATGTTTTATTGTGCTTTTTCTATGGGGGGTGTGGTGCACCAGTGGATGGCGGACGTATGGCGTATATAGCGTATGGTGTATGAGGGGGTAGGGTGGGGTGGGGTGTTGGAACACCTAGGTAGGTACATAAGGTGAGGTAGGTATTATTATTATACTCAAGGTAGGGTGAACTTGATTGATCTCCGCTGTTGACCTTTTACTACGTACGTATTAATCTCTCGACAATCTGGGCTTCTTGCAGCAAGACCGGGGATTCAAAGATGCACGAGAGCCCTTTCAACACTTTTTCTCTTTCTTTCAGACCGCGTGGGGTTTGACGTTGCGTCTATATATTACAGACATGTGGGGTAATTGAGCTCGCATTCACTCCCTGCTAACCCCGTTTGCGCCTCTAGTTCCAGCACGAAAGAAGGATGATGATAATGGTGGTGAGAAAGTAATGTATCTGCCTGAGTACGTAGTAGGGACATATACCTTTCAGTTACAACCCTATCCATAGATAAACAGACCTTTGTTACATTCAGAATGACCTTCCCTTCCTTATCCTAACCCTTGGTCTCTCATAATAGTTACCTTATGTAGGTGCGTATATATACATGTGTACAGTATGTGTGTGTGTATGGTGTATACGCATATCGTACACGAAATACTCCATAATCATATCTATCGGTCGGTCACACCTCCTCCAAATTCCCATTCCCCTGAACAAACACTTCACCACCAATAAAAGGAAGTACTATTTGTCCTTGTCTTCTTCTCTTCTTCTCTCTCTTTCCTATCCTTTCCTATCCTTTCTTTCTTTCTTTTTCTTTCCTATTAATCATAGAGGCATGACTATTCAGCAGTCAGATGTAATAATCGACATACCTAGTCAAAGATAACATTAGCAGCGCTTCTGTTCACCTCTCCTCCGCGCGGATATGGCCGCTTTCCTGTCAATAAGGACTGGCTAGACCCTTCACTCTTGCGTCTGCGTCAGGGACTCGGAACGAAGCAGGGTGTAGAGTATCGTGTAACTATGCGAAGAACCTTGGCATCGTCCATTCGCAATCACATATTGAGTTCTGTATGTATGTACTTCGTATGCAGAAGCTATATGCTAAAGTGCTCCACACAGCCCCCACCCTCGAGATCCTTTGGATCTGTAACATGGCGTCACAATACTCCGTTTGGCATTCATGGCCTCGGTATCGTAGAAGACAAAGATTTGATTGTACCACGATAACACAAACACTACTATTTGCATGAGCCCAACGGCGCATTATTCGGTCTATCTCTTTTTCTTCCCCTTTGTTTTGTTTTTTTGTTTTCTTTTTTGGTCTGTTCTCTTTCTAGATCACTTCTATTTCTACTCCTCTCCTCTACTTCCATGAAGTCGTTTGCAACTCGGATGCGCCCGACAAACGGCTGAAAACGAACACTGGATACATATCCGCTCTGGATGGCTCCGAATGATATCCATTTCCTGCCTGATCAAGATCCAGATCCAGATCCAGATCCAGATCCTAGTTGCTCGTACTCCATGTGTTGCTTGCAGTAGTAACACAATAGTAGTACATAGCACAATGTTCAGATAAGAAAGAGGGCCACTGTGAGGGCCACTGTGAGTGCCACCACTAGTAGATATGACGCTGTCGTACCAGACGATACACGAAAGTATTTCATAAGTACCATGACCATCTGGCTGTTGACCTTGCATACTGTAAGCGCCGACGCTGTTCAGTAGAAGAGGGCCCAAGGACCCAGAAACCATTAGAAGTTCTGAAGGCAAAAACAAGAAGAATCCGACTGACTCAGGAAGCAGACTATCGCCTTTAATAGCAGATATACGGCGCATTTTCCGCGTTTGAGCTTTCCTAAATACGGAGATTTTATGAGCTACATAGCAATTTTCAAAAGTGTAGTTATTCGTGATTGCTTCTCATAATCATTTGTATATTCCTGTTGTTATCAGGATACAGCTAGGGGTCGTTAGCGTTCCGTAAATTAGCGTTTTCGGTATTAAGTACGCGAGCTTGGACCACCTTTCACCTCAATCTTCTACATACACTTGGGATGAGGGATGCTACAACATTTTCACGATAAGCTACGCAGTATGTACATGTAAAAACTACATACACACGGAAGGTGAAACACCTGGCTACACACAAGACAGGCCCCTGTTGCCGCTTCAATATTACTAGGAAAGCCAACGTGCCGAAATTCAAGGAGACTATAATTACCAAGAAGCAAACTACTCTCTATGCATGTACATACGTACGATACACATCGACCGTCTATGCGAAGCAATCGTAAATTACTCTGAAGATAGTAAGCATGGCCCGATTGTGTATTTACTCAGAATACCTCAGCGCCGCCCTCCAGCCCTGTAACATTTGATGCTGGCTCCACGGCGCAGACATTATGTGCCTGTTCTATACGTAACACACGGGCAGGTCACCGCGGACAGAGATAGGTTCAGCGGAAGCCTAGGGAAATGTCCCCCACGTTAGGATGGATATCTCTTGACACAGTGCAAACATCCCTTCGTTGCAATGAACATCCTCACACCATCTGCAGAGCTCAGGTTTGTCTTCTGCCCAGCAACAGATTCCTCTGAGGTACAGACTCTATATACCCAATATCATGACAATATTTGCATCTGTTTTCACCATACCTTTTCTTATGTACACCACTGGCCGAAATATTCCCGCTCTCACTCATATCTTATAGCGTATGCGGATCATCGTTATGGGTACAACAGACTATTTCATACTGGGCTTTTCATGCAGAAACAATAATCAGGCTACTAGGATAAGGTACTGCAGTTTAACGACGTCGTCTCAAACCGTAAGAAGTACTTTTGTCAAGGTTGCATGAACCCGCATATCTTATAGCGGGGTAGAAAATATGAAAATATGATTTCTGATGAGCTATGCGAGAACATGCAGGGTGACTTAAGTACGGACCCTATCCAGAGCATGGGTTTACGCTATCATCGCATGCCGAAGCTGTGCTCAATGTTGATTTCACGCAATAACCCAAGGCTGCAACTGTGCGGCGTGGGGACGGTGGGATGTCAGGTACGTGCGGTAATTCCGCACATCTTATCGCCTCAGCTGCCATGCAAGTTTGTACCGCGCATGATGTTCCATACTCTCTCACAAGTACTTCATGATTTCAAGTCGAAATCACACAAAAAGAGCTTCATCGATGACGAAGCCAACGATCCCATTTGTTCAAGATGACAGCTGGCATACCAATGGACATGCGCCTTACTTTTCATGCAATAACCAACAGCTTTCTCGACAGTATTCCCTGCAAGAAGAGTATTCGACTCGAACTTGCACTAGCACCAAATTTGCATCACCATCACCATCCTCGACCGTTATAGCCGCCTCTGCCGCCTCTATGACTATTGTAGCCCCCCCTTCCACGATTCATGTACTGCTGTTGTTGAGTATATGAAGGCATTCCGTTCCAACCATATGGAGCACCTCCATTTCCTACCTGATGCAGCGGTTGCAGCGGTTGTGTCCACCCTGGTGGATGGGTTGGTGGTGCACCTCCTTGCTGCCATGGTTGCTGCGTTGGATGTTGCACATTTGCCCAAGGCTGATGTGGTTGACCAGAAGTATGATGTAGATGCTGGTTGCTATGGACATCCTTCATAGTCGACATTATACCGGGAGGCGGTGGTGGCGGCCATTGCCCTTGATGCTGTGGTGGTGGTGGAGGAGGAATTGGTAGACCGTTAGCATCGAATTGTATGCCTGGCGGGGGTGTGAATGGTAGTGGATGGAACGGGGCTCCATTAAAATTCGAATTTGGTGCGGGAACCACTGCTCTAAATTGTTGATGTAGAGGTGATCTTGATCTATTGTGCACTTGCTGGTATCTCCCTGACTGTGGTGATCTCGACCTTGACCTTGATACGCTTCTCGAATATGACGGGGAATGGCGGTCGTTACGGTCTCTGCTATGCTCCTGTTTAGGTGAACGACTGGCAGAGGATACCTGTCTCTCCTGGTCTTGTCGTGGACGTTTCGTCTTCCTGGTTCTTGATCTATCGCTGCTTTCACTCCTTGATCGACCTGAAAAGCTACTAGAACTCCTACTAGAGCTGTAACGCCTTCCGCGGCCTTCATCAGTCGGAGACCCTTGGCCACTTCGTCGCTCCCTCATCTTCTCACAAAATATCCTGGACCATCCATAATAGCTCTCACCTCCAATTGTCTCTCCTGTCGCCCCGTCAATCTCAACAATCTGACCTAATTCATCAATATCCTTATTGGGTACCTCTTCGGATGCCAGGCCATCTCCGAACAACCTTTCAACATCCTCTAGCAGAACTTTAACGGCGTCCGCTAACATTTTGTCTGCGGGCCCAGCAACAAATTGCAAGGGTCTTATAAGCTCTGGGTTGATCGGTCTTGTTGAGTTCGGTACAATATGAGGCATCATATTTCCTGCGGGTAAATCATACCATGGGGTTGATTGGTCTCCGTGGCCAGCAGGCATGATGAATGGTGCCCGACTAGCTGTTGATTTTTCCAAGTGGGAGGCATCGCTCAGGTGGTCGGACTTCAATTCGCTCTTTTCAAAAATGTTCTCTGAAGCTTGCTTGACCGTCTCCCGTAATTTTTCGATGTAATCTTTGGCATAATATCCGCTCCCTTCCCATAAATCCAATAGGCCGTCGATCTTTCGTAGATGTTTAGGGCAGTTGCGAAATTCTGCAGCGCTTGTGAAGAGTGCAATCAAGCTTGGTTGCAGTTTGCTAGTTGTAGAAGCATCATTATTTTTAACTGCGCCCTGGTGCAGTATATCGTTGAACAGGTATAGTATATGTAACCGCTGCCGTCTAGCAGAAGTCACGCGTTTTCCAGACTTAGAGGAATCTATAGATCGTGTTTGGTCATTAAATGAATTCGATAGAGTTGCGAGGTATTTCCCAAATGCCGTAGATCGTGCGGTCGAAGGCAGAATGTTCAACATAACCCATCGTTTGCAGTTCTATTCTCACAGACCATTTAGTCATCGTATAAAATCGTAGGCAGAGTGCAAAATCAAACCTGGATGTTCGTGGATGAGCACTGAGTGATCACAGTGTGCAACAAAGCGTGGAAATGGGTAATCTCGTCCCGCGGAATCGAAACTGGATCTGGTCGCAATAGACCTGCCGCGAAGGCCGCCTTTGCAATTGCAAGCTGGTGCGATGACATTTCCTCAATAGCAATCGACCAGAATTGGCGCACATGAACACTCTGTGTATAGAGTTGTGGTGTTGGTGCAGAGAGAGCAGAGAGATGACATTCACGGAAGTCTAACACCATTCATCACTAGGGCGCTTCAGCCTTGCGACATGTAAGGTTCCTACATTACCTGGTACCTTAAGGTAAAGGTATCTTAGTCGCTAGATAGGTAAGGTAAGTACCTGTAGGTAATGTAGATACCTTGAAACCTAGAGTCGAGGTGATGTACTTACTACGTAGGTTCGTACACAATGTAGGTACAAGAATTCTTGTGCTTTATACTCAGTCTCGTGACTTCTAATAAGGTTGATGTCTCCTTCCTACCTTATTAATGTTCTTTCTCATAGTCCCATTGGTTTTGAGGGGATCACCAGAGAGGGTGGGTAGGCTTTGTGTTTATAAGAGTATTTTAGCTCTTAGCTATACTTGTTATCTTAACTACATACCATTTTACTTGATACTTTGCTTCGTAATGTGCTGTACATAGGTAAGGTAGAGTGCACCCTAGCCAATCCCAATCCACATCTAGGTCCTACAACATATACCCAGCGAAGTATTCAGCTCTCAAAATGAAATAAAAATACTAGAACCATTGATAGTGTTCATAATGAAAGTGAAGGGGAAGAGTTGAGTGGAGCTTTGTTTGGTAAGGTAGGGTATCGTGGTAGTGCGTCGTCAGTCTTTCATCAACCTGACGACTAAGCTAAGTGGTAAGTTTCGACATTTTCCGGGATGGATTGGAGGGAGGACTGTTACGTAGAACTGATGAATTTTGTATTACTGGCAAAGTTTTCGGCATTGTGAGTAGAGAGGAAAATACGCAGATGGACGATATTGACGCTTGATCCATGACATTTAACATCTTTTCGTGTTGGAATAATACGAGTCGACAGGAGCCGAGTCTGCCTGTTTGCCTCATTTGATACAGTGTTTCTTCCACTCTCAATGAACCTGCTCAACCTTACAGTATCTTATGTTTATATTTATATGAAGAAAATTAATAGAGTGGAGAATGCACTCACCAGCTGGTAACGGATTGGAAGCACACTTAGGTACCGGCGAAATGGCTCTGACTCTCGGGGAGAGAGAAGATCGAAGTGCCCCAGCACGCCCAGCACATCCAGTACTTAGTAACATCAAGAAGCCCGCATTTAGTACCCCTCCTACATGTACTACTTTACCCATGAACTCAGCCCTCCACGCCTGCTGACGGTGCTTCAACGTGAACTACTCCGCCCTGTCGGTGCCTGACTGAATACCTTCAAACAATCCTCAGACCTATCTAGGCGCACTACTTTGCCTTACTACCCTGCCTTACCTTACGACTTACAACTTTCGAACTGCAGCCAACTCAACAAGCACAACTTCATTTACACCACATTACTGAAGTCCTACTCGAAAACATCATCTTGAACAACGACCCACTATCCTACTTGAATTTCGCGCCGCTTGCCTCCAAATCTCAAGATCCATCTCCGCATCGTCAGAAAGGGACCCTTTGCCTTGTTGATAAAGCATTGAGAACCACCAGAATTTTGGAGCTTTTCACACAACGACACGGATGCTTCGTTATGGAGGTCTAATTCTATGAGACACGGCTGGCTCCTTCTAGCCACGAAACAGTCACGCGGCCGTAGAATATTATGCTCCTTAGACTTGAGTAGTCAGGAACCTCGAGCTTGAAGCTGCACCACCTCGAATGTCATTCACCTGTTTCAAATAAGACGAGATGGAGGAAACTGGAGAAGAGAATCTCGATGGCTCGTCAATTGTATGCTCGACATCTGCGCTTTCATCTTCTTCATCAACTAATGATTCTCCAATAGCTTCCCGTATCGTCTTTGCGCTCTCGCTTTGAGCAGATGGCCACGACGCCTCCTACCAGTACCCCTGCACCACGATCCATATCTCCAAAAGCGAATGTAACTACTGCACCGCCTCGAGCGGTGTCCCCCAAAGCAAAGGATCCGGCTATATCAGTCCTCTCAGGCACTTCGCCGTCCCCGGGGCGTTCATCATTTGATGGAGTTACGGATCAAACATGGACTATAAGGGGCAGAGAGCCAGTAGCAGAGGGTACAGCTGGACTTCGACCACCGAGTCTATATTCACCAGGGACTTATTCCTCATCACCAACAAGAAGTCCGCGGCAACGACCAATGTCTACAGGTCCTGGGTTTGCAGGATCGCGGGCCCCAGCTGTGACAGTTGATCCTCCTAGATCACCCCATACAGCTCGACACCAGCCATCCATCGAGGCACTTTCATTACTTTCCACGGAATCATCGAAGACAGCATGTTCCTCGGGATCTTCCTCTCCACGGCACTTTCGAATACCGAGTAGACCTATAACACCGATGGTTGAGACACGAAGATTGTCGGCTTCACCAGCAGTCGTTCCTCCAGAGCCCCCACCGCCACGCAGATCTGTGGAAATACGACGGGACAGTACCATCAAATCGTCCCTAGGTCCACCAGTAAATCGAGCAGAAAAACCCAGATTGCCAAGCAAACCTGCCACCTTGGGAGATCACTCTGAAATACCATCATTACCGCCATCGTCCATGCGAACAGCGCTCAGGGATGCAGCGTCACCGTTTAACACACCTCCGGGTAGCAACAATGGAAGTCCAGAACCAGAGGAACACCCTCCTCCTTTACCTCCAGGCCGGCCCGGTCTTCCGCTTAGCAGTAAGCCAAGCTTCGCAGCAAATGGCTATGTTGAACCCCCTCCCGTGCATCACTCCGTGGCTAATAGACGGAGAGAAGTCGACTCGCATAGAGATGGAGGTCGCTATTTGGCGCCACAGTTGACTGGCGACCAACGAAATTTGAAACCTACCTTACCCTCCCGTCCAGAAAGTCAAACAGAAGTGTCAAAGCCACGTCTGGTTCACACTCAACCAAACGGGCATACACCAATAACGCGAAGTCATCTCAACCCTCAACATCCTGTCATTTCTCATTCCACAGGGGGCCATGACGAGGCAGCTTTCAGAGCACCTCCTCCAAAGAGAATATCTTCTAATCCAACAACCCAAGCACAGGTAGCTGGGAGATCACATGGAAGGTCAATGACAGTGGACAGAGCTTCCTCTAAAACACCCGCAGAATTTCGATCTATACCTCAAACCATAGTTTCACGGACAGAAGTTCAAGCATACACGGGTTCTGCAACCTCACAAGCTCCCGCAAATGATATTCAGCACTCCACGGAATACCCCGATTCGACTCGCACAAATCGTCGTCCTCCATATTTCAAGAAAGGCGCTCGAGAGATACCCATCAAATATGATACTCGATGTTTCGACGTCTGCGGAGAATTGGTCTGTACAACTGGGCACTTCACACGTGTCTGGAGCCTACTTGATGGAGATCTTCTAATGAGTCTTGCACATGGTGAGACTACTAAAATATTGTCAATGGCATTTAAACCAGCAAATGACATTGATGAGGAGGGCGCACGTTTGTGGCTGGGTACCAATTTTGGAGAGATACAAGAGGTCGATATTCTGACGCAAAGCCTTGTCGCATCGAAGCCTGGTGCACATACTAGGCGCGAGATCATTAAGATGTACAGACATGGTAACGAGTTGTGGTCTCTTGATGACAGTGGAACGTTGCATCTATGGGCACCTGATAAATTGGGGACTCCAAACCTCTCTGCAAATCCTGCGCAAAGCTTTAGACTTCCGAAAGGACATACATTCTCTATGGTTGCTGGTCACGAGCTGTGGTACGCCACTGGTAAGGATCTTCGAATTTTCCAGCCAACACCAGATGGAAGTAAACAGTTTCAAATCCTGCAAAGGCCATTATCACAATCTGGGGTTGGAGAAGTGACTTCAGGTACTATCCTCCAAAATCAACCAGACCGTGTCTATCTCGGACACAATGATGGGAAGGTCACTATCTATTCTCGGAAGGACTACGCTTGTCTTGGAATTGTGAATGTCAGTTCATATAAAATCAATAACTTGACCGGAGCAGGGGATTTTCTGTGGGCAGGGTTTAATACAGGAATGATATATGTGTATGATACGTCTACAATGCCATGGACTGTCAAAAAGGACTGGCGTGCACACGATAATCCTGTTGTTGGGCTCATTGCAGATCGTAGCAGTTTCTGGAAGCTTGACAGGTTGCAGGTAGTGTCGCTGGGAGCAGATAATATCATCTGCCCGTGGGATGGGATGTTACAGGAGGATTGGCTGGGTGAGTAAAACAGTCTAAACAGCCTTCCATTACTGACATCAGCAGAATCCGAAATGCAATCGCAAGACCACCGGTTCTGTGACTTCCAACAAATCCGTACCCTTGTCATGACGTGGAATGCGGGAGCGTCTACTCCGGGTAGCTTAAAGTCGTCTCCAAATGATGCTGCTTTCTTCCCGGATCTACTCCGCGGCAGCGATTCGCCTGATATTCTCGTATTTGGTTTCCAGGAACTTGTGGATCTGGAGGACAAAAAGACCACTGCCAGTGAGTTTTATGACGTGTTTCTCGTTCGGCAATGGCTAACTCTATTATGAAGAAAGCTTCTTCAAGTCTAAGAAGAAAGACTCCTCGGAACCAGAGCATATGAGCCATCAGTATAGAGATTGGAGAGATTACCTCACTCGCTGTCTCGATGATTACATGCCCAGAGATGAGCTGTACCATTTGCTTCATACAGCAAGTATGGTGGGCTTATTCACATGTGTTTTTGTCAAGGCATCCCTAAGAGATAGAGTAAGTAAAGTGAGCGGTGCTGAGGTCAAGCGTGGAATGGGAGGCCTCCATGGGAACAAGGTATGTCTTCTATTAAATCCAATGTATTCTTTTATAAAAGCTAACAAAGTATATAGGGTGCTTTGATCCTTCGCTTCACACTTGATGATACTTCCATGTGTTTCGTCAACTGCCATCTTGCGGCTGGCCAAACACAGACCGTTAATCGTAACAACGATATCTCGGCCATCCTTGAAGCTTCGGTATTCGCAGGTGAACGAGAGGCAAGAGTGCGCCAAGACAGCTATGTTGGAGGTGGTGACGGTTCCATGATACTCGATCACGAAATATGTGTGCTCAATGGGGACCTTAATTACCGTATCGACACCATGAGTAGAGACACAGTGGTGAATGCTGTGAAAGCGAATAATCTTACCAAACTTCTGCAGAGAGACCAGCTACTACTCTCCCGACGTAAAAATCCAGGATTTCGTCTACGGGCATTCCATGAGCTTCCCATCGAATTTGCGCCAACATATAAATACGATGTCGGAACTGATAATTACGATACAAGCGAGAAGAGAAGATCGCCGGCCTGGTGTGACCGTCTGCTATATCGGGGTGGAGATCGAATAGAGCAGCTCGATTACCAGAGACACGAAGTACGGGTATCTGATCATCGGCCTGTGACGGGCCTTTTCAATATGCTCATCAAAACGGTGTCTCCAAAAAAAAGGGCTGCAATGTGGGATGAATGTCAAAGGAAATTCGAGGAAGTCAAGATGGAAATGGCTCATCAGGCTAAGTAAGGATATTTCCCATATCCTTCGGATCAAACAGGGACTGACGCACATTTCTCAACAGTATTGACTTCCTTCACAACGTCTGTACTCTTGACTTCCAGAGCAGCGAGAAACTTTCTGCAACACGTTGGGGATCTGAGTAATGTATGTAATGATTGTAGAGTAGTTCCTCACACCTGTAACATGGATATACTCTCCATGTCTATGCAAAGTGCACATCTTGATGCACTTGCCACACTCGTCAATTTAAAGTTGTTCTCCTGACACGGACAAGTCGTGGAGAATTCGGGGGCTTAGTGACCGAGATGTGGAAGTCAATCGCGCCAAGGGGGCGGAGTTGGAAACAACAATGCGAGTATAGAAATCTCGGATAGATAGCATCGTATATACCTCAAAACTTCGGACTACAGAAATAAAAAGGTTACAGGCAAGTAAAAAGGCTGCGATATCTTCTAAAGAGGGTAAGAGTGAGTGGGAGGTTTGAAGGAAGAGTAGAAGGAAATTTGGTGCGGGAGAGCGATCGGCTCATCAGAAACGATTTTAGCAAAGGAGATTGAGGAGTGACAGGCACACTAGGCGATGACGGACATCTAGTGCGAGCCGATGGGAGCATTCTAGGCACTTTATCCATTTGAATATGAGAGTGTGTACCAGTGATGAAAATCGAACGACGTATGTACTCATTCATGTACGCAGCACGCAGCACTACGTGTGTACATAGGTATACGTCACGACTTTTATACTTTAAAATTTTTGAACTTGAGAGAATCCGAACAATCCACAATCAGATTGCAAAGCATTGTACTTATTCATGCTACAATTTGTTTTTTATTTTCAGGTTTGTTGCCGTACAGAGCAAGTACTCTTAAGTCAATGTGATCAAATTAATCAACCTTCTCGCTCTTGTTTTCCTTTTCGTTTGTTTCCTAAACTATGAATGAGTCCATATATAGACTAATAATGATCAGTGAAAAGGTATCTACCTACATGTCTCATATACTCCGTATGCATAGGTAGGGTACATATCTCGCCTTCCTTGTCGTAGATCATGTCTTAACAGAGTGAGTTCTCTTATTAGCAGCCACTGCTGTTAACTTCGTTTTTATTGGTGATATCATGAACGAATGCTCCCTATTACAATATCTATTGATTACCGAATGGATTTTCTGTCGTCATATAAGCATTGAAACTAGATAGCAAGATGACAGCATCATATCGAAAGGCTAGGTATACCAATTAGTTGCCTTCAGCACTTGTTTCTTCTAGTAGCAAAAAGGCGTCAATTCCATACATCATAGGTTGGGTACATATATCGTCCTGATCTGCTTCCTTTCTCGAATCTACAAAATATCTCTCTTTGCTTTATGACATCACAAATATTCTCTTCTTTCAAACCTCATCGCATTCCTCAATACTTTAAGCTGCGTGCCCCTATCAGTTCCTCGCCAGCATTTTCGGTTTCCACTATCCGCACGACTATGGCTCCCAGTAATGAACAGCACGAGCAGGCACGAAACAATGGGTCCACCGATCATGAACTTCAAGGAGAAAAAAATGAGTGGAAATTTGAAGCTCCGTACAAAGTCCATGGCGATTCGGACTTCAATGCTCTTTATGAGGGCGGCTGCCATTGTGGCAAGGTCAAGTACCAGTTAAGCAGAGAAAGACCTCTGTCATCGAAGTACTGTCATTGCACGACTTGTCAAGTACTACATGGTAACTATCACCTATCACGATGCTCACGGCTTGCATTGACTGATAGTTCCACTACAGGCGCACCATTTCAATGGGCAGCTATTTTCCATAAGGAGGATATAAATTTTACTCGCGGTCATCACGACTTAGGCTGGTATGATTCATCTGAGCAGACTACGAAGCACAAGTTGCCATGCAAGGTCAGCTGTGCCTATTGCAGAAGTCCGATTATGGATGAGGGTAGAAATATGATTCTATTATTCCCCAGTCTGATAAAATTTAAGAACGAGGAGGAAAAGAAGAAATTTGCTCCAGAGTAAGTTATGTAACCCAGCACTGATAACCTTTATGTTCTGACTTTTTTGTTATTAGATGCCATATGTTCTATTCTCAGCGTCTCGTCGACATCCCGGATGGAAAACCAAAGTGGACGGGCATCAATGATAAGAGTGATCTAATTGAGGACAGTCCTCCAGAAGCAATTAAAAAGAGGAAGAGGGAAGTTGAGGAAGAGGAAAAGAAGAAATCAAATAAGGGCAGTTGATATGGGGGAAATAACTAGCTCAATCTCACATAACATTCATTGAAAATACTTGTAAAAGTTGCGGCTTAAAGTGTTTACAAAACAAATAACTAGCTCTTATTGGTAATGCAAGCTCTAAAGAAGAATAAAAGCAGGAGAGAGGCTTCGCTTTAATTATACATAACTAACGTAATTTCCTTGGAACCGACGCATTACCCGAAGCGACACAAATTCCAATATTTTGTCAATATCTTATTATAACTATGAATACAAGTCCAAATCGGGTAGGCGAATATACTATTACTCTTTAGCTTCTGTTATACTGTATGTGTAAGCTCTACGCTAATTGCACACTATTACAATAAGTTACACTTATTATCAACATACCTTTATTTTTTACTTCTCTTGTACTTTATAAGAGCTCCTAGCTAGCTATATATAAGTAGTCTTAAGTATAAGGTTAGTAGGGCTTTAAAACCCTACATGTAAATTTATAGCTATTTACAATAGCTCTAGCTAGACTTATTAAGAGATTTAGTAAAAAGCAAATAGTTTTTCAGGTTAATATAATTTATAGAGAACCGACGTGTTGGCCGAAGCAATGCAAATTCCAATATTTTGTTAATATCTTGTTATAACTCTATATATACTAGTCCTAATTGGGCTAGAAGCTAGAGAGCTATAGTCTATCTCCCAGCCCAATTAGGACTAGTATATATAGAGTTATAACAAGATATTAACAAAATATTGGAATTTGCATTGCTTCGGCCAATACGTCGGTTCTCTATAAGTCACGTTATAACTAGGCTCTATTGTCACTAACTACTCAATTTGTATTGTACATAACTTAACGTAACTATGGAGGAATAGAAGCTGTAAATTCATATGTGCATCTTGACACTTTCTTTGGATTAGCATTTATAGTTAGAGTTAACTATGACCAACTCAGATCAAAGCACTACAAACAGCACTGTTTCGGCAATGTGCCAATTCCCTAGAGTTAATCAAGCTACATACTGCGATGATGATTTGTTTTCACTGCACATCTCAGTTTAATTTTCCCGCAAAACCGGGAGGAACACCACTTCAGCAAACTATGGAAGCAGTGCCTAATCGATGATGTATGCCACTTGACTGCTGCGCATGTAGTTTCTATAGAGCATTAGAGGTCTTTCTTCCTCGAGGCTTCACAAAGCCGCTCACCAATGATAAGTGAAAGAAACAATTTCATTCTGTAAGTGAAACACCTTCGTAGTATTCGTCAAGTAATCCAAAAAAAATAAAAATAAATCAACTCATGTCAGAGCAGTTAGCAGCCCTAAAAGGCCCCCTCCACCAATCAATACCGCCCTTATAAGATTCAACATAGAGAATTTACCAAGAAGTTGCCTTGTCTTCTCGTCGTCTGCCCCCGTTGTTCCAGCATTAGTCTGAGCCTGAGGCCCACTCAGATCAGTAAATTCAGCGGCTTCACCTTTGCTGTTGACAGAGTCGAGCGCACTGCGTTCGCCGGGTTGATGTTTCCCACTGTTTCCACGGGCACTTTGTTCGCTACGGGCGCCGCCCTTCTCCTCATTCATTTTGATGAGTGCAAAATTGGTTGGTATCATAGCGAAAGAAGTGAATGGTCCTATACTAAGACTGAGAGCGGCGGCAGCAAGGTAGCCATTGATCTTTCCGCCATTACTGAAGAGCCTGACCAATTGTGTAACGCTTCGTCCTGGTGGAAGAGCAGCAAGAGCTAGATACGCGAAGCCCGCCCCTGAGATCAGGGCTGCTTGTGGGAATATGTGAGAACCCCGACTGAAAAGCCAACGGATCGAAGGGAGTGAACGAGATGCTGGCTGGGATTGTAGCTCGGGGATGTCGAATAGAGACAGAGTTGCAATCCCGCCGGAAGCAACGAGAGATACTGAGATGCTGAGAGCCTGAACTATGACTGTGCTTGAAGGCATTGTCGAGGAATGTGCGAATATTTTGAAACTGCATTCTTCCCCTCCCTCATATAGAAAACCATGGTTAAGTAGACTGGAAATCATCTTCAGTGATTGGACACGAGATTGTTGATATATGGTATAGGAATGATGTCAAGATGACCGAACAACCGGGACGCCAAACCCCGCAAAATCCGATCAGTAGAGCCTCGACAGCGATGGATGACAAAGAGCCGTAGCAAGAGAATTCAACCACAGTCACGCAAAAAGGTTGTGAGCAATGTTTCGGAGTATGAAAATAGCATTCTAGTCCTATAACCACCGCGATACCCCTCTCAGGGACGATGGAGCTTCCCTCATCAGTTCGACTGAGCTGTGAGCAATGTCGCCGCCGCAAGATTAAGTGTGACAAAAGGACTCCATGCTCAGCTTGTAACAATTCAGGCATTAGCTGTAATGCAATACAGCGTGCGCGGCTACCTCGGGGACGGAGTGGAAAAGTGCAGAGTAAGAGCTCGATGCTGGACACCAGAGTAGCGCATATCGAGCATCTAGTCAAGCAATTAGAGGTGAGATGACGAAGATTTACTCTTGATGCACATGTACTGATGCTTGAATGTAGTCACAAGTACGCACTGCCAGGGATGAAAACCACGTCAAACCCCGGGAGGATACATCCTTCTTGGAACCTCAGATTCAAGCTGCCTCCAGGATGGGCGGGTTCATTGCACAAGATTTCTGGACGACGTTGTCACAGCAGGTAACTCCATGTTCATCACCTTAAATGCTCAAGTGGGCGTGCTGATATTGGCACTGGCACTTAAGCTAACAAAGTCTCATCTAGGTCTCCGATCTTCGAGATATCCTTGAAGGCTCAGATGACGATGATGGATATCACGAGGCTGCTTTTCCGTCGACATTTTCTACATCTGACTTGTCTTCCACATCTGAGACAATCCTTTTCAACCGTGAGTCCGTTGCGAGTGACCCTAGCACATTTCAACCTCCGTCGGAGCCAATGAGGATTATATTGCTCGACTTATATCATCAACGGGTAGATGCACTTTTCAAAGTCATACACTTCCCTACGGTGCTTGACGCAATTAAAAACAAGTACGCGACTACGCTGAACGTACCGCTGTCACCTTCTATGCAGGCCTTAGAGTACTCAATGTACTTTGCAGCGTTATGCAGTATTACTGATCATGAGTGTGAAAGCATGTTGCTGGGCACGAGGCGGTCACTGATACAGAAATATCAAACTGAGACAGAGATTTGGACTTCCAGAGCAGGCCTTTTGAAAACCCCAGATTTGACTGTACTTCAAGCCTTTGTTCTATATCTGGTGAGTCTCTGTACATTTTTGATAGATGAGACTCATGATTTATCTCCTTTGATTCTTACATTTCCCATCAGAAGCTAATTAATACTCCTAGTCTGCACTTCGTTCACGTAATAGCTTTGCTACAAGCTGGACCCTATTGGCCATCGCTGTGAGGGTTGCAAGTGCTCTAGGACTTGGCTCAGAGGACCCAAGGGTATGGTCGGCATACGAATTAGAGTTACGGCGACGACTCTGGTTCTGTATTGGCTTGCTAGATACCCAGGCAGCTCTCGATAGGGGATCATTGTGTCTGCTATCTTGTGGGGACTTTGTGTTTCCACCTCTTAATACTAATGACAGGGACATTGGTCTTGAGTATGTGACGCAACGTTCAATGCAAGAATTCACAGATATGTCCTTCCCTTTGATGACATACGAGGCCATGGTCTGCCAGAAGAAAATATGTACGCCTATGGTCGTATCTAAAGGAAGCTGGGAGGCCTGGAATGATAAAGTTCGGACCCTTGCAGCCTTTGAGAAGTCCATGAGTCGGCAGTATGACAGCGTCAATGAATCCTCCAAGCCACTGGAAAAATACATAAAATTGGTAGCCCAGGGCACTGTAGTGAATCTGCAATTACTGCTTCGAAGACCGCTTTACAAGAGCCAGCACAATACATCTCCGCCATGGGATGAATTCGATGTGTTAGAGGTGGGAGTAAAAGTTCTTGAGCAGTCTCTAAAGAAGCACGCCCTTGGTGAGCTTGCTCTCTGGGCATGGTGGTCATGGGTCAAGTGGTATGCTTTGGCAGTGGTACTTGCTGAACTATGTAGTCATCACGAGGGTGATTTTCACGATAGAGCGTATCTAATAGCGCAGAAGAGCTATGCACAATATTCTCACCTTATAGCTGACACCGCCTCGGGAATGCTTTGGAAACCAATTGCTAGACTTATGCGTCGAGTTCAGCATTTGAAAACCAGTAAAGCACAAGATTCAATGGAGATCGAGCCATCATACATATCGCATCTGCATACAACTTCCAGAGATGGCAGTGAAACACGACCAAGTCAGCAGACTGAGCAAGCACATAACCACCTTTTTGACTACACATTTCAGGGCTCGCAATCAGCACCACAAACCAATGTCGAAAATGTGGCTTTGGGCTGGAGCAATGATGCATACGACGTTTCCATGAATAACGGAGACTATCGACAGCTAGGGATAAACGAGGAATTTGACCATGGAGATGGGATGTCTTGGCTAAACTGGAATTTGTTCCTTGAAGATGTTAATCGTTCAAGTGTAGAGCTATGAAGAGACGAGGTATGGGTGCATCTTCCTGGCTCAGATACTTTCCATGAGTTCTTTTTCCCGCTGTCACCCCATGCACCAAAGGCCAGCTGCCAATTTCACTGCTTCTGCCAATTGAAGGACGAAGGATTCGACTTGCTGTATTTTCGCCTTTATAGCGGAAGAGATTGCTTCTGCACCAGCCAATACTCATGTGTTGTTTATAACCCGGTGTTGTGTATATGAGTAGGCCATTCTTCTTACTGAATGACTTCAAGTGTCATGTCGCTCCGTTCAATTCACTATGTACGAGACATTGAGAGCCAAATTTGACGCATGCCACTCTATCCATATTCAAGATTGTATACAGATTTACTCCTGTCACAGGTATATATTCAGAGTCCTTGATTCTTGAAAGAGAATCAATCAACCTCAAGAGAACCACCTTTCCAAGAGTGCAAAACTCTATGATCTCAGCACTCTTTCTTTTGACTATTGAAAGCTTTGGAACACCTATCAACTCACCCCAAGGAACTAGTCGAGCTACCTTATCCTACTTGGCATTTCGGAAACAGTGCCCGAATCATACCAGCACTAGCGTGTTAAGTATTTCACTCTAAATCTACCGACAGACACTATCCGCCATGTTGAAGCAGACGATCTCCGCCTAGAAAGCAAAGAGTGAAAGCAATATTAAGATCTCCACAGTGGGAATAACATCATTATACCCACAAACTTAAACCATAAGCTTATTACACTGTGGCGCCCGGCAATATCCGTACTTCCACCAGCGTTATTGCAACCGGACAGGACGAAAATCCATGACCATCCACGATACAGAAAACCAAGGAGAAACAGTGCGAAGTGCTGTTCTCGCCGGAATTTATATCCGAGAAACAAGACTTGTGGGAAAAGGAACGGTCCGTACTAAGCGTGATTCCAGTTAGAACGACTACAATCTCATCTGCGTCCAGATAGTTGTTTTCATATACGATCGATCCCCTCTTCCAGTGGAGGTTACGAGCACATGCGAGAATCTTGTGCTATGATAGTTGAGGGAACTGCTTCCATTAAGGCGCCAAAATAAAAGAGTTCTCGGAGTTGTGTTTCTTGGCATTGTTGCTAAACTTGGTTGCCGGGTCGCGCATGAGGATTTCCCTCTCGATCGCTGGGACGCCCTTCACGGCCTGGGCGCTCCAGAGGCGTTTGAATTTGTTAGTCGACTGAAGTAATTGCCGGTTTTTATTGGAGGTTACTCCTGGTGACTCTGTCAAGTGCCGTTTGAAAGGTCTGTAACATCTAGTCGATGACTTTTTATGCCTCTTTGAGAGCTTGTGTTTAACTCCTTCAAATGAAGTCGTTTTCTTGAACCGGGCTCAAGGATTCTTCAACCTAAGCAGCGCTGTAGATTCCTTCAAGCAGCTTCTTCGAGCTGATCGTTAGATGAGGATAAGACATACTTTCAAGTCGGCTTCATCAGACTTGTTCTCTTGGTTATTCACAGGACTATGCTTGAAAATGGTATATAAGGGACAAGTAATCCTTCTAATCTCTCAGCCATCAACTTTAGCACTCAGCATAACATCCTCACAATCAACTTATCAATAATCTATATCACGAGTTTCTCCTCATCAACAGCCCAGTCAACCACCGAAATGCAACTCATTAGCCTCGCCCTTATAAGCATCCTCCTCACCTTCACACATGCCCTACCAACTGCTCCCCTAACCCTTATCCTACATGCCTCGCTCTCAGATCTTACTCCTTGTGCGCCCATGACACCAGGCCAAGTCGTCACCGCTATCAAAGCAATCGCAACCTTATCCTCCAACCTGCAGCGTCCAGCCAGCGGAATTAAACCAGGCTCAGTCCCAAACCCCTCCATTTTCCAGCCATTGATCACCGGATTCCAAGGCATTATCACCGTCGCCACAAGCGACATCTCCGCCTTGGAAGCTGCACCCATGCCGCCTATTACCGACGACACCACCACGCAGGCTGTTTGTGACGCCTTCCATGATTTCGTCACTGTTCATCAACAGTTGCTCGCCATTGTCATTGGCAAGTCTGGACTCCTGTAGAGTGTCCTCTTAGGTCCTATTGCGGCTGTCCTAAGGTCCTTGGAGAGCGTCGTCGATGAGCTTGCTAACGACATCATCGATGCTGTCCCTTTCTGTGCTGACGGAGCTAACTCTGATGTTCAGGCTCTTGATGGGACTCTTGGTAAGGCTGTGTGTGCGTTCACGCCTTTGGGGACCTTGATTCCTCTTTTTTGCTAGATAGTACCAACACTGCTCAGTGGAGCATGGTATGTATAAGTTGAGCTCGTAATGTTTATACTCGAGTTGAATTGCTCCATCTTGCTTTTCTTGTATCCGCAACGCCTCGGTCCTTCGAGGTGGACCGACTTGGATGATTTGTTCTGCTTGTCTAACCTAATTGTATCAATATTGATGTCACAAAAGTTTAATGGAGTACTTCATCTGAATACATGAATTTAGTAGTAAAGAAAATGCTTCTAAAAAGTGGTATATGAATGCACAAACTCTACGACTGTAGCAATCTTGAACTCCGGGCTTGACAATTTTTGCTGTATCAGACATTCTCTCATCTAGTTGGACTTTATTCAAAGCCTCGTATGTTTCTACCACATTCTTGCGAGGCTAACATCGGACATCCTTCTCAACCATTAACGTTAGCATGTTACCAGATATGTCCTATCTCTACAAGACAAGACCACGGCTTGGAAGTAATAGTGATAATATCTAGGAATACTCATCATCACTCTCTTCAGAACATACAAACAGTTTTGAGCATTAGTCGTGGGCTTCCAAACATGCAAAGCACAGGTTGGTATCTACAGTATAACCAGCAACCTATGACGAGTCCCACGTGTAAGCTATTATCATGGCTACGACTTGCTCGTAACGAATTTAACATGGTAGAAGTAACTAGCACCGTAATTCGATTGATGCTACTTCAATCTCTTTCCTGTATGTTTGTACGTAATTCTATGAAACCGAATTTAGATAAACTATTGGTTGCCCACTACTTTATAGTCTTGGCCAAATCCTTTCATTTCCTGGGGTTGAGAAATATTTATTCATTCTTCGAATTATGAGTACGTATACGAAAGTAAAGTAGATAAAGTGACTGCAATGCCCATAAGCGATACAATTCTCAATATTTTGACTAAGATTTGCTATAACAAACGTACACTAGTCCAAATCAGGAAATAGATCGGTATTTGGGTTTTCAGACTCAACTCTTAAATAATTAATGTTATGGATAGTCTACACATCAAGTAACTACCTAGTATACACCAAGTTATAATTTATAATAGTCAATGTGTTAAAAAGCATATTACTTCCCTAATTATAAGCTAGACATAGATAGAGATTAAGTTACCTTTATTTTCTACTTTTCTTGCTTTTATAAGAGCTCCTAGCTAGCTAACTATAAAAAGCAAGTAGCTTTTCAAACTATATATTATATCTCCTTTTAAAAGTTAGAGTAACTAGCCTAGAACCGATGTACCGCGTTTTTTATACCAGAAGCGACATAGTACCCCTAATTTTCGCGAATTTTTGCGTTTAAGTTACTATTTTGTCTACTATTCTCTGAGAACTAGTAGTATACATCTGTTCTAGGCCTGCGTTGGTTCTAAGCTAGTTAGTCTATAATACAACTAGCCTATAAACAACGCAGGCCTATAAGCAATGTATTTTCAATTATTGGTCAATAATTCATTATAACTCTACATGCACCAGTCCAAATCAGGTAAGCAGATAGGATACAGCTCTCTAGTATCAGCTCTATTGAATGTGTAATTTTTACATCAATTGAGTACAACTAGACCAAGTTATACTCATTTTGAGTATGCGCTCTTTTTCTACTTCTCTTACTCTTTACAAGAGTTCCTACCTAGCTAGCTGTTTACAAATCGTTGTATATATATAGGCTTCTTAGGGCATAAAGATGCTATATATAACTTGGTTTTATATTTATATAACCCCTAAAGGGAGATATAGCATGCGGCTTAAAAATCACTTGTGTTTTACCAAAGCTCTTTATAACTCTAGCTAGAGCAATTACAAATAACTATAAGCTTATATATAGGGTCTTTATACGCTAATTAGCCTATACATAAGACGATCTGTATATAGCTAGCTAGGAGCTTTTGTAAAGTGTAAAAGTAGCCAAATATAAAGGTTAACTGAAATTCAGGATAACTTAGTGTATTTGTACCCAATTAGCGTGAAAACTATATATACTATAGAGAGGAAGCTATAGAATTGTATGCCGGTCTGCTTACCCAATTTAGACTAGCGTATGTAGAGTTGTATTTACTTTAAGTAAAAACTCCAAAAGTGCGTCGCTTAAAGGCCTGCGTCGCTTATAGGCCAGTTACACTATGTAGAATTTATACTGTTAACTTAGTTACTAGAATAGAAGCTATAAAATTATATACTGGTCTGGTTTTCCAACTTGGACTAGTACTTGTGAAGTTATAGTGTTATATAGTCAAAACATTGAAAAATGCGGCGCTTATAGGCTAGTTACATTATATATAACTCTTAACATAACTAGTTGAGAACCGACGCAGGTTTCAATATTTGGCCAATATCTCATTGTAACTCTGTATACTCTAGTCCAAATGTGGTCGGTAAATACCGTATAGCTCTTTAGCTTCCACTCTACCAGACGTGTAGGTGTTACACTAATTTAGTGCAATAGTACTAAGTTGTACTCGTTTTTAATATAGATGCACTACTTTTCTGCTTCTTTTATAGTTACTTGGTAAGAGCTTCTAGCTAGCTGTATTATATACCGGTGCATATATAGGATTATCAAAACTTAAAGCCTTAAATACAAGCTTTGTAGTAACTACCCGAAGCGACACATTTTCGAGATTTTCACTAGAATTGACTATAACTCCATGCACACTAGTCAAAATCAAGCAACCGGACCTGTATATGAATCTCTAACTTTCTCTCTACAGTATGTGTAGCTTACACGCTAATTAAGTGTAGTTTTAGTAATTTATGCTTATTTTCAGTTTATACTTATTTTCTGCTTCTCTTGCTCTTACAAGAGCTCTAAGCTAGCTGTATACAAATTGCTGTATATATAAGCCTATTAAAGTATAATGGCCTTAGCTGTAAGCTTATAGCTATTTATAATTGCTTTAGCTAGAGTTATAAAGAGCTTTGGTAGAAAGCAAGTGATTTTTTAAGCTGTATGCTATATCTCCCTTTAAGAGATATACAACTATAAAACCGGGTTATATTTAAGGTCTTTATGCCCTAAGAAGCTTATATATAAAACGATTTGCATATAGCTAGCTAAGAGCCTGTATATAGAGCAAAAGAAGTAGAAAAAGAGTATAAGCTAGAAAGAAGTAAGGATCACTTAAAGCAGTTGCGTTTAATTAGTGTGTAATTTACACATGTAGAACAGAAGCTAAAGAACTATATACTATCTTCCTGCCAGATTCGGATTAGTACATGTAGAGTTATATTGTTATATAGTCAGAAATTTGAAAAGTGCATCGCTTTGGGTACTGCATCGCTTCTACGCAAGTCATATTACAGAGTAATGGAAGTAGAAAAGGAGTTATAGAGTGACTGGCCCAGAACCGACGCAACGCGTTTTTTGTACCAGAAGCGACGCAGTACCTCTAATTTTCGCAAATTTTCGCGTTTGAGTCACTATTTCATCCACTATCCTCTGAGAATTAGTGGTGTGCGTCGGTTCCGGGCCAGTCACTCTATTTAAAATGAGTACAACTTAGTGTAATAGCATGCTATTAACGTATAACTTACACATCTTGTAGAATAGAAGGTAAAGACTCATACAACGGTCTAGTTTCCCAATTTGGACTAGTACACGTGGGGCTATAGTGTCATATAGTCTGAATGTTGAAAAGTACATCGGTTCCAGACCAGTCAAGTTAGACTGTATGAAGTTGCCTAACCATAACTAAACTAAAAGTTGAGTAACTACAATTTATGCTGGTTATATACAATTAGCGTGTAACTTACACATGTACTAGCTAAAGCAGAGGTAGAAAATCATATGCCGATCTAGATTCCTGATATGGACAGTGTAACTAACTAAAATTATAGTGTTATATATGTAGTCAGAATAACCTACCTAGCTACTTAGCTAGTTACAAAAAAATGCGTTGGTAGTAAGTTAGTAATGCGTCGCTTATAGTTAGTGAAGTTACATTAGTTATGAAATCTATAAATACTAGTCCAGAGTTTGAAACCAGAGCGGTATACAAGTCCTTAGCTTCTGTTATAGTCTACAATAACTAATTTAACTTAACGTGACTTATAGGGAACCAACGCATTAGCCAAAGCGACGCAAATTCCAATATTTTATTAATATCTCATTACAACTCTATATGCACTATTCCAAATCGGGTCGAGAAATAGACTATTACTCTTTAGCTTTTTCTGTATTGAATGTGTAAGTTTCATCCTAATTGCATACTATTACACAAAGTTATACTCATTTTCAATATACCTTCATTTTCTACTTCTTTTATACTTTGTAAGAGCTACTAGATAGCTATATATAAATCGTGTTATATATAGGGCTATTAGGGTATAAAGGCCCTATATATAGGTTTATAGCCATTCGTAATTGCTCTAGCTAAAGTTATTAGAAGCTTTAGTAAAAAGCAAGTGATTATCCAAGCTGTATGCTATATAACTATAAAACCTAGTTGTATATAGGTTTTCAAGCTTTAACAAGCTTATATATACAACGATTTCCATAAAGCTAGCTAGAAGCACTTAGAAAGTAGAAAGGAAGTTAAATATAAAAGCTGACTAAAATCAAGTATAACTTAGTATAATGGTGTTCAATTAGCGTAAAACTTACATATTCGGTCGACAAGAAGCCAACGAGCTATAGTCTATCTCCCCGCCCAATTAGGACTAGTGCATATAGAGTTATAATGAGATATTGACGAAATATTGGAATTTGCGTCGCTTCGGCTAATGTGTCGGTACCCTCTAAGTCACATTATGTAAAACACACTAATAGTATACATCTAGATAGTTACACCAGACTGAGTATAAGTTAGTGTAAGCAACGTATAACCTATAAGCGACGTAGTTGCTACTACATCAATATTTAGGACTACTTTACTTCACTATAACTCTACAACTACTACTTCGATCAACTCAACTAATATGCCCAATGAGTGCGCTATTTTGGAAGCAATAAACGTACTCAATATATATAAATTCGAGTCAATTTGGGCTGTAGTGCGGCATTTTGAAACCCTAGAGTCAACTCTTTGGCACTAGGCCAAGGGAAGACTAACCTAATAACACCATCAATTGCTCTCTGAAATAGAAGAACATACTCTATTTCAATGGATTATATATAACATGTTATATAGGACTCTGATACAACTAGCACTAGTTATAGAAACAGCCTAAGAGATTATTAACCAGCGATACTAGTCAGAATCACTTGAAATCAACTAAACTGGTAATATAGACCTACCAATTATAGGCTAATGCTAGCTCTATAGGTTCTATAAACAATATCCTATACTTAAAAGCCTTTATTTATGTCAATTAGAAGCTTGTTGATATAAAGGAGTAAATATTATATAAATAAGTCCTTGGGTTGATTGATGTATTTTTACCACCTCTTTGAAGAACATATATATAACTTTGAAAATATATACAATATAGATGAAACTGGGTTTTTGGTCAAAGATATACATTCTATATATATTGTAGTTAGTTCTAGTTAAAATACAAAGTAGAAGATTAAACCTGGAAGACAAAAGTAGGTAACTAACTATAATTGAGTATATAAATGGTACAGGTACTTTATTACTATTAATTATATTCAAAGCAAAATTAACTAATTTTAGATGGCTATTCTAGTTATATGACTGGTAAATTCATTGCTAAATATATTCACAATAGTATTGATTTACTTATATTACTAGTTACTATATTGCTTCCACTTACTACAGCTACTTAATGTTGGTATTTTTAGACTAATGAAGCAATTCTATACTCTTGAAGTTGACTGCTACTCAAGAACATATATAATCTGTGTTACATATAAATATGAGGTTGAAATACTCATTAAGATATAGAATAAGGCTTTGAATATACATGATATTTAAGCTAGCTAGAAGGGAGCTGGTTTAATACCTTATAATCTACAAAGAGTATATAATAAACTTCTATTACAGCTACCAAGTTGACCTTCTAGTCCACCTTCTATACTACTACTGTAACATTCGATATTTCGATTTTACAGGGATTTCCTGTTAGTTATACAGCACTTAAAAACGCTAATAATGTGTTTTATGATACAATGTTAGAATCTAAACCAGCTGTTTCCTCTTCTATATGTCGTTATGCTAAGCAAGTAACTAATATGATTAAAGCCTAGAATACTAAGCTTACAATCATGCGAAGGGAACTTGAGTTATATAAGGAGCTAGTCCAGAAGAAGCGTACTCAGAATAAGGGAAAGCAAGTACAGTTAGAAGGTCAGTTTGTATATTCACCTCAGGAAGTATTACAAGTGGTACAAGAAGCAGAAGCAGAGAGTATACGTAAAAAACGTCGTAAAGAGCCACCATTGGAGTCAATTGATGTGTCTGATACACATGATGAAGAGCAGGAGTCTGTTATTGCTATAGAAGAGCTGGATTCTGAATTGGATGAGTTAGCGTAGAGTTATATATAATTGAAGTCATTTACATAGTGTTGACTGCGTCGCTTATAGGTCATGCGTCGCTTTCCCGCAAGTCACGTTATGGTATTATCTATCGACTTAACACTTCGTATGCTTTATTTACTACACCAATAGTATCATCATCTTAGACCCATTTGGGCGCATGCAGTAATTTCCTCGTCCCAAAACTCCTGAACCCCGCCACTTACTCAGCAGTAAGAGCATTACTTACACCAAGGATTGCCATCCCAAGAAATGCAAACGCGATACACAAATTCCTGTTGTGGTTTAAACTCAAGCTTTCTACGAAAAGCTGCAAAGCAACAGAGGCCATGATTCCAGAAGTCACAGCAAACATACAGCCGTAGACCAATTCACCAGGCTTGTTTCCATGGATGCCCGCAACCTTAAACCAAATCGCTGCGATTCCAGCACCAGCGGGTTGAGATATACCACCAAGAAGTGAGGACCACAGCATGGCCTTTATACGAGACCCCAGGGCAAGATACAAGGGTAATGCCATGGCGAAGCCCTCGGTAATATTGTGAATAAAAAGCGCCATGAAGACAGCGAAGCCAAGCTGTGGATTAGCATGATTTGTAGCATAAGTTATAAAGCCTTCTGGAAGCTTATGAAGAGCAATAGCAATACTAGTCTGTAGACCTATGCTCATAAAAGCATTCTCTGGCACATGGTGATGATGAGCTCCGTCGTCTTCCGAATGATCATCCTCAACATCCGACTCCAATACGTGGTCTCCTGCATATGGGCCTCTGGAGTGTTCTCGCGTGGTCTGCTTCGATATGATGGTTGTGATTGTGTTATCCTCTCCATCTCCATCGGAAACTTCCGACAGGGCTTCTGGGTGGCCTCTCACGCTCAAATTTCCTGTCGCAGTGCGAAGGAGCGTTGAATGACGTGAAGTTGAAACCGGCTTGGCTGCAATGTGTTTGAAACACTCCTTCCCACATGGGTCCGAATAGCCATAACAAGGCCCTCCCTCATCACAGTTGGTTTTTGTGTCCCTCACAAAGGACATGACCCGACTAGGGACCTGCATCATGGATGCTCTACGTCCTTGAGCCTGAGAAGGTCGCCTTGTGTCTGGTAGCGCTAATTTTGAAGAATCCGCTCCTTGTGAATGAGACTGTTCCAAATGTGTATGGCCATTCCCACTGTTCACAAGGGGAGTCGATTCTGTTGCCTTACCATTGCCGTGCGTGAAGCCCGCTCCTTGCCAACCGTGGCTATGTTCGGTCCGAGCAGATGCTCCTGCAAGCGATAAAGATCGACTCTGGCGGTGTTCATGGACATGATCTTGTGCTTCAGCATCATCATGAGTATGATCGCAGTCAACCACATGGGATGGCATGTAGTGATGCAAGAAACGTGATACGACCTGTATACCAATAAATCCTGCTACAAAGCAGGCTATAAGAACCCAAGCTGCCGCCTGCGCCGAGAGTCCGCCTTGCTTGAGGTAGTTTTTGGAAGATGGCAGCATACCATAGAGAGAAGAGAACAGCTGAACTCATATTACTATTGATGTACGGTTTCGACAGGAGTGCAGTCTGACTTACCATGACGCCAAAACTCAAGCTCAGTGACGATGCAAGAAACTCATTACTATCTTGAATGCGGAAGCTCTTCTTTCCCGGTAGCTGCCGTACTAGAATATCAACACATATTATACTTGCCCCAATAACGCATGCTATAGAAATCAGTTAGAGGATCTATTTGGAAGATATGGGTACAGCTAAGAATGTACTCACCTAGACCGCTAACAAAGGTCATTATCCATCCCCGAGTGTCGTTGTCCAGCTTGGAGGACTGCATGGTGATCTTCCTCACCAGGTCGGTAAATGAAAGAGATTGAGTTCGACAAGTATGTGCCACAGTACTGAAGACCTTAGTCGCCAGTGGGAACGATGTATGTTGTAACGATGGGAGAGAGCCAGAGAGACAATTTATTAGGCGTGTAGGCACGGTGGGAATGTCAGGACGGTGAGCTCAAGGGTTCTGGGGAGAGCTAGATCAGAAGAGCGAAGGAAGGAGAGACTAATGAATGTGTCACTGTAGTACGTCGCGCAAGCTTTACGTCGTGAGTAGAGGAGGAGGAGGAGGAGGAGGAGGACTATTTGGGGTAGTTATTAGTATGGTAGATAAAGCGGTAAAGCAGAGAAAGGCAAGACAGAACAGAGTGACGGAGAAGAAGAAAGAGGGTGAGAATCAAGGGTAGAGAAAGAAGAGCGAGAAAGATGAGAGGCAGAAAGAGAAAGAGAGAGAGAGAAGGAGAGACTTACGAAAGTGGTTGAAGGTATTCACAAAAGGGAAGCTGTTCTTTTACAGAGTGTAGAGGTGTTGAAGTCAGGTACATAGATAAGTGTGCATCGTCATATGTTGGGGTAGCGTAAGGTGGTAGATTGAGGTGGGTAGGTGAGTTGAAGTCAAATATCGTGGGACTCAGAAGCTCAAGGAAGAAGAAGTAATGAGAATGAAGGATTGTATTTATAAGTGTCCGTACAGGATCCTCATCACACCCCTTTGCGCTGGTTTTTGTTTCTTTCTGCTCAATCCTTCGACGTGTTCTCGCAGCGGATAGTAGCAGAAGATGATGATCTCGATGTTGTACAACAACAGTAAGGTCAATCAATAGGTACATTCATT
Source organism: Allantophomopsis cytisporea (assembly GCA_024752435.1). Lineage (NCBI taxonomy): Eukaryota > Fungi > Ascomycota > Leotiomycetes > Phacidiales > Phacidiaceae > Allantophomopsis > Allantophomopsis cytisporea. The sequence goes on from CP103034.1 coordinate 1,333,254, forward strand.
ACCTACCTACCAAGTAAGTGGATGGATGGTAAAGGCAGAGGGAGTTTGAGTATGTACTGGGTAAGTACAAGGTCGACCTATCACATCACATGTATGTACCTACCCGAGAGTGTAGCTACCAGAAGATCGAGGTAATTGAGCTAATTGATGCCTAAGATGAATGCATAGGTGCCTGAGAATGGAGTAAATGGGTGAATGAGCATGTTCTCATTTGTAAATAGGTAAATAAATACCTTCGGTCAGTCACGCTCTACTCACCGCCTACATATGTAGTAAAGTGCCCGTCTGTATATATCTGTGATACTCACGCGCATCCAATCAACGGGGCGCATCGCACATTATATACTCCGTGATCGCGCTAAACACTGGACCCTGTGCAAAATAAATTCAGACAGTTTCTCATTGGCTCACAACTGACTTGCAGCAGTCACTCTCCCTCAGAAGAAATTCAGAGTACGCAGTAAGAGAGTCGCGCTCAGAGATCACCACCCCCCATCACATACGTACTACTTGAGAGACCTCGATCCTTTCCTTAGACACAAAAATACACCAAACAAAAAACTCTCACGCGCCCCCCGACCTTGGTCATACGCGGCTTTTATTTTGTATAAATAATACCTCGAGGAATTACAAGTGGCGGCTCTCCGACCTCGTACCCCTTCACAATGTCCAAAACCACATTAGCTATCATTGCCGCTGTCAGCGCATCTACTGGAGCAGCAGTTACAGCAGCCATGTATTCGACGCTTTCTGAGAAGAAAGTCCAAGCCGCCGCTTCGTCTACTTCTGTCTCGGCCACCTCGACAACGTCAGTCCCGGCTCCTGCTCCGCAAGCACTGCCGATCACTGCATCACAACTAATTCCGCCCGTCGACCCAGCTGGCCTCTTTCAATATGGCTTTCCTGGTCCAGTCGCAGATCTTGCGACACGGAACGCCCTCGTCTCTTCCTTCGACCGAAGGCTGAGGAATCCCTCATGGGTCGCCGAGCATATCACTCCTGCGTCCCTTGCCGAGTCGAATGGCGATCGCAAGCGTAGCGCCTTCCTCGAGGACCCTGCTGTTCCTGAGAAATTTCGCGCAAAGCTGAAGGACTATTTTCGATCGGGCTACGATAGAGGCCATCAAGTTCCAGCTGCCGATGCGAAATGGAGTCAAGATGCCATGAACGACACCTTCTTCCTCACGAATATGTGCCCCCAGGTGGGCGAGGGCTTCAACAGAGACTATTGGGCCCATTTCGAGGACTTCTGTAGACGCCTAACCTCGAGATATCCTTCCGTTCGCATCGTCACTGGGCCACTATATCTTCCAAAGAGAGAGGCAGATGGAAAATGGAGGGTGTCATACGAAGTCATTGGTAACCCACCAAACGTCGCTGTGCCCACTCATTTCTACAAGGTCATCTTCGCCGAGGACGGGACGGTTGGAGGCCAGGTTGCTGTGGGTGCCTTTGTACTTCCGAATGCGGTGATTCCTAACTCCAAGCCTATCACGGACTTCGAGGTACCAGTCGAGGCTGTAGAACGCGCAAGTGGTCTTGAGTTTGCTACGAAGCTTCCAATTCAACGTCGCAAGAGACTCTGTGCGGACACGACTTGCGCACTTGTCATCAAGGAATATGCCGATAGACAGAAGGCATTCGGCAAAGGTGCAGACAAGCAAGCATCGACGCCAACAAGGACAAGCCCAAGAAACACGACTGTGTAAGGTCCAGAGAGAAAGATGGCATGGTGTAGAGAACGAATACCTTATTGCATTGGGTTGGTAATCATAGCGGCATTGGGCATATGCATTTACGAGACCTAGATTTGAGCTTCTCAGCATTATATGGGGATGGCGAAATGGCGTTTGCTTTAAGTCATATAATTACATAGTTTTGTAACACCAAATAAACTTCTCTGATTTGACCTTCTATCATGGTACGCTGATCCTCTGTACTAAAAGGATTCAAGAGTGTGTCAGCAGATCTAATTGGCATGGTAGCGATACTTCAGAGTCCTCGGCGGTCACAATAAGCAGGTGTTATTGCCCTAAGCTTCCACACTGTAGAGCCTTGAAAATGTATTGAAACTGAGCAGCATGGCAGCAGTATATCAACAAAGTAGGCTGGCCTCTTAGAAACCAAGATATTAGGTGGTCGAAGAATATCTACCAAAGCACTGGCGACTACATAGCAGCCAAGTCTTAGGTCCAGGTATAGTCCCCATGCGCAAAACTGGACGTATGTTAGATCAATTGCCCTGCTTCTTCTTTGCCTCCTCAGCTTCTCTCTTCCTAGCCAGATATCTCTCCTTTGCTCCCATAATCTCGCCTTCTGTCTTGCGACTCTTGGATGCCCTTTCCACTTTCTGCCTTTCCTCCTCCTCCTCCTCGAATGCTCGTTTCGTTGCTTGTTCAAGTTGTGCCTCCATCATCCGTGATTGACGTTCACGCATAGCTTGCTTGCCTCCTCCAGCGCCCACAACACTAGCACGGCTTTCCTGGTTGCGAGCTGAGCTAGATTCATTCGAAGATCTTGAGGTAGTCGTGTTCTTGGGCTTAGGCACGATATTCAAGCCGCTCTTGAGCAACTGTCTCTTATCGACCACTTGTCCTTCATCGTTCAAAGCAATGGCACCCTCCTTGATACTGTTGATTTCCTTCGCCAAGTCGGCCTCGCTCTTCTTCTGGTCTTCTTCGACAGCCTCGTCTTCAGGCTTGGCTTTCGAGCGCTCCTCAGCAGCTTGCATGACCTCAGCATGTTTCTGCTCGCCCCTTTCCAACATGTTCTTATAAAAATTCGTCATTCCAGCCCCCTTGTTCCTTTTCTGTTCCTGCTCCTCTCTGATCTTCTCTTCGGCCTCTAGTCGTCGGTTCTCCTCCTGCTGCTTCTTGTATGCTGACGTTACGAATTTCTCTTTGTCTGCAAACTCCTCTCCTTCAGCCTCTCTCTCCCGAGCAAGCTTTTTTTCCTCGGCAATGGTAGCATCACGTTTCCGTAAAGCAGCAGCGGCAATCAAATTGCTCATATATTTTGGCTTCTTTTCTTGATCTTCGACTGTTGCCTTCTTTTTAGGCTTGAGGGAATCGTATACGCCATCATAGTCGTAGATGCTGGCATCTAGTTCTTCAGCAGTTTCGGCGTGTTTTTTGGATGTGAAGGTCGACGAGAGGTCTCCATACATGCTTATGGGTGCTTTCTTCGTTCCCGTGCCGGGTTTCGTAGAAGCGAGCTTGGTCTTCGTATGTTTAGGGACGCCTGTTGCATCGTGATAAGACACACCTCCGAATTCTCCAATTTCCTGGACGCCAGCTTCTTTGGTATTCTCATCGTCAGATTCATCATCCTCGTCGAATATGGGTTTGCGTTTCGACGGTGGAGGCTTGGCTGTAGAGGCTTTCTTCGTTAGGTTGAGCCCATAAGACAAGCCCGAACCACTCATGGTGTGTGTATTGAGCTCCAGTAGATGACTACTGTGTATGGTATGGCATGTGATGTGAAGACATATGAAATATGATCTGTATCGAATTCTAGACGGGCACCTTGCAGTTAATGGTGCATAATCATTGGAAGGGACCACTACCAGGCTTGGCACTCTGCGTCAATCCCTTATCGATAAGGACCCAAGGTAAATGATTTTGCTCTTTTTTAACCTTGCACGCCTTGCACTGACTGGAACCATGCGCTTGTGACTGCTTGAGTTTACATACAAACAACGCACAGCCTCTCACTCTCACTCCCTCTTCTAAGCCCATTTTCACTCCGGTGGATAGGCCTATGGCGACGGGTGCCTATGTACGGACCTACGACTTGGTGTTGCTACTAACTATCAGTTGATATGGTAGTAATAAGGTCGAATGTGCAAAGTGATTACACAGAGACAGTAGGGGCAAGTAAGGCGATGATAGTTATGCTGCGTGTATCCTCTTGCGTATCTCTAAGTTAAGATTCAAGTCAAAGACACCATTATCCGAAGAACAAAGAGCCTCGTGAGGGCCCACTAAGTACCAGGAGGAAATCAAGTAATGTAGAACACTCTAGAGCTCGTATATAAGGTACGTAGAAGGGATACAGAGCAGTGATAAGGAGAGCATTACTCTTACCGCCCAGGGGACAGTATAGTAAGGTAGACAGACAGTTCATAAAAACCCAATGCAGGTGGTAACGGCTGTTTTTCAGATTATCGAATATATATATTATATATACTACGTAAAGCGAAAGGCAAGATAAAAAGTCGCAACAGGCGTATACTCAAGACAAGACGATGCGCGCGCCTGGCTATCATCATACATAGGTAGGTAGAATTGACAAACAAAAATAAGGGTTAGTCGAGGGGCCAGGGTGCGTGAACGATGCTCGGCTTTTGTGTGGGGAATGTTTTCTTTTTGGGGGCGTTTGAGTAGAACATACCGGTATACCCAGGGTGCCAGGATGGCTTTTAAGGATTGAATTTATTACGGAGAAGATTTCCACTGACGCCCGTTCGTGATCATTATTTGCCTTGTTGATTGGACAAGCTTGTGAATACGAAGGGTTGAGAGGGGAGAGAGAGAGAGAGACTCTGGAAGAGAACGAGGGGAGGAAGAGGAGAAGGAGAGGAAAGGGAGAGGGAGAGGAAGAGGGAGAAGGAGAAGGGAAAAGGGAGATTGGGGGGAAGAGAGACCCAGAAAAGCCATACAGATACGTGGTAAAGAGGTAGTGCCGCATGCGTCCATAGGGTGAGACGTGTGCGGTGGTGCTGGCATTCCTGAATTTCTACGACGTAGGTATGCAAGACATGTCCTAAGAGCCGGACACAACGTATCATCATCATTGTTCATGGACTTGAGAACGTATCCTGCGTAGGAGAGTACGGGGTTTAATAATATACTCAGTTGTCATGTACTGAGCCTCATCAGTCCAGAGTGTAAGGAAAGCGAGCGCATCGGCCATAAGTTGCTGAATATATTGTTACTGACGGAAAGGTTGTCAATAAGTGCATGGCGCATCTGTGTTCATTCACTCACTCACTCACCCACTCATGATCATAGCAACATCAATCAGTCACCAAATGTCTACCTATAGATAGATAGATAGATAGATACCTTACCTTGGACTTCCCAATTGAATCTCGTTCCTGATCTGATCTCTGGGGAGAAGATTCGTACCTGTTTTAGATATGTGCTTATGATAAGGGACATGTACCTTTTTGAAAATACATAATCATACATATATAAAGAATATACCCTCACTTGATACAGAAATAGACATATGTACCCCTCATCTGTCTGCACCGCATACCTTTCTGAAAAAGTCCCTTCACATACGTTCACGACGTCAACACTTCAGAATGACGATCTACAATACCGACCTACCGACCTAGATACTATGTGAACAAACACGAGACAGTAGATAAGTACATCCATCCCTTGTAGACCGCTTACATACTGACCTTCCTTACCTTCATAACCTCGAATCGCTAGCTATGTACCTTCTCATGTCTTAACATACTTTGCAGCTCGCACTGTCGCTATTCAAAATCCTGATCCTGATCCTGGCACGATATGTGTATATGTATGCATGTACATACATATATGTACGTATAGTATGTACATGAGCATAAACACTCTCACAGACATATATATCTCTGCCTTCCCAGGCGCGCGGGCGCGCTCTCTCTCCCTCTCTCTCCCTCTCTCTTCTCTCTCTTTCCCTCCTTCCTGTTTTCGGACGCCTTCTTGAAAGCCTTAACCGTTTTCACAGACAGATTGTCATTAAGGTAAGGTATTTGACGACCAGGTCCAAGGGACGAGGATTGCACAGAGTTGCACTGGGTCTGGCTTGATAGTAGTGCGTATGCCCTGTCGAGGATCGCACTAGATGAAAAGCCCCGCAGCGCCCGCCCGCCATTTCATTGAACAGCATTGAAGAAGAAGCACCCCGCCTAGTGTGAAAGTCGGACCGGGCAACTCCAACTGACACCAAAGCGTGAAAGTGACCTCAACTTCCGCTCACTCACACACTTCAACCTCGTCTCTACTCTAATCTCGAACTCTCAATCTACCTACCTTCTGCATCCTTCTCCTCCTCCTCCTCCTCTGCTCCCTCTCATCCTACCTCATTTTCTATTTTCTTCCAAAGAGCCCCTCTATCTTTACCTCGACTGCACCTCCTTATTCCGTTCCACATAGCCAACCTTCAATTGCTTCTAACAGCATCGATTCAATACGACGAAAGGGCATATCCGTCCTTCCAGCTCCAGTATCTTTATCTTGCGACAATCATAGCCGAACGAACCAACAAAGACATCCCGTCATACTCGCTCACTGGCAACTAACCCGCTCGCACCGGATTGGGAACCCTCGCAAGCTGAGATTCACACGATTATCTATCCGTGGTCATCATTCAGCCTTCTACCCTTCCTTCACTTGGATGTTGAAGTCTGTAAATATTCGATAGGTGGGACATACACCATAGCTGAATACATCATCGCATATTCCTCTAACATTCAAACCCTTAGAGCCTTTGAACTACCGGCAGCCACCACTAGGCCTTTCACGGTAAACTCACATACAAACTCCTCAGGGTATCCGAACATCGTCCTGCACGGCGATTGGCCCTAAAATCTCCCTATATCCTCATATGCCGACATTAGGATTTTTGAAGAAGAAGCGGACCAAAGAGTCGTCGGGCTCAAAGGACCTAAGCTCAACCATTTCGGCAACAAGTTCAACTGCGAGCCCCATAACTCCAACATCATCGAGGGGCTTGAACGGTTCGATACCTTCAATTTCATCACAATCGACCGCACCATACAGTAGTTCGGATAACAGAAAGAGTTCACGTCCCATATCTGGGAGCGAGCAGCTACAAATGACGCAAGGGGTAGCTCAACAGCAGCAGCTGTACGCGACATCTGCAGATGCTGCTAATGCTCCCGTATCTTCAGATCAGTATAATCTGCCTGGCATCAACACTCTTATCAATCCTCCACAGCATGACGGCGCAGCGCAGTCATATCCCTCACAGATGGCTGCCAACAACAACAGCAGCAATACTCACAACAACGGGGTATCGAATGGAGGCCACGTTGCAAATACACAACAAACCCAAGTTCCACGAGAAGTGGTCAGAGAAACTAAGGGCAAATATTCATTGAGCGATTTCGAGATCTTACGCACTCTGGGAACTGGTAGTTTCGGAAGAGTTCACTTGGTACAATCACGACACAACCAAAGATTCTACGCTGTAAAGGTCTTGAAAAAGGCGCAGGTGGTGAAGATGAAACAGGTTGAACACACCAATGATGAACGTAAAATGTTGGCTGAAGTCAAGCATCCGTTCTTAATCACTTTGTGGGGAACTTTCCAGGATTCGAAGAATCTATACATGGTTATGGATTTCGTTGAAGGTGGAGAGCTTTTTTCTTTGCTTCGTAAATCCCAGGTAAGTACTCTGACAGTTCCTCAACCAAGTCAGCAGATCTGACGTATCTGCAGCGATTTCCAAATCCGGTTGCGAAATTCTATGCTGCCGAAGTCACACTGGCACTCGAATTCCTACATTCAAAGCAGATCATTTATCGAGACTTGAAGCCCGAAAATCTGCTGCTTGATCGTCATGGACACCTCAAGATCACGGATTTTGGATTTGCCAAGAGGGTACCAGATATCACTTGGACGCTGTGCGGTACACCTGACTATCTAGCCCCCGAAGTAGTTGCCAGCAAGGGTTACAACAAATCGGTCGACTGGTAAGTTTAGACTTTTGTTGTATTGTTCCCTTGGATTGACTGACATTGGAAAAGGTGGTCACTAGGAATTCTTATCTTTGAAATGCTTTGTGGATTCACCCCGTTCTGGGATGGGGGCTCACCCATGAAGATCTATGAGAACATCTTGAAGGGAAAGGTCAAGTATCCGCCGTATCTCAATCAGGATGCTGTGGATCTTTTGACGCGTCTCATCACTGCTGATTTGACCAAGCGTCTTGGCAATTTGCATGGAGGTTCCGAGGACGTGAAGAGGCACCCGTGGTTTGCAGAAGTTACCTGGGAAAGATTGGCGAAGAAGGACATAGATGCTCCATATGTGCCACCGGTTAAGGCCGGAGTAGGTGATGCTAGTCAATTCGACAAGTACCCTGAGGAGACAGAACAGTATGGTCAGATGGGCCATGATGAGTAAGTCTTCCAGATATATTATTGCAGGCAAAGTGCTGACAACATATATAGGCATGGGCATCTGTTTACCGATTTTTGATTATGATGCGTGTTGGCTATTGGTTAGGGATGCTTTAGATCTGGCAGCTCGCCCAGACATTTTGAATATATGTTCAAAGCACAAAAATATGGTCTTAACCCACAGTATGATTTTGTGGGACCCAACCGATGCTTGGAGGCTTCTGGACTTGGGTTGGATGGACGCGTTGGGCAGGTGATTATTAAAGCATTGGATTTTGATTCCTTCTCGTTTACAAACAGTACGGTGGCTATTTGCTGCTGGTGTTTCTCGTGTTCATGATTTGGGGGTCGCGAAAGTTGATGGTGATCTTGGAGGAAATGTGTACACTTCAGCACCTAAAAAAACAGAGAACTGTTTCTCCTTTGACCTTATGGTTTTATCCAATGGTCAAAGGGGGTTCAATGTGAGACGAACAAGGTGAGGTTGATCTATTGATAGCTGTGAGTGGTTGATGAGACGAATTGCAGACCTGAATACCTACATGTAAGTGCTTTAAAGCGACAACTCCGCAGTGCTTACCAAGGATGTGTGGTAAGCATACGACGCCCTCGTTGTGCAGTCGTGATGCTAAATGGTGCGCAACTGTCACACACCGTAAGTTTATAACCAGTTCCTCGGGTTTTAGGTAGATTCTCACAATAAGAGGTCGAAATAGACTTTGTCTGATTCATCAACCAGTCGTTAGATTGAGCGGAGTTAATTTTCACGTCATAAACATTTCGGAATAGCATTCAATGTGCGATGGGTACAAGATTGTTTGTAGATCTATTAAACGAATTAAGTTACATTTTCCACCTTCCAAAAATTCATATTGTTGTTATAAAACGTTTCTCATCAAATCAGCTTTTTGTCGTAACTTGCCAGCCAAATTGTTTTATATTTACAAAGCAGCAATGACGGCACCAGCACCGAAGAGAGCAGCAGCTCCAATGGCACCAGTCTGGTGGGCGGCACCACCAGTGGAAGCAGCAGAAGCAGATGTAGAGGCGGAGGAGGCTTTGCTGGCAGCAGAAGAAGAGGCGGCACTTGCTTTGCTAGAAAGGGAGCTCGAGAGAGAAGCTTGGGCGGAAGAGACGCTGCTGGCTACGGAAGAGGCGGCAGTGCCGGTGGCAGAGCTGAGAGCGCTGGAAAGGGAGCTATCAGCGGAAGAGGCGGCGCTGGAGAGCGAGCTGGAGACACTGGAGGCGTCGGAAGCGAGGGAGGAGCCAACAGAGCTGGTGACAGAGGCGATGGAGGAGGCAATGGACGAGGTAGAGCCAAATTGGGAGGAGAGAGCGCTGCTCGCGAGGGAAGTCTCGGAAGCGATGGCACTGGAAGCCTCGGAGGCGAGACTGGCGAGGTCAGATGTGACGGTAGAAACAACCTGGGCCTGGAAGAAGCACGTTAGTAGGTATTCATCATGGACACTTTCTTGAAAGGACATACGGAAGCGATGGAGGCCAATGCCAAGACGATTGCGTTGGTGAACTGCATTTTGATGGTGTATATGTAGGAGTTCTTCGAAAACTTGGTGAAGGTGGATTGTTGTGTTGGTGGTGGATGCAAGTGAGAAGTTGAAAACTTGTGATTTGATTGTGGTTTGGTTATTGTCTGGACTTGGGAGGAAGAGGCAATGCTACTTATATCTCGGGAAAATGCACAATAAAGTGGAAGTCCAGATGTGATGCGGAGCAATACAGGACCAGAGTCTAGCCAAGTCGTCTAGTGTCAAGGCTGGCCCGACGCTGCCTACAGACGTCACCAGCCCCGATGGCGAAATCTGGATACTGTGCATCAAAGACAATACTAATGGCCCAATCGGCCTGAGCGTTTCTACGGGTACTTACTTCACTATTCTCCATCGTGGTCTGAGCCACGATGGGGAAGCGAAGCGAATCATCATCATCAGGGCTCATCTGAGACGACGAGGTCACTAAGCAGACGTAGAAGAAGAAGGTCTTGACCTCATTTGGCTATTGTGTCGTGTCGTGTCGTGTCGTGTCGTGCGAAAGTCGAAGGGGTCCACAGTTTCTTGGTAGGTAGGCATGGCTGTATTATGCATAGATACTGCGTACTTGGACTACGAAGAATGAGAAAGAACACATAAGGAGAGAATGGAAGATGTTGGGGGAATCGAAGCATGGTGCACTATGAGGCACGCACTCGATGATGTTTGTTGCTGAGCTTGACTTTCTTTTCCTTGACTTGATGAGCTAGAGAGAGTTACTCACGACGATTACCTAGTTCTTCCTACATGAATCTGCAATAATCTTGCTGTGCGTATCTTCTTCTTCTTCTTCTTCTTCTTCCTCTTCTTCTTCTTCCTCATCTTTCTCCTTCTCCGAGGTATTTTGTGTATAATAAGTAGCTAGGTGCTACTACATATGAAGTGCGGGAATATTCAGGAGGTCCAAGGCAGGTGAGCAAGTCAAAGTACCCATGTATGTTATTGCCCCACCTCGCAGACACTTCCTACTGGACTTAGCCTCTTGCTTTCCTTGCTTTTCTTGCTTTTCGGAGAGTTGCCTTTGCATTTCTTCGTCTTGGACTGGGGAATTGAAACGAAGACGATATACCCCACAATAATGATGTGTTAATGTGGGGCGAGTCTATTCATACCCGAGCCATCATACATCTTGATTGGTCTCCATGTCCAGCCAAGCCATGTCAAGGCGTACTGTGTACATCTTGATGTATTTTGGGTTCGGAACACAAGCCGAGATGTGCCTTGCTTACCTTGCTTGCCTTGCCCACCTTAGTTATTTATTCATTTATGCAAGGTACATATATATACATATATTGTATTTATGCTTGTATTTGATTCTCTCCCGTGTGGCTGTGGGAAAAGACCCATACTTGACTTTGTACAGTATTATGTATGTATATATACGCTGTTCGTATCTATCATATCCTTCGTGTCCCAACTAAAAGGAAAACCAAGCGAATGCAAGTAGTATTTCTCGCCGCGAGAACTATAGCGGTAGATCATGCTGTGGCTGAAGGTTTCATTGACCACCACCACCACCACTCACACCATCATCATCATCAGGTCAAGGCGATGGGTGGCGGCCATGATCAATTTTGATTTGATGGTCGGACGATTAGATGAAGAGAAGCGGAGCTTCATTAGCCTAGCTAGCCATCGCAGCAGGATTGACGTCGGACACGGCAAATGTTCCTGTTTCAAACCCCAAAGGTGCTACTCAAATATCAATTCATACATCAAGAATCCCGTTAGAACTTCAGAAAGGTAGCTCTACTGGATCCATGGTTTTCATTGCCTTCTCACCGTATGTCTTTGCCTGTTCTATACATGAGTGAGTAGAGTATCAATCTATTCATGGACTCAGACCGAAGACGCAATACGTACTATGGTGTCGTTCGTATACCAAAAAGCCGAGAGCACCGTCAAAACGAGACTCTACGCCACATATTCCCATCCGGATTACAGTACTTGACTGACTAACTGTTGTGTAAATAGGAATCTTTAGTGTATCCTCATACGATCTTAGAACACCTGTTCAATTGAGGCATATCGAATCCATGTATCGTTCGTGGCTTTGCATACTCTAAGTATTACAGTATGATCCTCATTCATACATCGTGTTACGTTATGGCATTGAATTAAGATTGGGTTGGGTTCTTGGACTTTATCCGTATTTCATCTCCATGACCTTACCATCGACCTGCAGTTCGACCTCGTCTTTGTCGTGATTGTTATCACTATTATTATTCTTCTTCTTCTTGAGGTGGACATGTTAATGAACATGGGAAGTGCTTGTCGTCGGCTTGTCCTTGGTCTGGACCCTCGGCACAATGCTTGCTTCGTGCTTGGAAAAGTCTCAAACCTTCCGTCATATGGCGTTCCCAGTTGAGTTTCGTTGTCGCGCGAAGACTTCCTACTGTACATTCCAGCCGCCACATTTTGTGGAGAACATTAATGCGGGGACAACGGACAGCCACACGCAGCAGATCGAAGAAGGTTACGAAAGTGAAGGACAAACAAGACTTCTTCAATTCAGGCAACGATATGAATTGACAACTATTGCTCCTCCTGGATGAAGCGCCACCATCGAGATGTTCTGGTGATTGATGGACGAGGAGCTTACAATCATATGGTCGAAGTATGTATGTGTATTGTCAGTCACAGTAAGACTTCCCGAGTAACCAGGATAGTCTGTATCTGCTGACCCCTGTTGATGTCTGTCTTCCGAAGATCACTGCAGGTACTGCACCATCACGGCACCGTCTACATCTATCTTTGACGATAGCTTCGGTATGGGTATCACTATGAGTTAGGAGATGAAGTCTGAAGTCGAGTTTCATTTTCCCAGATCAAGGAATTTAGGATTGGCATCCTTCGATGTCGATGCGTGACGTCGTTTGACTCATAGAGATTGAGACGGATTTCATAAATCTCATACTCATTCATCATTTTTCACACAGAGCCCTACCCATGTTCATAAGGTAGCACACCACAGTGAAATAACAAATGTATTGCCTGACGCAATTCGCTCAGCTGACATCGTGATTGTTCAACACGTGATGGTCATTCCGAATGCACTGGTGCACGATGAGTGAAGTATGAGCATAGAAGTGCTATGAAAGGATTTGAATATGGGATTTACTTAAAGATCTTCATTTTTATTGTGTGTACATACGTATACTATCCGATCGGTTAATATAGAGCTGTCTTAGTTGCATGAAACACCACGGTGCCTCATAATACTAGAGCAGAGGCGTTTCGTGATCTATTTTCTGATCAACCTAGCACCTGACAGTTTCATGACACTGCTACATCTTCAATGTGACGTCGACCATACTACGTAAGTTGAAGATCTAAGATATCCAATCCTACTTCCTGCGTTGCTGAAATCTGACCTGATTTAAATTCTGCCTATCGTTATAACATACGCTATACTTGGTCGCTGATGTTGAAACAATATTAGGTATGCATGCCTTCTTGACTCTAAATGAAGGAAATGCTTCATTGTTGTGTCATAAGCTATGTAGTCTTTGGATGCCCGAAAAAGGTGCAAAGGAATCATGTGCCTTATGCAAAGATTAAGGAACTATTGTCTTTGACTCTTGCCTAGGCTTGTCGACCGGGTATCATAAATTCTACTACTCTTTCCATTATCCAGGTTCTACCAACCATACCGACTGCTGGCCTCAGCCCTGCTGTTTTTCCCCTTTGCAAAGCTCTCCTCCAAAGCATCCTTTTGACTTGCTGCTGCATTGATGAGCTGCTTGAGGTTGTGTTTTCCTGGTGCAATAGCCCGAACTGGATTGTGCACTGCCTGCTCGCCTGTCGCCCGTAGCTCCTCGTTGTGTTGATACTCTTGATCCGTGTTGAAATTGATGACTCGATGTGCTGTCTGGACACCATTCTGAGAATATTTCTGTCTCCCAAAGAGCTGTCGCCTTTCAGCAGCTGAGAGGTTGAGATCAGAGGCTATATCATCGAGAGACTGAGGTGCACCAGCATTGCTTGTAGTTTGTTCGTATGCGAGTTGGCTTGAGAAGTTGGTATCCTTTGAAGTCGCAGTGGAATCGACACTTGGCTGAACTAACGGTTCGTATATGATCGGCTGGTATTCTCCAGTACTGACAGGCGCAACGGATGAAGGCTCCGAGTTCATAGAAAAAAGGTTAACTTTGGGGCGTTGCTTTGGCTTTGTATCATCAGTTGCCTTACTCGACGAACCCTGTGACTTGATATCGTTCGCGCTTGAAGCGGCTGTCGGCTGCTTGTTGACCTTTTTGGCCGGCTTTCGTGCAACAGAAAGGGGCCTGAACATGGTAGGCTTTCCCACAAGCTTAACTTCTTCCTCTGACTTCGCAGCTGGCTCGGAGCGCTGCGGTGGTGGGAGACTGAGACCTTCATGTACTGGCTGGGACTGCTTGCTTTCCAGTTCTTCTTCCGTACTCTCATGTTGCATCAGTTCCACCTCTCTGCTGAAGCCTGGCGCAGCGCCAGTCTTCAAACTTACGCCTGCAGCTAGTCCTCCTTTGCGTGCAGTGCTACCACCACCAAGTCCGCCTCCAGATGTGACAGGACCACTTCGTTTGGGCGCAGGTAGGAAGCTATTGAACCCACCGAAAGCTCCACCGCTTGTCTTTGCACGCTTTGCTGGGGGCTCGTCGTCCTTTGCAACATCTTCAACTGAAGCTTGTGGCAATGAGACCTTTATTTTGCCGGGATTCGAACGGTCGACAACCTTTTGGAATGCTAGTTTCGTAGGATTGTTTGTGGAGGATTTGACGGTCTGAGTTGTCTCCGCATCAGATTCATCAGAGTCCGAATAGTCCACTAAAGCCATGTTGATATACTGATATGTTGATACGATCTTACGATTCTGCTATATTGTCCGGTCTGATTTATTTCGTAGTCAAGTTGATGCAGCCTCAGCCTTGTGGACGAGGCGGGGGCAACCATGCGCTAAATGTGGCTTTTACTCCCAAACAGTGGTACATGCACGGGGATGTCAGTTGACCTCAGTTTACCGTACCAGGATAACGAATAAGGCTGAAGATAAAGCAGATGCCTACCTACCACCTACTCCACGTAGAACGTCCCTCGGTCATCACAACCCCGTGGACCTGGTACTCAATTCATCAACAGCACAGAGCAACAAGAACCACAGCAATACCAATAAGATACATCCATTACCTGGTACCTGAGCAACATGCCATGAACAAGGCGTCTTTTGGTGATTGAAAGTGATCATCACCCTCTGAACAAGCAAATCACATAGACATGTCGGTTATTCAAGTAGAGGAGTATGTAACGGAGGCTATGATACATAGCATTTGCTTTTTTAAGACAAATACTCACATAAACATAGTCTGGTATCTTACCAGCTTCGGTCGAATTACCTGGATACCATCAAAGACGGTGTTGGCGAACGCCTCATCACAATTAATGATGCATTCCTCAACACCCCCGGATTCAAAGCTGCGGGATGGCGCCCAGACCCAACATATATAAAACGCATACACTCCCCGCCGATACCGACAGCTGTAGCATCGGAATACTTTCAAGCACCACCACGGTCGGCTGGCCTACCGTCTGGTGGTTTAGAAGCTGAAATTGATGAAGGCGGAATGGTCACTGGTGGCGGCGCTGGGGATACAGTTGGACCTGGAGTACATACGAAAAGACGCAGACGTCGTGAGCAGATGGAAGAGGAAGACAGCAGTGACCTAAGCGATGATAGCGACGAAGACGGGGACCAGCGAGCGGCACAACAGATCAAGTTTGCCAAAATGCCTGTTCGTATGCGATCTGGATCATCACCAATCCGGGAATCTACTGCGAAAGAGACATTTTCAATAGCTATACCAGTACCAACTCGGCAGGGAGGTGCACAAGCGCGAAGAGGCTCTCAACCAGCGGTGGAAGCGGTCAAGGAGCGGGCACGAAGAGATACGGTTACAAGTAGTGATATGTCTTCCGAGAATGAACTCGATGCTAGTGTTGGGAAGAGGACTGCCAGAGGTGGTGCGAGAGCTGGTCGAAGTGTCACAAAGCAGGTATCAGATCCCAGTGTTGGTGTGAAGAGGCAAGAAAGTGATCTCCTTGAGGAGGAGGAGGATGGCTATTCTGATGTTTCGGACCTGTCGTCCACATTTGCGGGCAGTGTCGACTCTGCATCAATGCTAGATAGTGTTGGAGAACCTATGGCATCATCTCCAGCTGCTCATGTTGTAGGTACTCTTCCACGACAGCTCACTCGAGCATCGCCTAGGAAATCTAAACCTGCGCCTCCAGTGCTCCAAGCACTGCCGCCGCCGAGACCGATCAGCATGGTGCAACCAAAGAGTCTCTTGTCAGCGGCAATCAAAGCGAAACGTACCAAAGCTGCCATGCCATTTGAAAGCTTTGCGTCGATGTCTGGGCAAGGTGACCCAAATCCACTGACACTGCGTATCTGGGCACCTTTCACGCAGTCATCTTCTAAATATTACGAGGTTTTAATTCGGCGCACTATCCATGCAGGACAATCAGGCGATCGTCAAGTCACAGTGGCAGACCTCATAGGCTTAAGTCTATGGAGATATTATGAAGAGAAACTGGAACCTCCAATTTCCCCTGAAAAGTTGAACGTGAATCGATGGACTTTACGTTTGGTTGAGGATGAAGAAGTCGACTATGATTTCCCAGCACTGGAGCGTACGAAACCGGTTGTGTCTTTCACTACGGTCAACAACCGCGCAGCAAGAGCGAGGTCAAATTCCAAAACGTACGATGAGTTTGCACTTGTCGAGGCAACAGATGAACAGTTCCAGCAAAACCAGGCTGCTACTCCTCAGTTCCAACAAGAGTCAGTAACTGAATCCGTGGAGGACGACTTGGGGATCAAGGGCATGCCTCCACCAGTACAGTCTACTGTAGTTGCTCCAACCCAACCCAAGCAAAACCCTCTTCTCACCACTATGTCAGCATATCGACAAAACTCGACACTTGCAGACCTTCCTACAACCCCGGCGCAACAAGGTCCCATACGACATGGGGTTCAGAAACTCCTGCGTATACACATTCATTCTTCTGACACTGCAGCTGACCAGATGATGACAGTGGAAAGCACTACGGATACATATTTGGCAGAGGTACTGGATATCGTTTGTAAGAGGAGACAACTTGACAAAGCTGCCCATGTCCTAAAATTGACGGGCTCTGGTACCGTCGTGCTCCTTGATCGCACAGTAGAATCGATAGGCAATCGCACGGAGCTCGATTTGGTTCGACGACGATTTGCAACGGATGGACCTTTAACGATGACAGGATCTCCTGGTACAAACCCTTTCACGAAGTCACCTATGCTTGTCGACGGACCTGCGACTCGTAAAAAGAAAGGTCAAGTGGTTGGTAATCATCCTTTGGCGCGCGAAAGTGTAAAGCAAGATGAGGTTGGTAGTGCCAACTACAGGAAATACACTGTCTGGAGAAAACAACCTATGCGATTTGTGGGTATGAATGAGAGGATTCTTGCCATTGATGGAGAGTATCTTCATATCATGCCCGGAGGAACTGGCAAGACTATGTTTGAGGGCCAGGGCAAAACGACCACTGTGCATTTCAGCAATGTGGTAGGATGTAAAGTCACAAGGAGACACCCAACCAATTTTAAGGTGAGTTCAACATAAGGCTCCATGAGTCTTTCGTTGATTTGGTTTCATATTTACTGACGCACATCAAGGTGGTGGTTTATAAAGCTACTGAGACAAAACGTTATGACTTTGAGGCAAAAAGTGCCGACGAAGCTGCTGAAATAGTATTCGAGATCAAAAAGGGAATCTCGCCCTATCATGATATATGAACTGGGGAAGGAAAGTAGTGAAAACAGACCACGTGAAGCATGTGCTGTCTGGGTTGGAGGATAAGGACTTCTGGTATACGCTCAATGGCCAGCACACTATATGAAGCCTTGCGGAATGGGTATTGTTTTGTATATTGAATCAATCTCGAGTAAATGCTCACTTCAACTACGGAGTAACGTTTCTTTGAAGAACATGTCAGTGTGCAATGATGTCAAGCTGCTATGTTGTATTGTGTCAAGATTGATCAATCTTCCTGTACCACATGAGAAGCATGAAATCTTAACGATTGGATAGGAAATACCAGTGGTTGAGATGTAACATCCTTAGATGCAGAACAGACATATTGGGCGACGTATCTACAGGTATCATATCAGCCCGAGAATCCTCCTGGCTTCCATTCTCGTCCTGACAAAAGCGTACATATAGAACATGGGATGAAACCACGAATCAAGTCATCAACACCATAAATTTCAATACCGAAAAACAAGAATAAAGACGTATGATGATATTCAAATCCAGACTTTTATTGGCACATGTGAGTTGCCGTCTAAGCTGTGCAACCATAGTACGTCGTCGAAGTGTACATACAACTCCAACACCCAATCCCCAACCAAAGAGATAAGCCCCCAGACCATTTACCAAGGTCATGCAATTGCCCTTCCCTTTTGAGAGACACTACCACGCCAGGTACGCGGAGAAGGAGAAAAGAAAATCAATGCCTTGTTCTAGACCCCCAAAGATGCTCCAGACACCGTGTTATATATACAAGAGGAGAAAATGAGACCCCTCGCTATGTGAATCCAAACAAAATATGGAGATGTACCCATTACTACGTGTTGTGACAAGCAACTGCTCAGAAGCCATCTCCTTCCTGCCAGGGTCGACCAGCCTCTTCAGCACGGTTGCGGGGCACATCGCCGCGTTCGATGGCAGCTGTCTTTTTGGTATCAAGCTCCTTTTCAAGCTCCGAGATCTCTTGGTCGAGCTGCACATCCCTTCCCCATTCAGGCACCTCAAAGGACTGTGCTTCATCCAGCCTCCCCTCTGCCTGCGCTGTTTTGATGAGATCATCCCTACGGTGCCATTCGCGGAGCTCGTCTTCGAGGCCACGTTTCCGCCACAGCATCTCATACCATTGGTTGTAGTTTTCTTCGTTGCCGAAACAGAGCCCGTAGCCGTCGCAGTAACAGATGTGTTCCATTGGGCAGTGCACGTTCTGGCCGGTGAAGACGTATTGCCAGATATACTCCCATACTCGGCCACTGATGTAGTCTGATAGTGGTGTGCGCAACAGCCAGTCCCGGTAGAATACGTAGCGTGAGAGAGGTAGTGAGCGGATGCGGTCTCGAGAGATGGCAAATTGTGCACAGCATGGCTGGGCAAGCACATTTGGAATAGGGTCTAAGGGGAACAATTCACTCCAACTTTTTGCCAGCATAACCTCCTCCTGTTTGTTCACGTTTTCTTCGACGGTCCCTGGATGCATCCAGTCCGGGCATCCAGGATTCCAGTGACACCTCAAGTTCATGAAACCTTCTCTCTGCACCCTCTCGGCGCTCAGTCTCTTGATCAACTCTACGGCATCGTTTCCCATCAGATCGTTGTTGTGCCACGTCCAGCGATGAGCATGCATGAACATATTCACATCCGCAAGCTCATCGTAATGTTCGATGATGTAGGACAGATATATCATAACCTCGTGGCCCTTGTTCTTCGGTGGATGGTATTTCGCGGTGGGGTCATCAGCCACATAGATTCTGGTTTGGAGAAGGTCGGAACGGAGCATCTCTCGCAGATTTTCCTCTATCCATTCCACTCCCTCGTCTCGCATTCGTGGAATGACGAGAGCTTTGGTATAATTCGAGCCAGGAGGCTTGAGTGTGCCGGGTTGAAATACACTCAGGAATCCCTTGGTACTGGTCTCTCCAAATGATCCCGAGTTTCCTTGTGATCCCGCTCCAACATTACTGGCCACGTCGTTTGGATCGGGTGTCTCAATGGTTTCTTCACCCAGACCAATCTTTTCCAGAGGAAAAGAGCGCCATGATTCCCGGGCAGTGAGCGAGTGGAATAGTAGCACGATGAGAACAAAAGATGTGACAGCCAGGAGCGGTACCAGCCGTTTCGGTACCGACATAGTATCTTTGGACTCTATACGTAAGAGCTTCGGGCTTGTTGAGTCTTCGCGGCGTATTATTTCAACGGGCGAGGCTTGCTGGCGCAGATGCGCCTACCTTATGATGATGTTATGCTAAAGAAGCTGGACACACAAGGGTCAGTCAATCTAATTGTCTCTCGGCGTTGGTCGGAAATTTATGATAAAGAGAAGGGAAGAGCAGGGGAGCATGCCAGCCAAACATACAGGACCAATACTGAATTGGATAACATTTGGGAGGAAGAAAGGGAATTTCAAGCTGTGAGATGCTTCTGAGGACTACGTAAGACAGGGTTGAAAAGTCTATGGGTGAAGATGAATGAATAAGTTGTGGGAAGAAGTGAGAGTGAGAGTGAGAGTGAGAGTGAGAGTGAGAGTGAGAGTGAAAGTCGAAGTGAAAGCAGAAGGAGAGTCAGTTTGAAGGGAAGAGGTGGATCATCTTACGCAGCACGCAGCACTCAGCACGTATGTAAGTATGTTGTGGTGGTGGAGGAGGATTGTTATGGCGTGGATGGGCGGGCCACCAGGCTGCTTGAAGCAGGGCAGGCAGGGTAGACAGGCAGGGTAGACAGGCAGGGTAGACAGGCAAGGTACCACAGCAAGCATGTCAATCAATAAGTAATCCAGGCCACGACACCCCCCTGGGGGCCCTAGAATGACGGCGAAAGCTCCACCAAAAGAGTGCTTACGGAAAGCTTAAGTAGCAACTCTCGCAGGGCTAAAAGGAGTAAAGAGCCCAGAAGGGATATTTTTGGTTTTGACAAATAACTGAAATATGAAGGAAACACCGTGTCTCTCGTACGTAGGAGCAATGCACAAGCATGTGCTGTATATGGAAATAATATGTACAATGTATGCATGAATGAGTATTCCACCATCAAGATGAAAAAGGTAATAGAGTACAGATATAACTAGAATGAGAGAGAGGGAGAGAGAGAGAGAGAGAGAAGAAGAATAAATAAATAATCAAGCACAGAAGAAGGTCGATAGCAACCTTCGGAAAGACGGTCAGATATCGATGTCTTCGTATTCCAAAGCTGAACTCCATTATTATTGTACCATCGTGGCGCTCAAGAGGCGGAGTATCGGGGTTTCTCGTGTTTATTTACATACGCGGCGCGCAGTGATATGCTTTCGAGGCGGATCTTATATGACGAGTAAGCATACCTTACCTAATGTATATTCTTCTGTTTACTCATGGATTTTTTCTTTGAAGTATATGGTTGTCTAGAAAGTGTATAGAAAGTGTATACGCAGTACATAAATCTTTGTATGGCCGTTGGTAGCTTATGTGTCGAGATAGTATTCTTGCTCTCCTCTGTCCAGGTGTTTTAGAGTAAGTCTAGGAACGTATCTCACACATTCTCATCCATTGTGTATGTACGTACTACTACTATTGCATAGGTACTCAGATGATCTGTACAGATGTGTTATACAGAACACATCTATACAAATGAGAAGATAGACACAAGATTACTATTGTGTACTGCGGAGTATCAAATCCTTCCTATACGCTCTGCTTCTCTTCGTCACGACTCGCTCATTGAATCCACTGAGAAATAACAATGAGTGAGAGTGCACAGGCATATTCCCTCCCCAGCACAGTCACTATCCCCAAACCCACCCTTGTTTCACCAATGCCTATCGCCTATCTGAGCCCTCAGACGATCTGCCTTCACGTCACCAATGTGTGGACACCGTGCGGGGAGAAGAAACAAAAGCTGGACATGGAAAGACGATACAATATGGTTTCGGATCTTCATAGACAACGGAGTTGAGTATGTACGAAAACCTTCACTTCAACATCCGTTGGTGAATGCGGTACACTCACTACCTTACTTCATCTCAGATGCACCCAGATATTCAACCATTGGAATGCCGTTTCCCCTCATCATTTGCAGCAAACGGAGGGGAACCGACAGCGGCAGAGATAGATTGGTCCCCCTCAGGCAAGGGCTGCAAGTCTGCAATTCAAACAACGAAGAGGACGCAAGGTAGGTGGAAAGCTAGCTAGCTAACCATACAATACTAATATCAATTAAGTACCTAAAATCTATAGTCTTTGAGCAACAAAATCTCATGAGCCTCGATCTGAGCAACTACATAACACACCCACCCTCCCTCTCCATCGGAAACGCCCTCCAAAAGTACAGCAAGGGGTCAACAAATGCATTTCAGGTCATCAAAGCCGTTCCCACCACCCACAACGAACGATAAATTACTATCCTTATTACTCCAAATTCAAGGAATAGGGGCTAGCAGCCCTATATCCTCCGTCTCTAGTGCTCGTACTGCGAACGCTGTTCGTCCCATCATGTTGTTGGTGTATGGAGGCCTCCGCACCGTTCATGATGGCAAAGTCGCGTAAGCTGGTATGATCGGTATTGCGGCTATGGATGTCACGTCCAAACCGGGGGTCGACCGGCGGTGCCTGCTTGTACTTCTTTGCCGATCCAGCTTTATCATCGTCAATGAGAACAACCATCCAGACACCAATGGCTTGGTTGCTTCCAAGCAGAGGTGTACAATGGATCCAGCGATTTCGCCCTTCAGGGTCGCTCTTACTCACCCACTTCACCTTTGCTGTAACACCTCTGCCATCGGCCAGTGCGTGTGTCAATTCATCCTTAACCCTCTGCGAGCCGCCAATCCTGGACATGAACGGGGACTGCAGGATGCCAGGGACTCTCAGCGTTGGCGATGCGAAGAGAATACGCAAATGTGGGTATGGTCTGAGAAGCAGGTAGTTCTCGTAAATACCCTGAAGCTTGCCGCTACTTCGCATACCAAGAGAGCCGAAATTTTGAGCAGTACCATCTGGTGATGGATCATGAATAAGTAGTCGAGGTTTGTTCCAGTTTGCTTGTCGATTCCCATTGCTCTCAATGTCTTCCTCTTGTTCTCTGTGCATCCTTCCACCATGTTTACGTACCGTATCCAGTTCTGAGAGGTTGAGCATTTCACTAAGTTCCTGGAACTCGTCCCTTCGCTCTTCTTCGTCTTCATATTCCTCCTGTATGAGTTCACCACTCTCAGTATCATGATGTCGCAAGTCTTTATTTCTCTTTTCCTCCGAGGATATAACAAGACGCTTGAAGGAGTCAAGGTCGACACATTCCTTTACAAGCCCGCTCACATCAACCTGGGCGCCAATGAAGTAGCGAATCTTACCCCGACTATCACACATTGGTGACACCATGAGCATGTTCATGAAAGGAGATCCATCCCGGCGGCTACAAAATCTCAGATACAATTTGAAAATGATGGGTTTTAGGGAATCATAGAACTTACTAGTTCAGGAAAACTTCACAATGCTCTTTGCCCTCGTCAATCTTCTCTCTGATCCGTCTGACGCTGGTTGGGTTTGTCTTCGGTCCTTGCAAAAATCGACAATTTCGGCCAATCACATAGTTCATACCATACTGTGTAGTTCGGTGAAATTCTGATTTTGGTCAGCAACAGAAACTCCATAATTGAGGAATGTAACATACCTTCTGATGCAAAAACAATAGGATTGTCGGGTCTTGATGGATCTGTCAGACAGAATACTTCAGCCAATCCTTCAGAAGCTTCGCGCAGATGTATGGGCAGAGTTCCAGTGATTCGTCTCGATATTGACAGGCTCACACTCTGGACGTATATGTGGGTGATGTACGCAGGCAAGTCTTCGCGGACCATTGCAGCGAACGCTTGTCTGGCCTTCTCTTTCAATGCATCATTGATAGTCTTCTGAGCAGGACTCGCGGTGAAGTCAAAGCCGGGAATTGGCTCCAAGGCTTCAGAGACTGCATTCGCATAGTTGATAGCTTTCAGAGCTTTTAGAGCGTCCAGGTAGTAGATCAGGATGGGTACCGAGGAAGCACGATTTTTACTTAAAAAGTCCGTGAACCGCAGAAGTAGGGATGGATCTTTGAAGATGAGTTCAAGATGTTCGGTGGAGAACAGCTGCTCCGAGCGAGTCTCGAGGGAATATTGTTTGACTCCAGGAGCCACAGGAGCCACCAGATCATACGACCCGGGCTCATATTCTTCTTCGTCAAGTGGTTCCAGGCCATCGTCGCCCTCCAAACCACCCTTTAATTGCAGGGGTGGTAACGATGTAACATTAGTCTCGTACGAATCGGCCTGGGAATTTCTTCGGGAATGCTGAGCGGAGCGCGAAGAAGGTTCAGATGGCGATTGTATTGGAGGCTCAATCTGTCGCTCAAAACGTACGTCTACTTCGGGTCGAGAACTGGAAAGAGGATTAACATTTGAACTAGTCTTGAAGAAGTGGAGTCTCACCTTCCGCGCTCTGGTACTTGGAATGATCTCTTGGCATGGAGGGTTCGAATGGGAGGAGGTGCGGCGTCATCAAAGTTCAACGAGTGTGCTGAAGGTGCAACAGAGGAAGATCTGATACGGCCTGCGGCAGGTTTATAATATGGAATGTCTCGAACATCAGCACCGCCATCTTGATAGTCGTAGGCGGAGTACGGAGGGTGATTGGAGAGACCCGGTGTACGACTTGAAGGAGCGCGACTGTTCATGTCGTTGGTCGTGCTAGTGATTTCGGTGGATGGAAACTGTATCTATCAGATGAGAGCTATTTGACGGCGATGTAATATTTGTGGCACAGTAAACGTGATGGCAATGACCGATGAGGAGGAGAGAATGGTAGCACTTTTTCTTGAAGTGATTCAAAACAGTACAGGAACCAAATGAATAATTCTAGTCAATTGAGAGTTGAGGGAAGATTGTATATGTGCAAGAAAAGGATACAAGTATGGAGATGGCATACAAAGTATGTTCAATTAGGAATGGAGACAAGAATGGAAAAGAGTCAAGAGGATGAAAGGATGTGTGCAGGCGTAGAATATGTTATACTTATGACATCTGGGAAAGAAATGAAGAGCTATTGTTTTTCCAGCCAGTGACTTACTAGAGAATACATGGGGTATTTGACCAGAGATGCTGCTCCTTTCCTCTTATTCTCTTCTCTCCATATGATGTTGAGCAAACCACAGCGTAGACTATCTTAGCTTGCTGGGCCTTAAGGTAGAACCGCGAACTAACATGGGCCTAGTGACCTGCTATCTGGTGGCGGTAAGGTGGGTGCCGCTGATCGGTGCATGCTCTAGAATAGAGTAGAGTAGGTATGTAATAATGGACGAGAGTTATTCGGTACTGGCTGTAGAGAGATCTGATCGAATTTGCAATGCTGGCTGGTGGTCCAGGTTCCTGGGGTTTTGCTCACGGTGCTGTCTCTGGTAGTAGATCCGTCAATCTGGCGATATAGATATGAACAGGGTTGAATTGACTGGGTTCGTAGCAGACGTACTCGTAGAACAAACAAAGTACCAGGGTAATTTGATTTGCTCGATGCATGGATAGATGCAGTCATGTATGTACCTCTTGTACGTACAGTACGATGAACGTTTTATTAGTTTGTCTCAGTATTCGTTCTCGTTTTGTCGGTCATCAAATGAATGGCCAGTCCCTTTGGTGTTGGTGTTGATGTTGATGTTGACTGTGCTTGATGTATATAGACTCTAGGTTGTTGTTGATGATGAAGTTGTTTCGAAGCTGCCTTCATGTACTTTATCTACGACTTACTTACCTAGATAAGGTACTCACTCTGCAGACGAGACAAATGACTGCGTTGACTGCGCTGACTGAGCTATCAGATAGTCAATAACTCTGCAACATCCTGAAAAGCATTATCGTGATACTGGTGGGCTGATAGATCGCATTCTTATTGTTATTTATCCATGGAAGCCACATTTCTCATATCGAAGGGATAACTTAGAGTAAGGTACGTTATTCTGACGGTTTCCATGAGATAATCACGCCGTGTGCACTAGATAAACGTGGCCCAAGACAAAACAAAGCTTTATAGTACTTGATATTCGATATTCGATATTCGACATTCGACATTCGACATTCGACATTCGACATTCGACATTCGATGCCCCACCAGCTTTCGATGCTCGATGCTCAATGCTAGACCTCAGACAAATCAAGGCATTCTGGATCGGGTAAGACAGATGTTCAATATTGTCGTGGTCCATTACCCTACTCCACGTCCAGCTTAGAGTACTCTACATTTGGTAAACGCCCAAGACAACGGGCTTGCTGGCTGACTTTGGGAGGATAGAGCCGGCGCAATCAACATGAACGGATGCTTGAACAAGGCAAGGTAAGGCTATGGCTGTTCGAGGAATCAATGTCTAAAAGGCCAACGAGAGAAGATCAAGTGGATGTTGTCGATCATAACCCTTCTGGAGTACCTGTGTATCCCCTTCTTCTTACTTTGTTGGTATTTAACCAGGTCGGTGCTTGATGAGATATCGTTTCGACCAACCTCCTTACAATATTGAGTTTAGCCATTGCTTGGAATATGGAGTTGACAGTTACCTGTATTTTAATGTAGGGTCTTACTGTCCAACGGGCTACTTAGCTGAGCTATGTACGTGATTGAGAGTGCCTATCGATGAACAATATGTGTCTACATAGTAGGTATGTATGTACATTATATACAATGCTTCACTCTTCAGCTGACTGTCTTGTCGCAGCCTTCTCTGGTGTATATATTTAGAGAATAATTCAGAAGGTATGGAGTACCTATGGTTTTTCTGAAATTCCTATCTCCTTCCAATCCTCCTGTATCTTGGGGTAGACGCTATGATTGATACAGGAGAATCACGACTCTACTACATACTCACTACTTACGGAAGAAATAGTTGCCAAGTAAAATATCTTGCCCACCTATGAGTATTGTTCTACTTGTATGATTCAACATGGAATGAACATCATACAACTAACTTAGCAGAACAAGCTCCAGGCTCCTGCAACTCTTCTTCGCTATCAGCTCTTCACAGTCGAAATACATGATATGTCGACCCCATCCGTTGTCAAGGATATTGCCAAGATACTATGAATATCATCATCTCCCCAACCCAATCTCTCCATCGCAGCCTACAAACAGACCCTGTATGTAAGGTACGACGCACTGATCTCGAGAGCACAGATCATACAACGACGAAAGCCAACAATACCGATGGCGCCCACCACGGTCGATGGTTGTTGTGCGCGAGTCAATGAGAAGGCTTGCGATTCAACATTGCAGTCTATGAGCCACAGAGCTCACTGTTCACCCGGTGGCCGCGCCCACGGGCTCATCCCTGGCCAAAAGTCCACTGTTCCCATGCGAGCTGCAAGGCATTGTAATCCCGGACCATGCTTAGTCAACGAAAGCCACGCAGAATTGAATGAAGTTGTCGATCGTTCTAGCTCGAGGTGGATATTGGTAGAGTGAATACGGCAACAACGTGATGGAGACGATTCGGATTTTGTTCTACCAGATCTGCTACTGTACCACAGCGACATACTTTCGATTCAACCACAATCATCACCAGCCAAAACGAAACGGGCAAGGACCAAGGAACGCCTGCCAACATCCTGCAACCTGTATTTGCCGTAGTCGTTTCTCTGTCTGTATCGTTCTGATAGCGAATGCAGCTGCAGCTATTGTTTTGAATATGGCAGAAGAATGAATGACCAGTCAGAGGTGACGAGAAAGACTGACAAGGAGCACGATGGATGCTGCCGCGGGGAAGTGTTTCCGCAGATTGAACGCCTGGGACCCCTGAGAGCCACTCTAATGCTGCGTACCCGACCGAGGTTGTGTGTACTACATACATGCACAGCACATACATACATTCACGTACACAGTATCTGAATCTTCAACTTCAAGCTTCAAGCTTCAAACTTCAAACTTCAAACTTCAAACGGAAAAGAGAGACGCAGAGAATACTTTAGGACTTCACTTGCTGATGTTAGACTGTTGAGCTATGAGAGACAAAGGGCATACGACGACGTATATTCCGTGCTGTACAATTCCCCAAGCTTCGCGTATATATAACAGAAACAAGCTATTGAGAATCTTGAATGGTGGATGTTGGACTAGAAACAGGTCCATAGAATACACCACGGTCCGTACCGTATACGTTCCCGCATAATGGACGCCGTGCAGTAGAGGATTGAGATGCGAATACTCGATAGTAATGGCTGCACTTGTGTATATACTATTTACATCTGTGCTCAGGTTTGATTTGATTTGTTGTGGTGTGGTGTGGTGTGGTGTGTTGGGTGTATTGTGTTTTGATTTTGTTGTTGTTGATGCTCAGGCTCTTGTTCAGGAGCGTGCAGGGTCGATTAGATAGATGGAAGGTCGGGGGTTCGTGTATTCGTTCGTGTGAGTGCGTGAGGGGGTGCGACACATTGCTGGTGCTGTACGCTGTAGGTTGACGCGAAATCGTGGGACAGCCTTACACAAACAACAACAACACCACCACACGCACACACACGCGTTCATAGTGGTGATGGGGTCTCCAAGCATATCCATGATCCATCCCTCCCCATACAACGCGTCTTACTCCGCCTCTCACAGCTGCATATTGAATTCCACCACGTCCACATTACCGGCCACCTTCATAGCCACTTTGAGCCGTTTGTTGTGATAAGTGCCTGCATATCGAACGAACAATGAAGTGCTGTGCCCTTGAACAAAACACGAAATACACAGCACAGCACAGCACAGTACGCCGACTGATGTATGGACTTCAAGTGCGGAAAGTGAACGCGACATCATCGAATCGCGTGAATGGAGGAGCATTGTGACGGTGCCGTCACAGCAAGCGCCATTGGCTTTTGAGCAGTTGAATCTCCTCAACAAGAACCAGGAACATCTGTATACATTTGCGTACATGCGTATACATCACCGTAATCACTTGACATTCGTGACTCTTGCAACTGTAACTGTTGACAATTTAATCCCGGATGTTGTGTACATTCCTGCCGTTGTCATGAAGACTAGAACATAAGACACGACGCAGTCAGTCAGTCAGTAAGAGAGAGAGAGAGAGAGAGAGAGAGAGAGAGAGAGTTTGTGATTGTACTGTGTGAGTGTGAACCTGTGAGCCTCCAACGTCTTCTCCTCGCTAGACCCGCATCGGCTAGATAGAGAAGTACGGATGGCGGAAGATCCCTAGATGCGATAGATCAACAATCGAAACAAGAGCATCTCCATCAACTTTGCGACAATACAACCGGCGAATTGCCAACCTATACCATAACGGAGCGCAGCATATCATTATATCCTCGGTCAAGCGACCAACCTCTCGCCGCTGCAGCTATCTCCCCGACTCTCCATACCTTCCCACCGGCGTGCACCACCACGGCGGTAAATACCTGAACGACGTTAGCTGGTGGCAGGGCAACTGAATTGACTATCGAGTATTCCACAACCAACGATACCAACAATCGACCACCACGTCCACCGATTCATGCATGAATTCGCTGCGACGATAACAAGTCGTTGTGCACTACTCTAACTTTCTTCGGCACAGCGAGAAGAGGCACGCTGAACCGCTCCAACCCTCGTGAAGCTCTTGCTTGCGGCTTCACCATCACAAACGACTGAATCACTGTCAATATGGGCAACTGGGAGGATGCCATAGGCTCTGCTATTCCGCACACTCATAACACCCGCAACAACAATATGCTTGGAACGCCTCCCGTATTGACGCCACAGCGATCAGCTACCCCACCACCCGCGACAGAGAGAAAGCGATCAGAGAGGAGAGATGACGTACCAGCGAACGATTCGTCCTCGCGAGGTGGTAGAGGTACACCGGGTGCTGAGGCAATAGATCCGAATGCGCTCAGTAAGGCGCTTCTCAAGGAATTCGAAGAAGGAGGCAGGCCGAGAGATATCACCCCCGGAGGAAGTCCGAGTCGAAAGCGACAAAGAGTGGAGAAAGTATATGGTGATAGGTGAGATGAAGAGCACCTTTTCTTTGTTGTAGATGTAAACTTATGATTGCACTTGCATTTATTTCTTTCAATGCTTGCTCTCATGCCTTCGAACGCATTCGTATTTGTTCATCACTACATTGTAGTCAAGCACGAGCTCTTTTTACTAACACCATACCGTTAGATTTATACCCAATCGTGAAGGCCAGGATCTTTTGGCCAGTTTCAGTCTATTACATGATGAGAGTTCCCCAGCAACTCCTTCAAAAGTCAAGAAGCGTACCCCTCATGGAGAACTACATTTCCAAAAGAGTGAGCAATGACTCCCTGTCCTAAACGTAACCTTTCTAACAATTCGCAGCGGAGGAAGCAAACAGGACTTTTTCAACCCTCCTGCGTTCTGAAATATTCGATAACACTATCCCCCAACCGACACCGACAAGTCTATCACCAGATGTTGGCTTGCATCACTCGAATCGCACTACTGTTCACGACCCGACTCGATCACATACCCCACCTAATAATCCTTCAAACATTTCCCTCCCCGCATCATTAACCCCTTCCACACCCCACAAGAACCTCTTCACCTATATGTCACCTCGGCATCATACAAATATTGCCGGTCATCCCACACCTTCAAGAACACCACAGAGCAGGCATGGTCCACATCTCAATTCGAATTCGGAAATATACAGTCTATCCCCTGTGCGGTATAGAAGCCAAAGTCTACTTCTCAGTCCTCGGAAACAACCAAGAGCTGTTAGTAAAGTACCATATAAAGTTCTCGATGCGCCAGACCTTGCTGATGATTTCTATCTGAATCTGGTGGATTGGGGGAGTAGCAATAGTCTTGGTGTTGGTCTTGGTTCGTGTGTATATATGTGGAATTCACAATCGGGTCGGGTGAATAAGCTTTGCGAACTACAAGATGATGTTGTCACCAGTGTCTCTTGGATTCAGAGGGGCTCCCATATTGCTATTGGCACCAATAAGGGCTTCGTTCAAATATGGGATGCAGAGCGCCAACGACGTCTTCGTACAATGACAGGACATACAGCACGTGTTGGTGCATTGGCTTGGAATGATCACATTCTCACATCTGGTTCGCGAGATCGTCTTATATACCACCGAGATGTTCGTGCACCGGATCAATACCTCCGCAAGCTGGTGGGCCATAAGCAAGAGGTATGCGGATTACGATGGAACTGCGAAGACGGTCAATTGGCCAGTGGAGGGAACGACAACAAACTCATGGTATGGGATAAACTCAACGAGACGCCACTACATAAGTTCTCCGACCATACCGCAGCCGTGAAAGCCATCGCCTGGTCACCGCACCAACATGGCCTGCTTGCATCAGGAGGCGGAACAGCTGACCGCCGTATTATCTTCCACAACACGCTCACAGGCGAGCAGGTGAACGAGATCGACACTGGCAGCCAAGTGTGTAATCTCGCATGGAGCAAAAACTCCAACGAGATTGTCTCCACACATGGCTACTCACAGAACCAGATCGTCGTCTGGAAATACCCTTCTATGCAACAGGTTGTCTCTCTCACAGGCCACACCTATCGTGTCCTCTACCTCGCTATGTCCCCCGACGGCCGCACCATAGTCACAGGCGCTGGTGACGAAACTCTGAGATTCTGGAATGTGTTTGGAAGGAAGGGTGGGGCGCGTGGTGAGGATGGGGAAGGCGGCAGTGGAAAGTTGGCGGATTGGGGGGTCATTCGGTGATTTTATTCATGGATCATCTTGGGGTTACGATTTCGGTTCTTGCATTTGAACGGCGTTTAGGGTGGTATTGGAGCATTACGTTATGAATGGGGTGGGTTTGCTGAGTGTTGGCTGGGCTATGAGATACGACACAGCGTTGGAGCTTGGTGCAGTGGTGGAGCGAATTTGATATGGCATTTGCTTTGCTATTTGCAGCGACCTTTTTTATTATTATATACAGCACGGAGTGGAGAGGTAGTAATGGGGGACGGAAGAGCTGAGCTTTGCTTGGTAGCATTATCATGACTTCTTACCACTGCTTCAGATGGAGGCAAGTGGGTGAGCGTCGAGCAAGCGTTGTATATTTGTGGTATATCTGATCTGTAGCTGAGTACCCCCGAAGCATGTGCTTTGAAAGCTTGATTGAGCTATAGCTAGATAGCTTATTTTTGGTACATCAATCCATGATACAGCGAGCGAGCTTGACTTTATTCTCAAGTGTTGATTAATGCCGTATGCGCTGTGACTATCTAACTGACTGTACTTATTGACAGCTAACACCTTCTCTTCATAGATCAGACCCACGTAAATCTCTAAAGGACGTTCAACCGTATGAAACAAAACGCCGAGCTTGATGCTGCGAGAAGGCCAACCGACTTGTATTAAAAGGGAAACCCCATCGTCCAACCCCAATCCTATCATGTCATAACATGCATCAATTCATCCGTCCACCCATCCATCCATCTCCTACCACATCCCCACCCAATTACGCAGGCAAATCACCCACCTTCCTCTCACGCGCCACATCCCTCGCGCCACCATCCAGCCCACTACTAGTAGCCTCCTCCGCCAACTCTGGGATCTTGTCCACACTAACATGTTTCCCAGAGCCGTCCTCACCCAACTGCTTGCTCAGCTCACTACCGCTGCTCGTATCGCGCGGTGTGAGCTGCGGACTCATGGCATCCGTGTTCGTCTGCCACTTCTGGACGTCGCGGCGCAACTGTTCCAGCTCGTTCTGGAAGCGCTTGCCGAATACGTCGATGTAGTACGTCGCGCCATTGTAGATACTCCATCCGAAGACGGCGCATAGGAATGCGGATGATGCATGTCGGTACCAGAACCATAGCGGGCAGGGAACCATTGTGAGCACGGCGTATGAGTACTGGATTAACATGAAGGCTGGCTCCTGGAGGTTTTCGGGGAGTGAAAGCACCATCTTGCCGATCCATGCCTTGGAGTAGGATTTACGCATCCAGGTAAAGGAGGTGGGGCGACCACCGGCGATTTGTGCGCGGCGGCGGACCGTGATGAAGAAGTGGTAGCTGAGTTGCCAGACGGCGTAAGGGACTGTCGACCACACTGTCATGGCGAGGAGGGAGTAGTGCTCCGGTGAGCCTGGTGGTGAGGTGCGGATGGAGTAGATCGCTGGGAAGCGCTCTGCTTGATATTCCGGTTTGAGAAGATGCACTATGCAGTGCAATGCTGCGCAGGGCATGATGTGAATGAATAAACTAATATTATTAGCTGAGTTCGAGATTCAGAGGGTTGTATTTGGCTTACCTAGTGACTTTGTCGAATGAGTGGAATACCAGAGAGTTCCTCCACATGGCAATAGCTATCGCATTGTTTCCAAATGCCAAACAGTATGTACTGATAAACAGGCGTTTCGACTGCGGGAATACCCACATTGAAAGCATACAGAGAAAGTTGACGAAGTAGCATAGATCTGCCAAGAAATAATGGTATCCGCGTTTATGGTAGGTATAATACCGAATGGGCATGAAATAGAGCAGTTGAATGGTATACCAGATATGGAAGTAATCAGGATATCCACCAATCAAATATCCACTAATGAAGATATTCAAGACTCCTGCAATGAAAGAGAACTTTTCGCGTAAGGTGATGGCTTTGGTATCGGACCAGCGCTTGCCCAGATTATCCACACCGTCACGCATCTTTCTCCTATACCGCTCAAGCTGTTCATCCGCAGGAGGTAATCTCTTCCTCCATTCCTCTACCACTCGGTCTTTGGCATAGCTACCACGCGATTTGAGCACATCTCTCTGTCGCTTGACCTTCTCTTTCTGCACAGAAATGGTGTTTTGTAGCTTTTCAAGCTGTTGTGGTATGGCGAAATTGTCGAGAATATCAAAGACGCTGATTTTGTCCAAGGGTGGAATGGCCTCCCAGTCTTCTTGATAGGAACTGCTATTCGAGAATGAGGGGTTCCGCGACAAGCGGGGGCTCGATGGAGAGAAATTTGGTGACGAGCCACCGGAGGTACCAAAGGAGGCAGTCGTTGGTAGTGAAGTCCTACTCTTTTCTGGTGAAAGACTTCCTGAATCGAGAGCTGAATCCGAGCGCGCCTTGGCATTTGGAATGGCTATAGGTTCCGACATTTCTGAAATGGTGCGCCGGTGAGAGGTTTGTGTATCGTAGGATGAGAGCCTTCTCAGTACTGTTGCCCCTCTGATAACAATAACATCAACCATAAGTAATTATAATTTTGAGGGTATACCATATACAAGTAATTTGTACATGTATTTACAGGGAAGGGGGAGAGTAGAGCAGATGATAGGGAATGAAAATATGAAAAATGATTTGAGAGATGACAATGAAAACGTAGGAGGTAAAGCAGGAAACTCACAAGTGACAGAATGACTCGGTATGACTGCTTCCTGTCTGAAGTAGGTCAGGAAAAGGACCAGGACTAGGACCAGGTCAGAGAGTGAAATGTAGGGAAGACGGATTCCACAGATATAATAGTAAGGGTCCACGGGGTGCTATGTCCTTTTTCGTCTGGGTCTCTCATCGACTGCCACTGGTTCTGTTGTTGTAGATCGGGAGGGGATGCGCAGGTGATGGCGTAGCGCGGAGAGAGGGGCAGAGGTTTGGTTTGATAGGTAAGATAGGTGAAGAGGAGGTCAGGTAGGATTTGGTGCTTTTTGGCCCAGTAGACCAGTAGGCTTTGAGGATAGTAGGAGGTGGGTAGGTAGAACAATGCAATGACCAGTGCTATACTCACTCTCTCACACTCTCACACTCTCTCACTCTCTCACTCTGTTTTTGTTGTTGGCCTTTCTCTTCTGTTTTTTCCTCTTTTCCTCACTTTCAGATATTTCTTCTTTGCGCGTATGGCGTAAAAGAGAGAGTCGAATGTTGAAAAGACCTTCTGGTGCGTTGGGAGAGGTTCGTGGTGATGCGATGGGCAAAGTGTAATTATTGCGTGGAGGAAGATATTGACTTGTATGTATGGATAGGTACTTCTTAGCAAGGATAATAACAATGTGATTGGACCAAACAAATAGTAAATTAGGATTTTATGGTATAGCGTCTTGATAAGTATAAAGCATAGGTATGGGGTAAGTAGGCAGTGTTATATTTTTTGACGGGTTAGGAAATTATCATGATCGCGGTGAGAGACGTGGTCAATATAATTGATTTGGTTGGCAGAGAGAGAGAATGAATGACAGCATATGAATGAGAACAAGGTGGAAAGTGACGAATGAGATCATCGGTGGGAATCGGGATAGATGCCACATGACCCAATCACATGATTAGCCAGAACTTCAATGGCTGGCCTGCGTGCTTACTAATCATACTTGATTCTAAATATGAAGCCCTGACTCGAAACGAAGAGCATGTCATGTTGTATTATTATTATTATTATTATTATTATTATGTATGTATGTATTTATGTATGTAGCATATGCACGTGTCAAGCTCAAAGGTATGTACCTTACCGACCTGCCTAACCTAAATAGGGAACCTTTGATCTTCACGGAACGGAGCTGCCAAATCAGGCAACAACCTCACTCCATATATCAAGCCTCATATTTCAGGCATTAAGACGCGTCCCAATCCTAAGGTACCTTAGGTAAGGTAACTTAGTAGCTAGCTACTGTACCCGTATCCGTACACTACCTACTACTACTACTACTACATCTGTAGATTGGGGAAACGCGAGTCGCATCAAAAGATTCGCGATCGATGTGATTGTTGACAACAGATTGTCCGACCAACATCGTAACTTGGATCAGTCAATCTTTTTGCCATACTCGCCCCTTCTATTCGTGCGCAAAAGTCGTGTCATTTCCATTCTCATCGGCGCCCATATCGGGACTGCCACTGCTACTGTCACTCTCCAGTTCACGCGCGCGCGCAGAATAGATTCGCCCTCATATCCCACCGTTTAAAATGGGGAAACTTATTCGTCTTGAGCTCTTCAGTATGCACGAATTCTATTCCGCATCTATCCATCATGATGTTATATGCGCCATGCTAATTCTCATCCAGACTTTAAGTCCTACAAAGGTCATCATACGCTCCTCTTCGGCGACTCATATTTCACCTCTATTATCGGGCCTAATGGATCTGGAAAGTCCAATTCGTATGTGTATTTGCAAAAGAAGCAGACATTTTTACCTTTTGCTGATCCTTTCCACATAGTATGGATGCCATCTCCTTCGTCTTAGGTATCAAATCATCTCATCTACGTTCATCACATCTTCGCGACTTGGTCTACCGAGGACGTGTACTTAAAACTTCAAAAATCAACGACGATGGATCTGCCGACGCCCCTGCACCAACACAGGGTGAAGCTTCGGACGAGGAAGATGCGCCAACACAGCGATCGGAGCGGAATGATCCAAAGAGTGCTTGGGTGATGGCCGTATACGAGGATGACGCGGGTGAAGAGCAGAAATGGAAGCGCACCATTACGAACCAGGGTGTGAGCGAGTATCGAATCAATGATCGCATCGTCACGGCACAGGTTTACAATGAAGGTTTGGAGTCGGAGAACATCTTGATTAAGGCGCGAAACTTCTTAGTCTTCCAGGGAGATGTGGAGGCGATCGCCTCTCAGTCGCCAAAGGATCTCACTAAGTTGATTGAACAAATTTCCGGAAGTTTGGAATACAAGGCAGAATATGAGCGCCTTGAGGAAGAATCCAACTTGGCTCAGGAGAACCAAAACTACAACCTCACGCGTCGCAGAGGCATCAATTCGGAAATCAAGCAATACCAGGAACAGAAGAAGGAAGCCGAAAACTTCCAGAACAAGGCCGAGGAACGCGACAATGCTATTGTTGCTCATGTCTTATGGAAGCTCTTCCATTTCCAGAGAGTCATTGAGGAATCCGGAGCCGAAATTCAAAAGCACCAAGATGAGCTCAAGGAGTACAGAAGAGGAGTAGAGAAATACGAAAAAACTCTCGAGACAGCACGTAATGAGGAGACACGTGTTAGGAGAGAGGTTAATCGGATTGAACGGGATATTAAAGCCAAGGAGAGGGAGGTCGAGGAGCAATTGAACAGCCTCGTTCCCATCGATGAGAAAGTCGAACAGACAACCAAAGAAGCCGCCAGAATCCAGCGAAGGGTAGATGAAATCACCAAGGAAAGAGACGCACAATCGCAATCCATCGATCAGATCAGAAGAGACTTAGGCACGGTGGAGAGAGCTCGTCAAAAGTTTGAGGATGATTGGACCGAGACCTTGAAGAGGCAGGGCAGAGCATTGAGCGAAGATGATCTCAAGGAGTACAATCGACTCAAGGGCGAGGTTAATATCCGGGCTGCACAGAACCAGGCGAAGTTGGACCAGCTCAGACGACAGCTGAGAGCTGATGAAATTACTGTTAACAGCTTGAAGAGTAAGGTCGATGCTGCCCAAGCTCAAGTGGACAGGATTGAACGTGAAATCGCTTTAATTACCGAGAGACGTGACGCTACTCAAGCCATCGTCAGACAACTCTCTAAGGACGTTGAGGCCAAGAAGAAGGAGTATCATCGTGTCCAATCTGACCGAGTACGTACCAACCAGAGACGCACCGAGCTGGACGAGAAACTCCAGGAGGTACTCAAGAAGTTGTTGGAGGCGGATGATGGTAGAAGACAGAACGAGAGGGAGGCCCGCACGAAGGAGACCATCACTGCTCTAAAGCGTATCTTCCCGGGTGTACGTGGACGCGTCGGGGAACTTTGTAAACCAAAGCAGAAAAAGTTCGACGAGGCTGTCATCACTGCCTTGGGTAGAGATTTTGACTCGGTCATTGTCGACACCGAGAAGACAGGAACGGATTGTGTGCAATATCTGAAGGATCAACGCTATGGCCAGATGACTTTTATCCCATTGGACAATATCAAGTCGAACGCAGTCAATCCAAGCATGAAAGGACTACCAAAGGCTCGACTGACCATTGACACTATCGACTTTGACCCTTCACTTGAGAGAGCCATGTCATATGCCTGTGGTAGTTCTATTGTCTGTGATGATTTGGCAACTGCGAAGCATATCTGCTATGATAGAGGCATTCAGGTCAAGGCCATCACGTTGGAAGGTTTTGTCATCCACAAAGCAGGTCTGATGACAGGTGGTCGAGGTCCAGAAGGTAGAGGTGGAAAGCGTCGTTTTGAAGAGGTTGATGTGACGAACTTAAGAAAGGCGGCCGACAATTTTCGTGCTGAGCTTGCATCTCTACCGAGAACATCTCATAGCGGTGCGGAAGAGACCTTGCAAGGAGAGCTGTCAGGCCTCGAGCAGCAGCTGGCATATGCTAGAAGCGAGTTTACCGCACATGAGCAAAATCTTGCCAGTAAGAAGAGAGAGCTTGACTTTGCTACGCGTACTCTTGCCGAGATGGAGCCCACTTACGAAGAAAAGTTGGAAGAGCTTGAGTCACTGAGGGAAAACGCTAAAGAGTTCGAAGACGCAGTTGCAGCTGTCGAAGATGACATCTTTGCGGCATTCTGTAGAAGACTAGGTTACGCCGATATTCGAGCCTATGAAGCTACCCAGGGTGGCTTAGAACAAGAAGCTGCTCAGGAGCGTATCAAGTTTGACGCCCAGAAACACGCACTTGAAGGTAGACTCTCGTATGAGACTTTGAGAATCCGGGAGACCGAGACGCGTCTGGCAAACTTACAAACTAGTATCGGTCGACTACAGAATGATATTAATATCTACAAAGCAGAGAAAGAGTCCCTGGAGACACGTCTAGAATCGATAAATGGCGAGTTGGACACGCTCAATGCCCAGCTCGAGCAACAGAATTCCAGACTTGAGAAGAAGACGGAGAAGGTTACTGAGGCAAAGAACGAGCTTTCACGTAGAAGCAAGAACGTTGATCGCACCAACAAGGCCATCACAGCACTTGAGACCGACGCTCAGAAGGCCAACGCTGGCCGATATGCATTACTGAGACGTTGCAAGCTTGAACAAATCCAACTTCCGTTGGTAGAAGGTTCCCGAACTATTGATAGCTTGCCCGTCGAAGACCTATCCGATCCCGATCCTGATGCAATGGATGTTGACGACGAGCCCGAAGCTCCGGAGATGCGCGACTACGGCATCGAAATCGACTTCGACGAGCTAGACGACGACCTCAAGGAGTCTGACGAAGCCAACATCGAAGAGCGCCTCCTCGAACGTATTACAAATCTCAACTCTGAGCTCGAGAAGCTGAACCCAAACATGCGCGCTATTGATCGCCTTGACGGCGTGGAATCACGACTCAAATCCACAGAAAAGGACTTTGAAGACGCTCGCCGCAAAGCCAAGGCCACGAAGGACCGCTTCAATGCCGTCAAGGAGCAACGCTTCGAGCTCTTCAACAAGGCCTTCACGCACATCTCCGAGCAGATCTCCCACGTGTACAAGGACCTCACGCGCTCTGCTGCCTTCCCACTCGGTGGCTCCGCCTATCTCGATATCGAAGACTCGGACGCGCCGTACCTCTCCGGCATCAAGTATCATGCTATGCCGCCACTCAAGCGTTTCAGAGACATGGAGCACCTTTCTGGTGGTGAGAAGACTATGGCTGCGCTTGCACTTCTTTTTGCGGTGCACTCGTACCAGCCCAGTCCATTCTTTGTCCTTGATGAGGTGGATGCTGCGTTGGATAATGCGAACGTGGAGAAGATTCGCAATTATATTAAGGAGCATGCTGGGCCGGGCATGCAGTTTATTGTTATTTCTCTGAAGACTGGTTTGTTCCAAGGAAGTGAGAGTTTGGTGGGTGTTTATAGGGACCAGGAGGCAAATTCGAGTAAGACACTTACTTTGGATGTGAGTATTCCCTTCCTTTCCTGCCTCTTTAGGGTCGTTGTGTGGTTACTCAAGGTCTTGTTTACTGACTGATACAGCTGCGCAAATACGAATGATTACTCACCGGGGGTCAAGTTGGTGGTGGAGACAAAATGAAGTGACTACCCAGTGGTCAAGAGTGTCAATATAGAGAAAGCACATTTGGTCCTGCGTTTGGCTAAGAGCGGACCAAGGGACTCAGAAGCCTATTGCCATGATGATTGCTGGTAGGTGACTGCTTGGATTTGGGCCTGGGTCCTGAGAGGATGGTTCAGATGATGGCTGCTATGATTTATAGCACAGGGGCGTGCTGTATGGTGCAGTGGTGGTGATATTGCTTTGTATATTATGGCTATGGTTACTTGGAGTCTAATGGCAATTTCAACTGTATGCGATGCTTTTGATGTGCAGATTTTTTTATTTTTTTTTTGATGATTTTTTTTTTTGGATGTCGTGATGATGATGGGAATATGTGATTGATGTGATTTTCACGGAGGGATGGCTTGGGGAATGTGATATGTCGATGTAAATGGTGAGCTTTGGCGCATGTGGTGGAGTATGTGGTGGATGAAGGGACCACGAGGGATGGAGGTAGGGGTGAGGTTGAAACAGTAGGAGCAAGGTGAAGGGAATTGTTTCTTGGGGTTTGATGACATCTCACGGTGCTTGTACGTGCTTGACTCTTGGACTTTTCGCTGGAGCAGGAGAAATCGTATAAGGGCGTACTTAGAAGATCTCGAAAGGATAGATTACTCTACCTCGAATATTCCGGCTTAGTTTGCCATTTGCTTTTCCTATAGGTTTCGCAAGTGGTGCTTGATCAATGGAGAGGCGTGATAAAGACGATGGGGATGGCGATCATGAGTGACAATGAAAGGGTTCGTGGCTTCACATCTGCTGACATCGTAGATGATGGGCGGCACGTAGCTTTGTGATTGTCCATATTATTTGTGGTATGGGGTTTGGAGAGGAGGGCGATGCTCGTTATATACCGCTTCGTCTCGAAATGCACTTGTTTGTGGGTTTGTGGGCACTTGGAGTGTATAGTTCTGATTCGAGTTTTACATAGCCCGTTTTGAGAGTGTGACTGCACGTTGCAATTGGGATCTGGATATTTGGACCATTGTTGAAGTTAGATAATTTGCATTGATCTCAAATATCTACGTTGAATATCTTCTATTGGAGAGTGTAGCCTAAACATCTAACATTCTAATTCGGGCCTGATTTGTTCATCTAGTGGGAACTAAGATGAGAGCTCATAAGTCAAGACTGCAATGCAGGGTTCGTCGCGCCATATATAATCATCATCATATCATGTAGCTATTCCCTTTGCCATGAATGCTTGCTACTTGATTCCATGCGTACATTCGAGCACAAGCTCGAAGTGAATTAACAGGCATTATTATTCTCCCGGGTCTTTCTTTACGTCGTCACAGTGAAAGGCTATTTCTTCAATGTACGTATTCGAAGCTTTGTGAAGGTAAAGACAGCTTTTCACTCTAGAACAGTATTAATGTCCTATCCATCCTAAGCCTTTTCAGCCCAGTGTTTATCAAGGAACTCCTCGACACTTGTGAATTTGTAGTCAGGCAACAGACGATTCCAGTCATCCGACACAACCCATGAGCGGGTAAGTCCACTAAGGAGGCAACCCTTGAGAATCACCTTGGAGATCTCCTCGCATTGCTCGGCTGAAAACATAGGATCTTCAAATTTTGGGATCCATGGTGATTTTATGTCCAAAGCACGCACATCTTCTTCCTTGAGAGTGACGACATCGAGTGGTTTTCCATCTGTTGCAATTGGTTAATTAGTTATTTATTGAATACACAGGCACACAGTTGCTTGCTATTGTACGCACTTAATTCGGCCCCGATTTCTAGGATCTTTGAGCTCGAGATTGTTGTTCCATGAACACCACCGATTACAGGCCACTCGCCGGCGTAATCGATAGCTTGGACCACAACGTTGGCTAGATCAGTCGCAGTCGTCCAAGTATAGACGCCATCTTTCCCTTCAAGAGTTATGGCTCGGCCCTTATTGAGGTCGATCCACAGTTCCTGGGTGAAATTAAGTGAAGTGGTGCCTGGAGGGGCCAAAAAGTCTAAAAATAATCCTGGTTGAAAGAGGGTGTATTCGAGAATCTGTAGGCGAGTAATGAGAAAGGTCTGAAAGACATCATAGATATGATGAATGAGCTCGCCTTCTTTTCTTTATTAATCTCTTTGAGATATTCCCTCACATTACCCTTCTCTGCATACCAAGGTAGCTCTTCGATGCTAGAGCTTTTGACGACGAGACATAATCAGTATGAATCTCCTTTGCCTGCGTATTCGTCCCAAGCTTTTCAAGAGCTTTAGAAACTCACCTCGACCACTCGCTTGGAGCAAAACGCTGGACGCCAGCCGCGATTGCAGCGTCAATCAAGTTTTTCTGAATCGTGCTACCGGGGTCTTGGGGACCACCGACGAATGAGAGAACGGTATGTACACCATCGAGGATGTTGGTCAAAAGCTTCTTGTCGCTGTAATCTGTGTTTGCCCATGTAACACCGGAGACATTTTCAGTCACAGCAGGTCCCTAATCTCAGGTAATCAATCGAGGCCTCTGCATGACGAGTCTTCGTGAGATCACACACCTTGCGAGAAAGAATCAAGATCTCATGCTTTTTGGCTGCCAACAGGGCGTTGATAATCTCCTTGGCAACTTCTATGTATTCTTGTGTCAGACAGATGCTAAGAAGTTGAAGATGTGATGGAAGATGTGATGGAAAATGTATAGAATGACATACTCCCTGAGCCGCCGGCTACTGCGATTTTGACCATGATTTATTAGGCTTGGCTTGGTATATTGAAACAAGTACTCGCACGTCAAACTAAGCAATCAAAGGACTGTTAGTTCTGTCCTAGGAGTGAAATTTATCTATATATCCCTCTCTACAGGGTGATTCCCCCGCTTCTGACCCACCTTCCATAAGTCTCCGGACAGAAAGTTCCTCCGGTCAGAATATGGAACTGGCAAAAAGCGTAAATTGAACGCTCGGAACAGAACATCCATATGTTATTTAATAATTGAATTTTCTATCACTTAAGACCCGAACGGCTCAAATATATAAAAGAAAACGATATATCTTCGAGTTGTGCTTGCTACAGGCTTATAAGGGTATATCGTTTTATACCTTCTGAGCCGTTCGGATCTAAGGGGATAGAAGAACATTGATAACCTAACTACATTTATGAACTTTACTATAAGTTTTTGGCTATTTCAAACTCGAGTTATAACTGATTGAATCAATATGTTCTTTCATTCGACCAAAAGGGACATATTGTTAGGAGACTACGGAGACTTATGATATTAACGCGGGTCGTTATTATGCTCTTGATTACAAAACTGAACTGTACTATGTGGATCTAATGTGATGCGGAAGTCTCGGTATCTAGCTTGTTTATAGTTCGTCTAGTATTGGTAATATATTATGCTGAGATTGATTACGAGTTTTTCCGTTGTAAGGCAGACAATAGGGATTGGCTATAATCAAAGTTATGTAGGTAGAAAAGAGCGAAAAAGTAACAACATCAGAGGAACTCGGGGTTTTAGAAATAGGGATACCAAGAAGGAAAGCCAGATATCCTCAATACGATGATAACAGGAATGGAGTAGGTAGAGTCAATGAATTATTGACTGTATACATAATTACATCTTGTAGTACACCAACTCTCATAATTCTAAGCAGCCCTTCGTGAGAGCCCCACCGCGTTAATCATATGAGCGGCACTCTCTACTCAGCGGTATGTTTCGCATATAACCGTACATTATTTTCACAAATAACCGCCTGTACTTACATATGTATGTACCATATATGTGTGTATCCATCGAAAATCAAATATAGTTTCAACCTGATACTTGAGATCTTCGCCTCGTAAGATAGTTGGAAGATCTGTTTCATATATTCTTAGATATTGTGCAATGCTCCACAGGATTGATCTTCCTTGATATCCTAACCGACATAAACGTTGATCTGCCTTTCCGACTGGCTTGTCTGGGTACTAGAGTTACCGCATACTACATGTCACTGAAGACTCACTTGATAGATGATGACTATATATCGTTGCATTGGAATGCAATTGGAATTTATTTCAAGTACTCAGTGAGAAACAAGTCCCATTTTAAACACTTTAGAAAATAGTTGAAATTATCAACGTAAGGTATTTGATAGAAAGAAGCTGAGTAGAGCTATAGTAATGGAATATATATTATCAAATAAAGCCGTCCATCCAACAACAACGGGCGATTGGTCTAGTGGTATGATATATCCTTAGCATGGATGGGGTCGCGGGTTCAATTCCTGCATCGTCCAATTTTTTTGATTTATTTTCTTCAATTTTGTCAAAGTTGATGAATTCCAATTTTTCTGCCTAACCATGAGCCAGTCCAAGTGAATCAAGGGAAGAAGAAACCAGTGCATTAATGCATTTTCATAAATTTTTTTTTTTGTGTTTGATATTCAAATTGTATATTTTCCTACCCCTTATACGTCTCTCCTGTTAATTTCCTTATCAGTTCTCATCTGCTCTTACCACCGCCATAATCTCGCCTCACGGTACAATGCATTCCCTTCAACCCTCAACCGCAATGTGACATCACACCCCACACCATCTGCCGTCTACCACAGAAAATTTCTGCACTCCCCTCTACTTGAGTTCTCAAGTGACCCACCACTCCAACACTAACATGATATTAAATAACAAATCTCTTACATGAAAAGATCCGAATTGGTGTATCGGTAACATTTCCGCCTCTCATTAAGTGTTTATCCGCATTTTCTGATCGCGGGAGCGCGGGGTTCGATTCCCCGATTCGGAGTTTATTTTTGATGACTTTGTTCTTTTTGTATTGTTATATTATATATGTGTGCTTGGAGGTGTTGGTGGTGATGGAGGTTGAGGGATGTGTTGTAGGAGGTGGGTTGGCGGGGAGTTGAGAGAACATAATTTTTCATTCAATTTTTTTGATGTGAACATGAACACAACTATGATTATCTGTCTGGGTTTACTACCCTACAGAATACTGGTCTTCATCTTATCGCCCCT
This sequence comes from Allantophomopsis cytisporea, assembly GCA_024752435.1. Taxonomy (NCBI): domain Eukaryota; kingdom Fungi; phylum Ascomycota; class Leotiomycetes; order Phacidiales; family Phacidiaceae; genus Allantophomopsis; species Allantophomopsis cytisporea. The sequence continues at coordinate 1,377,609 of CP103034.1, forward strand.
ACCAACTTTGGGTTGTCTTGTTGTTGATGAGGAGAGGTTGAGAATTGGTAGTTCAAGATGTCTGACAAACTGCTTTTTAGAAGAAACCTGTATAATTTTTTTTGTTTTGAATTGTAAAGTACAATATTGTGGTATATCAAATGCAACATGCAAGTTGCCAGCTCCCAATCACAGACAAAAATTCTCCAAAACCTCTTCCATTGTCTATACCTATCCCCAGGTGATCATGATTATCGCATTATCTCATTCATGTCTCGCCCCCTTCTCAAACGCCCACAAACCCTCCCCCATTATGCAAGTAAAACATGATTCTATCCCAAGTACTTTGCTCTTATGTAGCATGCATTCTGCATACTCCCCTCCACAGAACCCCCATATAATCCCATCTATCTTGATCTTGATCCTTCTAAGCAGTTACTTCCGCCGACGCCAACAATCTAGCCCGCCACCCCTCACAAACCTCCTCAAATCCCCCGACTACATCACCACACACACTCGCGCACTCCCGCGCGCCCAGCCTCTCCCCCCAATTTCCCTTCGTCAACCAGCGCTCACCCTCCTCCGCCAGCTCCTCCTCGCGTCGCATTTCAGCTACCAGCTCCTTTGCGCTTTTGAGTCTTCGCGCAGCTGTGGTCGTCGTTTGCCGCGACATGTGGAGGGTATCCGAGAGATAGTTCAGCGTGTTGACGAGATCGGCGGTCAGGTTTTGTAGTTGGTTAAGAGAGGCGAATGCGGCGGTCGCTGGGCGTGGCATTGCTTCGCTCACCGCGAGGAGGAGGGGAGTTAGGTCTTCGATGAATTCTTCGTCTGGTGGTAGCGAGAGAGGGGAAAACAGAGGGTATGTGAGGGAGTGGAGGAGGCGGGTTTGGTGGACGAGATGTGTTGATAATGCGGTATGAGCGGTGATGAGTCTGCGATGTTGTTAGATTGAAGCTTGATGTGAGAGGGCCAATATATCTTACCTTGTGGTACCACTTTCTACTCCACCTTGTGCTCCAAGATCCTTCAGATTTTCCACAACTCTCTTGATCACTCCATCTCTCTCCGTACCAGGACTATCAGTTCCTCTCCTGGCCAGACTCTCTACCATATCCATCTTCGATATCAAACCGGCCGGTATACCATCCGTCTCCATATCATCTTCGTCACCATAATCGCTGCCATCGTATTCGCTCTTCAACCTTCGGTGTCCCCTGATGGACGGAGGAGTCAAAGTCCTTGGCTTCATGGGAGCAGTGGAAGCAACTGGCGACGAGGTGACAGAGAGGGCACTGTCCCTCGCGATACCGTTCTGCGATGAGCCCTCTTGGAAGTTCAAGTCCAAGTCCTCATCCTCTCCCTCCTCACTGTTCCATGCGTCGGCCAATTCATCGGCAAGATTCCCTAGACCATTTGAGTCGGCCACATTACCACCACTGCTAAATACATCGGTCGAGTCGCCGAAATTTTGGCTGTGCCGCTGTGGGGTCGTTGGTGTGTGCATGGAGCCCCTCCTGATTTCGAAGGAAGAGTATGGGGAGGAATAGGAGGTTTCGATGGCAGAAGGGGTTCGACTGTGCGAAGGTGTGGTGGACATGATCGTGGTTGATGTGAGGTGAATCTTCACTTAGGATTGATATTGTTTGGATGAGTGTCGGGCTGTAGTAGGTGAGCAACTAATAATATGTTGCCCCCCTTCGATGTGCTTGTTGATTTCCCGCTTTATTGTTTGTGGTGACTTTTGGGTTGTGATTGTCGCCTTTTTCGGAGATACGGGTGACACGTCTTTTGGGCTACTTAGGTTGTGATATACAAGACCATTCGGTGATTTTTCTAAGGAGTGGATATGTAGTCTTGAGTGGCCTTTAAGTTGACGTGGAGATGCAGGGTTCATACAGAGACCACTGGTATTAATGAATGTGATCCCATAAGTAAGTAGGTAGCATAAATCAAGGGCCTTTGTTATCGAGGCGTTAATTTCGCGATTAGGCGTGGGTCGGGAAGTAGACGGACAGTTGGAATGGTGGTAGTTTAATCGAGGAACGGTACTCAGAAGTGAGCGGAAATAGTAGAGTAGTCCATATACAGTCCTTGCTTGTCCTTGTCCTTGTCCTTGTACTTGTATCGAGTTAGCAGTCAATAGTAGAGTACTTGGCTATCTATCTACCTTAAGTAACAAGGACTCTGGCTGGCCCTTGTTGTCTCAATGCATAAATAAGCTGAAGCACCGACATTTATGAAAGCTGAAAGATCCTAGCTCCAGGCTCAAGGCGCAAAGCTCAAAGCTCAGAGCTCAGAGCTGTCGGTGAAGTAGAGTGTATTATGAAAGTGAGTGTCTGAGTAGAGAGAGAGAGAGAGAGTATCATCAGTATGAAAGACAAAAATGAGGGTTGATGAGTAGTGACGTGCAAATCAATAGATTAAAGGAATCAATGGATATTCAACTGGGACTTCCCTCCCAATGTAGTATGACGCGCCGAGATCGACCGGGAGTTTTACAGCGAATATCCACGTTCCCTCGTGAGCTGTGAATTTATTCTATCGCGTATCGTAGAAGCAGCAGATGCAGATGCAAGCGGATACACAATACCTTGTGTACTTCTCCCATCCATACAATCAATACGTACACTCATCACATAGGCACGCAGACAACAAAACAGCATCCAATTGTCCCAACACATCTTCCCCACTATCCTCAAAATGACGTCCATCCGACCCTTCAGCGCCCTGGACGTCTTCAAATTCAACTCCACAAACCTCGACCCACTGACCGAAACCTACGATCTAAACTTCTACTTCTCCTACCTTGCAAGATGGCCACATCTCTTCACCGTGGCCGAGGGCCGTGATGGCACCATTGACGGCTATAGTCAGTTCTCACTGCTTCACTGCGCACAACCAAGCTGACCCGTCACAGTAATGGGCAAGCTCGAGTCCTCACCCGCATACTACCAATACAGCGAACACTACCTGCCCTGGCACGCACACATCACAGCCTTGACCGTTGCACCGCATGCGCGCCGTCTAGGCCTCGCTCGCACACTGTCCAAGACGCTCGAACACGCCGGCGACGAGTACGACGCGTGGTTTGTGGATTTGTTTGTGAGGAAGAGCAATTTGATTGCGCAGAAGCTGTATAAGGGCATGGGCTACAGTGTGTATAGGCGTGTCGTGCAGTATTATAATGACAACCCGACGGCACCGGAAGAGGGTGAGGAGGATGCTTACGATATGCGGAAGCCGCTGCGGAGGGATAAGGATTTGAAGCATATACGGGCGAATGGGGAGAATTTCCCTGTAGATCCAAGTGATGTTTGGTAATTGTTGGATTGCGGTGAAATAGTCTAAAAACAGCCAGCGGAAGAGGAGTTGGCACAAACGGGTATGGTGTATGGTGCTGTCTCAAAGATGGACGTCGTTGTAGGAGAGTCTTCGGAAAACCAGCTGTAACTGCCTGAAGGATTTATCTACAAGATGAGGAGGTATCCTGCAAAAGAGCGAGCGGACGGCAAGTATAGAAGTGAACCTCGGAGGAAGAACTCTCGTTCAAGTGCATATAATATCCAAACATGTTAAACACAGTAGATCCGAAATGGTTTTCCTGGTGGTATACCAAGTATGATATACTACGACCATGATGGGATGATTTCTCATTCTCTTGCACTCGATCTATGTGAGATTCAGCAGCATATTGAGCAGAAGATGCGTTTCTTAGCAATGGTAGGCTGATATTCTTTTAGAGTGTACACTCTGTGTGCCAGAGCCTTTGCGAACAAGTCAGGGTTTCAAAGACATATCCATGGACATCAGATGACCAGCTCAACTGATAACTATATTGTGGATTTACTAGAGCAACAGGCTTAAAGCCAAATATAGTTTGCTAACCAGCATGCTTTGAAATACAGCCAAAAAGAATCTTCTGTCTAAGCACGAATTTGTGTGGTGTGGAAAGCTTGTCGGATCCGAAATCTCAAGTTCCGTTTCTATATGAAATGTAGTTTTCGGCTCCGAGTTAAAAACTCTCATCCCATCAGACATATATAAGACCCGAAGTATAGAAGGTGTGATTCGTCCCTTATCGCAACATTCTTTGGCATCTTGCATACAAAAATTATAAATTCCGCCCCACAACATCCGAAAACTCATTGCAAATACCACCAAAACGCTCTCTTATACAAACCCAGAATTATCACCAAACATGCACGTCCTAGTAATCGGGGGCTCAGGCCGTACCGGACAACTAGCCATCTCACTCGCCCTCTCCCGCGGCCACGAGGTCACCGCACTCGTCCGCAATCCCAGCTCCCTCTCCCCACAAGACGGGCTGCACATAGTCCCAGGATCTCCTCTTGAACTTGCCTCCATCACCAAAGCCCTCACCCCCACCTCCACCTCCGCCTCCCCGCCCACAGCAGTGATAGTAACGCTAGCATCGACACGCATATCTGAGAGCCCCTTTGCGGCGCCGAACTCGCCCCCCAGTCTCATGGCTGATACGCATGCCAACATCATCGCGGCAGCGAAGGACATTGGAATCCGCAAGGTAGTTACGATGGGCGCTATGGGCGTGGGAGACTCATTCCCTAACTTGGTGGTTTTTATGCGCTGGTTGATTAGGTGGTCCAACCTGGGGATTGCATATGCGGACCATGATGCTGTTGATAGGGTTATGAAGGAGAGTAGCCTGAATTTCGTTATTATTAGGCCGACGAGGCTGACGGATGGAGAGGCGGAACCTATGAAGGTTTATGGGGATAGGGGCAAGGGAATGGGTTGGCTGTCGGGGATTTCGAGGGCTAGTGTTGCAGTGTTTTTGCTCGATGCTCTCGAGAGGGATACTTGGGATAGGAGCACGCCTGTTATTGCCAATTGATGGATTTGATGGATCTGATGTAGAAGATTGTTTGGGATAGAAACGACTCTGGTACTACTAGTTGAAGGTTCTATTGTTGATAGTGTCTAGGGGATGTAATCATGGCTGATATCAGCTTTGACTTTAAAATAAAACACATTCTAAAAGCAAGTGTACTTGTCGCTTGATATATATCGTCGCCCAAATCACTTCTTTTTTTTTTGGTAGGCAATATACAGGAGTGGAGACTTAAGGTATATTATTAGGTACTACTAAGCAGAATCGAATCTTCTGTATAAAATCTTCATATTTGATGATCGAGGTGAATTATTATGTTCTTAGAACAGCCTCGTTGACGTCAAATACCTTAGCAAAGCTAAACATTTCCGCCTGAGGCCGGCGGAATATCACTCACTCGTTGGGCGATCTCGATCATGAGTTCGGCACACAACCACAAGCAATACAAGGGGCCTCGCGGTGAGATAAAACATGATCATGAAACCTAATAGAAAGCCTACATAGTCCGATGAGATTATAGAAACGCCGACAGGCGCGCGACACAACTATGAGTTCGGGCGTAGGTCCCGTGCCTGCGGCCCATATCACCAATGCGGCAACCCCTCCCACACCTCCAACGCCATCCGAGAAACCTAAACGGCCACGCCCCGTACTGAGTTGCTTAACCTGTCGCCGCAAGAAACTGAAGTGCGACCGGAATCTGCCCTGCAATCAGTGCCTGAAAAGTGGTATTTCTGCAGCCTGTAGTTTTCAGACGAAGGCTGGAGCGTCGGGCGCTTCGGTCAGTGACCAGTCTGAGCCGGATACGCAGTCTCGGCGGAAGGTTGCGAAGGTAGGGAATGGAGATGTTACGAGTATCAGTCAGCATGCTTCTCCGTTGCCGTCGAGGCATAGTATCGCGTTGGAGAATCCACCTGGGAGAAGTGCCGATGAGGTTAAGGACCTAGCGGTTCGTGTTAGGTATTTGGAGCAGGAGCTTGAAAAACTTCGTAGTGAATGTTCGACTTCGACGTTTTCTTCTGCAAGGAATGTCACAGGAAAATGGCCTCGTGGTATACTTAGGGTCAAGGGGTCGAGATCTCGGTACTACAGTGATAATCATAAGCTCGTTTTGGTTCGACAGGTGAGTAGAGGCAAGATCAATGCTGAGATATAGGCAGCTTCTGTTTCATATCAGCATGAGACTAACATAAGTAGTTTGACGAAGTTATGGATTACATCCAGAATGATTTGGTTTCAAGTTCAGATATGACAGACCTCATGAGAGAACTTCGCTATTTTCAGAAGGCGTTCAAGACATACGAGGAAGATGCTATACGTTCACTAAATCTGTCTCCGTTTGGAAGTACCACTGTCTCATTTCTGGATATCCTGCCCCCACGGAGTATATGCGACGAAGCTGTTAAAACTTATCTCGCCACCTTCGAGAAGTCTTTAAGGATCGTACATGTGCCAACGTTCCTAAATGAATATGAGAACTTTTGGTCTTCACAAGATCGACTGGATCCAGCGTTTGAGGGGTTTGTGGCCGAGCTAACAGGAATTATGGCTATTGGGTTCATCATTAATAACACATTATCGGTCATTAGCGAGAAAACGCATGTTACTATCTCTTTTCATACGCAGCTCCAGTGCCTTGAAAATTGGCTACGCAGCTTGACTGGGAAAAGACGCTTGCTTATGAGTACTATGCGAGCGCATTGTATTCTCCTGGGAGCGAGAAGACTAATAACCAAAGACATCACTCACTTGTGGAGCGACGGTGGCTCGTTGGTTCGTTGTGCACTTGGTATGGGCCTACACCGAGACCCCACTGAGTGCCCCGATATTTCCATCTTCATCCGCGAACAGCGGCGACGGCTATGGTGTACTGTCATGGAATTAGACTTCCAGCAGTCCATGGTTGCTGGTATGCCCACTATGATCCAAACCGCCACTTATACTTGCAAACTCCCCCTGAATTTGAACGACAGCGATATTCATGAGGATATGGTGAACGAACCCATACCAAAACCAATGCCTGAAAGGACAGATACCACTGCACACTTGTTACTGGCCAAATCACTGCCCCTACGTCTAGAGGCTTTGCAGGTAGCCAACAACATTGGCGACGAATCGGACTACGGACGCATCCTTCGACTCGGCAGGGGCATAGAAGATCTCATTCAACACCTCCCCAATACCCTACGTGCAGACCTTTTCGTCGGCAATACCAACAAACCACCCGGGACGCTCTTCGACGACATAGCATCAGATATCTATCTACGACGGGTCCTTATAAGTCTCTATCGACCATTTGTGCTATACGCCTCTCCCGACAGCCTGTATGAAGAAGCGCGACGGGCATGCGTGCGCTCCTGCCTGGTCATCCTCTCGCACGCCGACCTCTTCGACCCCGCGACCTCCACGTTCCCCATCGTCGATGCCAAGAAATACTGGGACCTCTTCCACCGGCTATGGGCGACGGACATCTATCAGGCGGCGCTGACCGTCTGCGTGGACCTACGCAGCACCGCCATGTCGCCATCCAGCGTCGAGCTCACGCACGATACTGCGGCCGAGAGCCGTACCTTCAATTCCTCGCCTGAGATGGTCAAGGCGGCACTCGTTAGCACTGTCGATTCGCTGCTCAGCAATCTGTTGCGGCGGATGGGCGAGTCCGGCATTGACTTGAGGGATTGTCTTTGTTTGAGCCTCGTGATTAATTCTGTTCGTCCAGCGGCGAACGCAAATAAGAAAGCGGCATTGAAACAGGCTGTTGATAGGGTTATTGAGGCTTGTAGACAGATCACAGCTGTTTATGAGGATGCGCTAGTTGAAGCGCCAGGGGTAAGTGACCTTGGTTTTTGCGAGGATAGAGCTAACGGGAACAGAGTACCGGCGCGCAGAGTGTAACTATGGATACGCCATCGAGTATGCAGAACGCCTCTGGGGGATTCCCGGAAACGCCGGGTATTGAGCGTGACCAACTCGGGATGCATTTCTTCGCTGGCTTGGATTTTGTAAGTCGTCTGTGGCATTATGCTTGCTTCCGCTAACCGTCGATTCTAGTCACCGGATTTCGATCTGGGATGGGATGGGGCGATGGAACCTGATCGCCATACGTTTGATGCTTGGTGGGCTTGATGGTCACCTTGCTGTATATAACTTGAGCGAGACTTTGGAAGGTCTAGAAAGCGGCTCCATGTGGCTTGATAAAATGGTCAAATGTATCTCGCCTGGACTTATGTATTTAGGTATTAGGATGTCAATGTATTCAGTATTCAGAGTTTATAGCTAGCTTCTACCCTGACTATTTTACCTGTCAAGATAAGCAATAATCTTTATGAATATTTCAGAATGAGCACCTATGTCATGTGAAGAGCTTCTATCACAAGCAATCATCATGCTCTACAAATACTTTGACGATGTAAATCGGGTTTATGACTAATTAAGGCCCAAGATAACACGAGACCATCAAATGTCATATTGTTCCAATAGGGATTTCAAACTATTCCTCATCTCATCCACACCGGATTACCACCTTGGTATTCGAGTAGCACTCTGGAAATCTTTCAACTTTACGGATGACTCGCAATACCAGCAGTGAAGACTAGAACAATGAAGAGTACTCGAAAACCCCGACATCACAGCTTCATAGAAACAGCATTCCAGGATCCAGTAACATACAACTAATGGCCTTTGATATAAAAGCTATCTCAAGATATTTAGCATCAATGCATCCCAATAGAGAAGCCTCCTCAATGCAACGATCACTTTTTAACCCTTCCACCTCAATTATCAGCCACATAATCGCACTATCGTACCCTAGTATACTTCCCCCTTCTCTGCTCCTGCTGCAAACTCTCCTCCTGACTCGGCAACGGCCCCCTCTTCCTAATACCCCCATTACCATCGGGTTCCCCACCTTGAGCCCCGAATCCAGGAATGCCAGCCAACGCACCGGGCGGCGGGATGAACCCAGTAGCACCAGGCGGTGGAGGCGGCGGCGGGAAGCCACCGGGAAGTTGGAAATTCGGCGGTAGCATATTAGGTGGTAAGAGGCCTGGCGGTGGAGGTGGGAACGTACCATTGGCGCCGAGCTGGGGCGGAGGAGGCAGGCCTGCCTTCTTCATCATTTCGGCCAAGGCGGCGAAGTCGGGTGGGTGATTTGGATCCATGGGTGGGAGGCCAGACATGCCCGGAAGTAAGGGCATAGGCGGAGGGGGAGGCTGGGCAGCGCCAAGGCCGGGCATAGCGATCTGGCCGCTGCCAGGATTGTTGAGTTGGGGGAGAGGTAAGCCCGGAATTCCTGGGAAGCCGGGGAGTTTTGGGGGCATTTTTTGGTCGATGAGTCCTTCGTTCTCGTCTTCCATCTCTTGTTCCTCCTCTTCTTGGCGCATGCGGCGTCCACCACGTCGGTCCCAGGTACCTTGTGCTTCGGCAGCTGACTCGCCGATGTGGTAGCGGTCGTTGAAGGTATCCGTGTCACCGGGTCGTGCGCGAGACCAGAAGCGCGTTACGCGGTCGTTAGAACCCGAGGCGAGAATGTGGCCAAGTGGGTGCCAATCTAGGGACCAGATGGCGAAATCGTGGGCGTAGGTTATCTTATGAGCTGGGTATATCGTTTGTGCGGGTGCTGTAGATGGATCGGGACTCTCGTATGGTGGAATGCTTGCGACTGTGCCATCTGGTGCATTAGGCTCGTCAAGTAGGTAGTGGAAGAGGGCTCCGTCTGATCCTCCTGTGCTAAGCAAGGATGGATGGACTGGATGCCATGCGAGAGTTGAAATATCTTTCTCATGACCCTTGAGTAAGCATATATCGCGCATCATGCGGAGATCAAATACACGAGCAGTTTGATCTCTTGCTGACGTTGCAAGACACTGGCCTCGCACAGGCTCAAACAAAGTCTTTGTGATTGTATTCTTATGGCCATGAAGTGTAGTGAGACAACGACCAGTTCGCGGGTCCCACAACTTTACCAAGTGATCCTTCGATCCGGAAACCAGAAGACCTTTGGTCGGATGCCAATCCACGGTCTTCGCATCCCATCCGTGACCTGTCAGGGTCAGTTCTTCGACCCCGCCTGCGAAATCGAAGATCTTAAGTGTTGAGTCATCTGAGGCGGTTGCAAACTTCGAGTCGTTTGGACTGAAACAAATATCTCTGATAGGGTCACTGTGACCTTGGATGACTTTTACGTTGTTAAAGTTTGGCTGCCAGTATTTGATCAGACCATCGTGATCAGCAGATAATAGCCAGTCGTCGCTATGTGAATATGAGAGTCCTCTGATTGCAACATCGTGTGCTTGCATGATCGTCTCGAAATTGAAGGCAGTACCATTCCATAGAGTGAATTCTCCACTACTCGAAGCAGTAACAAGTCTTCGTCCTTCCGGGGTCCATCTGACCACATTGACAGGATGCTTGATCTTGTTGAGAGAAGAATGAAGATGGCGAGCGGGGATAGAATCAGCAGGATTGTTGACTCGTGCCAGTGGTGGAAGCATCTAAGTGACAGTCATTAGTATATCTGTCTCCTCTATTGCATAGTTGATCACCGAAGATATCTTAAAAAGAATCAAGAGAACTTACATCAACTATATAACTTGGACTTGGTCTTTCCATGAACCCTTCATAGCCACCTTGATAACGAGGTTTCCTGTTACGCATCCAATGAACCATGGTAGAGCCATAGTCAGTCACAGGACCTGTAAGGATATCAAATTAGCAGCTGACTTGTATAGACCTTCAACATGGGGTAGATGGGAATCAATTGCATGTCGACGTATGTACGCCATGGATAAAGGAGAAAGGAAGAAAAACATGAAAGGAGATTGAAGGAAGCGAGGAGATGTACTTTGATGAAGAGGATGACTAAACCGCATGGTGACAGGACATATAAAGGATATGTGATGTGCATGAGATAGACAAGAAGAGACAAGAATGAAGATGTCGCGTGACTGGGAGTGAGAAGATGGATGGAGGGAGAAAAAAAGAGGCAGCAGGACAAGGCAATTGCAAAGAACAACGAACAAGGCATGATTGCAGAGATGAAAAGAGACTTGATTCTACATACGTCGACCACGTCCTCGGCCAAAACCACCACCCTCATAAGCACCTCCACCGCCAGCACCGCCAGCAGCACCGCCGAAGTCGCGCTCGGCTTTTTGTTCGTATGCCATGATTTACTGTGATATTAGCATGACGATGACTGTGCACTGCAGTCGACAGCCAGTGAGTTTTCTGACTTTCAAACTATAAGTCTGTGATGTTTGATTGTTTGTCGGTTATATTGTTGACAAGAAGATGCAAGTCATTAGCCCAAGCAAGCAAGTAATGGATGAGAAGCGCGGAAATATGAATGATACGCAGCCCCAGTAGTAGTCCGCGCTTGATGTGCATGGACGCTCGGGACGGATCAACGTGTCGGCGGTGGTGCTCTTTCCCGGTGGAGGTAGGGTTTACGGGCCGAGAGGGCGTTTACCGGTAGAGAATGATTCAAACTCGACTCAACACGAAGAAAGTCACGATTCACGGGCAATAGAAACTCCGACTCCATGAACAAAGTGTAGTCAGTATGTAGGTAGGTATAGACAATATATATATATATATATATATATATATATGTATATTAAGACTCCAAATTATACGATACTTTCAGAATATATAGATAAAATAACATCATCTTTTCGGACTTCTATAAACATATCAATTTCACCAGGTATGATTATCTCAGATTGTAAGAGATATCGTGCCATAAGAATAAGGCATAATCACGTGAAAAGGATTAGGTTGGCTTTTTCAGCGCTTCCCTTTCACTGGGGATTGATTGCAGGTGGAGAGATCATTGGACGGACTACCACCTTACCTTGCATCATCCCGCCTTGTATGTATGTACGCCATCATTGCCAACAGTCAACAAGAAGCAATCCAGTTGAGGGAAATCTGGTTATCTCCCTCTCCTCTTTTCTTCTTCTTCTTCTACTTCTTGTTTTTATATATTTTTGAATTCGACATTCATCAGTGACCGTCCACTTTTATAAATAAGTATCCACGCATCATCGTCAATTGATGATCAGCATAGTCTGGACTACTGTGTCTACTTCGGAATACTAGAGTAATGGGAATGCTCCATTAAACTTCTCCATATATCCTTCACCAATCACAAAGCATCATCGTCCTCATACTTACCAACGTTATTCCCCCAACATACTTGGCTCGGAGATTGGCAGATCGAATGCAAGATACTTCGACATACCTTTGCATATCTGGCCACGGCATAGCCACTGTACCTTACTATACCACTACTTGAAGATTTACATAAAGAGGCCTTCACCATCCCCGTCGATCTACCGATACTGGGTATATTGGTGCATCTTCCCCCTTCCCTGCAATTGCATCTCTGCTTCAGACTCTATCCAGACCCTGCATCTGTTGGAGTCCTCCTCACCCTCATCTGCCCCGCATTTCCTCGACTTCTGCAGATACCCTCACCCTCACTCGCTCCTCACTCCTCACTCCTCACTCCGTACCAATTGCAATCCTACCACCCCAGATATTGGCCATTGGGCCGTTATCAGACAAGAACCTACTTGAGTTGTGAATGTCCTGAAGCGGATCATCGTGGACTCTTTCTTCACTGAGAGCAAGAATGGCTACAATGACAGACACTGCTACGACCACTGGTCATGAGGTTGGCGCGGCAAGCAATCGCCAGACCACTTCGCGTACCAGTACTACGACTACGAATGGTGCTGCACCGCAAACCAAAGCTCCAGACACGTTTAAATTATACGCTCAGCGTAAATATCGCCATGTGGCAGCTGCACATTCGAATCCGAGGCATTCAATTCTCAGTCATGATTCTGATGCCGCCCCGTCATTTTTGGGTTTCAGGAACTTGATGGTCATCGTATTAGGTAATTTCAACCTCAGAAGACCAATATGTGCCATTGACTGACACGAGTGCTACAGTGGTATCCAACCTTCGACTGATGATTGAAAACTTCAGCAAGGTATGTTCTGGCATCCCTCGAGTTTTGATGCCGGCTGACATGAAGTTAGTATGGTGTACTTATTTGCATCAGATGTCACGACATCCGCCGCCAGGACATTGTGCTGGGGTTTCTCCTTTATGTTCTTATTCCCTGTCACCTGTTTGCAGCGTATCTCATTGAACTGGTCGCTGCTCAACAGGCGCGGTCCTCACTAGCAAGAAGCAAAAAGGCAGATGGAGCTGCTGTAGTCTCCGAGGAAGAAGCCGGGAAGAAATTCCAATCGGCATGGAAAATTATCGGCTGGGCGCATGGAATCAATGCCTCACTCTGCTTGCTCATCACATCTTGTACGGTCTACTGGGCAATTCATCATCCCGCCATCGGGACAATCTGTGAGATTCATGCTGTGATAGTATGGCTCAAAACAGCATCCTACGCTTTCACGAACCGAGATCTACGACATGCGTATCTCCACCCTTCAAAGAGGGAATTGGACGCCCTACCAGAAATCTATTCAGCATGCCCATACCCAACCAATATCACTCTCGGGAATCTCACCTATTTCTGGTGGGCACCAACCCTCGTCTACCAACCCGTCTATCCACGAACCGCCTCAATTCGCAAGGTATTCGTGCTCAAGCGCATAGCCGAAGTCTTCGGCCTCTCCGTATTCATGTGGATAATGAGCGCACAATATGCCGCCCCAGTCCTCCGCAATTCCTTAGACAAAATGGCTACGCTCGATATAACATCGATCCTGGAGCGCCTGATGAAACTTTCCACCATTTCCCTTGTCATATGGCTGGCCGGCTTCTTCGCCCTCTTCCAGAGTTTCTTGAACGCCCTCGCTGAGGTGACCCGCTTCGGCGACCGCGAGTTCTACACGGACTGGTGGAATAGTCCGTCCGTGGGCGCGTACTGGCGCACGTGGAATAAGCCAGTATACAGCTTTATGAAGCGGCATGTGTTTTCGCCGCTGGTGGGGAGGGGCTGGAGTAGTGGGCATGCGAGTATCGCCGTCTTTGTGTTCTCTGGCGTGTTGCATGAATTGCTGGTGGGCATCCCTACACATAATATTATTGGTAAGTTACATTTCAGTCCCGGTCACGCATCAATAATCTCAAGACGCAAACCACGAATCATTCATCGGGAAGTCATGAACATCACAATAGTAAAGTTGGAATTATACTGACATCCCCTTTCTCAGGTGTGGCCTTCATAGGAATGGTCGCTCAACTCCCACTCATAACTCTCACCACCCCTCTTGAGAAAATGAAGGGCATCAACGGCAAGATCGTTGGCAACTGCATCTTCTGGGTCTCCTTCACCCTCATCGGCCAGCCACTCGCGGCACTCCTGTATTTCTTCGCATGGCAAGCCAAGTATGGAACCGTAAGTCGGACGTGGTTGACGTCTGCAAAAGTATAATTACATGTACTGGGAAAAATCAAAATCAAAATCAAAATAGCGATTATCATGCGGTAGATGAGATAAGTCTTTGCCTGGCTAGGTGGGGCTTGTAGTTATAGTAGAGGCAAAATGTATTATTCTCATTCTTGTATTTCGAATAATTAATTGTCTAGTCCTAGTCCTGACATTCTCTCACCCATCAATGCTGGGCTCTGTGGTTGCTAGACGAAAGGTATTCCGACGATAGTCCGCTTGCGATATTCAATGTATTCATCGCCGAAGAAACTGACGAGGAACTTCTCCTCTCCTGTTCACAAATAAATCAGTATTCAACTCCATAAGTTCCAAACAACACTCTTTCCATATTCTCGGTATAAAATCTCAAGGGAAAACTCGTAAGACTCGTAAACTTACCTTCAATTCTTCTCTCAAAGAACCGCCACAAAACCGCCGCATATGCAACGAAGCAAACCACATTCCCCAGCACAAGCTGCGTGCCCAATCCCCACCAGAAAAACCCAAAATAGCTAGGATGACGCAATACGCTATAGATCCCATGCTGCACAAGCCTATGCTCCCGATTCTTCGTCGTCTGCACAACATGATTGAAATTCGTGCCAGCCTGCACCATAGCCACCGAGCGAATGACCTGCCCGAGCGCCAGAAGGGCAAATCCAGCGACGAGGACAGCAGTCGACGCCCAGGGTGGCAGATGCGGGAGGTAAGCGCCCAGCAGCGTGTGCGAGAGCAGGCACTCGACCATGGCGGACGCGTGCGCGATGTTATACGCCGCGCCGTTCGACGACAGCAGGTACGACGACACGCCGGCTGCCGGCGCGTTGTACGCTGCCGTCGTCCAGAACTCCAGGAAGTGGAAGATGCTCAGCGCGCTGAGGAACCACGGGATCCGCCATAGCGCATTGTGTTGCGCTGTTAGGTGCAGCGTTGCCGTGAATGAGAGCACCAGTACCGCGCCTAGGGCGAATGCGCGCACCGCGATCCCCGACAGCGATTTGCTGCCGTGTCGGCTGTATTGTGCTTCCAGCCGGGAGAGTTGTGCGGCGATTGAGGCGTCGATGGCTTGCGGGGTTGGCGGGGTGCGGGGTGATGGGATGCCGCCGGCGTTTATCATGCGTGCTTGGGAGGTGTTTTGGAGGTTGAATGGGCGGGAGATGGAGGTGCTTTCTGCGGAAGCTGGAGGAGGAGGGTTGGAGGCCATTGTTTCGTGATCCTGTAGCTATTCGGCAACCGGTGTGCGTCGAGGCGGTGATGCTTGATGGATGGTGGAAATGCTAGAGAGTAGATGGAGACATGGGGTGCTATGGTGTGCGAGATGAAGGGTTAATGTGATGTAGAGTGCATGTCGTCAACGAGACAAAGCTTTTCAGAGCATCAAAGAATCGAGGAAGGCATCTCAAGACGTCGTCAATGTCTGCGATCTAAGTATTGTTATCACAAGCTCGAGCTGCAAGGCTGAGACAATAATAAGCTTCTGCTGCTAACCTCTTCTATCAGCTGCCCGCGGCGACTCTCACCGCCCGCGGATACGGAGCGTGGGGCATTAAGTTGGAGGCTGTGTCCCGAAAGGCCCTAGAGTCTTGGAAGCACGAAAGCTATACATAGGTAACGTAATCCATACATAGATGATACATAGGTGGCACCTGTTCAGTTGATTCTTTCACTTTATTAAATCCCTTTGTTTATCTTCTGTTTATTAGAATTTGGGCATCTGGGAATTGTGAGACTGAAAGCTATGAACAACATCAATGAGACGGAAAATAAGCAGCGCATGCTGAAGGGCGAGCTGTATCATGCCTTCACTCCTGCTCTGGTTGCTGAGCGCAGACGATGCAGAAACGCATGCGAAGTCTTCAACAGAGCGGGCGATGTATCACGTCGACGTATAGTAGAGTTGTGGAGAGAGTAAGTTCTCTTCTACGATTACTTACAGGAAGAACCGAGGAAGGGTATTGCTTTTTCTAAGTCTCCCTGATCTAAGGAGACTCTGTAGAACTTCTGGCTCTCCGGATTTCCGATATTCTGATCTAGCTATATATTTGGTCCAATCAGACAATAGCTAATACACTGTAGTGTAAACAATGACAAGACCCCTCTACCGCCTCAAGCTGCGACAGAGGAAGAAGATGAAGCGCTATTTGGAGATGAACCATGGGTTGAAAGTCCTATCGCTGTTGATTATGGGACCAATGTGAAGTGAGTATATCAAATCCCACACTTGCCTCAAGATTCATTTCTCATGTGTTATAGACTTGGGAGCGGTGTCTTCATCAACTTCAATGCCGTCTTTTTAGACACATGCCTTATTTCTATTGGCGCCCGTACCCTTGTCGGACCGAACTGTTCCTTCTACAGTGGTACTCATCCCCTGGACCCCTTTCTCCGTAATGGTACTCAAGGCCCAGAGTTGGGAGGTACTATCACCATTGGAGAGGACTGCGTAAGATATATCATACCGACCCCTGTTATACTGACAGCAACTGACGTCTGTTGTAGTGGTTTGGAGGAGGCGTAATTGTCTGTCCTGGTGTAACAATTGGTCGAGGATGCACAATTGGTGCTGGGAGTGTAGTCACGAAGGACGTGCCGGATTATCATGTAGCAGCAGGCAATCCCGCACGCCTGATCAGGAAGATCGAAGTCGACGAGGCTGCTAGGAAAGTGCTCGGAACAAGTAAAATAACATCATAGACCACCCTGCATAGCGAATGAAGAGACAACGAGTACAAGAACATTGATCAGCGACCATATGAAGGGTATCCATGTAGACATCCGAAAGTACCCAGCGTTGTAAACTGCTCCAAGACTTGAAGGTGTTAATAACGATGATTAAGTTGAAGAGGACTCAACGTACATCAGACCCACAAAACTTCCTGCCAATAATGCTTCAATTCCCGCAATCACTGTGTATACAAGCGGTATCAACCATACGAACTTCAACGCTGACTTGCCTCTGCCCAGCTGCATGAGCACGGCGTAGGCCGCAACCGTGATATGAACGACAGCATAGACGAAGAAGGTCCAGATCAGCGTGAATCGCCAGATATCTTTCGTATAGTAGAGGTAGTTCGCGACACCCGCTTCGGCCTTATATGGCCAGTAGAGAGATGGGAAGGGAGGTGTAGCATAATCGAGGGGGACAATTTGGGAGATTTGGGTTCTGGACTTGTTAGTTTACTATAGATATATATTCGGTAGAACTGACCCTCCCAGCGACATCCTGCAGAAACGTGCTTCGTATTTTATTCGGACGTCGAATCTCACCAGACTTGCTAGCCAAGTTGTGTGTTGATGATGAGATGAAGCGCATCGTCACGGAAGGACAAGGCTGAGCCTCGGCTAGTCTCGCAGCAACGTATCTCACGCATCACCATCACAATTATCATTCCACAAAACACAATGTCTTCATGAACCGCTCTCTTTCATCGAAACAATGTCGGCAGATAAACTCCTCGCAACCGTGTTGCGCGCTTTCCAAAATGCACCGGATGCCACACAGACAGGCCGAATAATATCGACAACAACCTCACTGCTAACGACCCTCTCAAATCCACTCAATATCTCCCTCCTCACTTCCCACCTCCTCACTGCGCCGGCAATATGGACCCAACCAGACGGTCTACGAACATGCTTGCGGATCATGAGCGTGTTGAACACCGCTGCCATTACGATTTACAATGCGCGCGAGGAGCCCTCGTCAAGCACACCGAAACCCGGCAGTGGGATGTCATGCGATAAGTGGGCGCGTGCGGTTGTTCAAGGCGCAGATGAACGGTCGCCAAGGTGGAAGCATTTGCTAGTTATTGGAGGAGTGCTAATTGGCATGGAAAGCCAGAATCGACGGGGTCTGTCGTCGAGCTTGAGGAACACGCTCGAGGGAGCGATGATTAAGGCGGCGAACTTGGCGTTGTTGGATCCTGCGCATGATGGGATCCTTGGTGCTGAAGCTATTGTGCTGGCTTTGACGCATACGTTTGAGTTGGTGTCCGAGCGTATTAGATCGGGCCTGGAGTTTGATCGACTCGCAAAGATTGCTGTGCTGGCTATGGTTACAACTGAGGGATACCAGGAAGCTGGGTTTGTGGGCCGTGTTGATGCAGATGTTGTTCAGGTTTCTGAGAACAAGTTCGACTTCTCGGCGAAGTCAGTCACATTCTATCAGCTGCAGAAAATCTCTTCTCAGCCGCTTGTTGCAGCGATGGGACCGTTGTCGAGGCTCATTGCTTATGCTGTTGCGAATGCTAAGGATCCCGGGACAGTGATTGAGGTTCTTGGGACACTTGAAAAGTTCACCACAGCATTAAATCATCATTGGCGTCAAAACAAATTGTCCGAAATAGATGCCACTGAGGAATCAATTTTCTTGACTCCCGATTCACTGAAAATTACAATTCCCGTTCTCTGGCAACTCCTCAAGGGCGCCATGTTTGCTGCAATCATAGTCCTCCGATCAATAATTGACCGAACCATCATCTCTCCAATCCTATCCACCAGGCGGTGGGTACCCTCAATAGCCACCTCCTCACTACACATTCTCTCACATCTCCACTTCATATCTTCTCGCCTTGGCCAAAATTCCTTCTCAACCTACACTTTTGTGCACCTCTCATCTATCGATATGCTGAATGCATATCCCGGCCACGCCCGCAGCTTCCTACAATCAATCCGACCCTCTCACCTAGGTACCATCCCATCGCACCCCCTGACCCGTAACCACGACCTCTTCTACCTCAACACAGCTGAACACTTCACCCTCATCCTCAATCCTACAGATGCCGAATCTCTCATCTCCTCAGCCGCTCTCCCCTATCTCAATCCAGGAGCCAACGCCTCCCTCCGCCCTATCTTCGAAGCAGCTCACTCCTCCCTCCTCGCCGTCCTCGCCGCTCCACAAAACACTGACCTCACAGCCCGCCTCATGCCGTTCTACACCTCCTCTCTATTCGAGTCCTTCCCGACAAATTTGAGCCCACGCCAGTTCCGCTTCGCTTTCAAGACCTCTATTCAGCTTTGTTCGCCGCCGTCCGAGATTGCGGCTACCCAACCAGAGCTAGCGGACACGATGCTTGACATGCTACATTTCCGTGCGCTGCACGCGCCGTCGACGCCAATCCCGCCTGCTATTGATGAAGCTGCTGATCCGGTGCAAGCTGCGACGCCGCTGTCGGAGCAGGCGGCGCTTACTCTTACGTTACTTGATGCACTGCCATACGTTCCTTCACGGAGTTTGGATGAATGGTTGCCACTTGCAGCGGATCTGCTGGATATCGTTGTGGGGGCGGATATGCAGGTTGTTTGTAGGGAGAGGTTTTGGGAGGTGGTGAGTGGTGAGATGGATGTTGAGCGGGCAGCCGTATGTGTGGGTTGGTGGACTGGTGGAGGTAGAGAAAGGGTTTTTAGGCGGGGTGGAGAAGCTCTTATGAGTGGTGGAAATGGAGATGGGATGGCACGGGAGAGTCGATTGTGAGCAGTTCGTAAATGGTTATTAGCCAGGCGTTTTGGTGGGTGGTTTTGGGTGCTTTGAAATGGGACTTTCAAGACCCTGGATATTGGATGATAGTGTATGAAGTAAATGAACTTGTGAGATATGAAATCATGGAAAAGTTTCGCAATCTCTTTTTTTATTCTACAAGACAATGAATTTTGAACTAGGTGCACAAGTCTGCGTATAATATCGATGGAAGTGGCATGGTAACGTTTTCACGGCTGCTAATCATGTTTAGAGAAGGTGCCAAGAATTGTGTAAAGGCAAGTAACTGATGATAGAGACGGCGGGCGAATTTTATGTCGAATACGACTGTTTATTAGAACATGTAAATAGGTAAGGTAGCTAGATCAGCGAAATTGGAACAAATCGTCCTTCTCAATATCACAGAGAAGCATTCACAATGACCTCTTCACCAACCAACAGTAAAATCAATCAAATATAACAAAGACTGAAAAAGAGCAATGACCTCGGAACCGGAATCAAGAGCAAGATAAATACAGCAACACACAGGTACATTGAGAGGTCGAGCATGATTGCGTCGTGTTCTGAAAGTCACATGAAGCTGGGAGTAGTAGGTAG
Organism: Allantophomopsis cytisporea; assembly: GCA_024752435.1. Taxonomy (NCBI): domain Eukaryota; kingdom Fungi; phylum Ascomycota; class Leotiomycetes; order Phacidiales; family Phacidiaceae; genus Allantophomopsis; species Allantophomopsis cytisporea. The sequence continues at coordinate 1,397,935 of CP103034.1, forward strand.
AATTCATCAAATTTGCTTATTTGTTTCTTCTGTTTCTCTAATGGAAATCTTGTCTAAACGCAACTGAGTTAAGGTTGAAGCTGAAATTCTCAGCATACCAATGCCAATCTTCCTGAGATATCAGCTCTTATGCCCCAGTCTTTCCCTAACATCTCTGTAATCAGGCCCCAAAGTATTCAGCTCTCTACCGATTCCTCACTTGTGTTTCCATCCTCAGGGATACAGAATTCCTCTTCCGTTTGACAGTCCCTACAAAGCCAATCGCCCTCTGGGATGGCAGGGATATCATAGCATACCTGGTGATAGCCCCTATCACATCCGTCACAAAGCAATATCTCGTTCAGCTCCACTGAATCACCGCCAGAGCATACAACGCAAAAGACGTCATCATCTTCGACCAATTTCTGGTTGTTATTCTCCACGTAGACAACGCCCTCTCTACCTCCATCCCATTCTTCCCGCTCCTCATTGATCGGATTTGTTGTCCTTTTCAACTTGACTGACAATCTCCTCCTTCCAACCTCCGCCCCTTGACGTTCATAGCAGGTGCAGATAGCACACCTATTACATTTATGATGCCCACAGTTTGTTGTACTGCATACCTCGCTCTGTATTTTGTCGTCAACGCGCCAGAGCGTTGTCCGCCAGCATATGCAACAGAATTGGTACTCGTGTTTTTGGCGAGGTTGGTCGATAGTGCTTGGGTGTGTTGATGTTGTAAGCTCATTGGTGAGTTGGGTAGATGGGGAGGGGGATGCACAGAAGGTGGTGGATGGTGCTGGTGTATATGTTGTTATGTCGGATGGAGTTTGTGTTTCTGTTGGTATAGTGAGATCGACAACAACGATATCATCGCTATCAACATCCATAGCGTCCGGAGTTGCTGCGGTTAAGGACATCTTGATGTGGGATGTAAGATGTGGTTGTGGTAGAACTTGATTGTAGGCAGGATGTAAAGAAAACTTCTCTTAATTGTGACTTTGATGTTGGTACCACAATCGTTGTTATAACAAGGGAATGTGAGAAGTCCGACTGAAGTGAAAAGTTATTGTCCTAAACTTGCATAATGAAGCCTAGACCCAACATTCCGGCTTTAACAAGCAATTTACTCTGAACATTCTTATGCAGCAAATGACAAGTGCTCTTGTTGCTTAAGAACCTATCACCTAACTTGCCATTTTGAAAGTTGTAGAAAACGTCGGCTTGCGGGTCCTACATTACCTATTTACGCCACCCTCTTGAGCTCCGTATAAATTTAAATAAGTCAGGGAACTCTATGAAACATAATAAATAACCAGTTAAACAGATTTCACAGGAGCTACCATAAAACTATCGTTGACCACCTAACATTCTAAAGACATTCAACGCCCTCAGAGGCAACCAATGTGAAGTATACACTGGCAGTTGATCGATAGCCCAGAAGAACCTGGAACTCTTAAAATTTTAGGCTATTCTTTGAAAATTGCTAGTTGCTGCTTCCTTTGGCATTTTACTACTTTTCTTTCCGGGTTTGTCTTTGGTTATATTTTGGCACAAAGTATACGTTTCATTCCACATTTGAGTTGTGCTAAAAATATATGTAATCTGACGAAAATAGAATGTGCTTGACATTCACTTTATAAAAGCAAAGCAGAATTAAGGACTGATTAAAACTGTTCTAGCTGTGTTTTACAGCTCAGAATGTTCTGATTTAATTCGTAGTTTAAGCAAAGACAATCCAAGTGGGAGCCTTAGCTATAAAAGCACTTATATTCTGTAAGTAAGATTCCCTTCTACGTTGTCTGTAGAGGCCAGTCAGAATTGAAATTGATCACTGTCGACTCAAACTATAAATTTGCGACCTGTAGCATACGTTCTAGATATATTCATCGTCGTACTCACTCTCGTCACATCTTTCAAATTATCATTGTTTCGATAGTGCTTAACGTTTAAAGAAATACTGCTACTCTAATGAGTGTACTTTGATTCAACAGAATACAGTGTCATTCACCAAAACTTTCAGCTTGGGAGATCAAAACCAGGTTAAGAAAGAGAGGCCTCTATATACTCTTAGCTAGCTGTCTTCTATAAGTTTCCTTGGATTATTTCACCCAGTTCTTAGTACAGCGAGCAAGTATGTACATGACGAGTAGAAAAACATACTCCCATCATGCACAGCATGCGGTTCAGTAGAATATAAACTAAGTTACTACACGACTAACTCTCTTCATTCAGGTCTCTACGTCTGTACGTAATCAGGTTACTACACCTGTTCTTAACATCTTTACGTAATCAGGTTACTACACCTGTTCTTAACATCTTTGAATTCAGGATATAAAGCTAATCCTTGGTCAAACGTTCTTACGTAGATAGACTCAAGAAACAAGGCTCCCCCTTTCCTACTCAAGAGCCTGAATATCCTACGTCTATAACACTACACAGCATTAGTGTTCAGCGTCGTTCCCTAGTTATGATGAGGTTTAGAATGTTGTTAAGGAAATGGATGATGATGAAGAACAGAATGACAAGCAAGCTACCATCTGCATTTGATGCACATCGCTGCGATGTGTACTTCAGCATAGCTCATGTAGTACAAACAACAAAATAACATGAGTTATACGACTGTTGAAGTGAAGGCTTTCTTATATGCATTCAAGTATGTGCGTTAAGAGATATCTCTTGCATGTACCCCCAAAATTGGGCAATGTCCAAACATGCGAAGCGCAGAGAACCACTCCCAAATCATGAATTCAAAACAGGACCCAGAAGTTGCAATAGCCAGATTTGAGAGGGTATATCTATCTACTATCATACAATGCAGCTATGTAATAATGTACAGAGAAGAGGTATATCCACCGAAAGCCCCTTAAATAAGCGCCTGCCCCTTAAACATGCCATGCTTGACCTCAGCAACAACATCCCTCCTATCATTCTTCCCAACAAGCACAATTCCCCTTCCTCTCCTACCCATACGTCCCGTTCTGCCCAACCGATGAATGAAATCAATGGTGCTATGCGGCACATCATACAAAATAACATGTCTGACAGCCAACGTATCAATACCACGACTGCCCAAATCCGTTGTGACCAAAATCTTCGTATTCGGTAACTTCCTCTTCGGATCCGGCGCAGTTCTACCAAACGGCACAAAATTTGGCACGTTATCGCTCAAACCGCCAGGATGATCGCCCTTCGCCATCGTCAATGGCGCAGCATCTGTGAAGGCGCTTAAGATCTCGCTCTGGCGGCCCTCTGGCGTATCTCTACTCAGCGCAACGGCGTCCACGCCCTTAGTGACCAGGTAATCCGCAACTTCCTGCGCTTTCTCGCGCTCGTTGACGAAAACTAGCATGCGCTTGACATCAATCTGTCCCTGAACAGGTCCGTCGTGCTCGGCGGCTGCCTTTCCAATACTCCAAATCGTGTCTGCGCAGGCGAGGTTCTTGTTGCCTCTATATGGCTCCTTCTCGACATCAACGACACCGAGCTGTACGCGGCGGGGAATGGCGTGTAAGTTGGGCGTCACAAGACGACGAATTTCCGGGAAGCGCTTGCGGAGGTAGGTGTCAAGACTGCGGGGAATGGTGGCAGAGCAGAGGATCAGTTGTTGAAGAGATGGCGTTGCACGGTCGATGATGGCGGAGGTAAGGGGGGAGAAACCGCGATCGAGGAGTGAATCGGCTTCATCTACTACGAGGTGCGAGACACGCGAGAGGATGTTGGGATCGGAATCGGCGATACTGGAGAGTAGGTGCGGCGTGGAGACGAGGATATCGATTCCACCTGGAGAGAAGAGGCGGTTGCGGATCACTTTTCCAGAGAAGGCAGAGCTGATCAGAGCAGAGCGGAATTTGACGGTGTGCGAGAGGGATTTGAGGAGTGTGCCGACTTGGGTTACTAATTCGGATGTTGGGAGGAGAATGATGGCACGTGGTCGGCCGGTTGTTGGATGGGGTGCGTCGACTGGAGGCGAGACGAGTGATAGTGAGTTGTGCTTCAATTGTCGCTCTTGCTCTGCCTTTTCCTCAGCTTCGATCTCAGCTTCTTTGACCTCGGCTCTCTTGACTGCATCAATGACCGGAAGAAGATATGCCAATGTCTTGCCGGATCCTGTCTCTGCTGCCAACAAAAAGTCCTCTCGCTCCTTGACCTTTGTCCCGCGGGATTTTCTCTTTGAACCTTCCTCCGCACCAAGTAATGCTGGAATTGCAATCCTTTGCACTGGTGTTGGCTTGATTTGTTCAAGACCTTTAAGCGCCTGTGCTGGAATAGCCTCTTGAACGATGGGCAATAAGGGAAACACGTCGAAGGTATCCAATTCGCTGATTCGTGATTTGATGGAAACTCGTTGATTGTATGACACGGGTGCCAGAGCTCTCTGCATCTTCAAAGCTCTGAATGTCTCCTCCTTCTTGTCGACTTGTTTGCCGGTCGGTGGACCACCAGTTCTTCGTATTTGCATAGCAGATCTCCTCTCCGGTACACCTCTGATTTTTGCCTCCCTCAAATTCATTCCTCCAAAAGGTCCATCTTGCTTTCTTCGTGAAGGTCGACCTTCTTTAGAGCCCGACTGTCCAACTCTATCGGATAGCTCCATGCGAGAGGGGGTTCGCCTCTGTATTTGCACGTACGTTCGTTGTGCTTGCCATGATGGAGGCTGCATTTGAATTGACTGTGTTACACTCCGCCTGAACGTGCACATTGGACATATTGAAGTGCCTGATCGTAGCATGTTGGTGAGGCGATGGATGTCGAGGAAGGTGGAGAGTGGCGATGGAGGGAGAAGGAGAAGATTCTCCAATATAGATTCGTATCTCTAGAGTAATTAATTTGAATATGGAGCTTCAACTATTGTCATTTGAAAGACACGTGAAATAGCTCTCAGCGCAAGAAATTAATTCTAAGGCAAATATCGATAAGCAAATACTGGGCGGTGAATTATGGCAGAATATATTGTAGAACCGAAAAAGGATTAACGCAGGTACCTTCCGTGTGGGGGTGTGGGCCTGGGCTGGGAGAGCTTGGGTTGGGCAGAAAACCTGTAGTTATCTTTCTGTATTTTTTGTTTTTGCATTTTTACTTTGCTATAATTCACAGTTAGCATAATTTCGATTGTTATATCTATCATATCATGATTGAGGTTCCTTTTTATCAATTTCGTCAGTTGCTAGAGCTGGCTTTTTCAGCAATTAGGACTTTTGTACACAAGCAGTGGAGAGAGGAGGAAAGCGTAGCGATGGAAGCACTGCATGATGTTGAACGGTTTACAGCAGATCGAGGTTCAAGCCAATTAACCCTCGAACGTGAGAGTTGGATATATAGCATGTTACAAAGAAAAGTTGATCGTTGTTACAAGTTGTGATGGTACTTAAAATGAATTACTAGAATCATCATGACAATAAAAGGTGAACTAGTGGTGTACATCCGGACATGCGGCCACTTGTGGGAACAGGGATGTTGATGATAGCAAGTAAGAAGGATAGGGCAGTATTTGGCTGACTCAATACGCGGATTCACTTGTGTTTACAGACGGGTAGTCATCTTCGACTCGATATCATTGCTCGCTTTGACACATTGCTGTGAGTTTCTAGGTTACTCCTTTTCCGAGAAATGTGTTTGCTGTTCTCTCCACTGACACTAGCACCTGGCTTGCCAAATTCAACAAATATGCGAACAACACAAGCACTTTTCTGAAGGTTGTACTTGGCTCTGTTATCATATCCAGGTTGCAAAGCAAAGGCACGAGCAGCACTGCCCAACTTCACAAAGTCACTCATCAATAGCGAGCTCATCTCGACGCCACGGTGAAGTTCGTTAGCCCACTTAATCAGCTTAGCCATATCTGAAATGAGCCATCGATTTGTCGGATCCCATAACACGGGGGTATTGTCAGAGTCTGTTGGGTCGTAGAAGAATAGCGCAGAACACCAAGGTCTGGTGGCGTCAAATGTTTTAACATTAGACGTACGGACACTGTCACCAAGAATCGATAACTTGGTAATCAAGCGTTTATGCTCGTAAACATTTGTGTTGATTGTCATTGCTCCGTTTACCCACTCCACGAATTCCGAATGAAGAGTCCTCGGGACTGCCAAGTCTTGTCTGAGTTGCTGACTTAGTTCTCGAGAATTCAAGTTGGCGAGATATTCCTCATCCGAGTCTATCTCAAAGTCTGTTTCAATATGTCTCGAACCCCCTTCGATATCGGCCAAGTTTACCTCGCTGTCTAACGATTCTTCAATACTAGAAGAGAAAATACCATGCAGCACGGACGTAGGGCTCGGCCCAATTGGAGTTCCAGTCGGCGTCTCTGCGACCGTTACTTCAGTAATCTTCACAGATGGTGTTTCTTTTCCGAATGTAATTGGTGGTGACCGAGGAGCCTGCACTTCCGCCAAAGGCTGAGTAGAATGCTCAATATATGGCGGTGGCGTGGTGTCTTGTCGATCGTGATACATGAACCTGGCCCAGTCCACTAGCATAGCTCCTTGTTGAATGTACATCCCTATCATGTCTGATTTGTGTGTGTCGTTACGAGTGCCAGTGCTGCTTAAGCGCTTGTGAAGTTCTTTCAGACCCTCCCGCGCATAATCGCTTGGCCTGATGTATACATTGAAGCTTGTTATGTTAGACAGAGATTCAAGGCTACGAATCAAGTCGCTAGAGGTAGTGTTAGTGGGCTTGATAGTTGCAGAAGTCTTTCTCTTCGTAACGACGAATCCTTTCGCAGTCAAATTGAATGGCAAGAGGATTATGTGTTCTAATTTACTTATACCGGCTTCATGAAGGGCAGAGGCGTCGAGGAAGGTCACGTCATTGAGACTCGATATCCGAAGAGGCGTAGAGGCACTTGCAAAGTCGGCATCAGGCGGAACAACCAACAATATCTCCATTTGATGACGCTTGCCGGCAACCTTGATAGACACCATAAGGGAGAAATGTATATGAATATGCCCTTCCATATCATAACCTGCTCTCATGAGAAATTTGAGATTCTGCTTGTTATCATGCAAGCAAGAACCTAGCGTGAAAGGTGTGCCCAGTTGATCCCATTTTACCAACACTCTCTCGCAAAGCAGAGTTTGTAGCTGAAGGTTCTCAATCGGAACTGACATGGTTTGCCTCTACGATAACCATCAGCAATGAACATAGCTAAGAATGATTGCACTGGAAATAATGCTATCCCTCACACTTGACGTGTGATTCCCAACCCACCCAGGCTATAGAGCAGCCTTGACTCTTAGGACAAATTGAGATTGACAGCTGCAGACGTATGACTACTTAACAGCTACTACATGGACTGTGTCTAAAGTTATTTCAAACAGCTTATGCCGAAGAACGTAACCACCATCACTACGCAGACTGTGTCAGGGTTGTTCTAAACAGCTGATGCTGAAGAACCTAACCACCACCACTGTACAGACCGTAATAGGGTTGTCCTAAACGACAGATGCTGTAGAACACAACTTTTGGACACTAGACACCTAGAAACAGTTTTGTTGACATTCATGTATAGAGCCCGTCCGTATTATAATAGACGTTATGCGATGTAGATGATGTTGCGATAAAATGGAGATAGAGAGATGACAATGGAAATAGAGAGGAAAGTTACGGAGAGCGACTAAAGTTACCACGTGACACATCGAAGCTTAATGCCACTTTTAAGTAAGCATACGAATAAGCGAAGTGCTAAGCGGGAACCAACTACGAACACGAAGTTTAATTGTGTACGCAAAAGTGCATCGATAAGGAAAGTTACAGTCAATCCCAGAGACACCTGACCTACCAAAATCTAATACAAAAGCAGAATTCTGGGGCTTTGAATGAGGAAAGTGGTGTTAATTCAAAGATATATTATGGAATGTGCGAAAGAATTCCTATCTAAGGGAGATTTATAACATTTTGGCCTGAAATCGCGCGTGCTTCCACCATGGCTATTGAGAGCTCAGTCTATAAAAGAAGCCTCAACTACTTTACCTGATAACATACAAGACAAGCAGTAATATTACACCGTAAGGTGAAAGATTGGAGACATTCCCGAGAAGCTCAAATCGAAGTGGAGATGCTCGACTGACTCGATAAAGTCCCAAAAAACTAAACAATCTCGGAGAGCTAGGGTGCAAAGAGCAGGCCAAACACAGTCAGAAGGAACAGATATTGTTTTGAAGGCTTAGGAGTGATAATTGAATGTCTCTGTAGTATCTGTACGTTCGACAAGTCTGACGAGTAAAGTGAAAGAGAGTTCTAGTGCGGTACGATCCCGAATCATTGCTTTGAGTATCAAGACGATCGATCAAAGTCAATTAAATCAATTGGATTACGACTAATTGCTGCTTCTTGATTATGAAGCTTTAATAAAACCTTGGATGTGTCTGAAAATCCTACTGATTCCAATATAATGGTCTATGTCTTTGTGTTTGGGTAAACCATCCTAGTTCCGGGATGGCCACTACGTCTTCTTCATGTTTTAAACATGTTTTCGTCCAGCATAATGAAGTTGATATCTCCTGATCAAATATTTATTCAGGTCTATGGAGCGACTTATTTGAGATAATAGAACCAAGTTGTTTCACCATTGCAGAGCTGATTCTGTGAGCAATAGCTATCGAGACTAACATAATCGTATAACTTTCTGTCTCTGAAAAATAACATTGTAGAACATCGCTGGTAGCAGCATAGCAACTAGGAAACACTATCAACCAGTGTCATCCGCTAGGAAAAGGCATCAGTATTAATCAACTAAATGACTTAAGAGTCGCCTTTTTCGATAAAAAGTCCGACTGTTCGACCTAAGTTGATCTGATTATCATACCTAAACTGTCTCGGAGTTCAAAGAGATGGACCCATATCTGATTGTTCGCCTGCGCTTGACAGAACATCAAGCCATAGACGAGCCTTCAAATCATGGCAGTAGAAGAATAAGTAACTATCCCAGAGACAGCATTCTTGTGTCTCTCAAAATGGTATCAGTTTTCGTAGAGAGATATGCTATAATGTGTGGCTTATCAAGTGCTTGGGTCGGAAGCTGTAGGAGTTGTAGTTTAAATGAGAGTTCTCTAACGATAGTAAGACATATATTTTACACTGTATGTGCAGTATATTACTCATCACAGGCCTGCCATTAACCAATACATTGAGGCGAAGTCTGAGCCAATTAGAAGTGCAGATAACAGCTTCAGGCGGGACAGGCAGTGCAAATCTATAGTGAGGCTGAGCAGCCAAAGCCTTAAGCGCTTCGACTTCTCTATCTGGACTTCCCTTTATCGTTTCTCAACATTCAAGATCTATTTCATCTCCACTAGCCTTCTTAATACCTGAAAACTTCCTTTTTCTTGAGGGCTCAAAGTTGTAAATCTGTTCCGCACGTCATGGAACAAATGACAACTCAACATGGCTCAACATTCTCAGGCACCAATTCTGCCGGTATGATCAACCAGATTGGCAATGCGAATAATGTAAACATCAGTAAGCACTTGCACGCTTCTATCGTATATTGAGGAATTGTTGACAATGGTTCTAGATGGCTCTGTCGAAGACGAACGAAAAGCATTTTTCCGTTGGCTAGATTTTATCGACTTTCGTCCCGACCAAGATAGGATCCTGAAGAAGAGATACGAGCATACAGGAGGTTGGATTCTAGAAAGAGGGAGATTTAGGCGCTGGCTTGAAAGTCCAGAGCCGAGCCTGCTTTGGTGTTGGGGACCCCGTAAGCTTACCACTGCCATTATAAGAAGGCTATGGCTAAGTTATTTGAAGCTGGGATAGGGAAGTCAGTTATTGCGTTAGTATCTCCAACTATAGCATTTTGTCAACATACTCATCGCATCTTAGCTCGATTGTCATCAACTACCTTCAAGAAATCCATGAAAGCCAGAATGAATTTGCCACTGCATATGTGTTTTTCAAACACGATGCTCGTGGGGACCAGACTCCAGCAAAGATTATCCGAAGCTTAATTCAACAGCTATGTTGGAAGATGGATAGCATCCCCCAAACCGCACTTAATGTTTATCGCCACTGTAATCGAAATTGTTTGGATCCTTCTGATAAGGAGTTGATTTCTATACTGCGAAGCCTCTGTAGCTCCGAAAATCGAACTTTTCTTGTGCTAGATGCCCTAGACGAGTGCGACGGAAGCTACCTACAAGATATTCTCGACTTCCTTACAGCATCTATAAATACCATAGGACAGGTCAGGATCTTTATAACTAGCCGCCAGGAAACCTTTATCCAGCAGCATTTCGAGAGCTTCGGCACTCCATTCATCCCTATCGAGGTTAAGGATGTTAGTAAAGACATTGAGACTTTTGTTCGCGGTGGTGTCGAAAAGAAGATACGGGAAAGAAGGCTACATATAGTATCTGAAGTATTGAAAGCGAAGGTGATCTCAGAGCTTATAATGAAAGCACAAGGGATGTAAGTATACTAACACCTATCTGCCTGTGTATCGGACTCTAATATATGTTAAGGTTCTTATGGGTGAACCTGCAACTAGAACGACTATGTACACAGCGACGAGAGCGAGATATTGAGAAGGAACTCACCAAATTGCCTCCCGATCTTAAAGGAACATACCAGAGGATTCTCGAACAGATTGATAAGCAGGAAGATACCCTTCGGGATCTTTGCAAAAGAGCTTTCATGTGGATATTTTACGCTACCAGACCGCTGAAGACCAATGAACTTGTGCACGCCGTTTCGATTGACGAAGATTGTCACTCTGAAAAGGACTTAAGAGAAAGGCTGTGGAGTTTTAAGGCCATCCAAGAAGCTTGTGCGAATCTTGTCAAAGAAGAATCCTCGGATGACATATGCGTTGTGCGGCCAATACACTTCTCAGTTCGGGAATATTTTACTACTATATGCATGGAAACTCCGCAAAGTGTTTCTTCATTCACTTCTAACGCTTCGTTGACCTATAGCCACCTCGCCGAATGCTGCTTGAGATATCTTATGATCGATTCATTCCAAGATCAGTGCTCATTTGATTTTATGCTTAACGAACGCATATATCACTTTCCGTTATCTCGTCACGCATCCTACCTTTTCGACCACTATATACTAGCGACAGCTCATATCACTCTTGAGTTAGTGACTTGCCTTCAGAGATTCCTCAAGAGTGAAAATCAAAAACTTGCTTCCACGCTTCAGCTGCGAAGACTAGAAGACGGAAAGCTCAGCATAGTCGAAAACTTCACTCAATTTAAGGACCCAGTAAGCCCAAGTGACATGATTTTCTCAACTGCGCTTTACGGTTCCAAACAGCTTTCGAGTGCAGGCTCTGAATGGGATGATCTTGAAGCTCCAAGGTTCGCATTCTTTCACGCAATTAGAGCATGCGCGATCAACGTCGTTATTATGCTGTTAGATAGGGGATATGACATTACGGAGCATGATGCAGATGGAATTCCACCAATATGTATCGCAGCGCAATCTGGGCATGCAAAAATTTGCCATATACTTATCAAAAAGGGAGCTGATGTTAATGCTCAGGGTGGATATTATGGCAATGCACTCCAGGCAGCTTCTTCTAGGGGGTATAAAGCTGTAGTTAGTCTCTTGCTTCAGAGCGGAGCCGATGTCAATGCCCATGGTGGATTTTATGGCAATGCACTCCAGGCAGCTTCTTTTGGGGGACACGAAGCTATAGTGAGTGTCTTGCTCCAAAAGGGAGCCGATATCGATGCCCATGGTGGATTTTATGGCAATGCACTCCAGGCAGCTTCTTCTAGGGGGTATAAAGCTATAGTTAGTCTCTTACTCCAAAAGGGAGCCGATGTCAATGCCCATGGTGGACATTATAGCAATGCAGTCCAGGCAGCTTATAGGGGGGGACACAAAGCTATAGTTAGTCTCTTGCTCCAGAGCGGAGTCGATGTCAATATCCATGGTAGAGACTTTGGCAATGCACTCCAGGCAGCTTCTTCTGAGGGGTATAAAGTTATAGTAAGTATGTTGCTCCAGAGCGGAGTCAATGTCAATGCCCAAGGTAGAGTGTATGGCAATGCACTCCAGGCAGCTTCTAGGGGGGGACACAAAGCTATAGTTAGTCTCTTGCTCCAAAAGGGAGCTGACGTCGATGCCCAGAGTGGATATTATGGCAATGACACTTCAGGCAGCTTCTCTTCGGGGGAACAAAGCCATAGTAAATCTCCTACTAAAAGCAGGAGCGAGTCGGTAGATAGTGATGATAGAGTGTTCGACAGCGAGGATCAAGAGCATAGTCAAGATCAGTTCTAAGAGTCAACTACAGGGAAAGGAGAGTTTGGAACCCGCAATGAACTGGTGGGGACATCAAGAACAACTACGTTTATACAAGCCTTACTGACCATCGAAAACAGGGTCCAGTCAGTGAATGTGAATGACTAGATGAATGAGCCATAATGTCAGTACATAGCGGTAGTGGCAAGAAATGCAGACATATTGCACGCAAAACTACCAAATGCACATGAAAGCTTCTCTGATGTTTATTCTTTTCGTCCAAGGTTCTTACACTTACAAGTATCTCTTTTACATGTGTAGAGTCGCGCAAGTGCTGCTTTGCCCATCTTGCTTACCCACCGCAGTCACCCCGCTCTCAGTATCTTCAATTTGGCGAGATTCTCGATGTTCAGCGGCATACATAATAGGTGTTGAGGTTGCTATTCCAGGCGAGAGCCTCCAGCAGATGCCTCTCCTGAATACTGGCTTATACATTTATACAAGGAAGTATACAAGGGAGAATCACGTTGGTTTTGTTTCTCATCAATGACTACACCTCTGAGCATAGACGCGCAGTGATTTCTTCGCCTGGAGGAGCTAAGCCTCGAAGGTTCTAACACTATGATCTTCTACAAGCGCATATATAAGGCTCATCCCTCATGCTTTCCCATCCCAATCATAAGCCGATTCTGCAAGGTTTTGTGGGTAGTCGGCGCAGTTTGGCGTTGTAGACTTGGCCGGTTGTGGTTGTCGTTCGGTGAGCATCTATCGTTACGTAGTTCTAGTAGGCCATCGAGTTGCTGCCTTTGCTGTCTTACTACTCTCCTTCAGCTTATGAGTTATCTCTGAGACAATTGCGTAGCTGGCTTCCGGGCTGTCATGCTGCCTGATTGCTGGGTATGATGATCTATCTCTGTCTTCTTTGAAGGTATTGATGGACTCTGACTCTTCGTTACTATTATGGTGTCGTCGAGTCCCACTGTGGAGATACTGTCACACTTGTACACAATATGTAACCATGGACTTTGCAGTATCGTATTACGACGTACATCGTGTGGCTGAGAATAAGTCGCTCTTCGCTTCCGCGCTCCGTGTCCCGTGACCTAGCACTTTGGTGGGCAGTGGGGGGTTGCTACTGCGGGAACTCGGCCATTTCCGGTTAGACTCTTGGGATGATGCACGATTAAGCTTGGCTAGGCAGTGGCAGACCTGTGACAACGGTTGCCCGAGTGATCCGCGTTGTTGTCTTGCCCAGCCAATCACACGCATGATGCTCGATCCAAGACGCTACAATCTACCCAAAAGGCTCCACAATGTATCCAAGTCGACTCTCAATCCATCCAGCACATCCCCATCGAATCTCAATCAATCGGATCGTTGCACATCATTCATAGTCACGCCTCCGCCAATCTTCTCATGGTCACCTCGTCCCATCCATCACCCATCACTCACGGACTACTCGCCCTCTCATATTCATTCCCATTCTCATTTCGTCAATTCTCCTCACTTCATTTCATCGTCGTCTTTTCCTTCGTATTTCGAGGAAAATCGATTTGATTTCACTGCTGCTGGTGTTGGGATACTGTCTTTATCCTTGCGAGAATTCAGTCAGTCCTTTGTTGTTGCTTCTTCACTCTCCATAGTGATATGATAGTCCAACCAAAACAAAAACACAAACAATAACACCAAAAAAATCACATTACCAACAATACCCCACTTACCTTCTCATACATTCCTCACATATCTTCCCCGGAAATTACTCTCATCAGTGTCATCATCGAAAGAAGAAGAGAAGAAAAAAAAAAGTATACTACGAATTACGAAGAAGAAAACGCGCATTCCTCGTTTCTGGAAGAGTATCCACAACTCGCCCATCCAAAACAAGTACCACAAAAGAACCAAACATCGATCGTGAGATCAAATTGATTGATGCGTTGTTTCATTGCCTGACAGCCGAATTCCCCCGCCAAAGACCGCCAATTGACCAAGAAAGTTCACACCATGTCTACAGAATCGGTAAGTCATCATTGTTTACCTGTGCGCGACGATGCGTTGGCCTTCAATATAGTTCCTCTGCACAGGCCATCAGCACACCTCCAATGCCATTGTCATTTTCGAACACCTTCTCACTCATATCATACTCACAGGTTCATCCACTTCGGATTCAGAAGGGAACTCCACAATCCTCACCGGCCAAGTCTGACACATCTCTGCCACGGCCTCTGTCAGAGCTTAGCCCGTCATCAGCTCGAAGAAATTCCCCAAGTTATAATCAAGCCACAAAGGTAACTATATATACTTGCGACGATCTTCCCTTGATGCGTTTTCTACACAAATACCACTTTCCGTACTAACGGTGCCTGCATAGAAGATGGTTCTCAATGGGGATTCGTCTCCATTCCAGTCGTCGCCATTCAATGCATCCGAGGGTAATTCATCTCCACGACTCTTCTGGCAAGGTCGTGACCCTCACTCTCCAAACAAATTGGAAAACAGCCCCTTCGCATTTCGCGAATCCAATAACTCCCCTTCACCGACTCGACGGTCGTCAATCGAGAGGTTGCAGAAGGCATCGCGTGTCAAGAATAGTAGCATGTTCGCACGAGAACAAAAACAAGAATATGATCCAACATATGTACCACACATCGAGCGACCTTTAGCAAGACACGTCCAAGGAAGTGCCTTTGGAGTTTCTGGTTTCCAGCCTCGAGCATCGGTGGACCTCGGTCAAGGCTTTGCTCATAGAAGACAGGATAGCAAGAGCAGTGTTATGTCAAGCCCAATAGCCAAATCACCAGCAACAGTATTATCATCGGATTTCGCACGTCGTTCAAGCAAAGATCAGGTTTCACCGACAAAATCATCGTTCGCAGCTAATCGCTTCAACGGAAGAGCTCTCTTCGATTCAGAGAAGGGTACATGGTCAAGTGAGGATTCCAGTGTCGAGCGTGAGCTTCCGCCAGGAAAATCACTTCGAGGACATGCAAAGAGTGTAACATTCGATACCGCACCACCTGAAATCAACGAGTACGAAATGGCGACACCAGATTTGTCGTCCGTTGATAACGGATCTCGAGACAACAGTTACGACTCGGGTGATGAAGATGATGACGACTACTTTAGTCGCCACAGGGATCACGATGACGATGATGATGATGACAGTTTTGATGCATCTCTTGAGGACGCAGAAAAAACACCAGTTGTTGGACCAGATGACTGGCGCCACACCGAACCAGCCGAAGATCATGATACTAGTCTCGACGATCCTTTCCATGCTCAAAGGGAGATTAGCCCCATACCAGAATCAACACCGTCTCCAAGATCTCGACCCACCAATATGCGCAATGACTCTTTCAGCTCAAACGGTGAGCATCGTCCACTGCCTCCTCTTCCGGGTATGCATGCGCGCAGCAACTCCGCCTCACCAATGGGATTTGCCTCGCCTTCATCCTTAAGGGGTCTTCCATTACCACCAGCTGCATCATCACTGAGCAAAGCCGACCTCAGAGGTGCGACAGGAGCTAAGATGTCACTCGAAGAACGCCTGCGTCTCATGATGATCGACAACGATGAGAAGCCTAAGAGCCCCGCGGAATTGCAAAGAGAACGAAGAATGAGACGTGGTTTGCCTCGTGAACGAACCCTTTCACCTGAGGCAGTAGAAGTACCAGAGGCACCGGAGACGGAGAAAAGTGGGGTAGAGGTTCAGGAAACACAGCATGAAAATGAAGAAGACGACACTCTTGGCGATATCTCTGGTTTGGGTGACTACCAATTACCCCCACGCATATCTCGCGAGTCTATCTTGCGTAAAGTCAATGGAGAGGATGTTCCTGATGTTCAGGCGGAGGACTCTGAGTTTGACTATTCGTCACCAATGGCAAGCTCCACTCCTGAACGCCCAAGACCAGTTGACCCAGATGTTCCATTGCCATCCACTGAAGAGGATACCATGCTATCAAATGAGGAGGAGTACGATGAGGGTGATAGCAGTGACATCATCATCAAAACAGAGCTTGGGGATGACTCTGTCGACCTCAACACAATAACTTCGATGTATCAGCTTGGTGATTCCAACGAGTTGGACTCAGATCCCAACAGAGACCTTGAAGATGTAGAGAGCCATTATTCTCAGGGTTCTCATGACGCGGAGAATGCAAAAGTGACATCCGACAGTGCAGAAGAAGATGAGGGCCCTCCAACGCCACGAGCAACGAGTCCACCAAAGGAAGTCGATGTTGATCCGGTCAAGCACGGTGATGAGCTGGCACTGCCAGAATTTTCTGGAAATGACTTCAATCTTGGACTTAAGTCCTACATGACTCCATCTCCACCGCCTCCAGCAAAGGAACCCGAAGCAGAGAATGCCGAGACTGTAGAACCAGCCCAACCTGTTGAGGAGAATGTACCAGTTCAAGAATCTGAACGATCTGTCACACCAGAACAGCGCCCCAAGGCGCATCCAAAGGTCGCATATGATGGCAGTGGTTGGGGCTCTGATGGTGAGGATGATTACGAGGACCTAGAGGAGCCAGGTACTCCAGAGTCTGTCATTCGACACACGATCTCTAGATCCCCAACGCCAGAACCTGTTCAGGAAGAGCCATTTGTTCCAGAACGCCAAGCAACCATTAAAGCAGCACTCGGCTCCAAGTTGAGGACACGTCCATCAGCAACCCCAGCTGACATGCTCTCCATGAGAGAAACCCGACGAGTAATTAGCGGAGAACTGCCAGCTCATCTTGCAATTCCACCTCGAAACAGAGGCGTCCCTTCTTCTAGCCACGATTCTGGCTCGCAAGAAGAAGATATTCCTGAAGAGCAAGAAAGCCAGTCTCGCGAGCGAGGCACACGACTACCAAGCTTCAACAAGAGAAGTCTCACCCTCGACATTGGCGGCGAAGATCTCAGCTTTGATCTCGATCAGGACTTTGACCGCGTCATTGAGACACAAAAGGTTGCGTTTGACCAATTCATTTCCAATCTACGTTCTTCACAGAAACAGCCCGAAGCGGATGCTGCGTCAATCAACAATCAACAAGAATGTAATGCTAACATGTTACCTCGAAAACAGCGCGGTTACCCTATCCGCCAAAACACGAAGATTGTCGTCGCCAGTAGTGATGTAGGTAAAGCTGCGGATGATTCTGAAGCTCGCGGAGCACGATCGGCCGGAAACTCGCCTATCAAGAAGGATCGCCCAGAATCCTGGACGGTTGAGCCATGGAATGGTAACATGCGTAGACGTAGTCAGCGTCAACTTTCTGAACAGAGACGGAAGCATGCCCTTGGTGCTGCACCCCCACTGCCAGGGCAGGCTGGTGTTGTTTCTAATCTTGGATCTCTTCATGAAGATGAAATCACAGAGGCTATGGTCGAGGAAGGTGCTGAGAGAGGTAGAGTCTTTGTGAAGGTTATTGGTGTGAAGGATTTGGATATTCCACTTCCAAAGGGTAAGCTGCTATAGCCACACTTGAAGACACCTAGCTAACAGTATATAGGAGAGCGTACCTGGTTCAGCTTGACTTTAGATAATGGCGTCCATTGTGTGACGACTGCATGGCTTGAATTGGGAAGAAATGCACCTATTGGCCAAGAGTTCGAGCTTGTTGTCCCTAATGATCTTGAATTCCAGCTTTCACTCAACGTCAAGCTCGAGAAGCCGGAACCAAAGAGAGTAATAGAAGCTCCAGTAAAACAAGTCAAGCAGCACAAACCATCGACCCTCAGTCGTGTGTTCGCATCTCCAAAGAAGCGCAAAGAGTTGGAAATGAAGTTTAAGGAAGAAGAGCGCCTTGAAGCCGAACGAAGACAGAAAGATGCAGCTGCAAAGCGCGCCTCAACTCAACCCACAGCTTGGGATCTTTTGTCTCCTCTTGCCGCAGAAGATGGTACCTTTGGCCGCTCATACGTGTGTTTGAAGGATCACGAATCCCATTGTTATGGCCGCCCCTACATCGTTGATGTAGCCTGCTTCAACGAATGGGCCACAGAAGAAATTACGGCACAAAGCAGCGTCAAGTCAAAGCGTGGTCAAACGGTTGTGCAACGTCGTGCCCCATACAAAGTAGGCAAACTCGAACTGCAACTCCTCTTCGTACCCAGACCCAAGGGTGCTAAGGACGAGGATATGCCGAAGTCCATGAATGGCTGTATCCGCGAGATGAAGGAGGCCGAAGCTGCTCGCCAACGCGCTCACGAGGGTCATTTGAGTCAACAAGGTGGCGACTGTCCTTACTGGCGTCGTCGCTTCTTCCGTCTCGATGGAAGCAAATTGACGGCTTATCATGAATCCACCCGCCAACCAAGAGCCACTATTAATCTCGCCAAGGCCGCGAAGCTCATCGACGACAAGCGTACGCTCACGCAAAAGGAGACGACGGGCAAGGGTGGCTCACGCCGCAAATCAGGCTTCGCAGAAGAAGAGGAAGGCTACATGTTCGTCGAGGAGGGGTTCCGAATCCGCTTCGGTAATGGCGAGATCATTGACTTCTACGCTGACTCCGCCGATGATAAGGAGGGCTGGATGAAAGTCCTTGATCAGGCTATTGGCAAGGAGAGTCTCTCTGGTACTACTTGGTGTGGTATGGTGCTCAAGAGAGAGGAGAGTGCCCGTCGTAAGGCGGCTAGTGCTGCTGCGGGCGAGAGGAAGGCTAGTCGACAGCAGAAGAGTCGGAGTATGATTGTTTAAGGCCGCTTGGGATCGGGACGACTTTTGTGCTTGCTCTTGTGGCAAGCCTTTGGTATGCCTATGTGGTATGATCTATATGTCCGTCATGATCATGATGTCTGACGATAAGGCCTTCCGCCTATGAATTTTCCTTCCCTCGACTCTCTTCTCTGCCTCTTCTCTCAACTTCGTCACTACCCGACTCTTCTACGACCGCACTGGGCTTGTCTTCTCTCCTTATCCCCAATTGCACTGTCTGATGTCGGATGTGCGATATATGTGTGTGCAGGATTATTCCATTTTTTATGTTTTTTTGTTATTGTTTCGGGGTGTCAATTCATGGTCATGCGGAGGATTTTAGGGAGTTGGATTTGGACTTGAACGTTGGAAGTTCGGGTGCTTTGATGCTCTATCTTCAATTCTTTGAAAGCGTTTGATGATTTTTTGTTTCTGCTTTTTTGCGTTGTTAGGGGGTATGGTTTTTGATTGTGTTGGATGATTGTCGTGGTGGTAGAGGTGGGGATGAATGTGGAGAGTGGAGAGTGGAGTGTGGAGAGTGAAGAGTTTGGGGATGAGAATAGGGATAGGAATGAGGATAGGAGATCGAGAGAAGTGAAGATGTGGAGATGCGATTGTACGAGTTGATGAGTGGCTTTGTGGTGTTGGTGTTTATGGGGGATAAGTGGCATAGGATGCTTAGGATAGGGATAATAAACCACTTTTTATATTTGTTTGGTAGATTGTGATTGGTTGTGAATCCAGTTTGAGACTTTGCTTGTCAGATGTTTGGATGTCCTTGTGAAATATTTGGATATGTTTGTGAGATGTTTGGACAGATTTGATGGCTATTGCTTTATCTTGTGATATTGGATCATGATATAAACTGGTGATGAGTAATAATAATATAAGTCTTTAGTTTACTAGGAATTGTAAGATCTTACTATAGATTATATTAGTACGGGAACTTATTCGGAGATATTCATATTCGGATATGCTTTATAACTACACAGATAGGTACTAAGACAGCGGAAATAGGCGAAATCAATTGATATCTTGTACATCCATCTAATACCTGAAGAATTTTGAGCGAAATTTAAGATCCGAACTCTTTGCATCTATCTGTATCTATCTGATTGTATCTGGTTGCTTGCGATTATTTGTCATTGTTTGGCACAAAGAAGAAATGTGGGATTTGAAACGACTAGGAAATCCTGTGGGATCGTCATACCTTGTATCTACGTGAAACGTAACTCTGCGCTTGGATTATATGATCGGATCTTGATGCTGGGCGTTGAAGTGCTATTCTTGTTTTTTTTGGTGTTTGTTTACGTTAGGTTATATCAATTGGATCAGGTATATTATAGGTTATGGCTGTTAGCTTGGCTTCTTTACTATCTTTTGGAATCGAAGGCTGCTATATTGCCGACAATATATCTATACTTGAACTAGGCATTCTGTAATATTTAATTGGATAATCTTACTCTCTTCCTCTTCCTTCGCGTTACACTTATACGCCTTATTGCTTTTATCCGCTTCGCAAGATTTAGCACGGCAATTGATGCGAAATCCTGCAATGCTGTCATCTCGACCGTCAGGAATATTGTTACAGTTGAAAGGCGAGTTGTAGTATCTTGAGGTGCTTGAAATTTACAATGGGCATTCAGTTTCTTGTCCTGTTGTCACGGATTCTTTTGGGGTCGGTTGATGTTGTACACTCCGTTTTGGTTTATGACGGGGATTTATGGGGTAGATGAGCCTTGTGAGGGACTAGATAGGGTTAGATGAGAGGAGTTTATGAGTAGGGATCGAGTTAGATGATATTGGATGGTGATGTAGAAGGTCGAGTCTGATTGAAGATGTCCCTTTTCGGCATTATTTGATGCTGTTAGCATAGAGGGGTTCTTACGTTGGTGTCTATTGAATATAAGAGCGCGGTATACAATATTATATGCTACGTTGCATCCAATACATCGACATGCCAACTCCTCGACTCTCACACTCTGACATTAGCTCTCATGTCATCCGGCAGTTGTTCAACTCTTTATCTGTCTTCAGCTTCCCACCGCTCGATACGATCGTTCTTGGCAAAATGCGCGCTTTTTGAATGCCGGGCGTGCGAAATGATCGGCAAGAAAGTGGAGCTGCGAGGGAAGATGTTTGACGATTACTCAAGGTGCAGTTGTGTGAATGTATTGAGTAGATATGAGGTAGTAAAGGGTGAGTGTCGTGATATCAATGCTTGCTCTACTTTGGACTCTTGCAGCGAACAAATGTTGTCGTTGCTCGGTGGTGATCAGGAGAACATTTGTTGTTGTGTTTATGATTGACATTCTCGCCAAGGTTTGTACGCTTGGTGGCCTTCAAAATGTTCCGCGTCTTCTGGTCTGGCGATCCAACTTCACTCATTCATTTCTATGCAAATACTTGTGGTTTACAATATTACATGAGTATAAAACACACCATGTGAAAGGGAATAAGTATATGATGTTCGATATACAGGCCATCTATTTGCTATTTCTTTTCGTTCTTACATATGCCCGGATGCTAACGCAAATTCTCGTATTTCTTCTCAAGGTTCAGGCATCATATCACCAATCACCTACGTTACCCAACCACGTAAGATACCTCACCTGAACTGAACCTGAACCTTCGATGATCATCCTCATCACATGAGACATATCACAATATCACAATCCTTCAATTCCTCACCGGTGTAGAGTTGACCATCCGACACAATCACGTGGAAATCAAAGAGTTGTCTTCATTACCCTATCCAACCTTGATCCGGGAGCACCTGAGCACTAACAATGGCGGATGTCTGAGGCTGAAGCTGTTAACCTTTTGCAGTATGAGGGCATTTCGCTCCACTAGAAATGTTCAAACCTTGGTAAGAGGGGTATTGACAAGTCATGCTAACCATTCACCTCCCCTACGCTTCCCTTGGCATCATCATAAAACGATGCGGCTGTGCTGAAGTTCAAATGCATCAAAGCTGAATGAGAGACTTCATCTCACCTTCCTTCTACAATCCGAACGTGGTCACCGATTGAGTGTTCTGGTCTTAATCGGTAATCACCGCCATTGCAACTCCCTGTCTACGTGGGGGCGGTATCTAAGAAAGAAAAGCAAAGCAAAGCAAAGCAAAGAAAAAGACCAAGAAACAGAGGGTGGACATATTGTCCCATTCATTACACCAAAGAAGCTGTTCTCCCAAGGACGAGATCGATTCTTTAATACTAAGGTTTCATACTACTTCACTCAGCAATCATGGGTGGTGGTGCAGAGTTGCCTTTGCGAAGCCGCAAAGGAGAGCCTCCAGTACAGAATGAGTCCGAAGGTCATAAACATTTACGAGCCATCGTGGATATGGGAAGGTATGTGCACCATAATTTCTTAATCTCCGATTCTTCCTTTTTTCTCTCTTTTTCCTTCTGAGCACCCGAATTATTGAACAAAGTTCTTCTCAATATCAATATTATCACTACCATCAGCATATTTGAGCTGACATGGCATTCCTCACCCAGCAATGGGATTCGCTTTTCTATTTCCGATCTATCAGCTCCCACGACTCGTGTTCTGCCTACTGTACACATGTACCGAGTCAGCATTTCGCTCTATGACGAGCAATTCGACGATGAGACGGGTGAACGCATTCCCCTCTCTTCTGAGACCATTAATTCTGTGGTTGCAGCTCTTCTGCGTTTCCGTATTATCTGCACTGATCTTGGTGTATCAGAGAGCCATATCCGGGTCATCGCAACTGAAGCGACACGGACAGCCATCAACTCTGAATTCTTTTGCAATGAGATCAAAAGAGTCACTGGACTGACGGTTGAGTTACTACCGAAGCAGATCGAGGGTAAGATTGGCGCATTGGGAATTGCGAGTAGTTTTTCAGACATGCGTGGCTTGGTGATGGATCTTGGAGGAGGAAGTACGCAGATCACCTGGATGATAGTGAAAGATGGTGTGGTCAGAACGAGCTCGAAGGGCTCCTTTAGTTTTCCCTATGGAGCCGCTGCACTCACAATGAAACTGGCAGAATTGAAGAAGGGGAAATCGAAAGAAGAGGCCAAGCAGGCTACTGCTGAATTCCGTCAGAAGATGAAGGATGATTTCCTTAACGCCTATGAAAATCTCGAAATCCCAGAAGAACTCATTGATACCGCCCGATCAGGGGGTGGGTTCCGCCTGTACCTTTCAGGCGGCGGATTTCGTGGTTGGGGCTACTTACTCCTCTACCTCTCACAAGTTCGTGGGCAGCACTACCCAATCTCGAAAATTAATGGCTTCACGGCACAGAAGAGTCAATTTGAGAACACTGAGGCCCTGAAGAACATCGCCCGCGATGCAAAGCAGATCTTTCGGGTTTCAGATCGTCGCCGCAAACAGGTCCCCGCTGTAGCTTTTCTAGTCAATGTACTGGCTGAAGCTTTACCGCACGGTATTCGTGAGGCACATTTCTGCCAGGGCGGCGTAAGAGAGGGCGTTCTGTACCAAGAGCTGTCTCAGGAGATCCGCAGTCTCGATCCGTTGGAGGTTGCCACCGAGCCGTTTGCAAGGCCATCAGCCGACGCTATTGGTGATCAGCTGATTGCCGCTATTCCATCAAGTGCCCAGAGCAAGAGCTTCCCAGAGTCGATTAGTATGCATGCCATTCACGCCTTTGCGAACATGATGTACACGCACGCCAATATGTCCAAGGAGAGTTCGAGCACAGTCGCGCTGTATAGCACGTCCACCGGAATTCTGGCTGCTATGCACGGCGTCTCGCACACAGATCGCGCCATCCTAGCCCTCATGCTCGAGGAGAGATACGAAGGCAAATTACCACCCCGAGAAGCGGACTTCAAGGACGCGCTCGCCAACTTGCTCGAGCCCGAGGAGGTCTGGTGGTCGATGTACGTCGGGCGCGTGGCGCTCGTGCTCGCGAAACTGTATCCGTCCGGTGTCATCAGCAAGGTGAAGCGCGTTAAGCTGAGGGGGGAGTGGGCGGATGATTTGGGGAAGAAGAAGCGGAAGCATGGCGTTAGATTGGTCTTTGAGATTCAGAGGAGGGAAAATGATCCGCTGGAGTTGAAGGAGACGCTTAAGGAGCATGTTAAGGAGATTGTGAAGGTTGGGAAGAAGAAGAATTGGGTTGGGGGCCGGAAGGGGTGGGGCATGAAGGTTGAGGTCAAGGTTGTCGAGTTGGATCATCTTGAGGTGTAGCTTGACTACCTTATGATTGTGAGGTATCGGGTGCTGATCAACTGTGATATGCGTAAGCTATAACTTATGAGCCGATGAGGTTGTGTATGGCCTTGGTTTGTATGCCCAAGAAGCATTCTATTGTAACGGAGTAGATACCTATCATCCTAAATGATGTATTGAGACATCGACGAATATACTTACTCAATGAGTCAAAATTACTGTAATCGTTCCAATTGCAGCTCAAAACATTGCCATGACTACCGTGAGGTCTGACTCACATCTCATACCGTCCTCCTAGGTCTGTCGCATGTCGTCTCACAGCCGCAACGCACCCGCTCGCCAACCGAGCCGTCGGGAACCGATACGAACCAGCAGGAACTGGCACGATAACGCATTGAGTCGCATCCCACTCTAGAGTGCGATTCACCACGCAACGGCGTTTGAATGTATGGAACTTGGCTAGTCTCACGCCGTGGCTATTTATGAATGGAGGATTTATGGGGTTTAGAAGGTGAGGATTGATAGTTGAGCGGGTGGGTGTGAGATAGTTCATATGGGTGTCGTGGTGTATTCGGACGGGTTACGAGGGGTGTTCTTCGATTGTGTGCAGTATTAGTCGGGTTGCAGCTCGGTTTTTGTAGATGTTTTCTACTGTGAAGTCTGCGCTGTTGTAGATGAGTGGAGTCAGAGTGGGAATGGGCGGATTTCTGGCATTGTGAGAATTGTGCGTTTGATAAGGTTATATGATGGGCCATGGCAATCTCGGGTGTGAGTGTTTATTGCTTATCATAGCGAGGATCATCCTGCTGTAGCTGTGGTTCTGTCTTCTCTTTTCTATAAGTACCTGGGAATCCCTTAGGTTATCCGCACGTTCTCTGCTTATCATCTGGATTTCGTTGTTTGTGGAGAGTGACTCTGAAGGGTTTATATTGATACCAAAAGAAGGTAGGGAGCGTTTAAGATCTTAGGTATTACATGGTGAGAAAGAATTTCTAAAGGGTTTTAGGTCATGGCATCTCTTCTAGACTCCCAGGATAGCTTCAGCATCGTCGAAGCTGATATCAGTACCTTGCGCCGCGCTCTTGATCAAGGATGGATATCGAGCGTTGACTTAGTATCACGTTACCTACGGCGAATTGCAGTTTATGATCGTCGCGGCCAGCTCAATTCAATCCCCATCATCAACCCATTTGTTTTCGATGAAGCAGCTGCATCTGATGAACGAAGAGCCAATGGTGGGACTCTCAGACCGTTGGAAGGAATCCCCTTCACTGTGAAAGACAGCTACAAGGTGAAGGGCATGACCGTTGCATCAGGATCACCGGCATTTCAGAACCTGATTGCGAATGAAGATGCATTTACTGTCAAGGCATTAAAGGATGCTGGTGCTGTTCTTATTGGGAAAACTAATATGCCACCAATGGCAGCTGGTGGCATGCAACGCGGAGTGTATGGACGTGCAGAAAGTCCTTATAATCCTGAATACCTCACAGCGGCATTTGCATCTGGCTCCTCCAATGGCTCAGCAACATCTACGGCATCGAGCTTTGCTGCGTTCGGAATGGGTGAAGAGACTGTCTCTTCAGGAAGGAGTCCAGCGTCAAACAACGGTCTGGTCGCTTACACTCCATCACGAGGAATGATATCTATCAGGGGAAACTGGCCCTTATATCCTACCTGCGATGTAGTAGTGCCGCATACGCGCACAATGTCTGACATGCTAGAGGTTGTCGACATAATCGTAGCAAAGGATGATATCACAACTGGCGATTTCTGGCGTGATCAACCATATATCTCCCTACCAGGCGTCAACTCTACTAAGCCTGCGTCCTTCAAGGACGCCGCAAAATGCACATCACTAGAAGGCAAGCGTTTCGGAATCCCAAAAATGTACCTCAACGGCTTCACCAAGGCCAATCGCCCTATCATAACCCGTCCCTCCATCCTCGCACTCTGGGAAGACGCGAAGCAAGCGCTCTTAGTACTCGGCGCTACAGTCATAGAAGTTGACCTTCCAATTATGGAGAAATACGACACTGTATCAGCTTTGTCGCCAGCTATAGACGCGGCCGGTCTCGATACGCACCCAGACAAAGACACAGACAAAGAGACGCGCATCAATGACGCCTGGACGGCCGCCGAAAAATGCGAGCTGATAGGACTAGCCTGGGATGATTTCCTGCGTCAAAATTCCGACCCGGCAATCCCGTCTCTTGCGAGCGTAAAGTGGGATACCATCTTCCCACCACCACCTGGCGCTTTGCCCGATCAGTACACCCCGTCTGGGCCGGCGATCGCGTATGATAAAATCGTCGGGTCTTTAGAGGGTAGGGGTGCAATCAATGACCTCCCCGGAATGGAGGCTGCTCTCAAGGCGCTAGAACGGCGACGGGAGCGAGACTTCGAGAATTGGCTAGATGCTGAAGGGCTAGATGGCATTGTATTCCCTGCAAATGCGGATGTGGGACGCGCGAATGCTGATGTTGACAAAGAATCTGCGGATGATGCGTGGCGCAATGGTGTTATGTTCTCGAATGGGAATCGTGTGCTGAGACATTTGGGTATCCCCACGGTTACGGTTACGATGGGTGTTATGCAAGATACGCATATGCCTGTGGGTTTGACTTTTGCGGGGAAGGCGTATGACGATGGGCGGTTAATGGAGTTTGCGGCGGCTTTTGAGAGGTTTAGTAAGGCTAGACGCGCACCGATGTGGACACCGGGGTTGAAAAGTGATGTTGTCTCTAAGCCAGCTGAGGTTATTACAACTGGCAGAGGTGCAGGGCCAACGATTGGGGTGGTTGAATTTGAGAAGATAGCGGATGATGGGAAGGTAGTGTTCAGTGCCAATGGTACGATTCAGGTGGATGATAACGACCTGGATGCCTTGACGATTACAGTTCATGGTCATGATGTTGATGAGGTAGTGGTCGAGAATGGCAGATGGCAAGTGAAGGCTACACTTGATCACCCTGTAAAGAAGAATACACAAGCAGAGATCGATAAGATTCTTGTTGTCATTATAGCTCGCAGCAGAAACGGGCGGTCTACTGCGAAATTGTTGTTCTTAGACTAGGAAGACAATGTCTGAAACAATAAAAGTCGGCGCATGTCTTCTATCTCTGTCTGTATGTTTGGAAAAAAAAAGTAAGACTCTTCCGCAAATCCTTTTAATACTATCTATCTTCCATGATCAGATTAGGAACATAGAAATAACGGCAGATTCTTACACGCAGAACGATTAGCGACAGAACGAAAAATATAATGATAGAAGGATTGAAAGAGGGAGGTGATTAACGATGTGAGAAAGATTAACGGACAGTTTATATTTCTAGATAGTATGTATAATTCTTCGTTTATAATACGAAGCTGGAGGTTGTTACCAACGTCTGGGCGGTGTAGAATATTTTCAAGGTAACACAGTGGCCATTCAATACTAGAACATACTCTCCTGTTACTAAACATATTTGTCTCTGAACAGCTCAAGTGTTTCGCCGGCGGGTATCTGCATAACATCTATTTACCTTACCCATCCACGAAATGAGTCAGTTTCATAAATAAAAGATCTTCAATAACATTTGCGTTTTGATCCGACACAGTCCGGGCAACCTATTCCAGTATTTCTGTAAGGATCAACACTTTAGTACTTATATCCATATCAAGACCACATGAAATACTCAAATCAGAAGACCAAATCTGAGCCAAACCTCACAAGTTTTACAACTACATCCCTAATGCCGTCAATTTCCCCAACATTGTCCGCACTATCAAAAGCGATCTTGAATGTTCTGGCGACAGCACTAAGGATACTCTGGATTATTCTCCATTTCTCTTTCATAATCGTTTCATACAGCAACTTCGTCCGTTTGCAGGGAAGTATACTAAGAATATGGGGTGCAAGCATTCGCCTCGAAGACGCGATGAGGGAGGAGCACATCTCGAGGTCAGTGGAAAAACACGTCAAAGATGCCATTGAGGAAGTGAAGAGGATCTTTGAAGAAATAGCTATGAGCCCAGATTTCCAGAGGTTCGCGGAGGAGCAAATTGAGATCGAGACTCAAGAGACCCGGAGGACCTTCCAGGGGCTAGCCATCGAGTCCAAAAGGCAGCTGGTCAAAATGGTCGAAGCTCAGACAACAAGCTTGAAGGGCCAGATTTTGCAACTGTTCGAAGAGAATGCGGAAAAACTGGTTTTAGGCATAGGTCTTATTTTCTTGGTCAAAGTGATGCGGTGGCGGTGGAAATTGATGCACAAGGTATGAGCATATGCTTTTTGTGATTTTTATAGGTTGCCCAGCTGACATTTTGAAGATCGCAGATGAAGATCCTTCGGCAGAGAAAACTGCAATCGGCATCGAAAGACAACGACTATCGAGCTTGGTGCAGCATGTTGGGGGACACAGGGTGCATGACCATGATGCAAAACCAAACCGGGTAGTCGAAATTACGCCGTTCAGGTTTATGGCGTATCTTCTCTCTCTCAGGCTCTTGCCCGCATCTATCGCTATTATAGTACCAATCGCTATCCTTTTCGTCAATCATGTGTTTCATGGCGGCTCATATATTATCAGGATCAGAATATAAGTCTGTGATCTGAGTTGGGCACACTTGGAACATTTACTTTACAGGACTATTTATAAGTATATCAAACGCATGTCACTTTATCCAAAACAAATCTACAATGCGAAATATCCTCAATAATCATGCTGAGAATCAACTGTTCCAATGTTAGCCACCCAGTGTAGTATTCCTCGTAACAGCCAAGAAGGTCAAGCTCCATAACTGCACAATGTCGCTCTCCGTGGGATTCTGTCCAGGCGGTGGCGGAAGTGCTCCCAAATCGACATAATCAAACGTTCCATTCGCATAGACCCATGACCAAACCTCAGTACTAAGATGCTCACTGTTCGCCTCAATGACATCCCATAAACTATTATATGCCCCCTTAACATTCCCCAGCACCGCCTCATCGGCGCAGAAATCCGGCCGCGGGACATTCGAACAGCGCAAGAGCTGATTCTCGAGCCCCTTGGCAAGCATAGCGAGCTGCCAGGACCACACGACTGTGCCATGGTACGCGGATGTCGTGAAATTCTCGGCGTACACGGCTTGTTCGCCGTAAGCAGGGTTAGCAACAAGAACCCCGACGTTAGTCATGAGGCCAGCCGGAAAATTGCGCTGGATGTTGTTCGCAGACTGATTGAGGAAAGCTGTCAGCTGTGTCTGATTCGTAGGCGCGAGCAAGAACAGCCTGAAGCAGTCGTCTGTGTTCATGACTTGCACCTGTGAGAGATTGTTATTCCCATCGAGAGCCAAGGCATGGAAGACGACGTCATCGTCAATGGTGGATGTCTGAGAGCTGCCGTTGAAGGAGGCTCTTCCGATATATGTTTCCAGCCGGGTCTTTGCCTCTGAGGCGGAGATGTTGACCTGGAAAAATGAAAGTGTCGAGTCTTCCCATATTTGTGCGTAGGTGTCTGCCAACGCGTCCCAGGAAGGCTGAGAGGGAAAGAAGCCTGCTCGTGAGAGAGATGCGATGGCGCGGAGGGCTGCGGGGACGAGCGCTGTATTGACATCATAAGGGATTCGTCCGCCTCCTATGCCGTAGGTACTATCTCGCCACTCTCCTACGATTTGATTATCTTTCAGGTGGATTAAGTTCGAGATAGTTTGGCCTCCTTCTGCTGCGAATGGAGCCGCCAGGGTCATGATCTTGTCAGCATTGATTAATGCGAGATCTGCGTAAGATAGGTTTGAATTATCGGGAATGACGCTTCCCATTGTCCTTGCAGCCGTTAGCTTTTACACACGAGTGTCAATTGCGGAGAATAGAGATTACTGAAAGAATGCACTAGTTCTATTCGAGCCCACTGGGTTGTTCACAAAATATTGATTCATCAGCGGCGGTAAGTAATAGTCAGAGTCAATCTATTAAGGTAAGTTTTAGCCTGCATCTTCAGGACTTGGCGTACCATTTTGTAATCACACTGCGGAGCAGTGCTTGTAATGTTATCTTGCAGATTCAAGTAAGTTGCATAATCTCTGAATAGCTATCAGCAACTGAACGTATCAACCAAAGAAAAGAATTACCCGATAGTCTCTTCATGACATGCAGACCCATCAGTCCTGTTTATTCGCTCTAAAACGCCAGCAATCACAGCTTCAATTGATCCACCCTCTCCAGGGCTCAAAATAGGTTCCAATAGAAGCGCTGAGATCATCGAGTCACGCCCAAAATAAGTCAGAAACCTCCAAGCTCCTGCAAGAAGCTTTGTAGAATATGATAGGAACTCTAAGGACTTTGTCTGATTGGGCTGTTGCGAGATGAGATCTTGTGATGCGGTGTTCAAGAGACTTGGAGCGGACAATTGCGTTAGTTGAGGGTAGTCGAACGTCGCAGTGAAATTGTATGTTCCAGCGGGGAATGCCGCACTCTCGTTCTGCAGTTGAATGATTTGATTCGAGTTCGTAGGAGAAAAAGTTATAGTAGTAGTGGTGATGTTATCAAGCCATAACCTGCTAAGACTAACACCCCCGCCTGGCAAGCTTTCATAACTAATAGCGTCTTGTATTTCTGGTCTCAAGAGACTAGGCCCCTCAGTGAAGTCGCGGATCGTGCGAATACTGCCCAAGATTGCAACAGTGAGAATTGCGGATGAATTAAAATTTACTAGTCCCGTGGCACCTACTGTATCATTGTCGTTTAACGTAGCATTTATGCTTGGTTGAGACACTGATATAATTGGGGAAATTGAAGAATCGTTTGTGACTTGGATAGACAGAGATCCATTGTGCCCGTTCTCAGGGGTGAAAAATGTCACTACACCACTATTTCCTGCAGGCCAAGCAACCAGCAGTCGAGGGCCTATGAGAGTGAGATCACTATCAGAAAGCGGGGACGTGATCACAACCTGAGAAGAAGTTCGGCAATCCGAGTAGAAATAATTCTCATATGGTGGTGAGCTTAGGTGAAGAGAAAGCGGTGTTGCTGAACAAATTGATGAAGTAGCTGAGGTAGAAGTTGATGTGGACGAATTTGTGGGAGAAACGATGAGATGGTCATTTTCACAACTGATTTTATTAGAAAACTGTACAGTTGATGTTTTGTATAGTAATAACTACTGACGAATAGTTCTCAGGCAAATAGCAATCCGGACCACATCTTAAGGTGGGATTTCTATCGATGACGGGGCAGAGAAAGATATCATCGTAGCAAGTATACTAAGATTTTTGTAAGCAATGAACCATTGAAACATCAATAATGCCCCATATATTTACATGTTCAGCTGAATAGAAAGCATCACCGCACGCCTGTAGGTTTTCAGCATTTTGGGCAAGACTCAATGCAGTCTTTTGAATGAATAAGAGTATAGAAGCCGTATGTTTATTGAAGAAAATCATTTTCAAGTTCACACTCAGTCTGAGATCGCCATAGTATGTGTGTGACCATTCTATATGTAAATCTATTCTAAATATTCAAACTAAAAGCAGGTAATGTACGCAGCCCACATACGTCACAGAAACCAACGTGACCTGGCATCAGTCTCTATTAGGACTGGCAAGTCTCACTATTATCCCAATTACCTAATTTGCTCGTCTCGTTTTACGAGGCTATTCAGCAAATGTCGGGTGATGAGGAGTGCGGGGTACGCAGCACGTGACGATACCACTCCCGCTCCAGCATATGTTTCATTAGGTTACCGAACAATAAAGAAATAAAAAAACTCAATTGGCGGAAAAGACGACAAAAAGATTCAAAGGATGAGTGGGGATGTGACAGACGCAGATATATCAATCTCAAAATATATGATATATGACACTGTAAATCAATGGTAAGTTCATCAACCCTCGATCACCCGAAAAGGCCAAAGGAGTTGGACAAAGTACATGCTTACTATTGTTCACACTGGAGACCCAGTGCGCATTTGTCTCTTCTCCTGACCCAATGTGCTTGAGACCACAATATCTGCCTCAGATTTTTCGTGCTTGTCTTCCATTTGAGGGTTCGAAGTTTTGGTGGTATCTGATGTTGGAGCGTGGTGATTGTAAGGAGTACCGAACAACTCATTCATCTTTTCCAACGAACGGCCCTTAGTTTCAGGCACAAAGAATAAAACGAATAGACCAGAGACAACAATGCATGCTGCGAAGAAGAAGAAGAAACCTCCTCTTAGGTTGCTGAGCATATATGGTGAGGCTCGAGCAACAGTGAACTAAGAAATACTAATTAGATCGATTTGAGATTCGCAATGATATGGGAAACATACCTGAGTTATCCATTGTGTTGCTGTGGTTAGACAGACAGCCAACTCCTTGATTCTCGCTGGGTATATCTCTGCACAATATACCCATACAACCCCATTCCAAGCCAGGGAGAAAAAAGCCTGTGAATATTAGCTCCATATCATGATGCATTCGCTGTGACTCTTCTAAAATTTTGATACATACCGCATAAACATAAACACAAACAATGGCCACCCAACCTGCTGGACTCCTCGATCCCTCCGTCGCTGCTTTGAGATCAATATGTGCTGCTGTCACATAGCCACCAATATACCACAGCGCAGCAGATGACCCCATAGCACTAATCAAGAGTAGTTTTCTTCTACCCGCCCTGTCAATCAAGACGATGAGCGAGACAATAGTAGCAACAGTCTTCACAACAGCATACATGCCTGTAGGATCCATCAGCACAGATTCCTTGCAACACAAAATATCAAAACAGCCTGGAGATAGTACAAACACACCTGAAGCGAGCAAAGTCACATTCTCTCCACTGAACCCAATAGCCTTGAAAATTGTCGGGGTATAGAAGTTAATCCCATTGATGCCAGTCATGTTCTGTCCAACCATAAGGCCCAAGCCAATGAGCATCCGGTTTCGATTCCCAGGCCAGAACAGCTCTCTTGCGAGAGCGAATCTCTTCTGTTCACCCTCGGTTGATCTAAGGGCGCGCTCTCGAGCCACTGCCCCTTCAATTTCGCTCATTTCCCATTCGATATATGGATCTTGTGGGCTCAAGTTACGTACAAAAGAGAGAACCTTCCTTGCCTGCGCGGGGCGCTCCACTTGAACCAAGTATCGCGGACTCTCGGGGAGAATTAAGAGGGCCACAAGAAGTAGGAGGGATGAAGGGATGATTTGCATAGCGAGTGGGATCTGCCATTGGCGTGCTGAGGTGCTTGAGACGTGGATACTTACGATGTAGTCACACCAGTACCCCATCAGCGAGCTGAGTTGGTTATTGACTTCATAGAGACCCACAAGCCGTCCTCTGATTGCGGGCGGTGCCCATTCTGCGATGTACTATAATTTCGAAGCGATTAGCAGATAGACAGGTAGGTTACGAGACTGTAGTATAAGTGCAGGAGAGGTTGCGATATACCAAGGGGACGACCACTGTTACACCACCGCTCCCCATTCCCATCACTAGTCGGCCGCCATACATCATGCCAAGATTTCCGTTGGAGGTTGTCTATCAGAGGATCAGTTCTTGCTTCTTGGCATTCAATCAAACAGTTTAAACAACTTGAGAAGAATCCAGATGAGAAGACTGATATAAGAACCTATATATCTCCCAACTTACCTGCAATATGGCACCAACCAAATAAATAGCAGAAGACACAACCATTCCCCACTTCCTCCCATAACGACTGATCATAAAGAACATTGCCAGGGAACCAATCAAGCCCCCAATCTGCAGCATCGAAACAATATTAGATTGGATAGTATTGTAGGCCGTCGTTCCTGTCGGTGGCAAATTGAAAGAAGCATGGAACGAAGGCAACACAATAGTCCCGCCAATGACACCAATATTATACCCAAACATCCAGCTACCGAGGCAAGTCAATAAAGTCAAGACATAGATTCGCGGGTTGTGAGGATTGGAGAGGATAGGCTCTCGTTGATTCTGATCAAGGGGCTCCCGCTGCGGGGGTGCGTTTACGGAGGATGAGATTTGAAGCTCAGACAGTGCGAGAGATTCAGCCATCTTGTTTCTACTGAGATTTTGCGGTTCTGTGAATGGAATCGGGATGACACGAGCGGAAGTCTTTGACCTTGGTCCATGGAACTGAAGATGCAGATGCTGACTTGCACAGTGAAATGACAATGCTTGTGTTTAATTCACTCTGGTTTTGGGATGAAGCAAGTAGCAAGTGAAAGTGGGACAAGATGATTGATTCTTTAGCAAGTGGATAGGATGAGATGAGAGAGATGAAACTTTGCTTCCAGAAGACGAGACGAGAAGCAGAACTGTAGAAATTAAGGACGAAGGAGAGTCAAAACTATCCGTAGACGCTTTTTAACAAAAACCAAAGGAAACATTACTAAGGTACTCACAATCACATAATCACAGAGGTTATTTAGTGACTCCCTGCTGCCATTTCATATCCCCGATCACGGAGGCGGGATTCAGGCGGGATTCCTGTATTGGGAGCATTAGGCGGTATTGCGGAGTGGGAGTTGATCAGGTTCCAAACTCTACTTCATCGGAGTAGTGTACAGCGAGTGAGATCTAACGCAATACGGAGCGGAGTCTGTAGATAGTGGGTATATTTTTAGCCACAGTAACTTCCGCAAAGAGAATGACATGCATGCTGCATAGTTGACAGGCGTTCTTAGAAAATAATCAAGACAGTATGGGCGAGTCTTCTTCTTTTGCTCTTTGATTTTGAAGGTGTAGATATTGACGAGCCTTTTAAGCTATTGAGTGTTTTATCGTCAAGTCGAGTCCTTTTCTTGAGATGTGGCCGCTTAAATATCGGAGAGATACCGATTCGCTAATCTGAAAGCTATCAACGCGGTTGTTTGTCTTCCGCATGCCGTGCTCAAGTATCATCACCTCCATGGTCCGCAGCGTAATCATGACCACAGATTACGTTGCACAGACTGTTTTGACAACGAAGAATGAGCGACATTGTACAAGAAAGTCCCCATTCAGAGATCGATTGAATGCTAGAGATTGAAGTTATCCTTGTTTCCTCCAGATGGATAGTGAGGGAGCGGTAAGTCGGAAACGAATCAAACAGGCCTGCGAAGAATGCCGCAAGGGAAAACGCAAAGTGGGTATATCAACCAATCATGTTCCATCAAATGACAATAAAACTGATGACCACAGTGTGGGGGTCAGAAGCCGTCATGTGACCTTTGTGATAAAGCAGGGCGAAGTTGCACATACCAGTCCGAACAGCAGTCAAGGAAGTATGTTGAAGATAGATATCTTTGGACTTTGATCAAACGTTGACCATTTGCATAGACGAAAATACTGGAATGAAGACTATGTTCATAACCTCGAGGATCAGGTTGCTCTTCTACAATTGATGCTGAAAGAGGCTCAGTCAGAAGAGACCCAACACCAGGCATCTCATTCACATTATACATATCAAGAGGATCCCTATGGCTCTTCGCAATCAGTGCAAGATGGAATGCCCGACAATGATTATGAGACATCAGATGGGTTCATGGACAAATCTCAGGGTACTAAGGTGCAGAGATCTCACCAAGCAATGGATGAGCTTAGCTCTTTGATGCTCAATATGGGAATTGGAGACGATCGTGAACCATCATTCACAATCCCACCATCAGCTTTGATGTTTGATGGAAAGTCTACAGGTTCCACTCCTCAGGCACTTGTTCATACATCGATCTATCCGAATCCTCCAAACTGTTTACTTGATCACAGCACTGTACAAGATTATTTTCGTTTGTTCTCTGAACATTTCTTTCCATTTCACCCTGTGATAGAATTGGAAGATCATACCGAGCTCCAAGAAATGTGTTTTTCCAAGGATCTCGAAATTAGACTTCTTGGAATTGCCATCTGTGCTATTGGAGCATATTTCCAGAAGATATCCCAATTCAATAAGGACTCGGCAGACCTACTGGACTATGCCCAGAAACTTAGCAAGATAAACTGGGGGTCAAGCAATTCAGAAATGTTGATAAAAGCTTGTCCACTGCTGGCATGGCTGCATTCAGTGCTTGGAAACGATCTCATGGCCTGGCATTACATAAGTATAACTAACCATATCTCCAGTATAAAGTACATATTATTGACCTTTGATTCCAGCTCTTGCCACATCCTCAATTTTGATCGCTGGTATGCATGTCACAACATTTTTGGAACGAGAAGGGGATGTTCCCAAAGCCCCTATTTCAGATCATGACAAGTCACGGATTCGCACTTTTTGGACCTACTACTCGATAGACAAGTACCTCATCCTACCCATATTTATTTTTATACTCTTTTTAATTGAATTACAGAATGGTGACAGCACTTCTCGGTATGAATTGTACTATTCCTTGGCGCCGAGTCAGAGTACCTCCATTTGCCAGTATAATTGAGGATGCAGCAATTGACCAAATTGCATTTGATCACCAGTGTCGTCTGTGGCATCTCTGGGATTCGTCCATGGATCAATTGTACGTATTTTGTCTGCAGGAGTAGGACTGTCTAACACCGACCAGCTATGCCTTTGAATGGGTTGACATGACGATCGAAGAAAAAGACTGTCTTCTTATAAAAGCTCACCAATCATTAACGAGTTTTTATAAAGAAGCAGATCCACGATTGAATCTAAAGAGGAATGAAGTGGAACCAAGCGCGATTTATTTCCACATTGCCTATCAAACAGCATTGATCCTCATCCATCGACCTTTTCTGAACACACCAACAAAAAGCACAACACTGCGCCTTGCGGTTCGCTCAGTCACCACAGCTGCGTCATCGATATCGCGTCTCATACGCCATTTTCAAAAACAATACAGCTTTAGGACCGCCCCGCCACAAGTCATCAACTATATTCTCAGTGCAGCCGTGATCCATCTCCTGAACGCTACTTCAGGACAAACGACAACGCTTGGTAGACAATCCGCTAGTGGACTAAGAGCGTGTATAAGCGCACTGGAGGAACTGCAGATAATGTGGCCGTACCGCGTGAAGAAATCAATCATGTTGACTCAGGAACTGGCGCAGAGGTGGAAGGTTCTTTGGGCTATGCCTATTCGACTGAGTAATCCTACTCATACTATAGGACATGGCAGGTTGCAGGACGACTCCATGCAAGGTGCCACCTTTGGAGGACTTGGTACTCAGCAGTTTGGGCAAGACCTGGGAGTTGGATGGCTAGCG
Source organism: Allantophomopsis cytisporea (assembly GCA_024752435.1). Classification (NCBI taxonomy): domain Eukaryota; kingdom Fungi; phylum Ascomycota; class Leotiomycetes; order Phacidiales; family Phacidiaceae; genus Allantophomopsis; species Allantophomopsis cytisporea. The sequence goes on from CP103034.1 coordinate 1,435,110, forward strand.
GTGCCGGACTTCTGGGATAGCATGGATGGATTTCAGATGGGAGTTGAGGCTGGCTCTCTTGCCAATGTTGCGGGTTCTGATCAGGGAGGATTAGACTGGCTGTTCGACGAAGCTGAGCAAAAATATTGATATTTTTGGAACTACCTCTGGCACAAGATGAAACAACAAAATCAAAATTCTATCCATAGACAGTTCGTTCTGTGTGGACACCAGTGAACTATTTTCCGTACATATACAAGAGAATCGTAAATAGGTTAATACCGACGTTAGAAATCTCCAAGTGGCTGTTAACAGCACCGGTTTTTTCTACGAATAACACTTATTAGGTGTCAAGAAAAAAGTTGAAGGCAAATGTTAATTGTTGTAGTCAACATTTCACGCCACATTACTGTACTCCACGATACAATTACTCCCAACACCTACGAAAAACGCAAATATGGCACATAAGTAGCTAAAAATAGACCCAATGAGGCTCTACAAAATAACCTTCTCGAAATCATAGACAGTAGAAAAGCATGGAAAGGATAAGATAAAAATATAGAATTCCGACTCATGGATATTTCATTTTGAAACGCCATCTATCTTGCCAAGGATATCAGATTATTTAATTTGAGATAATGAAGAAACTCCGAAAATAACAGAGACTTGTAGACTCCATGAAATCCATGCTAAGAATCCTCATAAGATTCTTTGTTATAAACACAATAGAATGCAGAGCTTTCAGTGCTTGGGGAATATTGTCTATCGCGTTCCTTGTACTTAGCACCAGAAAATCCCGCGAAGGGATTTGTCTGGATATTTTTTGGCCTTGGAAAGCTTCAATGCCTTGATTGTTTGTCGTGCATACTTTCGCTCGGACGACCAAAGGAGATTATCTTACATGTCTGGTTGCTTTGGATTATATATACGTTTTGAGGTATTCGATTTGCTATGTGAGCACAGAGATGTGGCACTCTTAGTGGCTTACTTAGGGAAGTGAGGAATCTCTGATACTCGAAGAACATCTACAACATACCATGCTTATTATTCTGAACTTAGTAAGGATTGAAATTGTTTGTATCGATTGAAGAGCGATAAGACTGGATATTAATATGAGACCTATAAGTTCATATTGGGCATGCAAATACGATACTTAGCCCACGACATCAGGGTTTCTCTATCATTAAATTTATAAGTCATGACAGTGACAAATCATAGTCATCAAGATTATTATGGTTGTTATTATGATTATTTCAATTCTGAATATTACTGTTATTATTGTTCTTACTATCATTATTATCATCGAAAACTGAGATCAGCGAATCAATGCTGATATTGCTGCTGTATGTCTTGTTGGCGAAGAGCCGGGCGGCATTGATAGTATCCGTATGCTTTGCGGATGTTTAACAACCGAACGATTTCGACGGAAACCAATCATGAGCTAATTAGAAGTGTAACCGTAAACCGTATCTCAACACAGCCTATCAACCACATAGGGAAGCCTTATCTGGATATTGATAATGATAAACTTAGTAAGTGATATGCATCCGTATCTTATATGGGTATCATATAAGTAAATAATGAGGTTCTTTTAAATACTATGCGATGACTGCTAATTGCTTTTCCTGATTCCACCATCGAAATCTATTCAATCCCTCACTGACACTCATGACATCGCGCAACATCCGCGTGGCCGTAACACAAGCCGAGCCAGAATGGCTCAATCTTACAGCAGCAGTCGAAAAGACATGCAAGCTCATAACAGAAGCCGCCTCAAATAATGCCCAGCTGGTGGCCTTCCCAGAAGCCTGGATTCCAGGCTATCCAGCATGGATCTGGTAAACTCCAACTACTTCCACATGCAGCACCCCAAAAGTACAATGACTGATAAAGTTCAGGTCAAGGCCCTGCGATCCGGAATTGATGACAGCTTACATAAAAAATTCTCTGGTCGTCTCCTCCGCCGAAATGGCGCAGATAGCCGCTTGTGCCGCCGCAAACAATATTACGGTATCGCTGGGCTACTCAGAGCGCGACGGCAACTCGCTGTACATAGGCCAATGTCTGATCACATCGTCTGGGATCCTCAAGGGCAAGCGCCGGAAACTCAAGGCGACGCACATGGAGCGCACAATCTTCGGGGATGCGAGCGGAGACAGCTTGTATAATGTTGTTGAAACGGAGCTGGGTAGGGTTGGCCACCTGGCTTGTTGGGAACATATCCAGCCGCTTCTCAAATATCACACTATCACACAGCGCGAGGAGATTCACGTCGCCGCGTGGCCGCCGCTTTATGAGCATCAGGGGGAGGAACTGTGGAGTATGTCAAGGGAAGGTAAGTTTACTGTTTTCAGTTGTTATTGAGGGTGGCTAAAAGATGTTAGGGGCGCTGTCGCTCGCAGGAACATATGCGGCTGAGAGTCAAACGTTTGTGTTGCATTGTACGACGGTCTTGACACAAAAGGGCATCGAGAAGATGAATTTGTCGTCAGGAATGTTGATGAATAGGCCAGGTGGAGGGTGTTCAGCGATACTTGGTCCTGATGGTAGGAAACTATCAGAAGATCTGGATAGTAAGACTGAAGGAATAATTTATGCCGACATTAATTTGGATGACATCTTGAAGGTCAAGGCATTTGCGGATTGCTGTGGACATTACTCAAGGCCGGATTTGTTGTGGTTGGGTGTGGATGCTAGGGAAAAGAAGCATTTGAAACATATGAAGGAGGAGGATGAAGAGAAGAGTGTTTCTTAATTAAGTCTGGATTCTGTGTTCTCTGTGATTTTGTCCCCTTCCCAATCAGTTAGCGCCGAATCAATAAATGCCCAACGTATAAGCTTATTATTACATTGCAAGGTCCGATCAAGCAGGCCCGCCCGTCGTGATCAAACTCAATGCATTCTCAACCTGATCTGAAAACTCGTTAGTCGCTGCGGTCGAACACAAACATCACAACTTACCTCTCATTCCACCCAAAGCTTCGAAAGCTGTCGAGTAGTTCTCTAAAACACCCACCAAGAGCCTCAATCCCTTGATCAGAGCGTCCTCGAAATTACCCGCAAGCATCTTGTAATGCTCGTCGGATCCAATCCTCGTCTTGGACGCAGCTCGCGATCGATACGTGAGCATGAGTAAGGCATAACTACTCTGCATAGCACAGCAGGCGAACGCAGGCATTGTACGTGGCGACTCGAATATTGATGTTGGCGAAAGCATTTTGGAGGGCATGTCTATGCTGCCGGATGGATTAGGATAGGGCATATTCCTGAACGATGAGACAATGTTAAGTGCCGATTGGCGACATATTGCAGCCGAGGAGGCAGATTTGAAAGGGAGTTTCGTGGAACCGGATTGTGGAGAGGGCGAGATACTGAGATTGTCAAGGGAGGTGCAACATGCCGGGACGTTGCGCTGGGAGTTCGGTGAGCTTTGCGATTCAGTGCTGTTGGAGGCTGTGAGATCGCAGTGTTTCTCGGTGAAGATGGGGACATCCATGAATGCGCAGTACCGGTGTAGTTTTATGCGAGCACTGAGAAGCGTCAACAAAAGAATTCTCTACACAAAGAGGATAAGAGACTTCTATTTACCTATTCAGCTTTATACGAGCCATGCATCGCAGAGCAGTTGTAACAATGGCCTCTGAAGGGAAAACGGACATGACCGTAGGGATTGCCACTGATTCTGCCCACTGATCGCATTGCACGACAAGGGGCTCAACTTGTTGCTCGAGCTTTTGCATTTGAGTGAATATAAGAGAGAGATCAGCGCCGGATTTTAATCCCGCATTGAGTTTCGTTATCGACTCGGTGACCTTAGCAATATATTTTTGGGCTTTTAAAAACATACTCCAAGCCTGGATAGGGATCAGTCCTGTCACTTTATGATGATGTGGATCTTCTTACCCAAGAATCTACTCCATTTAATGGAAGCCCTCGAAGAAATCGAGGATCATCGAGATCAACATTCAACACCTGAAAAGTCAATATGATACAATCCATGAACGGGCCATAACTTACTGTATTACTAACAATAAAACTCTGACATGTGCAAGTATACTACAAAATCAGCCTATGTTGAATCATGTTCGGTGGGCCGACCTTACCGTCATCCACCAAGCACGTCTTTTGGCTTCAGCAAAGACATCGTCCTTTTCATCAGCCTCGTACAAGCACATATCCATAGCAGCAGCTAGCGCTTGACTGGACCTCATTCTCATCTTTGGAATGTTCCCACGTTGAGTGTACTCATAAGTACTCAGAACGAGTAATGCTAGGATGCTTTCTAACATGATAGGTGTTTGAGAGTGAAATGGTAATCGTTGAAAGGATGGCTGGGCTTGTAGCGCTCTACTAGGACAGGTAGCTGACTCTACCATTTCGGACTCTGAGTCGATCTTCTGGACAGTAACTTGAGCAAAGTGTTGTGCTTGATCTCGCCGACGGGCGACAGATGAAGGACTTGAAGGTTCTGGGTCGTCAGGATGGGGGATAAGTGCTAGAATAGCACTGATGGCTGTGCTGAGTGGAGATTGAGGTTCGTAAAAATGACCTGTTGAAATAAGATCTGTTGCCGGCGACTTATTTGGCGGAGGCAGTATTGGAAAGAACGTATGGATATAGACATAATATGCGTCGAGACTAGATCAAAATGAGTAACTTATTCAATGTGAAAGTAATGAGACTAGTTCATACATGGCCTCTTCGCTGTCATAAAGTCTGACATAGCTGACAGGTTGATGATTCGATGAGCATGGTGAGAAACTACTCAGCGAAGACGGTCCGTTGTTGTCCTGACTAGAACTGAAGCCTGAGTCCAAGGATGGATCAATGGGGATATTTGAGAAATCGTTGAAATCAATGGTCAACAACTCCTCGAATAATTGTTCATCCGTAATAGGATCGAGATGTCGGAGGCCTGCTCCGGCATATTGCAATGCGCTCGCCTGTTGAAAATCATCTAATTCTTATCAGAGCATGAAACAAGATGCCAGTGTTGAATTCGGCTCACCTCCAGCGTCCATAAAAACGAAAGGATCGCTATTCGTGCTGGGGTTATTTTTGGTAAAAGCACTTCCATTGCGACGACGTGTATGTACACGGGGTCCACCACGCTTGCTTGTAGTATACACGCATTGCTTTCCTTTGTTCAAACACTGTTTCTTTCAATTAACGGTTGACTTGATAACATATTTGGTATGAACAGTGAACTCACTGCCGTGCATGTATCTTTGCCATCACACCTGGTTCGCGATGCTCGACTATTCTTTATTAGCAATCCTGAGTTCCAAGATTTTTATGGATATAGGGTGGATATCCCGAGGAACTTACCAATTTGTACAGGCCAACTTCACAGGTGGCGTCGCGAATTTCTTCCGCACAACTTCACTGGAGGAGGGCATAGCACGTGATCTCGAAGTTCTGTATCGATAAAGGCGATGAGGTTTCTGCTGTCTTCAAAGCGGAACAGAATTGTCCAAATGTCGATGGACGATCGGTTTTTCTGACATGAACATTGGAAGGGATTTGAGTCAGCAGCCTTAGTGAGCGGATGATGATATCCGCATTCTCGATCCGTCTCGTTTTGTTGTACAGTTGTGGAACGATTGAGGATCAATCTCCTAAGCAAACCCCGAAAGCAAAGCCCGGAAACTTCACTCGACAGGGATGATTCACCAATGCCATTTGATTGACAGCGGATAAAGGCTCTCGCCCGTATATACGCGACAAGAGACAACAGCACAAGACAACTCCACAAAACTCGGAACATGATGTACGATTGACAGGAAGTGTCATTTTCTCTAATCCGTAGTCTATGAGAATTATTCTATGGATATCCATGTTGTAATAGAGAGGAAAAGTTCACACGCTCTTAAATAATGACCGCCATGCATAACAAATAAAAATGTGAAAAAGATGGACGAAGCGGATCGATTCCGCAAATTTAACGACATTAGGTACTCAAGAACTTGCTGTCTTGGCCTGTTCCCTCTCCTTCATTCTGCGCTCCTCTGCTTCCACCATATCTAAGATTCATTAACAAATGGGGTCTCGATAATTTGGGATATGCTGCAATTCAAACATACCTTTCCATAGATTCTGTCCTGGATACGACTCCAACTCAACCTTCTTCTCAATCATTCTCTGATGCTTTGGATCGTTTGGGTCCAACACCTTCACCGTCTGCCATCTGCTCTGTCCCTGTCGCGCATCGTGAACCTCAAAGATGGCCGTAGCAATCAACACGGCCAACGTCAAGCCCTGGGCATACACTCTGGCCTGAACCAGCCTTTGCGCCTTCGTCAAGCCCGGAATGCGCGACACCATGTGCCAGGAAGCTCCCATACTGGCCACCCAACTCCCCGTGACAATTTCGTATCTGTATTTCTTTCCCACGTCCCACATGCGCTGAATCCTATCCTTGTTCTGCTCTAATTGCTCGGCGGCCTGCGACGATTCATCCTTGTATAGACGTTGTGTCTCTCGGGTAGCCTCGAAACCTCGAGATGCGCGATCGGCTGCAATGATTCCACAGAAGGTCGACGAGGAGGTGACGAGGAAGGATTTGAATGGCAGTGTGAGATTGCGGTATAAGTTGTATCGTTTCTGGGCAATGGAACTGCCTATTAAACCAATTGCGAGACCAACGGCGCAACCTTTGCTTCCACCGACGAGGACTGCTCTGTAATGAGCATCCTCTTCTTCCTTGGTCATGATCTTCATCTTGAAAGTGGTTTAAAGGTGTCCAACGAGGTTGGTATTCGAGATTTGAAAAGATTGAGACGGTGCTCTCTATGGTGGTTGTTGTGGTTGAGAAATAAATTTTGAGGATGAGAAATTATGCTTCTCGAAGAAGGCCATCGTCACATCATATATGGAACGAGTCTCCACAGGAATGAGATTCACAACGGACGTTAAAATGTCTTAGCACGCTTACTTCCGACGTGAAATTTGACACGAATGACGCTCCGCGGGGATTTTGCAGCAAGCATTCCTTGGGGAGATCTCGCTGGCATTGTGACAAGGATGATTTATTATCGTCGGGATTTGTTTTGGTGTTGGAAAATTGTAAGTGCGATTTCGGGATTTGAAAATAATAACATAGTTCGCAAAGAACAACAACATTGAACAGCACATGCATCATCACACCACTATTTCATGTATCAAGTATGATATGAGAGAGAAGATTTACTATTCATAGACTACTAGCTAAGATATTCGCCGTTACCTGAACATCATGAGATGTTTCATGCCGGGTTTAGGCGAATTCCTCTGCTGGTTTCGCTGTTGGAAGAGGAGTAGAAAGACCAACTCTGTCGATAGTTCTGATGGTAGCAAGTCCAGCTCCGTTCTTGTCCTTCTCAGTTACCAAGTCCTTGCGGTCGGTGTCAACAAGAAGTCTGATAAGATCTGGTCTCATGTAGTGACCGCCCTGGGCCTCGTTAGCTGAATTCTGTCTGATAATTCGATGGGGACTCACAAAGTCAGCGAGAGCCTTGCTCAAGTGGCACTCGTCAAGATCAACCTAATTCAGTAAGCGTCAAGTTCATAAGGCTGAAGACATGATAAGGGAAAATTTACATCGACGAAAACAAGACCCTGGAAGTCCTTGGCCGGGTTTGGAATAAGCTTCTGGCCGTCTGGGCCAAAGATTCTTGTGTGACCGTTGTACTTGTTTGGGTCCTCACACTCAGTTCCCGGTGGAGTGTTGAGCTTGATACCCTCTGCGGTGATGGTCTGGAATGGAGCCAAGGTGAAAGTACCCGTTTCAATAGCGTAAGCTGGGGTAACGATCTGCACGCACGATTAGCTCCGGCAAACAGCTGACTACCGGCAGAATCCGAGCACTTACGTCGGAGTTGGCATCGCTGATGTTGGTGTATGGGTCAGGGTACTTGAGGGTAGCAGCCTCTGGGTACAAGGGCCAGGCAGCCACGTGGACCTGTTCACCAAGAGATGCAGCATATGCCTTCAAAAAGGGGTTCATGTTCTCCCAGCAGTTGAGATGGCCGATACGACCAATCTCGGTGTCAATAACTGACTTGGTGGTGTCTCCAGTACCGTCACCAAAGACAAGGCGCTCAACGTGAGTTGCCTTAATCTTGCGGCGGTGGTTAATGACTTCACCGGTTGGAGAAATCATCACCTGAGTGGTGTACAGAGACGCCAAATCAAGCTCAGAGTAGCCAAGAGATACGAAGATCTTGTTGGCGCGAGCAGCCTCACGGATGCTCTGCATCTCAGGAGAGTCTGATGGAAGAGAGTTCTCACGGTACTTCTTGAGAAGAGGGAGACTCTCTTGGTAGTTGACCTTCCACATCCAGTATGGGTAGCCAGGAATCCCTATTTCTTGGGTAAGACTACGGTTCTTTTCGGCTAGATTATGATAACTTACAAAGCTCTGGGAAAGCAATGAGCTTGCAATCAGCCTTGCCGGCCTCGTTGATCCAATGGATGGTCTTCTCAACTGATTTTTTGAGGTCGAACCAGCCGGGCTCAGCTGTGACAGCGGCGGCCTTGTACTTGCGGATTGTAGCAACCATGATTACTGTTCAAGTGTATTATTCTTGACTGTAAGGTAGATGATAATGATAAGGATGATTGTGGTAATGATGAGGATGAAGTGATTTGGATTGAGAATGACGAAGGAACTCCAATCACTTTATAATATTCTTGAAGCTGTCTAAATCCATGGATAATCGGAGGTCTACAAACATACATTTTCATCGGATTCATCAGTCAACCCTTAGAGATAACACAGAAAGCGCTAAATGTGTCAAATTGCGGGGAACGCATATCCCGACTTGCATCACCATCGCACAGAAATCATATGTTTTCTGACAAAGGCACAGCTCCAAACAGTCGATTGCATCCTTCACATGGCGTGATCGAAAGATCCTATCAACTGCTTCATCTCAACAACAGTTTCAGTGGAGAAGTGAGATGACGTATCAGTGCATGCGGTGTCATGATTGTCATGCGCGTCTCACTGAGTCTGTATCGCATTCAAATCCCGAGATATCTGATAGCGACGACGGCATTTGGTCGATACCCGAGAAATCCCACAAGGCTGATACTGACAGCGAACTACGGAGAATTTCCACCCGAAACAACCGCATGAGCAAGTTAATTTCTTAGATGTTCTGGATGCGTGGATTTGGCTGTTGTTCTGTTCTCGTCGTTGCGATTATCGGCGGGGTGAGGAGATGGACTGTTTCCATGTTTCATACTTTTTCATATTTTCTATAACTCACTATCGGTAGAGTATATTAATATCACAATTTTGCAAAGCCAAAAGAAAACCTTTTCGAATCATGTGATATCTTCAATTGATAATCTAAGATACCAAAGAATAAAATTCCAGTGCCATCTAAATGCCAATGATTGCACCAGGCATATCATAACGACACAAAACGCAATTTGCCCAACACTTGCTAACATACGAGAAATCTAAATCTACCGAGCGCCATGCTAAATCTAAAATTCCTTTGAAGATGCTTATAATACAGAGGGAAGGTGGCGCCTCGATCTAACGTTTTGGAGTGAATCGTCTCAATGGAGGCCCTTGCATACCTGAGTAGTCTACTCTGGGCGGATTGCGAGGAGATCGACGAAGCAGTACTATGGCTGGGCCTGGAACAACCGGACCTGGAACGGGTACTGGACCTGGACCAACGGGACCTGGACCTACAGGACCTGGAACGGGTACTGGACCTGGACCTACAGGACCTGGAACGACTGGACCTGGAACGACTGGACCTGGAACGACTGGACCTGGACCAACAGGACCTGGAACTACAGGACCTGGAACTACAGGACCTGGAACTACAGGACCTGGAACTACAGGACCTGGAATGACTGGACCTGGACCAACAGGACCTGGAATGACTGGACCCGGCACGGGCCCTGGAACGGGTATGATTGGGCCCGGTCCCGGAACAGGTATAACTGGACCTGCCCCTCCATCGTCATCAGAGTCCGAACTCTCCGAGTCTGTATCGTCCGGGCCTGGAGGGCCTGGAGGACCTGAGGGACCTGAGGGACCTGAGGGACCCCCTTCGCCATCTACGTTGGGTCTGCTTCCCCAACCAATCTTCATGCAAGTAAGAAGAGTGTACAACTTCACCAAAGAGTGATAGTAGCCGAAAAGAATGCCAAGGGGGAGCCAGCAAATATCTCTTGGGTTTCGTACGTAAAAAGGGAATGGCTTAATCAGCTTGCTCAAGAGGAGACAGAAATAGGCGATGGCGCACTTTGGGAAGAGAGGAGCGCCGTAAGCCCGGTGAAGAGTATAGAATATGGCCATTTCATAAAATAGAGCGAGGTTCACAAAGGCAGAGAAGTAGACGGCGTACACTGACCATGGCTGAGAGTACCAAACTGTTCGATCAGAAAAGAGAGTGGTAGAATTGGATCTCCACGTTGTACGCGCCCAACGGTTCAGTTGCTTTTGAAACTTCCAGAAGCCTTCAATTCCAAGAGTTGTTTCGACCAAGGCCTCAGGAGCATTGTGGAAGATAATCTTGTGACCATAGGTAACCATCCATCTCGTGATAAAGTTGTCATCATCAGCAGCCAAAGGTCCAACAGTGCCAAACATCCAGGTTTCGCTCAAGAATGCTTGAATGAATTTTCGCTCTCTAAGAATGCCCGTACGAGCTAGCGAAGTTCGACCAGAGATAACAAACACACCTCCATCGACATTGTTTGAAGCGGTGCATTCGAAGTTATGGCGCTCGAGATAGAGACAAGCAATGTAATTAAGCATGCTTCCGAAGAAGCCACCGCTACGGTCGCGAATGACGCGCTTGACTGTACCGACGAAACCAACAGCGGGATCCTCAAACGGAAGGAGTGCAGAGGCGAGGAAGGTTTGTGGCCAGATGACATGGTCATCAGCCAAGCAAATAATAGAGCCACCAAAAGCTCTGGCAATCGCAAATGCGACCTGCACGCGCTTGTTTGCCATAGGAGCAATAATCATCCGGATTGGGATATCAGTGGGATTGTCAAGACTATGGCATACTGCCTGACCCACAGCAGCACTTTCGGCACCAACAGCGCTGACAAGAATCTCGCACGGTCCGTTGTAGATAATGGATTGAATACATCGTTTGAACTCGTCACCATAATCGCCAACGGTTGGGACAATTACACTGACGTTTCTAGGTAGGTTCGAAGGGTTCTTAGGAGCGGGAGCCGGCCTGTAAGTGAGGTAAGAGATGGTATGAACAATAACCTTGAGATACTTGAAGATCAGTAATCCGAAAAAAGTCTTGGTGTAAATGTCAGTAGCTGGGATGTAAGAGTAAGCAGAAAGGATGGCACTCTTAAAGTATACTCCTAAACACGCAAGGATGATAGTAAAGACCGGCAGCCATCGTACGAAAGCTACAATGGAAGCACCTGTGTTATATTCAAAGACCAAAACACGGGAACTTGTATGAAAGATAGCCCAGCAAATACAAAGAATCAAAAAATAGAGGTAACAAGAGTGAAATGAGTAACTTAATGTTTGGTGTAGGTTCTGTAAAATGTCATGAATGGTGGTCCCAAAAAACACGTAAACGAGAGAACCACAGAGGCACCATGAGGCAAAGAGCCCGTAATAGCGGAGAGGAATCTGTGAAAGCTGCAAGTAAAACCGTAGAACTTTTGGAAGGATGAGGTGTACAAGAATGAATGCCGCAATCGCTGGGATCGTGTAGTCCCCACAAGCCGTCGGTAACATGTCCAGCATGTTGTCGAATATTAATGATAGTATTAAGATGAGTAAACCAAGGAAAAGAAAAAATAAAAAGACAAAAGGAAACGCGTATATGTGAAGTGTAGTTGGAGCTATTTTGATGAATTTCAAGAAGCATGATTTGTTGACCAAAGTTCCCCTTATGTACCTACGCATACGATAATGATAGTAACCATTCTGCTATGGCTTACCTGCGATTAAAGAGAACTTGGAGGTATTTTTAGATTTCTGTCAATGAAATCATGTTAGTGACCATCTCGAGATCCTTAAATCGAGTGTGTTGCGAAAGCAAACAAAGAACTTTGTCAAAGATTTGCGAGATCACCTTGTTGGTTGTACTCATAAGTCAGTTGGCATTAAGAAAACCCCAAATTATGGCTAAGCACAAGAATAACGACGTGCTCAACAAAAGGATTTATGAAACCATTTTTAGAACTGCAAGATAAGTCGTAGCACACTTGGGCTATGTGAGGAGCACCTGACCTGCACCCAAGAGAAACTTGTTTCTTTGTTTTCGATCAAGACAAAGACTAAGAACGGTTGAAAATACAAGCTAGCAGATTCAAAACACTAAGATCAATGAAATCGCTTTTTTTCTTTTTCAATTTATTTGAGATTTACTAGGCCGTGAATCCAACAAACATAAGAATTTGCATAAAGAAAGCCATCCCACAGTTAGGATTAATACTAAACATCGCGAATGTCATCGACACACGAAATGTGTGCTCAGTCGTCGTCCAACGAGGTGGAAGAAGCGTAACCTGAACTGATAGCACTGTCATAGTCGTAATCAGGAGATAAGTCCACAGAGTTCAAGACTGCACCTCTCTGTTCGTAGGGTACATTATCGAACAACGTTGTGAATGAAGCTAAGAAGTCATTAATCACAACTTCAGCCTCCTTCTGAGTCAATGTGATATTAATATCAAGACGCTTGACTGTCGTTAATCTCCTTGATCTAGAGGGGAGTCGAGACTGCTCTCGTACTGCAGTGGGAGGAAGTAGTGGAGGAGATTGTGGTGCTATGTAGAATGCATTCCCATTGGAGAGGCAAGGTGCCAATTTCTCGACACCATCACCACCTTTCAAAATAACTAGATAAGATGGCGGAGTCGTGTGAGAGACGAATCTCCTAAACCAGGTGGTTTTGGCTCTCGGAATGTCTGTGAAGGCTTCAATTGTCCAATGTCTAGGTCTGCAGACTCTTTCTCGGGTTTGAAGCAAGGCAGAGAGCATCGCATGAGTATCGCTCGCCCCAAGGACAGTCTCAAACATGGAGACCTTAGGATTCTTTGCAGAAATAGCCAATGCATATGCCTTCAAATCATCTTGACTGCCAGGGACGGATGAGTGTATGTACCCATTACCCAAAACGGTCGTTGAAGTTCGTTTGCTAATACCAAGAAACCTTGTGTGTTTCTCAGTGCGGTTTCCCACTGCTGGCGAGAGCAACCAGGCTTCATATATGATCCATGGAGGTAGCGCTGATACTGCATCTCCGTCTTCACTAGATTATGGTTAACTTTGTCATGCGAGTTTGCAATCAGCAACTACTCACCCATTCGTGGCCAACGGGGACATCAGCGATGCTTTTGTAGAGCCACCAAGTGAGCTCGAAATACTATGGGCCTTCTTTGAAAGTCTCGGCACAGTATTATCATCATCCTTGATGCAAAGTGGCGTGTCTGTACAAAAGGTGGACTCGAGTTTGGTGGGGATCGTTGTGTTACTGGCCCGGAGGTTGATTGATAGCAGCTCATTCTTACGCAAGTTGCTCAAAATCCTCTTGATGCTCCCTTTTAATGCTGTAAGGTCACTTTTTTGTTCGGTAGATAAGACTTGACTAATGTGAAGTCAAGGTTAGTCGGATAAAATCGACAAACAGATTTCATACAAATTCTTTTACATACCTCTTTCCAGTCAACTGTAGCACAGCTAAGCTGATCAAACTGTACAAGATCTCAATCTGCATTTGCATGTCATCAAACTCATTCGATAAGGACTTCCATATATCTTTCCCAATGGCAAGCTCGAACCGCTCCCAATAAAAACACTTTCCAGGACATTTATCATCGTCATGATTCTCCTGATTCGTTGGCAGTTCTTCTGAATTGCCTTTAGCTTTGTGCAATGCTGAGGCAATATTTCGCAACTTGTCAACGTAGGATCTTAGCATGGAACCGAATATCTTGTCAAATTCGTTCCACTTGATCAAGATATCATGATCCTGAATATTTTGTCCAATTCCCCTCAGAAGAAAAGATAGTCGACCGAATCCTTCTGAAGCGTCTTTCCCACGGTGGTCCCGAGGACCGCCAAGTCCCCAGAAGCTGGACGAGACCGAAACGCACTCGTCAGCTATAGCGAGAATCTGCGAACTGTTCGCGAAGGTACAAGTCATTGTGACTGTTTGATAAAGCGGATTGATGAAGGAAGAAGGATGTGGAGATCTAAATACGGAGATATGCGGGGATTTAACAACTATATCATGCTCAAATATACTTTGGACTGCGTGCTTTTCATCAGTAATCTAATAGAGTTCCCATTAGGTAGTATATCAAGCGAAGTCCTGCAGTATATAGCCGTTACGCCTTGTGTTATTCGCCTATGCTAACACAGATGACTAAACGATGGTCGATGCATACATTATTCCTGGATACTACCAATTGATGAGGAGAGAAAAAGCCAAACCATGCATCATGCGAACATGAAGCAAAGTATCAAGACTGTGTAATACTTAGCTACGGCATTTGAAATCCAGACAAATACAGCAAGGCTGTAGTGCGTTGACGCCTGAATAAGGCTGAGGTGTAGAATCAACTTTTACTTAATCACACATTCTTCTTCGGGAGTTTGTGATACATTTCGTCTACATATGGCTGTTTACTGGCGTATATATAGGCTTATCATCGCCCTATATCGGATAAAACTCATAAAGCTATCAATATTACACCGATCCGAAAGGTGAGGCGTCTACGCTGGGGTAAACCAGAGTCCGGGCATCACTTACGTTGTCGATAGATTGCCAATGAAGAAATAAGGCTAGGAACCCCGCATTGTTAGCACCTGTATGTCCGTTGTGCATAAATTTATCCAGAAACCAGATTGGCAATTCTTACATAGAGTAAGCAGTGTGATTTTCAACAGTAAACGGGGATGGTTGTTGTCATTCTGGATAAGTCTGCAAGGATTTGAATATTGGGCGCTATGATTGGGAAGGTATTCCAAACTCTTATCGTGAATCTTACTTCCCATGCATTTTGTCATCCGTCAAACACACCTCTCAGGTGGTTGTTGAGTAGTTTCAAGGAATGTTGGTCTATTTAAAAGATGAACAAGTTGGTTACAGTCCAAAGACTAACATAAACAAGGCAAAATGATTGAAGGTTACCCCAAACTTTCAATTGAGATAAGCGATCCCCGCAAGTCATACACAACAAATAAGAGGATCTCCTGAGCAATCTTTCCCAAGTGCGTAAATGATCCCCGCTTTAGAAGTACACCTGTTCCTTCATGCAGTACATTCTCTACTGCACGTACTCTAGAGATCCAGGTCATATGGTTTGCTCTCCGTGGAGGAAATACTTTCCTTGGTGCTCATGGAAAGATCGAAGATACCCATCACCCAACAGACCGTATCACCAAAGCCGGCGCTCTCTGAAAAACTCTTTATGAAGCCTCTGTACCACTACGATTGATCAGGCGCATGTAAGCACCAGTAAATTACGAATTGTTGCGCAGAACACATCTGCGATTTCCGCCCTTACTCAAGCCAATCCACTTAAAACATGGTGGCACAAAAGTGCAATATTGCCCCGCTGCCTATGTGATAGCTTTAGGCAATCCTTCGAAGACAAAGCCATTGGCATAGGAGACTCGAACTATCCTTATCACAGCTTTTCTTGAGGCAGACTCAGCACCAGCCCTTTTGCTCTTGACAAGGAATACAGCACAAGTAATGTTGAGAAGATCAAGAAGAGAATAGAGGACAGCGAATTGGGACATATGAACATCACAGTTCGAAGTTCTCCAGATACAATAATTTCAATTCCTGAAGTGGGGGCATGAGTAAACATACTCCAAGTCTCTTTTAAGCCTTACATTTCGCCCATCTTCAGCATCTGAAAGGCCTCCTCAGCTCTATCAACATATGCGGACAATACCAGACCTCATTTCCTCAGAATATGAGTGTGAAAATGAGAGCTTCTTAATTTCACTCAACTACCGGATTAGGCACCACACCATGAAGTAGTATATAGATAGCTACAGAGTAGAATTCTGCTCCCTTCTCCTTCAATCAATTTGGTACCCTCATCCTGCCGCCCACACATCGTGACAAAATTCTTGTCAGGTGCGGCTGCGTCTGGGCAGATGTCTCAATTACGCCACAATCCTCATAATCAAAATTTTCCACATACTCCGCTTGCAATGGAATGCATATTCAAATTCAATCGATGTTAACCACGTCAGGTGCCAAAGGGCCGGTACATACCTTACACTCGAAGGATGGCGATCTAGATGATTCCGCCAAACCAAATTTCAAGCCTTTGTCAAGAATGCCATTGCATTGTGAAATTTTCGAAATCACGACCCAACGGTACCTCCAAAACGAGTTTCGTTAAGCTTCTTTTTATTTTCGCTGTATCTCTGCATTCCACATTTTCTAAGTTCCCAAAATATCATTCTTTGACTTTTTCCATACTATTGAATATTCTATGCTAGACGAAGAATGTTCGAAACAATATAGTGTCCTGCGGCTGGGTTTGAGACCGTCACTGGGGATATTTTGCCTCTGGCAAAATATTTAAATACGGAACACTTGACTCCCACTTTGACTGAAGAAAAACATTCTGATACAACCTCTATCTCTCCGCTATCCCTACCAAGTCCTTACTATCAACAGCACAGAACTTCAAGATGAGAAGCCTCATATTATTATTCTTCCTTGCTTTGGTGTCTGCATCACCAACCGGTAATGGCAAAGGTAAGTACTTTCCAATCACTGTCTTCAATCTAACATCATATCAGCCGCACTTCAACCACGAAACACCTACACCCTCCTCGACATAATCTCTGTAGCTCACGGAGCCTTCCTCGATTTCAATCCCAACGCGGCCCTTTACTCCGTACAGGCACTCCCCGAATTTCCCTCGGACTCAGGCATAGTGTCATACAACGCCCTAACGAACATCACATGCAAAGCAATCGACAGCATAACCGGCGACTCTCTATATATGACTATTACATCAACCTCCGGTTTCGACGATATCTCGAATGCAGGCCCGGAGTCAAACTTTGGTGCCCCATTGACTTGGCCCGTCACAGTGGACATCTCCGATGCCGTGAAATCGATCATGACTCTCTCAAAGGGCGGCTTTTTCAAGAGTGCTACTCTCCTCAGGCCAATAACTCCTACTTTGCCGTTAAATACACAACAGACGATGTGGCAGTTTGATCTCGGTACCGGGGTGGTATGCTCAATTACTATCCCCACCTTTAGTGTTAGGTGCGTTTAGCTGCGCAGAAGTGAGGTCAGGTCATGAAACTGGAGGTGATTTGGTGATGGTTAGCGAGAGCCAACATAATGGAAGGAGTGGGATACGATTAATTGGCTAAAGCGGTCCATAGTATGTTATACAGCTGCTCTTGTTATCTATATTGTTTACAGGTGCTTTGTGTATCTCTTCGTTAGTAACAGTTTCTTATGACCTTAAAGCTAATGCAAGCTTATGACGAAGTGTCTTACCGGCAATCAGACATGTGTCGTAGATGCAAAGTATCATATTTTACCGTACTGCAGTGATGGCAAGCTGCGACAGTCACGTAGGCAAATGCTCCTACTAAGACATAAGGCGCTTCTAGTCTAACTCAGAATAAATCAGCTCATCGACGAGTCCAAAATAGCTATATGTGTCTTCGTATTGTCGGCACGCAAGAGGGGTAGGCAGAGAGCAATTTCAGACTATATGTAGAGAGAATTCATACACCATCATCAGAAATGAGGGTATCATCCTACTATCTCAGAATCATAACGAAGATTCCCTAAATTTCTGTATCACCGCCTCGAGCTCTTTCAATATCGCCTCCTTTATGATCTCATCAGCCCAACATATTGCAACCGAGTCGCGAACGGGAATTGTCATATCTTCATCCTGAAATTTACACATCTTTGTCAGAAGCATATTGTGCAAGATCCACAAGCCATCCATATAAGCAGGATCGTCACTTGCAATTGAGATTCTAACCCCCGGCATCGTACAAAGCCCGGATGCGGGAGAAGATCCCGTTGATAGGTTCGGCCCGCATATATGCCCAGGGGCATATGGTCATCCCGACGCTTTTTCTCGGATCATCTGCATAAGTTTGGGTTCCTCGGCCGCGTTGAGTCCATGGTCAATACGCTCTCCACCTGTCCTGCCCATAGTGCAGACAACCTGACGGATGTGCTCGTGGGTGTCTTTCTGCACAACATCGCAGGGACAGGTCAAATGAAAGCCATCTGCACGGGCACGACAGAATATACCGTTAAATAAGGATGGAGGACGGTCCAATTTGTTTGAATCAAGGCCAATGGCTACGATCATATCGCGATATGGAAGGGCTATCTGATAATGCTCCATAGCGGATTCGGGTGACAGATCGCGCAGCATGCACATAGTCCACTGCGACTCTACCTATTGATCTTTATGTTAGTCAAATCTCCTTATGGACCTGGGAATGTTCAGATTATACATTTTCTCGGCGGAATTCTGCGCTCTTCGGAATCCCCCATCATAGTCTCCCACGAAACACCACGGCGAGTATGACCTTTTGGATCAAAGAAAGGCTCGCAATATCTGACATTCATCTTTGCTGCACGTTCAAAATAATTCCTGGCGAGGTCGTAGAAGTCCTGTTCTGTCACCAAGACTTCGAAATCGCCATAGTAAGCCTCGAAGAAAGTGAAGCCCACAACTACGGCAGCAAAATTGTCACGGGCTGTGGCCGTATGGCCTCGTAAGAAGCCCTCAAATGTTCAAGCGAGGTGTATACTGCACCTGTACGCTCTAATCTGAGGGTAATACTATTTCTCTGAGCCAGCGTCCAGTGAAACTGGAGCGTGAGTGCGCCTTCGATGTGCACATGCAGTTCTACTTTGGGTAATGCTGATATGAACGCATCAGGGTCACGCATCCAGTCTTGCCGTGAAATCTTGTCGAGCCTTAACAGACAGCGCTTTCTCGGGATCGTTATCATCCATGTCTTCGTAATCCAGAACGAAGGACGTTGATTGACAGAGAAAGACGTCACTCTTTCAGAGTATTGTGTCGGCAATAGATTTGAATAATTCCAGAAGTAAAGAAGAAATTTACAGCATCCATAAGGCCATGCCTTGGTCTTTCAAAGGCTCGCATAGTTATAAGATTTATTGAAATCATACCAAAAGGGACCGTCAGCTAACCCTGGGACTGTGGGAAAGTGGTTCACTATAGATATGAAATGGCCCAGTGTATGAAATGGTGGCACGGCCCTGTATTCGCCCCACACCCAGTATTAGGTGGGGTTGTGGCCTGAATACAGTAGGTTTTCAATGATAACTTCAATTTACGAGCTACTAAACTGGAGCTATTATTCAGATCAGTAAGAATATATGTGGAGCTTATATAGCTTTTATCTATAGCAAGTACGTGTCTATTGAACAGTTTGTAGGCGAATAAAAGCAGTAAAGACGTGTGGATATATATGAATGGATTCTTAGAACAAGTGTATTCGTTGTAAAATTAGTGGATCTGTTAACATAACGACTGCTAATCTGAATCAGATCCAGTGTCATTCTCGGAGACAGTGGAAAACTCAACTCCAGAATCAGGCCACCTAACAGTAGTATTGAATGTCTTGCGTAGCTTCATTGTGGCTTTCACCACAGACTCAATGCGTGCCTCGTATTGAGATTTTCGATTACCTTCTACTATCACTTTCTCTAGAAGTCTCTTGCTTTCTTCCTTGTTGTCCTTTTTGAGATGTAAAAGTGCTTCACGATAAAGACAACCTTGGAGGAAAGGCTTAGGCAAGCTACCCCAATACGAGGAATTATAAAGAGAGGACTTGATAGAAGCAAGCACTTCCAGTGCCTCATCTGAAGATCCCTGCCGCTTCAGAGCATCGACAAAGCCCATCATCAAGGAATGGTCGTAACAATATGATCGATGAATATCTGACTGGCATAGATGTTTGAGCTTCATCATCTCACGATACCCTTCCATCACCTGATCTGTCATATATTGGTGAAGAAGTGCGTCAGCTATGGGTATCTACTGTTAAACTTAGCGATCTCATTTCAAAAACTCATTTTCTAGCCTCAATTCCATTCTCAACATCTTCAAAAACCATTGGTAGCTCTTTTGAAGCTTATCTGACGCGAAAGATGCGTCCTCCAGAATCTGATACCCGGAGAAGAGGGTCCGAAGATCGTGCATCGAGATTGTCTCTATTTTCGAAATAATAGATAGAACAAGTCGTTCGCCAACAGTATGTCGGCATTTTCGGGAAAGACAACCAGAAAGTGCCATAGTCACCATAAGACCTGCCAGGCTATCTTCAAGGCAAGTAGTGCCTTCTTCTAGAAGCTGAAATGCAAGTTTTTCAACCAAATCGATACTGAGTCGAGCAAGGTTGTCCATCAACGTAAAGAAAATATCCTCCTGGCACTCAATCGATAGATGCCTGCATCCCTCAATGATCCAAAGTATGATTGTCTTGGCAGAACTGATGTCACTTTGCTTTGACAGTGTTCTCCCGTGATAATACCACGCGAGAGGGAAGATAGTCTGCCGGTCTTCGTCCAATAAGTTTCTGCTGTCTTTTATAACCGCCAATACAAGCTGCTCGGCAGCGACCCTTTCGCCATGGTCTTACAGTCTTTCGCAGTTGAAGATGATTATGCGCAACACGCGACCATAGGAATGCTTCGACAACATCCTTGCAAAACTAACAAATTCGAGTGTAAGTGCTATAGTTGAAGCGATATCGGTGTGATGGATTACTCCGTTGAAACATTGAACCAGTTCGTTCAACACTTGCTCCTGAATACCACTTGACAACTTTGTGCTTGCCTCAATACCGCGATATATACGCGTTATCACCAAATTCACGGAGCTTTTCTCTTTTTGCTGCTCCAACAAAGATAGTAACCCTCTAATGATGGTCGAAAAATGTTTGCTCTCTTCTCCAAATCCCGCTTCAGTCCTCTCCATGCGCTCCTGTATACGTTGTAAGGGCCAAATTGACCGGAAATCACCGAACCTTTTACGTTCATTGATGTTGGTCCTTTCGGGATCTGGAAGGGTAGAAGGTTGCTCAAATAAATAGTCATGACTTTTTCTAAGATCTGTTTCTTCGTTCTGGACGTTTTGACCAGACTGGCCCTATCGATCTACTGCTGAGTTTGGTTCCAGCAAATCAACCTTGGAGATGCTACTTTGTGCTTCTGGTGCGTGGGAGGTATTGATAACACTGCAGGACTTCCGTTGAAGGTTTTGATCCAAGCTGTGGAGGTTATGACTGCTAGGAATCGGGTCGTTCAATGGTGAAATAGTAGATTTGAGAGTAGAACCGAAGTAGGCTCCTGTGGAAGGTATATTTGACAGTGATGAAATGGTCGGATCGTTCAGGGTATCTTCCATATCGGGATTCGTGTGAGATGGCACACCGAGAGCGAATGAGTAATGATTCCCAAACCACGAATCATTTTGATCGTTCGTCTTGTTGCTAGCACCACAATTGCGAGTTGGATCACAGGGTACTTCTGTCTCTTCAAACGAGTACTGGCTTTCCGGGAAGGTAGTATCTCTGGGCGTGAAAACCGTTGTATCAGAAAAGTCTACACCTCTCTTAACAATTTCAATTTCTGCAATAGTGTACTGGAAAGACTCACTGCCTGAGTTTGCACGGAGTCTAAGCTATTCGCCTCCTTAGGATTGTCTTTCAGGAAACGGTCAAGCTTGTGTGACAGGTCTTCGGAAGTCTCTCGACCTCGACGTCTAAATCCTGTTTTCTTTCCGTTTTCTTCGCGTCGCATTCGATACTTGATCATTCCACGTTTCTTCTCTGAAGAAACGTTATATTTAATTCCCCAAGCCTTCAGCCGTAGCTCCAATTGTCTCTTGCTAGTTAAGATGTTAGCAATTAGAAGCAAAACAGGATCATCAGTTTTACCTTATGGGGAATGGGGGGTCCCTTCCACAAAGATAATTCTTGATTGCAAGAGCTCCCAAATTCTTCTCCCGGACTAATTTGGTGATTTCAGGTTTCAACTCTTCCCCATCACGCTTGAGATACTTGCACTCGGCCTTCTGATATTATTAGGGTTACTTGAAATGCGCGATGATCCCGCCGCACATGTTTGACTCGGAAGTGCTACATTGTTCGCTTGTCGGGGAGCGATGGAGATAGGGTTCCGCTGCGCCATATCTGTGTCTTGGAGAGAAAACGTGGTGTGAAGGATGAGGAAGGCAGAATGTGATGAATAAAGTGTATGGCGTCCACAACCGAGATATATATATCCATATACATTTGCTGTGTACTTCAAGGCTATGAGTAGGTCCCTCCAACTTGTATCTCCGTCAACACCAACGGTGCTTTTGTTGTAGGCGATATTAATATGTGTGTATGTGTATCGCATCGCCGTGCATAATTTCTTTCGACGGTGCTTTTGTCGACAGATTTGATCCGACAACCTATGAAACATTATGCATGTTGTTGTCGCTGTCGGCCTCAGAACCAAGGCAACAGCGGTGCTTTTGTCAGCCAATAAGAATCGCGATATGTCTTCCCAACCATAGCCTATCTTGCGTGAATGCTCGAGGCAGCATGAAACACCGCCGAAAGCCGCTAAATATAGGTATCGCAAGCACTAAAAACGTGACTTATTCTATAGAATCATCAGGTCATGTGCATTCCCAAGAGAGCCTTTCTCTCTGTGCGATAAGCAGATCCTACAGGTATGAAGGCACGACTCCACTCCTCGCCGTGATCTAATCCCACGTGTGGCAACAGATAGAGACTCAGGCATTGCCAACTTACCCTTTCGACTGAATTGAGGTCACATGATCTTCAATGGGATGGCAAGGCGTCGGGGAAAGTCAAGGGATGATGAAGGCGTAGGCACGGCACTTAGATTGCCATGCGGAGACTCGCGAAAGTAACTGCGAAAGTACTAGATTCCCGAGATACTGGCCCCCCACCCCCGCATCGCATCGCCCCACTTGACGAACTTCATCTTGATCTCGCGACATACGACAAGACATATGCGCATAGACTGAAAATTAAGACTACATATATGGACGTCCACGCATCGATTCAATTAGAATGTACTTGAGCTCGCCATGTCCATCTCAGAGCCGTTAGCTTCGCCGAGGACAGAGCACGAGGTCAACATAGTACGGTACAAGGAAAGAGTTTGGGCGGCAAGCATGGAGACATGACTGGAGATATAAGACGACGGAACACTGGATTACAGAAATCCCAATTCTCCTGTTCATAATTTCCATCTCCCTATTTCACCTCATACACTGAAAGATGTTCGCTCTCACACGTAAGACAATTGCACGCTCTCTCCTTTCTACCTACCACGTCAGGGCATTTGCGCGGAATCTCTCTTCACAGCCCATCAGCGTACCCGTTTCAGCAGAAGAAGTCCGCACGGCCTCGCTCACGTGGCAAAACCTGGAGCTCGCCACTAGAGCACTTCATCGGGATGGGCTCGTCGTTCTCGAGAATGTTATTGAGCACGCCCGTCTAGACGCATTAAACGCGAAGATGGTAGCAGATGCAGCAACACTGCAAGCTGCAGGCGATGGAAGTCCTTATAATTACCATAAAGGGTATGCATACTCCCCGACATCGATTGTAATCATATATCATATGGCGACATCAGTAATCTAAGATATAACCTGCTAAACCGGAAAATCATACAGGAACATCCAACAAGATCCCCCCTTAACTGCCGCTTTCTTTGATCCTAGCATCATCATCAATCCACTCGCAACTCAAGTCACGACTTCAGTCCTGGGACCTAAACCGCGCCTCACCTTCGTCTCAGGCAATAGTGCCCTCCCGCCTACACCAGACGCCCCTCCGAGGTCGCAACCCGTACACTCGGACGCCGACTTCGCGCACCCAGAATGTCCATTTGCACTCGTTGTCAACGTGCCGCTGGTAGACATGGATGCGCAGAATGGGAGCACCGAAGTGTGGCTGGGTAGCCACGTCGAAGCATCACTGGCGGCACAAGAGGGAAGACACGGGGAGCGTGCGAGTGGGCGAATTCGAGAGGAGTTGTTAGAGCGACGTAGGGCTGAGAGGCCACCGTGTCAAGCTGAAGTTAGGAAGGGGAGTATTGTGATCAGAGATTTGAGGCTATGGCATGCTGGCAAGCCGAACTTCTCGAGCGATGTTCGGGTTATGCTTGCTATGATCCACTTTGCACCCTGGTTCAGGTAGGTTGATGGATATATCTTGTAGAATTGTGCTAATCTTCGATAGAAATGCGATGGAGATCAATGTTTCGGCGGATTTGAAGCAGGGTTTGAAGGATCATGGTCGTGGTCTGCAGATTCAAGCGAATTTTATGCCGGATCTGGCGGTCCAAGACAGCTATCTCAAGGGGAAGTTTGGGAATGCTTATAATTTTGATCAGAACGAACCGTTGGAAGGGCTCTTCTAATGAGAATCATTTAGGTAGTTATCTTGTGTGGCAATTGACTATTTTAGATCAAGCCAACGACCATGACTTTTCTAAATCCTCGATGATGCATGCAACAGGCCAAGCTGTCGGGCCACCGAAATCTAGTAACATGCTCTTCAGCGTGTCTCTTTGATTGACATTCACTAGGTATCTCCCGCCTATATGATGTCAGTGTTGGCTTAAAAGCCTTTTTCTAAAAAAATTTAAGCAAAGGCCAGGTATCTTGAATCAGGATGTGCTCACAAAAGGCTATCGGTCCAAAAGCATTAACTCGAGCTGCCAGGTTGTCATTAGTGTACGAAATACCGCAAATTGTGATTGCCCGGTCTAGGACAATATGCTGAGAAGTTGGCGCAGTCGGATTGTGTATTTCCAGAAGCATCTCAGCGATTGCACCATACTGCTGTGCGGCAACTATCTCTCTCAGCCTCAAAGATGTCAAAAGGATGAGGCGACTTACCATGCCAGGGTTGCAGGTACCAAAATGACGGAAAAGGGTTGTTTGTCTTGGGAGCGGTTGAATAAGGCTCAAATGTCGATGGTAGACGCTTTCTCCAATTTACCAGCTCTGAACTCAAATGGTTCCAAGTCTGATGAGTCTTGATTGTTGAACTCGAGGTGCTGAAGCAGTAGTTGATGATTTTTGCAAGTACGTGACTGATGATGTTGGCTCGCATACTATCTGAATAGTCATCGGCAGCATCGAAAGAGCATGGGATTCCTATCCTCGCGGCACGCTGACATTCAAGAGAGACTGTAATCTCCTCACGGAGATAGTTCCAGAAACCAGCCTGACTAATTCCATTGACAGTCATGTCGATAGGCTCTTTTGTGGAGAATACATATGCGCCAAGAAGATGCTGTTGTTTTTCTCGAGAATCCCCTGCATGTTCAGCAAATGAAGTCTTTGCGTCAGGGCACAACATAAAAATAAAATGTTCGTACCTGTCAGAATCTCGTAAGATCTCAATAGACAAGTAGCAGCCAGATAATCTCCTTGCAATCCTAATCGCTCGGACCTGATAATTTCAAGAAGATCTTCCACACAAGCGGCATGAAAAGCCTCACCAAATCCCATCATTAGACCTGATATCTTGCTTTTGTGGTAGGCTGCGAACGCAATTAGTGCTTTGAACAGCACAGCATTGTGCAGAGCATGCAGGGGCACGATTTTCCCGAACGTGCTTTCGGAGTCGCATAAATCATACCAAGGTGCAAGAACATCGATATAATGACAGAATAGAGCCGTAATGTATGGATCTCTTAACGCCACTTCTGGATCCGAATAGACCAGGGTGTTCAGAGCCTCGCTATTGGGTATATGTTGCGTCACCTTAGGTTGTAAGTCTTGAAGCGATGAGTCCGTAGAGCATCTGTGACTGCCGTTGCGCTTTGTACTGGTGCCGAGGTGTGGAGACAATTGGAAAGACTCTGGATTAGAAGTATGGACAACAAACCTGAGCTCTTCAGTCAATCTGTGGCACGACCTGCCTCCTTTAGTACAGTTCCGGCAAATCGGCAGTTGACCATCGCCTTTCAATATTTAGCCAGGTACATAGTGCAGAACACCCTGGAACAGTTACATTTTACCTTGCGACGACGACAGGTGATGCTGGAACATTCGTTATTCGTTTCTCATCATCTCAGTAAGCAGGTACGGATACTAACCAAGCTATCGTTCAGTGGTAAGCGGTGTTTAGTTAAGTCCTTAGGAATCAAATACCTACAGCTAGCCGACACAGTTCTTGGCATGTTTTGAAGGAGATGAAGATTTTAGGAACAATGTCCGTTGTTCATCCTCCAATCTCAGTATGAATCTGGACGAAGTAAAATCACTGTATGAAGCAAATGTGATGAGATGATTGATATTGACGAGAAGTAACATAATTCACCGAACCAGATACCCGGAGCGAGCCTCGGGAACTTGGTTGCTTTGGCTTTAGCGCATTCGCCGAATCCCCTCACGACACTGCACATCAATGGAGCCAAGAGACAAATGGACGACATCAAGTCTTAACGTCGTAGGTGCTGCGGATACGATAAGAATTTCAGTTACCGAGATATGACGTATAATAAGCAGCTTGCATTCTCGCATGATTCTTTCGCTTAGTTATTTGGATCATTTTCCTTAGCATTAGCAACACTGAGCATCTCTTGGCATATTATATCTGTTGATGATAAAATTCAACAGATGGATTAAGGGGATATTTTACAAATCACTTTGTTAAAATCAGAATGATTACAAGAACCAGTATCATGCGGCAAGGTACAGTTATCATGCGTTAGAACTCTCTGTATGAACTCATTGGTTCCTCCTCTCTATCTTTATTCTTGTAAACCACAATGGTCAAAGCAAATACTCTCATGATAACCTTGATATAGTACCCATGAAATCTGACTACCCTAGTCGAATAAAATATTGAGTAAGGAAAGATACCACATGTATGTGAACGGCTGCGCCCTAATGCGTTCTGCTGACGTGCCAAGCCATGAGCCCCGATCCTGTATCCTTTATCTCAATCGAAGATATCAAATAAACAGCCATAAACGAAATTAAATCTGCTGGTATCATCACTTCTCTTAAGCTAAGCATCGTCATGTCATTATCCCCACCCGGAAAGAAATATCGAGCTCAACCAGAATCAAAATGTTATATCCGAAAACATATGCCATGACCAAAACGTCGAACATAAAGTCTCCCGAAGAGCTGAGATACTATATAGTATCTTGGAGAAATCTTCATTTCATTCGACCTTTTCAATCATCTTTACAAGACCTTAGACAAAGAACTTGACTTCATTACTTGATGAACAACATCGTTCCTAGCCACCATGAACTCAACAGCCACAATGCGTGGCGTCATATACGCCGGGGTCCCATTCAACATGACAGTTCAGGACTTACCCGTTCCAACTATCCAAACACCAAACGATGCCATTGTAAAAATCACAACTTCGGCTCTCTGTGGCTCTGATTTGCACGTATATCGTGGCGTGCAAGGTGGAACCCCGCCGTGGAACATGGGACACGAAGCAATTGGTTATATCTCAGAAATAGGCAGTGGTGTTTCGTCGTTGAGTGTTGGAGACTATGTTATCATACCTGATACGGTAGCCCATGGACACTTTCAATCGGAGGTCGAAAGCTTGAACTTTTTTGGAAATGGACTTGAATTGACCCAAGGACTGCAGTGTGAGTATCTCAAACCACGAAGATTCTGTCTCATCTTTTTCCCACTCTTGGTTTCGATACTAACTGAATGTGACATGAAGCCGAATATGCACTGGTTCCATTAGCAGATGACAGTCTCATGCCCATTCCGTTGACCAAGAACACGACAAATACAACCATCGAACAAGACTATCTGACTATTTCCGATATCTTTGGAACAGCCTGGACAGCCATTGACTGGTCGAACTTCGAGGCCGGAGACACTGTCGCTGTATTCGGAGCCGGCCCCGTCGGTCTGCTCGCTGCCTACTCCGCAATTCTCCGCGGCGCATCTGCGGTTTACTCAATTGACCATGTCGCCGACCGCCTCAGCCTCGCTGCCTCTATCGGAGCCATCCCCATCAACTTCCTTGAAAGCGACCCAGTAAGCCAGATCCTCGCCTACGAACCCAATGGCGTGATGCGCGCTGTCGACTGCGTAGGATTTGAGGCCCTCAACGCGTCGCTTCAACACCAAGAGAATGTCATCTTGCAAAACATGGTAGCTGTCGCACACCAAGGTGCTGGACTCGCCCAGATCGGTGTATTTTCTGCGCAGGAGAGCTCTGCTGGTGCACCACTTGGAAGTACTCTTTCCGGTAACGTCACTTTCAATGTGGGTGACTTTTTTATTAAGAACTTAAGCTTCAAGAGCGGTGCAGTGGATCCGAAGCTGGTTGCTCCACAGCTTATTGATCTCATCGCTAGCGGAAAGGCAAAGCCGAGTTTCATTGGTTCTGCAGAGATTGGAATTGAGCAGGTTCCGGAGTACTATGAGAGATTCAACAATCAGGAGGAAATCAAAGTGTACATTCACTTCGATTGAGAAGTACAATTCTTGAAGTGAGGGAGTGGAGGTGGGGTGCCTTTTAGATTGATAGAAAGCTACCAAGTTCTACATATGTAGAAAACTCGTACCTTTCAATATGAAAATTTATGGCCAGCAACCATGTTTAATAATTGAAGATAGGAAAACATACAGTTTCTCAAGTCATTACTTTCCATTCCCTACCTTATGCTTTTCCATCATCCCCACCTAATTTTGAACATTCACAAGCCTTATGCTATGAAACTGCCTGCTATATAATCTAGATAATATAGATCAATGAAATCTATACTATAAGCAGGATCTTGATGGAGGCCTCCCGCATATCATCAAACCCTTGAGGGTAAGACCAGGTTCGTTCGAAATGACAGGGAATCCTCAAATACTTTGGTGCGATTCTAATACATTATATCACAGTGGTCTCCATATTTATTCGTCCTCGTCGTCTTCATCGTCCTCACCCTGAACGCCCTGATCATCCTTTAAACGAATTCAATATTGACATTTTTCCATTGAACCCCACTTAAAATGCCGTCCACCCTTGAAATTACATGCCAAACATTCTCGTTCATTGTCATAATGTCAAGCCCTTGAGCCTAAATGGCCCGTGTCCTGGAACCACAAACACACATCTTCAAACACACTACCCTTCCCTCTCGGCCACGGCGCTAGCTCAAAAATATTCAGGATCTAAGTAACTTCTGAGATATAAGTTCCTCGGCGCTGTGACATCTAAAAATCCCTGCATGCTCGAATCAGTCGCCGATACCTCTATTAATAGTATTGTTCGGCCTATTAGTATTTAGATTCGATAGTCCAAAGTTGAGTCATTATAATCTATGCTCTATGGAGTACTTGCCGGTAATTGAGTGTTCAGCTCTGTCTGCTATTTCGTGCTGTCGAATCTCTAACGACTATAGTTGGGGTCCAAAAGTTAAACAGTTATATACATGCATAGGAGTGAGCCCCCGTACATGAGGTATCTTGCACTTCATCCTTAGCAGTCTCCCGAGTTTGGTGCATGTAGCATACACTTTATCATCATCCTCTTAAAACTGCTGTTGCCTTACCTATTTCAATCCTTGATGAACTTTATATTATCAGCATCAGAATATACATCCACATTTCTTCCTGTACTGTAAGAAACGCTGTTGTGTCTTTGATCTTTTATATAGAAGTTGCTTTATGTAATGGGTCTGGTTCTGGCATCTAGTAGATTTGCTAGGTGTAGACATAGGGATAGTAATTATTATACGACAGGCAATGATATAAGATACTTGTTGGGAACGTAAATAGGACAATGAATATAACGTACTCTCAGTGTGACGTAGCTGTCTGATATGCCGCAATTTCTAAAATCGTCTTAATGATAACGAGATACGCATGCTTTGCCACTTTGTAAATAAGCGTCATGAAATCTCGCTTTTTGATATCATCCCCTATTGCAAGTACAAAGTCATTCGATGGTGCCACGTTTGACACGTTCGACTTAAGATGCTTAGTTTGTTCCTAGTGTTGCTCACGGGAGAATGGCATCCAATGATCTTCTAAGCCTCTCCGCCGCTCTAAGACATCATCCCGAAGGAGAATATATTGACCATGAATACCTCCCGGGCCAAGACCGCCTACAATATATGCGCTAAGCAGGGGCATAATTAATTTACCATTCAATCGAATTCATAGTTTTAGCTTCAATCCATGCGTCTTCGCTTCTCCGATTTCTTGCCGTGTCGTTGAAAACGTTATCATGTCTCGGAGATTTCCTGGCTCTCGATGTTAAAATAAGCTTTATGCTCTATCCTTGCAATACGAGTCCAAGGATGTAATACGAGTACGTTGACTAAGTTACGTAACTTCTTCAAAGAACTCAGCTCAAAACAATGATATGACCTTCATCTATTCCTAGAGTAGATAGTTTAAATTAAAAAGTATCAGATGTCCAAGCAACTAGACAAAATCATTAATTACTCACTTTTTCGTATGTACTAAGAGGCCAATAAAGGTTGTGCTAACTTTCGAAAGTTAGACATTCCTTAAGTCTTACATTTTTATTTCATCACTTGGTAGGTAGACTCCATCGTAACGCAACAACTTTAGACAGTCTAACAGATTTGACTTTGGCTTGATGATTCTTCCCGAGTCAGAAAGATGAATCCAAAAGTCTGCGTTCTCTTCGAAATGTTCTTCTGATAATTTCTTCGGCAGCGGGGATTCTCGAACTCTCTTATTCAATCTTCTGCCTGGATATCCCAATCGGTTCAACAAGGCCGTCATGGTTCGTTGACGTCATTTAGTGTAAAGATACCACGGTGGGGTAAGTTGATCATGAAATGAGCGCAATGATAGAATTAACGGATTCGCATCAGACAAGTAATAGTAAATATTCAAAAATCGTATTCAATCGCTGAGTGTTCTACAACAAAATCAAAGATAAAACTCCTGACGCTAAATTCATTCCACATGCAATGCACCAACGATAAACCGCTTATCGACCGTCCCTTCCAATCTGATATCTCCCATCTCCAATCCCCATCCTGTCAACACCATTCCACCAATGACACTATCCTTAGTTCTTATTCTTGTCCGCCTGGAAAGCGAGGTCTCCAAAAGAGAGCTGGCGGTTCAATCTCAACCAACGAGGGAGATAATCCAGCTTCTTGTTCTCTTGGACATCGACAAACTCCCATCTAGAAGGAGCAATGAAAGTACCGAAGGTATCACTCTCAGGAGGAGTCTTGGTAGACCAAGCCTCAACTCCCTCAACACCAGTCCAGTGTGGGTCCTCGCCGAATTCATCAATGACTTGTCCGACAAGTTCCGAGTAATCCTCAGACTCATCATTGCCCCAGCCAGACTGGCGGCCGTAGATGCGCTTCATAAGCTCAAGCTGCTTGAGAGCCTCCTGAGAAGCGATCTCCTCGTTCATCAACTCATCTGGGTCGCCAGACACTTCTGTACGGAGAATTTCCTCGTGGATAGCCATGGCGTCACTGTAACGACCAGCAGCCACGTACAGAGTAGAAAGGAGGTTGAGTAGATCGATAGTAACCTTGTCCAAGAGACCCCAGGTACGTCGGAGGTTGTAGCACATGCTCTCACACAGAGCAATAGCACCAGCAATTTTGTTGCGCACGAAGCGAACCTCCACAAGACGACGCCCCACCGAGATAATAGTGGTCGCGGACCAAGAAGCTTGGAGTTGGCGGGAGTTCCAAAGCTGAGTAAGAAGCCACTGTAGTAATTTGTTAGCAGGGGGTCTAAGGAACGGTGATATAAACAAACGGCTTACCTCCAAATCAGAGTAGTTCTTCTGCTCGCCCATGAGACGAACAAGGTTGTTAAGCTCAGAAGCCTGAAGCGTAACCAAATCAATATCCAAAGTCTTACAAGCGGCCAAAGTCTCGCGCAAGACGACCTTAGACAACTCGACCATCTTTCCAGACAATTCAGCGTCTGGTGCCTTCTTAACACCAAGACCGGCAAGGTACAACGACAGCTTGAAGCTGGCAGCCATGTTCTTTGGCTTGGTGAAGCCCTGACTAGTGGCAATGAATTGGTAGACGCACAAGGCGACTTCGTACGCAATAGCGAACTTCTCGGCCTCGAGAAGCGAGTAAACAAGGTTGGTGCCGGCGAAGTAGCCAACGACAACAATGTCCTCGTTGCGGGCCTGTTGGCCAAGGTTCTCGAGGAGAGAGACAAAGAAGAGACGGGTAACTTCTTGGCTGGTCTTGATGCCAGTTCCGACATTCTTGATGAAGATATCGAACAAAGTATTCTCGACGTTGATACGCTGCTCCTCATGCTGCTGATCGGTCTTGAGGAAAGCGTACAAGCGAGCACCATCGAAGAGCTTGAGCTGGACGCTGACATCCTTGGAGCGGAGGGAGAGGTTGTAGCGGTCAAACAGGATGCTCTCAGTGAGGAGATCAGTCATGACGTCTGAGAAGCTGTACTCAACCTTGGCCTCCGATTCCTTGCCGACAACGATAACGGCCTTCTGCTCATTGCGAAGAGTCTCCTCAAATGCAGCGACAAAGACGAATGCACGTCGGTCGACAGTCTCAGGGAGCTTGACGGCGAACTTACCGGTCGCGCGGGCCTCCTTGGAGATCACCTGGTAACGAAGATCCTTGAGCACAGCCCAAGCGGTGGTAGTAAGCTTGGCAGAAGTGTACATCTTGGCAAGAGATACAGCAGCTTCAAGAAGCTTAGCGGAGTCCTGCTCAGTAGTGAGGACCTCAACGACGGCAGTCTGGAGATGCTCCTTTGCGGCAGCTTGGACCTCTACCTTGTCCGAGCGGGCGTGGATGCCTACAAGCGCAGCGAGGGAAGCCAAAGAAGCCTTGTGGGATACACCAAGCTCCTTCTTGTTCGACTCGAGCTGCTCCTTCCAGAGGTTGACTGCGTTAGCGGTCGACTCAGCGGAGGCAGTAGTGGCAGTTGAGTAGAGAGACGCAAGGTGACGCTTAGCCTTTGCGAGAATCTCGAGCTGGCCGGCGGACTTTGGCTTATCCTTGTCACCCTCAGCGGACATCTTGGCGATGACCTGTTCAGAGATCTTGATAGCCTCTTCCTGGTACTCAGGAGAGTCCTTGCAGACCTCAACGAGCTGAAGGTTAGACGCGATAGCGATCTCAGAGTCAGCTCCGTAAACCTCTTGGCAGGTGTCGCGGTATGAAACAGCAACCTGTCGGACGGTCTCGGTTGACGCCTTGAGGTGTGTAGTCAAGACTGTTGTGTAGCGGCTGTAGATGTTCTGAACAACCTCGGTGCTCAAGTTGTACTCCTTCGCACGCTTGGTGAAGGTCACCCACAAAGAGGAGTATACAGCGCTCGCTTCTTCCCAGCGCTTCTGCTCGTAGTAAATCTTCGAAAGAGTAAGAGCAGCACGCATGGAGTCCTTGCCAATGATGCCAGAGCTGTCCTTGGAGGCGTTAGTGATCTCGAGGTAGTACTTGTCAGCACCCTTGAGATGGTACTTAGTGCAGAAGTCTCCGATGGTGTACAAAGTCTGCACGGTGAGGGCGTTACGAGCTCCCAATCCAGTGCGGTAGCTCTCGAGAAGCTGTTGGTAGATTTCAAGAGCCTTACTGTACTGCTTGGTGCGCTCGTACAGACCGATCAACTCGGAGGCAGTCTCAGCAACAAGAGCGTCCTGAATGCGGAGGCCGGAGCGAGCAGAAAGGAACAACTGAGTGTAGATCTTCTCCGCCTGCTCAGCTTGGTTGCACTCAACGTAGCAGAGAGCAAGACGGCGAGCGAACTTGATGGACTCGGCGGTGTGCACCTTTGGGAAGCCAACCTGGCCCTCCTGTCCAATAGTAGGCCAAAGCTGCTTCAACATCTTCTGGCAGACGTTGGTGGCCTCCAACCATCTGTGTCTGCTCATGTATGATACAGAAAGCGACTCGCATGCCTGCAGAGTAGTCTCTCCGATCTGGGCATTCTCAGCCTTGGTAGTCTCTCCAGATGCAGAAACAGCGGAAACAACAGCCTTGGCAGCGACAGCAGTGGTGACGGCCTCAACAACTTCGCCCATGATAGTCTCAGCTTCGTCGTCACGCTCATCAGCCTCTTCCTCAACAGCCTTGCCAGAGGCAGCTGCGGCCTTAGCTCTCTTCTCCTTCTTGAGATCGGACTTCTTCTGCACAGTGTTGAGTAGAGCGGTAGCAGCGGAGACGGACTCAGCAGTAGCTTGCTTGCCAGAACCCTTGAACCATCCACAGATGTTCTTGAAGACAGAAATAGCGGTCTCAAGAACACCCATAGCAGTAAGCTCCTCACCAATCAACTTGAGCTGGCCAACAAGTGCCTCGGACTTGTTGGAACGGTGCTGGTAGTCGAGCCAAGTACCGTGAAGGATGTTCTCAGCCTCGGCTTGACGGTTCTGGTTCTTCAAGAACTTAGCGTAGCTAATAGTGACCTGGATCTTGCGCTCATGGGCCTCAGAGGACTCGCTGTGTGTACGACAGTACTCAGTAAGACCGCGCCAGAGAGAGATGTACAGCTCCTCGGCGGATACAACCTCACCGCTCTCTTCGTAGGACTTCGCCATGCGAAGAGTAATCTCCACACGGCGGATGTCAAAGATATCAAGGTTCTTCTCCGCAGACTCGAAAAGTGGCTTCTGGTACTTGACGACATCCTCGTGCTTGGCGCCCTTGTAGAGCACGGTGCTGAGCTTCTCAGCGGCAGTCGCAGCCTCACCAGAAAACTCGCCGTGCTGCTCGGTGCTCGTCTTGTAGATCTCGCGGTAGACGCCCTCAGCCTTGTCGTTCTCCTTGATGTCGGTGTAGAGCTGTGCAAGCATGTTGTTGAACTTGGCGGCGAGAGAGCTAGATGCGCCGTGCTGCTGCTTCTCACTCTCAACAATGTACTTAATCATCTCCTCCTTGCGAGTAACTTCGTCGGTTCGGCTGGTCTGCTTAAGGTTGGCGGTGCAGTTAACAGCAGCAACAGCACATGCCACAGAGATGTCATTGGCCTTGCCGAGAACGGCCTGGCCGAGACGAGATGCCTGTGCGTAGTATTCGCTGGCTGCGGTTTGGCTGTTCAACTTCTCGTAAGACTTGGCGACGTTGATAGAGCTCTGCAAGACGCAGCGGTGCTGCTCGCCGAGAGCGGCCTTTCTGATAGTCAAGGCCAAAACATGAGACTGGTTTGCATTGCTCATGAGAGTTTGCTTTTCCCAGCAGCTGCGCTCGAGCAGGGCGAGGAGAGTGGAGTTGGGGAAAGCGCTCTTGAACTCAGGGGTGAGTGGCTGAATCTGGCCGTTGACGAAGAAAGTAGATCGCTTGAAGTGGCTGGCCCAGTTACGGACAGAGTACTCCAAGAGGGAGTTTGCGCGGAAAAGAGTAGAGATGGTGTTTTCGTCGAGGACTTCCGTGGAAGGCTCGGTGTTACGAGTAACGCAGACCTTGTTGTACAGTAAAAGTCTGGTGGTCATATCGCGGTTTGCTTCGGCCGGAGACAACAACTGCTTGCCTTCCTTGCCAACTTCCATAAGATGAAGGCGGATGGACTCATTGCGGAAGTAAACTGTCTTATCTTGCACAATAACCAATGATCCACATGCCTTGTTGATATCATCGACAATATTAGTAGATCTTGGACGGTATGTAGCCTTAGTGATGTTGAGCTCCAACAGGTTCTGAACTTCAATAGCAGTCAACGGTCTCTTTGCGACTAACATCCAAGAGATAATGAAGCGAGCTTCGCCCTTAAGAGGAATAAGGGAGAGGTGGTAGTCAATGACTTCTTGGATTGTGTTTGGAATTTGCTTAAGAGCAGTGAACATGCTTGGAATATCCTTCTCCTTGAGAAGAAGCTGCATAGTCATGTCAGTCCAGGTTAAGGAACCTCCACTGCGAAGAGAGATCGTCTCAGTGAATTCTTCAACCTCGCGCTCGTTGGTAATACCACGAGCGAAAAGATAAGAGCGTGCCAAGTGCTTGACATCGACAACTGTGCGCGTAGCATCGATAGTGAACTGTCTGGTTGGCTTTGGGAATGGAACACCAAATGGCTTGGTCAAGACAATAACGCGAACGTTGGTGTGCTTAGCGGCAAGCTCGTACAACTTCTCAAAAGCCTTAAGCTGCTTTGCCTGAATGCCAACAAGAGCATCAAGTCCGTCGACGACAAGAACAACGTCCTTGCATGGCTGCAATGCAGTATCCAAGACATACCAAAGGGCATCCTCGGCGTCTTCTGGGTTAGCGGTGTTGGAGTCGAGCTCAAGAACGTTGGCGAGACATCTGTAGAGAGTGACATTTCCAACGTTTTGGTCGAGCAACTGCAAAAGCAAGACTTTTACCAAGGCAATCTGGGTTGCTTGGGCAGGAATCTGGTTGCTGATGCGGCACTCAATAGTTTGGTACACCTTGCGGCCAACTGGTCTCTGGAGTCTCTCAATGATCCATCCAGAAAGAATGCTCTTGCCAGCACCGGTGTCTCCACTAATGGTTAAGACTTGCTCCTTGCTTCGGATGAAGTCTACGAGGGGTCTCTCAAACCATTCGCAGGTGAATTCCGCACGGACATTCTTGTTTCCTCGTCTGCCCACAGTCATTGTCTGCAAGACAGTGTCTTGCGGCAATAACCATTGGCGGATATCCTCGATAGAAACATGGAGGTCTAAGAAATGTTAGTATCGAAATATTAAAGATTCAGAATTAACATACTTGCGATCTCCTTGGAATTACGTAGTTGGTATGTCCACATCAAGTTGGTGATCTTGTCCTTGTGCGACACAAATGAATCCATGGTCCTACCGAAGAGGACGTTGAAATCTACGGTCACGCTGCTGGTTGACATTGTTCGGATACTCTTGCAGTAGTAGACGGTGACCTCTACAGAGAAGGCGAGGGTGTCTGCCAGCGCGAAACTCATCTCCTCTCTCGACTCAACCATTGAGCTGAGGAGATTGTAGTTGCGAAGGTAAAATGCAAAGGCGAAACCGAACTGGTTGAAAATGGAGAATACTCTCTCCATTGCAACACCTTGAGCTGGGCCCATCTATGAAAAGAGTCAGTAAGTTCTCTCTTTAAGTTTACTACGTGCTTCGGATTTTATTCTTATTCTATCTAGAATTGGAATTGAAAATATCTGAGTATCTTACCTGGAGGAGGACGCGAAGGCACCCAAGAACGAGTGCGGTCGCTTCCTTGCTGAAAGACATAAAACCATCCACTGATTCTTGGAAGAATGACAGCGAACTGGCAAAGTATTCGGCCCATTTAAGGATTTTGTCCCATCTGCTGCCCTTTGGTGGCATCCGTCTCAAACGCTCTCCACCAATGTATTCGAGGAAAGACTCAATTGTAAGTCCGTTTCCGAGCCATTCGTTTTTTGAGCCTTTTACTTCCTCGCGGAATTTTGCTTCCAAGCCCGGGAAGACATCTTGAACTATGAGAATTCGGTCTTGTTGAGAGTAGGAGGGCTTTGGTGTTGGTGGGGTGACATTTCGGGTCTGCGATCTGGATCTCTGGATTCTCTTTGGCTCGACATCCTCATTTACTGAGGTAGTATCTGAAACGAAAGTTGTAGGGTTAGAGATGACAGACATTCTGTCCGACTCAACTCTCACTGAAGGAGTTGGTAATTTCTTTGGAACAGAAAGAGAGCCCGTATCCTGCCTTGGGATAGGAGCAGTGATTGCCCGGTGAGAGTGAGGGCGGGACTTTCTGAAGCTGTCGAGGATAGCCATATTGGGCTCTGTTGTCCGAGAAGATGAATTGTTTGAACGGTGGTCGACTGCGGGAGAAACAGTTATGGAGGGACTGCTTGTCACACTGCTTTTATTAGAGGGAGCAACAGAGGGCGAATCTAGGCTGCGTCGAGGGGGTGGGGGGTGGGTGTTTTTATCTGTCTCCAGCTCAGCCTCTTCACCATGACGACCGCCAAATACTCCCAGGACTTCGGCGAGACCCTTCCGAACACGGTGCTTCCGGCGATGCCCCAGAGAAAAGAACTCTTTCGTATCCTTCGTTTTAGGTTGCATGAATTACTGCTGATCACTCCGCTCTTACGGCACTAGCAGTAAGAGGAATGCTATACGATGTATTGTAGAATCGATATCAGAATCGATAGAATATACAGTTGCTCACGTAGACTCGATATATAGTACTCTTTACAAACTGATCATCTCAAACGTCAAATTGGACTCATTTGCCTCAAATTGAATCGTCACAGGAGTACGAAACGAAAATCAGGGGATAGTTCAAACAGAAAAAGACAGAACGCGGTATATGTAAGACATGTTACCATAGCTCCTATTCCTATGACAGCTATTCTCTCGGCAGGTCACGTGTAGGCTTTCGGCATGTCCTCGAGGGCCCTGATTCGCCATAGTGTCCTCTATCCTTGCATGGCATGGACCTTGCAGGGGACAGTAACGGCTAAGGAGACAGACGTCTTGCGTGAGCTCGTAATTGTGGGAACGGTAGGTCTTTTGCTCTCAGATGGAACGCTTTGTAGAGACGTTCTGCTTTGAAAGTGTCTGGAGCGGAGCGGTGAGGTCGAGGCGTGGGCTAGTATGGCCTGTCTTAACCTATGAAGTGTTGAGGTGGATCTCGTCGACCCCGTAGACCCACATGGCCGTGCCCTTCTTCACCCCCGCTTGACCCTGCTCGTTGCTCTCAGCTCTCCACGAGTTCTTCAGCAGCTTCTGAGAACCACAAATCGCCTCCCACCGCGCTCGACTTCAAGCGGCGATGCATCGATGAAGTGGGTCTTCTAGAACGTCAACCAGACGGGAGCATCTGAAAGAGGAATATAAATACAAAATCAGTTTGTGGAGCTGAAAGATGGCCAGTTCTCCTGAGCATATGATCATTTGTCTGCGCACACGGTCATATCATGGTACGTAAGTGCCCAACGAAAAGACTTTGGAAAGTATGATTTATGATGCAGGGTGTCAAGACGTGAACATATTTCTGAGAAAGGGAAACGTTGTGAGGAAGTTGACTTCGAGAATTTGAAGAGTCGTCGATGTCGTTGAGAGAACGGGCCGTGCCGTCCAAACGTTTATGTCGGGGTCTTATGCTATGCAAGTAAATATCCGACACAGGTACGTACGTGCATA
Organism: Allantophomopsis cytisporea; assembly: GCA_024752435.1. NCBI lineage: Eukaryota > Fungi > Ascomycota > Leotiomycetes > Phacidiales > Phacidiaceae > Allantophomopsis > Allantophomopsis cytisporea. Next base: position 1,474,180 of record CP103034.1, read on the forward strand.
AATATCACGTGAATCTCGATATTTCAAAAGTGGGAGGCTGAAGCCACAATTTTAATGCCACGACTACACTTTTGTCTCTCGGTCCAAAAGATCCAAGACAACAAACTGAAATTTTATCTCAATCTCAAACTCATGAGAAAATCTATTTTGGATGAGCTGGGTGAAACAGATAAGCTTGCTTTGGTTAGATTTGGCTGGTGATTCATTTACGCCTCCTTATCTGCCCCACGTGGCGTCAACTCTCATCGCTTTTGTGCCTCCTAATCATTTTCCTTGAGAGCGCCAGATGTCTTCGATCTCGTCGATTTGCTTCGGTACTCAAGAATAGTGATCCCAACGATTGATTTCGATCATCTTCAAAGATCATCCTTAGGGCTGAGGCAGTAATGTCGTTGCTCTTTACTGAAAGGAAGCCACTCGAAATCCTACATTTCAAAAGAAGAATCCGAATAATTTCAGGTTCGAGGCTGAGATGTCTTTCTTCATTTCTCAGTGTGCAAGTCCGATATTGAGGTTGCTTGTAGAATCCGTGCAGAAATTATGAAAAACCGTAGATTTGGATTTATTTCTCCGCTTCTTATCTCTTATCTCTTTTTGTGTCCGCAATCTTTCGGAATCGGTTTTGACTAACTTATAAATGTATGCTTGTTCTGGGCGGAACATGTATGGAAATTTCTCTGAGTTTTCTGAATAAATTTCTTAATTTGTAAGAAATGCTAGCACATTTGATATGGTACATAGTAGAACGAACTACAAGAGAGCCTTCGATTTTCAAATTTTTCAGTGTTTAATGAATGATAAAGCATAATCGAAAGTGAAGCAATATCAAATAATGTAAATACGATTTTCGCGATGAACTTTTCAAATGGAAATTAGAGACTACCAACTAAGGAAGAGCACCCTATTAAATATCGGGTCATAAGCATGATACGATCAGCGGAATATGATAAAGTAAGTTCCATCGGTATTGGTCGAAGGAATTCAAACATTAGATCGAAAAATGATCGAAAAATAATCCAAACAACCTCATCAATACTTTGAGTGTTTCATACGCTTAGATGCTAATTGTTTTAATATATATTTTCTAAGAATCTACTTTTGGCCGTTCAAAATTTGCACATATAAGAGAGGGCTTCGACAGGCAATATTCACCACCATATCACATGACGCTCTATTATATAAAGATGAAAGCAAGTAAGGATTTCCAACCATTGTACGACGTCGAATTAGCTTTGATTGGTCGAGATAATCCTTGAAAACATCATTTATGCAGCATTGTAGCGTGGCAGTGCGCAAGGCTGAGCCAACTACATGAACATGAAATCGTAAGCACCCTCAGTTCTGCCTTTTAACATCGATAAACCATTATTCCTCTTTCATCCTACCGTTCTGTGAAGCGTCTCGTGTCCATCGAAACTTGAAATGGCAGAAATACTCGGCACTGCAGCAAGTGCAATAGGTATCGCTGGGTTCGTCATACAGATAGCGGAGTCAGCGTTGAAGCTGAAGAACTTATGGTGCTTCATCAAAGACGCACCAGAAGATGTTCAAGCCATGATCGAAGAACTGGAGTCTTTCACTGATGTTTTATCCGAGATTCAATCACAGACTGCTACCCATCAGATCCCAACGATAGATACAAAGACTACAGACAAGTGCATCGACGGTGTGCTCAAGCCTCGAGAAACCTCTCATGTGCACTCTTTACTCTTGAACCTGGAATGAAGAAGTCCCCTCGATGGGGTGGCTTGAAAGTCAAGCTGAAGGAAGAGACAATACACCGATTGCGATCACAGTTGGAGAGTGCGAAGAATTGCATGTGGGCTGCAAGACATAACTATTGCAGGTATGTAACATGTTAGAGACGAGTTTATTCAAAAAGGAGATTGACGATTTACTGCAGTGCGTTGGATCGGTACGAGCACACGGTTCTGGATTCTAGGCTCATGCTCTTGCGTAACGATATTTTGAGGCTTGAGACCAAGATATCTGCACGACAATCTGATATCTGCCGGCCCAGGTCCAAAAGCAATGATGACAGTAGTTTGATTTACCCGCTACAAACACCTTCAGATGTAAGCGATGAACAGTCAAAGGGCGTATCGATCATATCAGAAACATATTCGACGAAGTCTTCCATTCGAAAGGCCGTATATACAGCACAGGGATATGTTGTAACTAAAGGCTCATGGTTTTTATACTTTCTTGGCTCGATAGATTACAGAAAGCTTCACATTGAGTTAAGATGTTCTTCTGAATCTACTATCAACCCTCCATATTTCGAAAACATTACTGTTGCACGATGGGCACTGCCATTTTGGCTTGCTAATATCTCCTGGGAGGCTTGCCTGAAGACTACGAACTTTGGATGGAATTCGCAAATGAAAATCGATCATATTGTTCTATTCAATTCTCCTACCATAGAATACATCAAACTAGGGAATCTAACGGGATTGCAAAGAATGCTCGGACAACGGGAAATAACACCAGAATCCTATACAGTGAATGAATTTAACAATACATCAACAAGCCTCTTAGAAGTATGCTCCATAATGTTCCTTTCCGACCGAAAACTTAGTTTCAATAGTGGGCAATATCTTTTTTACAAGCCGAATTTGTGGATTCTTGGTCACGATTGGAGCGGACGGGTCTCATTCCAGAAATGCTCATAAGTACAAAAGCCGCAGATAGCCAGAAGATATGTGAGGGTTGCTAACGATTAGTTTGCAGAAATCCGCTGTGTACAGCGATTTCTTTGTTTGGCCAGTCAACATCGAATGAACTCGCAAGCTCAAAGATTATCAGACTGTTACTTGAAAAGGGAAATGCAGACCCGGATCTAATCGTCGGCGGCGGTGAATTTATCGCACACAATGCTTTCATAACTGCTGTAGAATTTGCAAATCTCGAGATAATTTCACTGCTCCAAGCACATACCTTTCCCCCATACCACTATCGTCCCCCGGTCGACCAGTTCGACACCGTTTTAACATGCTATGGTGTATCTAAGCTCGCCAATATTCGGCATATGCTTGGTTGGAAGAACATTGATCAAAGTACAGTTTAGTTCAACTTTGGCGATCATATCCTAAATATGCTAAAAGGAGCTCTGTATTGCTTACGCACTTTTCGAAGACTTATGGGAGAGAATTCCCCAGCCCATATCGTAACCAGGCACCAAACGATGAAGCCTCAAAAGCTTACTTGGTTCATTTGATTGCTCAGATGAAGGACGACTGGGACCACTATATCTTAATGGACGCCTTTCGTACATTTATGTTGGAGTTGTTGATGATGAGATCGAATCTGTTTGACTCCTCAGAATGGCGGCAGAGGTCCAGACACTGGGGCTTACCAAGGGCATCCACAAGCTGTTTGTATGGAATGCATGCGCACGTCTTCGGATTTCGGATTTCATCTGGAGCTCTGGAAATTACAGCCATAATCCAAGGATGGGCAGAGGTACTTAACGAGGCGGGCTTGTCAGGTTCAGATCTTGAAAAGTTCGGCGAGCAAATAGCAAGACCTTACTTTTTACGTTGCTCAGACCTTTATAGCTTACGCTCTGGAAAATACAACGGTGATGCTTGGCAAGAACTGACAATTCGTCTAATTTCTCTTCAGGTTGGCCCTAAGGTTTCCGACTGGAAGGCTCTGATAGTTGACCCGTGGGCAGAGGTCATAGTACGTTGTTTTGGTGAGTTCTGGTACATGAGTGAGAATCCATGGATAAATATTCCGGGGGCTTGGATTGATGATATCCCTCAAATGAACTCGGTTTGTTGTTGCAATTAGATTAAATGATACTTGTAAAGGTTTCAAAGTCTGTAAAGAAATCTATCGGAGCTCAAGTATCTCTCTACTGAATCATATGCGCATGTTGCCCGCTCCCGAAACCGAACTGGATAGCCCAAACTAGGAAGTGTGAGAGGCGCACCCGCCCATGATATATTACAGAACCCCTAGCATATCTCAGAGAGCTTCTCTATGTGATCACTAATCAAACAAGAGTGGATATATATCCCGGACTGTGAATAATGAATCCCTTATCTTGCGCCAATATCTCTAAGCAGAACCTTTCAAACCTGTTCGCCTTCTTCCTTCTGATCCTTCTCATCTTTCCCTGACTTCAGTCTCTTCCACCCAAGACCCCAAGAAGTAGCAAACGACACACAAGACGCCCCAGCTGCTAGATACTTAAAAAAACATGTCAACTCTCACTCCAAAACTTAAATCCTTCACGGGACAGTAAAACGGGAAAATATCTCGAAGCACTTACGAAAATTGTCGTGATAGCTTTATTATAAGCTCTCACCACCCCCTCCACCTCCCCAGGGCTGACCTCATTTCGAAAAGCCGTCGCCCCAACCGCAATTATTCTGGCTGCGTCCACTTCAGGCGCATATTTAGCCAACGCAGGCCTCAGCGCATTGAGAAGCGTAGTCTGGCCCAAACTCACGAAAATCGCCGCACCAAACGTCATACTCGTCGTGACAAGTGACGTCCCGATCGGGATCTCGGCCTCCGGGAGATTTGCTTGCATTGCCGTGAAGGGAATTTGCGTTATGAAGCCGCGAGCTGCGCCAGACATGACCTGGTAGCCGATCCAGGCGCCAGCTGAGGAAGACACCGTGAATGTCGACATCAGGCCACAGGCAATGGCTGCTAGTGCGGCGCCGACAAGGGCGAACGGCGTGCCGTAGCCAATTCTCGTCACTTAACGGTTTCTTGAGTCAGAAATGGAACACTTGTTTACTATTATGTATGGAAAGGTGTGACGAAGATGATAGGGAGGGGGCATACGAGAAAATCCAGTGATAAGTGTGCTCACGATCTGGCTGAGGATAGTCGGCAGTGTATGCACTCCACTACTCAGTGGTGATACACCCTTGACGACCTGAAACCAGGTGGGCAAGTACGTCACCAGCAAGAAGAATGCGCCCTGTGAGAACATTTCGGTTGTAAAACCATACGCCACGATTGGTTTGCGTACGATGGACAGCGGCATTATTCCCTTATCACCGCGGTGCATCTCCCAGCACAGGAAGATGACGAACTGGAAAAAGGAGCCAATGAAGAGCCCGATGATCGTCGCAGAGCCCCAAGCGTAGGTTGTACCGCCCCAGTTAAGGGCGAGCAGGAGCATGACTACAGAGGGGATAAAAAGTGCCGCGCCGGGAATATCAATGAGTCTGAGTCTGGATATAAGAGAGATTTTCGGCCCAGATGGAGAGGCTGAGGGGATATTGATGAATGCTATTGTGGCGATAGTGATGGCGCCGAGAGGGAGGTTGATGTAGAAGCCTGTGACAGTCAGGGTATTTATTCAATTCAAAGATAGAAATAATACATACACCATCGCCAAGTGACATTCTCAGTGAGAGCACCACCAACGAGAGGGCCGATAGCAAGCCCAATATTCGAGAAACCCATCGCAATACCGAGAAGTGCTATAATATAATTAGAACCATTTCAAGAAAAGGGAACGAAGATACGTACCAGGTCTTGCACTCAATGGTGCAGACATCGTGATGATTGTCAGCGCCCCATTATAGATTCCCGAGGCGCCACAACCCGCGACGGCACGTCCGATAATAAACATCGTGGAGGAAACGGAAACCGCACAGATGAGAGATCCAAGTTCAAAGAGCGCCATTGCAGCCATGAAACTATACTGCAATCTGTTAGCACCGCAAAACATAAACTATAATCGTAGCTTGCCTTTTTATTGAACACTTGATATATTTTTCCGTATAGCATTTGCAGCGAACATCTATGTCCCAATCTATAAGCTCCGAAATTGGCAAAACAATAATAGAATAACTCACACCGTAAGTGTATATGCACTTCCATACCACCCAATATCTTTTACACTGTCGAACTGATCCGTAATTTTCGGAATCGACTATTGCTGTCAGCTAAGAGCTCCATCTTCCCTCACTTGGATTTACATACCGTCGTTACAATGGTTGAGTCAAGCAACAGCAAAAATGCAGCCATCGTGAGCCCACCGACAATAGTATAGAGCGGTAGGCCAGTGACATATTGTGGCGCTGAAGCACTTTCATCCTCATTTTCGCTTTCTCCCTTGTCGCTAATTCCCCTGTCGTTAACCTTCTCATCGCCTGTAATTGAGCCCTCGTGTAGGCTGGACGTTGACATCTTCAATTCCGATGGTGAAAGGGCTTCTCTTTCAATTTTTGCCATATCTCCGATTTATATTCAACTTATGCTCGGATCAGTGATGCAGAATTTGAGTTGCAAACTGATGGCAGATTTGTTTCTTATATTCATGCTGGAGCGGGCGAGCGGGTTGTTGTAAGGCTCCGTTCCCGTGTGGGAATGTGTGAAAAGATTGTCAGCGGGACGGGATCGGGAGCAGAGAAGGACAGACGTCCAATTAGATTTCTGTAATATTATTATGAACATAACAGATGAGAGAGGAATTTGGGAGGATTTCAAGGTCCGAACCGTCATAAATCGATTTGACTGGTTTCTATGGTGGCGTTGTTTCGTACTGATGTTGTTTCGCACTGATGTTGTTCCGTGCTGATGTTATGCTTTCTACCTTGCGTAGGTAGTATTCTTGATGTGCTTCTGCCTAACTCTTGTGCTGCCTATCACCTAGAGTCTATGCCTTTCAACAGATTCTCAATGTTATCCGAAATGTCTTCAAAACATGATGCTTTGCGACTCTTGGAATGAAACGGAATTGGAACGTTTGGTCCTCACACTGCCCTACGCCTCTTTGGTTATGAGTTATTGAGAGATAGGTTCTTCTCATAGGTTAGAATTTCGTATGTTATAGTTATATGAAGATATTCACGGCTTCGAGTACAATCCTATCATTTGAGCGATAGCTTCTTTTCAAAAAATCTCCGACCTTTTGTAGCCAGAAGCATTCGAATTGAAGATAAAGCCCCGAGGTATCACAATAACTTACATAGCTACATGATTCCAGTGATTGCATTGTATCAATTCATCAGTTTGTGAAGGTCATCCAAGCCATTGAGATAATGCTCGTATGGTGCAAGTGAGACATCAGTTACACACTCTTGAGAGCCAAGAGCTAAGCCGACGCGCCTGACGTGGAGATTGCTCCACTAAATAAATTGTTCTAACGCCTATTATGGGTAAGAATACGGGTATGAATACGGCCAGCACCACTCATAGCTACCGAAGAAAGCCGGGAAGTTCTCAGTCGATGATATAATTGTAGGTGTTCTTATCCTAGATGGTGATCCCCGTTGAATCTCCACAGAAAGCAGCGACATTGTCTTCCAAAGTTCACCAAGCCAAGGAAGGCTGGGCTTGATGTAGCGAACTCCCATGAAGCCACTGCATCAGAGTTTTGATTTTCGAAGTCGAGATTGGCGACTTCAGCCTTAGAATATCATTTTCGCCAAGAAGCTCGAATCCGGATAGACGATAGTTGAATCTTACGGCCCTGGTTAGCACATTTCCCGCTAATAGGCCTGTAAAACGTACGAGATCAGACTAGACATAGTCATATGAATTGTGAGAAGAGAAAGCTGCATGATCACCATATCAAAAATTCAATTATAATATTCACCTTATTCTCAAGAACTGCTCAGAGATTCCCGTAAAGAAAGCTCATCTAGTGGAAGGGTGTATGAAACTCCTTGAAAAAAAACCTGGTTGTTGAATTGGAATCGTATTCCAGTACAAGTCCGTTCTTGATCATTCTTCTCAGACAGAGCGGAATTGAAACATTCGCTCACAAGGCGACGCCAAGTAATTGAACGGACCTCGAACGGTAAATTAATGATCTCGTGAACGTCTTGGAACAAAACGCCTATGGCGATGTCGCTAAATAAAATATATGAAAAATCATGATCGCCGGTGATATTCATGTTATCACTATCCAGGCCGTTCAGTACTCGACCTACTTTCTTGAAGTATCATAGTGGTCCCGGGAACCAGGCGTTCGGTATCGAATTCGAGCTCTCGAGCTCATAAACGGTAGTCCGCTAATTTGAGGATGTGACCGCAGCTGTCAAGGCTATATTCGAGATGTTATGATATTTCGTGATCAGGGTTTTCCAATTACAACCCGAAATGACTGACAATCAACGATATCACCAGATGTCCAGGAAATCGGGGAATTTTCACTGCATGATCGTGGCTGCTGATATGATTCCGGTTCTTCGTGTTTAGTTCGTTCTCCGGGATTCTTGGCTCATTCAGCCAAGCGAAACTATACCAAGCGCAATCATTATTCCTTAATCCCTTCCGCTAACAACCCCGCGTCTCCGCTCCATGAATTGGTATTGGCGCAAGGGTCCGCAGATGGCGGCATTTAAAAGCCTCAAGGGGCGCAGTCGAGCTTGGTAACGCTGCCGCAAATAGGGACACACCGGTCATCTTGGCAGTGCAGAACAGATCGTGCCTTGTTCCCTGTTGGCGCTCCAAATCGTTCGAGAGACGCGCAATGTTGAAGCTGATGAAGTCGGAACATGATCTGAGGATCTCGGTGCGTCTTACGCAGCTGAGAATGAACTCATGAATGGCAATTGAGGTGCGCACATAGTGGTATAGGTGGATTTGGATTTGAGAGGAGTGCGCAGAAGAGGGTCGGAGGGAAAGGATTGAAAATCTTACGGAACATGCTCTCCTATGTAGAGCCGCAAAGTCTGTTTGGCTTGTGACCAAGTCAAATAGTTGCGTATTCTGGGTTTGTCCGTCAAATTATCTATACCTTCCCGAGGAAGAAATAACTCGGGCGGAATCGGCTATTGATAAGAATGTTAAGTTGTCTTCATGGATATTTTATACCGCAAGCGTATACCATGGGAATCGGAACCCCATCAACGGAAAACTTAAATCCAAATCAGCAAGAAATGTCTCCCCATCGCGTCGGTGGCTGGGATGATATTTTATTCATAGAGTTTGATGTCACGTGATGAATGGTCACAAATCAGCCCATTTTCATTCTGCCCACTCTCACATCCTAGAATCTCCGGATCTTAAGAAACCTGAGAGAATCGGCCCGTATAAATACTCCGGAGAAGACTGTCCATGTACACAATACTTACATTCTTACTCAACAATACAAATCAAAACAATTTCAGGTGTCTACATACTGTTCACCACAAGACCGGCTACAATCATCTCTTATTGCAACAAATTTGAAGCTCAAAGTTCAGTTTTCCGAACAACCGACTTCAAATCACTTCTCTGTGAGTTATAATTTTCTAACTTATAATATTGGCACTTGATGTACCATGTACTAACAACTTCAGCAAGTAACAAATCCCCCAACCTCAGCATCGCACATACATATCAACAAGATGTCGGCATTGACTTTCGAAATCGTACACCACAAGCTCACCGGATCAGCAAACTTCAGAGACTGGCACCAGACTGTTGAGATGATCCTCACGGCTGAGGGTCTAGACGACTACATATCGAAAGACCATGTCATCCTCACAGCAAGTGACGAGGGATACGCCACATGGAAGAAGGAGAACGCAAGATCGTGTCTGATCATCATGTTGAACTGTGCGCAAGAGCCAAGAAACGTCATATCAGGACTCAAAACGGCGAAGGAAATGTGGAATCGACTTCATAAGATGTACTAGTGGGGTAAGATCAATTCATGACGAGCATACTAGATTAATTAGATGAGTTATTACTGTATCAAGAAATTTCATTTCATGTTAGCTTTCGTAATTAATGTTTATTCGTCTTTTGTAATCATATGGTGATCTGACGATCAATTGGGTTTGTAAATCATTCGATGCGAATCAAGTTTATTGAAGAGACAGACGCGGGTATCCCATATAAATTTCTTGTTCTATTTGTTATTAAGTAGCCGAATTCAATTGCTATATGATAGGATCTTCAACTCCAATCACTAGTATCCCCGCGTCAGTCAGCATCTCGTTTCATTGAATACTAAAAAAAATAAAAGAGACTTTGTAGTCTTTATTAGAAAACATATGATAAGCTATATATAGCAGCCTGATATCAGACTTTCCTAGCTTTCAGGAGTTCGAAGCACAACTTAAATCGGTAATCAATAATCCTAAAATCTATCAAAAGTTATGATGCTTTAATGTGACTGTGCACCCCAAAATCTTTATAACTTGACTTATAATAGTTCTCTCATTGTTCTGCCATTGGGACTCTCAAATTCAGGTGACCTGTGTGAAGCAGACACCTTGTTACATATTTTTTTCTCTTCTATAGTAAGTTCTTCCTTACTTTGATCAACACGTACCGAAGTTGCTGTACCAGCCATCGTATTATTACTGAGTTGCGGAACAAAATCTTGAAGAAACTATAAGCTACATTCTTTTGAACTGTGGAAGTTATGATAAAAAAACAAAACAAGTGCAACTACAACAACAGCTGGGATCTACCCGGCTCCGATTTAAGTTGGCCCAAACTCGTTTATCTCTTCGTCTGTGAAAGTACCAGATCCCTGCATCAATATTACGTGTATATAGAGGTATGTGTCGGCACTGATCTTTTGAGTTTAACAAAACACTAGAACGCGTAGAATCCATACGATAGCTAGCTATTGAATTTTGCTATTGTCAAATTGAACACATGGCTGACAATGACTCCAAATATGTGAAGTCGTTGACAATACTGTCAGGAATGGTTTGTTACCATCGCTATTGCAAGTACACGAAGCATACTATGCATCATAGAATACAATTAATTAGAAGAATTGTCTCTATACTTCTACTATCACAATAGCTTGTAAAGAAGAGTTTGCTATTATCGATGTCCCAATCAGTGATGCAGACACCAGCGAAAGTAATATTATAGACATGTTTGTTTCGATTCATTTGGGCACATTTGTTCAGATAGTGGGTCTTCTAATCAACTCAGATGATGGCTTACCGCTACGAGACGTATTCATAGCTACTGGGATCGAGCAGGCACGCATATCCATTCGCTACAACTTCCGCAGGATTAGAGTGTGGACAATTGCCTACGCCATGTATTACATAACTTACGAGAGAAGAGCCATGAGGGAAGTTTATAACAAATATCTACCTTTTCATCGAGTTGTAACTCCTTGCTATTCAGTTCTCTTAAAGTTGTACCCCTGTTCAGCTGAGATATCTTCTATGCCTAGTTTTCTATAGACTATTTGAACTCAAATTATCTACAATAGAAGAGTAGCCGCAAGAAGCTTTGTGCCAAGATTAAGACTCATGCCTCTCTGGTATTTCTACTTCCGCCCTGTTCTCATTTGAATTCTGCTTTCGATGGTTTTTGAACAAGAAGACAAGACTGAGAACTGTTCCTAACCCGGTCAAGCCGACAGAGAACCACAGAGCACCCCGGTAACCATGAAGCAAGTCGGCTTTTGTGTGTCCACCATGATTAATGTTTATTTCGATAGTACCAGCAAAACCAAGACCAAGTGATATGCTGTAGTTAACGATGGTCATGACTATACTGGCTCCCATGCCCTGGTATTGCCGGGGCATTACACTCGCGAAGATAATTATGGCAGCAGGTAACGATGTATCCATTCCGATATTGGCGATGATGGTGCCGAAGAAGAAGTAGGTCCAATATATCGACTCTGGAGGCCGCAAGGCCATGATAATGGATGTGACCAAATACGCAACCTGCCCAACCACCATGATATACGAGGCAGGAACCTTGCTGGCTATTTTGCCAACAGCCAAAGCTGAGAATACTCCAGTAACAAGGATGGGAGAAAACCATGCTGCCAGTTGAATAGGAGTTTGGCCGCCTATATCGAGAGCTACTCGCACGGCGTAGAAGAGCTACACTCGGCGTTAGTTGAAATCTCTTTCCAATCAAGAGTAATACTTACCCATATTCCAAATGTGGCCCAGCCTGCTGCCGTACATGCAAAAACAAAGAGAACATCCGAAGTAAAGGCAGCGACAGGCAGTATTGGATAGCGAGCTCGGTAGAGTTCAGTGTAAAAGAATAGTGTACCGAAAACGAAACTCAGGATCAAGCATACGTAGACGTATGGGGCCCGCCAAGTAACGACCACGGCCTGATTCCACGCAAAGTTGAATAAAACCAGAGCCATTACTCCAGCTGCACCTCCAGGAAGGTCCAGGCGGTCCAGCTTTTGACGAAGCGATCGTATCTGCTCCTCTTGCACGGGGGTATCTGGTATTGTCCAGATAGCAAAGGCAGCTACGAACGCGACACCAATAGCCTGGCTCCAGAAAATCCATGGCCACCAAGCCATAGCAAAGAGGGGCCCAAAAACTAGACCCGACATGGCGCCAAATGGTGCTGCTGCAGCAAACCATGCAAAGGCCATGTTTCGTGGGCCATCCGAAAAAGACTTGCCAAAGATACCAAGAGCATTGGGTATGGTCAATGCAGGACCCAGACCCTGGAAAATACGAGCAAAGATGAATAGTACATGGTTGGAATAGACAGAGAGTCCGGCTACCAAGCTCCACAAGCAAAGCCAGCTCATGCCCAAAACAAACATTTTCTTGTGACCATGCTCATCGCCAAGTCGTCCACCAAGGAGAGTGAATGTGCCTATAGTTAAGCTGTAGCCAGCAATCAACCATGACAATTGACCAGGGTTAGTGATGCCGAAGGACTCCCCGATTATTTTGAGCGTGGTAAGCGTGTTGCACAACCCCAGCTGGTTGAGGAACATGGACATGCACACAGTTGTGATGAATAGAATCTGCCGTGGTCTTGAGTAGGCATCAGCGGGGTAGACATGGCCTCCTTTTAAGGACTGCGCATCCTCGATATCTAATGATCTCCAAGTCAGCGAAAAGGTTCAAGAGTCCAGAAAGAAATCTCGCTGGAGGCGCCTCAAAGTCATCTTCCTGAAGCTACTCCTCACCTGGTAACGATGATGATGCATTGGATGGCAGTTCGGGATTGCTTTTTCGGTCAGTAGATGTCATTGCGGAAGAGTGCATGCAAGAGGTAATTGTGATGCGTGAGGAGCTAAACGGACGAGGGAGAGCTTACTATTAACTCTTAACGAGATCGCAAACCCCTCAGCTCCGGACTGGTCCTTGTAATTTGGAGACGGAGCATGGCTGTACGGTGCCCTCTCGGAAATTCAGGAATTTGCCCAACAATCAGCTCGGGAACCAACAATGACAACCTTCAAGATCCGAAGGACTGGACGATCAACATCTTAGTCCGACAACGCTAGACCATTCGGCTCCGGTACAGCGCTGAATCTTCGGCGATGTGTGGCTGTCACATGACCTGATCTCATCGCAGTGACTACAAGGTAGGTATTTACACTCCTTACTGTAGTCTTCTACGAAGACAAGCGCTATTGGGGTTTGATGGTTGCGTAGGCGATCTTGCTACCATAATATCTAGTTACGACAAATTAAATTCCAGTACGTGTCAGCATTGATGAAATGATATTATTCGTATCCTTATTGCAAACAGTATGTAATATCGATATCAGATATGATCTTTTCAGGAGCGCCGCGTTTGAAAATTTAGACCACTTTACTTCACATTGCCATATCATACTGACGTATCACTACCAGTCTGCCAACTTATGGGTCTGTTACAACTGGCTTTCTGATATATTGCTTCGTCTTCTAGCATAGTCCCTCCAGGGGCTTGGTACTCGTCACTGGCGTGAGTAGTTTCATCGGTTCATACGTTGCGAGCGGAATGCTTGGGCTTGGTTATAGCGTGCGTGGGACGGTCCGCTCGAGTGACAAGGTAGCCTGGATGACACAAGCCATGGCTGAGCGCCATCCGTCTGGAGATTTCGAGGCTATTGTCCTACCTGATCAGATGCCATCTGAATCTAGGACGCAACGTAAAAGGAGTCTATGGCATTGCCCATGTCTCAGCGGACACGACCTTCCGACCCGACCCTACCAAAGTCATCGCGCTGTCTGTGGCAGGACTACGAAGATTTCTCGAGGCTACCAACAGCAGAGAGTCTTCGGTCAAGCGTTTCGTATTAACAAGCAGCATTCAAGCGGCATTGAATCGTACGTTTGGTGAGTAGCTTCTTGTAAATGGAAGTATGTGGAACGAAGAGGCCATCGAAAGTCCATAGCGGTCACCGGAAAATGATCTTGCTCAAACTCAAGAATCGAGCAAAATTGATGAGGAGACGGAGCTGAACCTGTTGAAGTATTTTGGAAAGGGCGGCTGGACAGACTATGATTACAGGTTCCGGAAGATCTGCCTAGAAATTCGTTGATATATGTAATACGACTGAAACTGGCTTCATAGTTTGGTTGATGAGTAGTCATGCTTGAAATGTTGTAACTTTTTATGTTTGTTAATTTAGAATCATCGTATTGCGTCTTGAAGGCGACTTCCGTCTTAATGACAAGGTAGATATTTGAGATACTTTAAGAAGATAGATTTATTTTTCAAGTACTAGACTTTTCAAAACTCAATGTTAGCCTGATCGTCATGTTATATTAGCTAATATTTCGAGCCGAAAGAAAACACGAAAGACTGCTTCTGACTGAGCACCTTATACAAGTACCCAGGATGAAAGGGACACAATACTCCGTTTCCGATTAGCGAACGACCATACAATGCCGTAGTTGCTGCTTACCAATGTATTGTAGGCACCACGCGAAAGACACCAAACGACCAAAGCTTGCAGTCGGAGCACATTGGTCTCTTGCTGCTCGGTATTGTCATCATTCTCGTCATGAAAGATTCGTTTCGGGCGAATTCGCGTGCTGTCGGACCCCAAGGGTTATTCACCTTAATCATCCTGTACTTAGATTGAGATATATAATTATCTTTTCTTTAATTGCTTCTACGAACATTATTACTGATAATATATAATGCCCAAATACCAATAAGGAAATGCCCTACAAATGAGACTAATGGAGCACTGAAGGGGTTCGTTCATTAGACATGCACTCAGTAAATATTCTACTTTACGCCCGGTGTGAGTGTGTCGTGACCGGTGATGATGAACCAGATTAGTAATAACGCTATACCACCGACACCCTGCGCGCACTAGGCCTTGTCCCTCCGCGATGCTCTGTACTACATCACTCATACTTGAATAATCTATCCAGGTAACACTACCAGATTTGATTTCATCGATATTGGTCATCATGGAGTCGGATATAGGCACCGAGTCCACCCGATTGGCGTGCGAGACGTGCTTTAAGTCTTACCGGCGGCGTAGGTTTCTGTCGTCCACCTTTCTCATTTCCTACTTCATTTTGATATCACCGTTTTTCTCTGTTGCTGATACTATTCACATAGGCGACTTGCTTATGCGTCATCGAAGGCGCTGTAAAGGTCCCGTAAAAAGTGGGAATCGCCGCAAAGCCTGCGATGCTTGTGTTCAAGCCAAGGCTAAATGCTGCCACACCCAACCCACCTGCTCTCGTTGTGTCAAGCGAGGAACGAAATGTCTCTATAGCGTCTCATCATCTGCCCAAGCCTGTAATCATCCTGAGAACATGGAGGCGGCTTCAAACGTGCAGGTTCAAAGTTTCCGATGCTCTCCCTCGGCGGTTATCCAGTCTTCTGGACCTGAACTTTCAACTTGGAATTTCCCACTGTCTCCGTATCCGCTCGATGCTTTCGACTTGAACGTAGCAGACTTTGCAGATGTATCTCCTGCCCCGCACCTCAGGTCGTCATTTGAGGAATCTCTCAAATCGCCAATAACTCAAGGCAATTCATCCTCTACATCCCATGAGCAAAGCTCGAATGACAGCACGAGATCTCCCTCAAATCCTCCGACGTTGTCGACACCACTCCTTCTCACCCGCATACTTGGCGACTATGCTTCTTTGCTTATCAAAAGCTCTTGTTTCTCTCCATTCCTTCACTTGCCAAAAGTCAAAAATGTTGAACCGGACTTGACGTCTTTCCCTTTCACCTCAATGGCCATCTGCAGCAGTACTGGCATGAATCTCTCGACCGACAAACAATTTTTCCGACGGGTCATAGACGCAGCGCGGCATCGACTGATTGGGAACTTCGTAGGTACTAGTGAGGCCCTGTTCCGCTCTGTTCAAATGCTAACATATCTGTTAGCCGTCGTACGAGTGCATGCAGCAGTGGGATGCAATACATGCTATACTAATATATGAGACATTAGAGATTAAGGAATGCATTGGTAATGAGTCTGAGGCGTGGAGACTCGTTATGCCAGTCAAAAATCTAGAGATGGGCTTTCTTTTAAAGGTATAAGACTGTTCCTATCTCGATCTCACGCCAATCTTATTAATATTCGGCAGATGACAAGAACCTACATTGAGCCGTACCTACAGATTCGCAGTCCTGACATGAATGCCTACTCCGATTTCAAATCAACGCCATGTTCGCCGACCACAACGACATGGGGTCGGTGGAGAACCACCGAAACAACACGTAGAACAGTTTTCATTGTCAACATGGTCAATTTCCTCAACAATTATGATTTTACGACGAGAAAGATCTCACCCTACTATGAACCACTGAGCGATGACCTCATTCTTAACATGCCATTGCCCTGTAGCCAGACTGTATGGCTAGCATATGAGGAGGAAAATTGCAGACTTGCAATGAAGAACTATCAGCCTTGGGCCAACTCTTCCTCGCCTGACTCTGATCAGGCCACAGTGGAATTACTAACAGGAGAGACTTACTTAAGTACCATTTTCTCAAAGTATAGCAAAGAGTGTATTCAAACTATGATTGGCTCACACGTTGGGCTGGGCGATTCAGACGATCTGAGGCGTCTTATAATACTATGCGCTACTGAGCAATTTCTTGATTGATGCGATCAAGGTTTCGACAGAAGATGATCCCCATGGGCTTTTCTTGCCGAATTTGCCTAACAGCCATGTCACCACAAACTTTCATCATGGATCGAGGTCTCGGACTAGCGGCTGATTTTTTGCTGGAATGACTGACTGAATTAAGAGGTTCTATAACTGTAAGTAGTGTTCTATGAGAAGCATCTATTCTCAATAATATGATAAATCTAATACAAGATTCATTCAGTTCAGAAATAGTAAAGCCAGCCGCCTCGAAATGGAATTGAAGAAGGAATTAAGTCATAATATCATCCTAGCGAACCCAAGATCATAATGTCACGTTTAGAACGAGGTTTAACATTGGTAGGCATTTTTCCTTGCCAACATATCCACATACCAACAAGCAGATTTTTAAGAGTTCGATTCTTAGTCGTTTGGCTGTGATATAGGGAAATCATGCTAATGTGCAGTAGAAGACCTTCCAAAATTCGTATACAGTCTAGAATGTTAGCAGTTATCTCGCCAAAATCAAGCGAACAAATAGATACATAAGCCTGTATTAAATTTAGGCATATATGTATGCTTAGTTCTGTGTTTTAACTTTTTGAGAAGCTTAAAACACTATAGTGAACTAATTTTCTACAGCAATTGAATCGCAATCTAATTCCCATGAATATTCAGAGTTCAACGAAATCCAATTCACCATTAACATGCGTTATGTGTGAGGTCTACTCCAAGAACGACTTCCCTTGAGCATTCACTTTCCACTGCACAAAGTCCTTTTCTATATGGATTTCAGGTTCCTGGTCCTCGCAAATAAATTATAAGCTTAAATTCTTTCTATCTAGGTAAGGTAATTGAAAATATGTGAATTAAAGTGGAAACTGTACAGCAACGCATCCTAGATTCTGCGTTACTCAACCAAACAGATGAACCGAAGCTCTCTGGCTCTCAGTGTGTTTAAGACTCAGATCCCCAAGCTGGGAAAGCTGGAGCAGTAGTGCCATCGCAAGAGTACTGAAGCAAGTATGGGGAGTCGGTGGTGCTGGAGTCCAAGAAGACAGTGCCATCCGGAGCGGCAATGGAGATCTGGAAGATAGCGTTGCCTTGACCCTGAGCGAAAATGATACGAAGGGGCAAGTACTCGCCCTCAACCAAGTCGACAGTTGCACTTCCAGCCCCTGGTCCAGATCCCTGGTCGTACGACGCAATCAAGTCGGCGTTGCCACGGTTCCAGCCTGAGTAGGCGTTTGAGCCGAACCAAAGGAAAACGGTATCGTCGACTCTGTCGATGGAGATGGTGTAGGTGCCGGTAACCTCAGCGAAGAGGTAACCGCGGTGGTTCAGAGCAAAGTAATCACTGTAGAATTGCTCGCTGCTGCCGTACACGGTGATATCCTCACCACCAGATGCGTCGATTCCACCAGCAGTGGAAGTTACGCCATAGATGCTTGGAACTTGAGATTTGTATACAGTTGGGTCAAATGTGCTGTATGTGTCGTCGTTGTTGTTGCCTTGATCGTTCTCGTATTCGGCCCATTGGATACCTTGGTTACCGCACTGTGTTGGAGTAGGGCAAACGATATCGGTCGAAGTCGAGGTAACAGTGACGGTAGTAGTAGGAGTAATAGTGGTCACGCCGGCAACGGAAACGAAGCTCGATACAAGAGGAGTGACGGTAACAGTGTTTGTCACCGTTGCGCTGGGTGTTGGGATAGAGAGACAGCTGCAAGCGGTCGAGATTTGAGCGCTGGCAAAGCTGGCCACACAGCTAGGGAGAGCAGAAGTGGTTGCCTTGGTTGTTGGTACTCCGCGCTTCTCCACAGCTGACAGAACGCAAGTTGTGATAGTCTCGGTGCTTTCATCTGGTCAGTTGACGTATAATTGGACGGAAAAGGATTTCACTTACGCAGTCTCGGTACTCGTTACAGTACTAGCAGTGATGGTGTTGGTGCCAGTAGTTGTAGTGATGACCGTGGTGGTTGGTACTGAGCTGGTAGCCGTGGCGGTTTTTGTGATTGTTGCGATGCTCAGGTAAGATGAACAGAATGGTGTTGCTGATGGATAAGCATGAAGTGCGTTGACAACAAGCTCGGCAGCAAGACATTGCAACTTAGAAATGATGTTGGAGTTGGTTGGGGAGGCATTGGCCTGCTTTAGCATTGCTAGAGTCAGCAAGCTGACGGAACCTGTAGAGAATCGCATGATGTTGGAGGTTTCAGGTTGAGTTGTTGATCTGGTTGATTTGGCTGATTGCTTGGATTTCTCAGGTTCTACGGTCCATCTTGGAGACTTTATATCTTTCTCTAAGATGGCCAAACTGTGATTCTCAGCTGCTGTCTATGCAGTGAGAGGCTCCGTCCTCGGACATGACAAGCCAACTCGAACGCCATTAAATTGTCGATTCTGAAAAATACCATTGCTTTTGCATTCTCAGCTCAAAATTGTCATCGTGGCGCCTAGAAAAGTTCCTAAGAGAAGACAAATTTTCCAACTATGGCATTCACGTGGATAAGGAACTCTGACTATGGATATCTTGCAAGTCTACTCAGCTGTCAGATAATTCGCCATCAGGTAGAGGAGGGTGATCTAGAAGGGCTTCTCAGCTACTGTGGAGAAGAGAAGAAGACAAGGTTACCCCAAAGTTTGTCTGTTTGAAGGTCTAGATTATAACAGATACGGAGTGACCGAGCGGAGAAAAGCTCCTCACTTCTATCAACAGAAAACATTATTTAGGCACATACATATTGGCAAACTCCGATCGCCGCCGGGTGTGTAGAACAACCTGGGGATAATTGTGGGGAGAGTTCCAGCCGACTGGAACACAGCTGAAAATTTCAACGGAGCCTCAAAAAGGCCCCTGTCAAATAGCGCACAGCCATGAGAGGCTATTTCTCACGCTTCGAACACACCCCTGGATTTGACAGCTGATTTTAAGCTTGAAAAGGCTGAGGAATTCCCGACAGATGAGAAAGGGTTTAGTGCTATTCCTTCACAGGGATTATCTCTCTGCTCATTATGCAGAGCTGGATGCCTGCAACAAGTGATGACTTATTGTTTTCATCGCGAGATGGTATCTCAAACAAGTTATTCAGAAAAAAAGTGTAGAACATGAACCCGCTCCGAACGTTCCTCTAGATGCTTTTTGTTGCTAAGCTTTGCCGCTTTGTGGAAACGGGCAACCATCAACCGTCAACCGTCCGCCGATATATGCCTGTGAGCCCTGAATTTATTTTAGTAGCACAAGAGACGTTGGTAGTGGGCTGAGAGTCATTTACCGCAGGCTTCTTTGGTGAAGCCAAGTAAGATGCCCCTTTCGTTGAGTACACAGGAAAGAAACATGGCTAAGCTGAGGAGCCGGCGTCGATTTTGTTAGTAGCAAATCATGGCTGGGCTGAGCTGAGGAACCGATGGCAGTTCACCAGCGCTAAAGCTAACGACTGGGGTCAACGTGCCCGTGCCGTCGGTAGTTATGCTCAATCCGTTCACAGGTACCCGGTGGGCTGAGTCAAGTAAAGAACGGGCTGGGTTAGAGCCATTTCTGCCCGCTTTATAAGTTGCACATGGTATCTGTATTCGCCCAGCTGTGGTTGTACGTGTGAATTCAGTAATGGAGCATCGATGGTAGGATTTTTGTGCATGAAATCTACTATCTCCAGACCAAGAGCAATGAGCATGAATGGACATAGAAAAGTCCTCAATGGGAAAGCAATAACGGAGATTAGATCAATTGAACTGCACCGACCAACCGGTTTTGATCAGAAATGTAACTGAAAGCAAGGGAATGAGTAGAAAGACGCACAAGCGCACCAGTGGTACCTGAGGCACAAAAGTCATAGACATATAATTGCGAAATTTTGAATGAGCGCAGTGAACAACTCGTACTAAGAAGTGCCGAGTGAAGTTTGGCATTTAGTACGTGGGAATAGTGTTGGATTTATAGTTAAAATCTAATAATTCGCATACAAGACGTCACGTGAGATTTCAGTGAAGCTTGCTGTCAGTCACCGGGATGCATCAAATTCGCGCACCACCGATAATTTTTGCTATGCAAAGTTCGAACCTGAGAAAATTCTAGAAACTCAGCACACTGATTGGGCAATTTGGGATTGATATACCCAGTCTATCTTTACGTGGAGTATATGTTTAAGATCTTATCATAGCATTCAACACTTATTATGTAAATGTTATTAGACTTTTTACAGATAAAATATACGTTTGAGAAGCTGGCAAAACAAAACAAATTTCTCAAAATGTTGTTTCATGCAGTGATACAAAGTTTCCAAAACAATAGTCTTCTCGGCTTCATATAGATATTTACGTGATCTGTTGTAATTTGAACTGGTATTATCGAAGGACTTTCATATCATTTTGCTAAATGATTCCCGAGTTTTGATTACCCAAATTTGAATGGGCTGCATTTTTTTTCCAAAGCTATAAAGATGTCTCGCGACATGGTTCTAGGGAGATAAATAATGTTACATGATGACAAGCAATGTTAAGGCAGAAATATAAAAATGGAAAGCGTGCGTGGAGAAGAAAAGGGAAAGAATGAGTGCAACAATAATAGTACATCCTTCAAAAACAACTTTAAGCATTCTAGGGATTTGAGTCCAATTTTCTTCAAATGCCGCTGTCAATATCATAATCAAAGTCTCCAGGTTTTATATTCTTGGTGAAAGCACTCCATGCCAGGCACGTTGCATTAACCGAAGCTGGGATTTTGGAATATTGGATATCATCTGCTCTTTCCAGGAAGTTCATAACGAGTCCAGCAGACGCATGCCTAAAATTACGCGTAAGTGTTCATTCTATTGGATGATGGATTGGAGTATCCCGTATCTGTAAGAAAACTTACCATGCATTATGACAGTGGAAGGGCCAGACACCTGGGTTATCAAGATCGAATTGGACCACGATATGCCCCAGGATAGGTAGCTGCTGTACATCTCTTCGCTGTGGGTTCGCGGGGTTGATCAGGGACACTCCATCCCATCGACCAGGACCCTCGTGCAGAACTTGCATGTTATGCCCGTGTAAGTGTAGAGGCTAAAAAGCGTCAGTTTCAAATATCTGCAGACAATATTGATGGATACATACGTGATGAGCAGCAGCAGTATTGTGGACCACAAGTCGAACAGTGGTATTTTTCCCAAGATCAACTACATGCTGGTTATTAGTGAAGGCCTTGCTACCTTTGTAACCCGGTTGATGAAACTTGGCTGCATCGAGAAGAATAGGGTCATTGTAATTTCCTCGGAAGCTCTTGCCATCCATCATCCATACAGGATGTCCGGTGGCATTGATTATTCGAACGATTTCAATATTGTATGTGAAACTAGGAGTTTTCGCTGGAATTTTGAACTCAGGGATTGTGAGAGCTAGGTTGTCCTTTGTTAAATGTCAGACCAAGTTGCAAGGTAATATCAAGAACGATGACGAGAAGTTTTAACATACATTCTGGCAAATTGGATTCTCTTTGTATACTTGCGCCTTGGACACTGGGCTTGGAGGAAGCTGCGTTCCTGCACCTTGATCATAATAAAGAACAGCAAGACCCTTAGACTGCCCAATATGATCATACTTCTCATCCAGCTTTTGGCCGCCACAGCCGACAACAGAGTTAATATTGGACCGCATAAAGTAGGATTTACTTGGATCTTGATTTGCTGTGACCAATACATCTGTCCTTTGACCGACCTGTTCAATATCAGCGACTACTCAAGCCATAATCAGATGTACTTGCACCCAAGGAGACCACATTAGTAGTATATGGTTTTATGACCACAAAGTCATTCGCGATTACAGTCAAGTTATGATTGTCGATCGAAAAATAAACTTGGCCATCGGAGCCTGCATTGATCAATCGAAGTCTAGTGGTCTTCTTACTAGAAATGGAAAATGAGGCTAACGCGGCGGCGCTGCTGCAAGTCTTAGAAGGTGGGCCAAGAGAGCAGTTGTAGCTCATCTTCCCTGAGATTAGACTGTTATCCGAGGCAGGAACAAAACTTGTGAAGTTGGTCTTGCTGGTATCATTGCCAACAACTTAGAAAATTAGCAATTATAACATGATGGATAACTGTGAATAACTTACCTTTCTTGAGAATATCGTAGTATTCCTCATGAAACCCTAAGAAAGTTAGGGTCAATCCTAAATGAGTGAGTAGGCGGCTTACAATCTCCGAGAACAATAGGCTCGTGCTCGTTGTCGTACGGAGTCGTGGGTAATGGCCCAAAGATAACGATGGGACCGAAAAGACCACCTGCAGATTGCCCAGAGTAATGAGAGTGATACCAAGACGTTCCATAAATATCTGCCTTGAATAGGTAGCTACCCAAAATTAATACTTGATGACAGACATGGAGTGCTTGAAACGTACGTAAAGCTCTGCCCTGGGGCGATAGGACAACCGTGAATGGAAGGGACTCCATCTTCCCATGTAGTGTTGCTTTGCAAGAGACCATGCCAGTGAATTGAAGTACCCTCCTGAGGAGAATCAATATTGTTGTGAACGGTGACTGTGGCCGATTAACTTCCCATAATCTTCACGAATAGATTGCATAATTGAAATACCTTGGATCATGTCACCTCTATTTGCATAAATAGTAGGTCCTGGAAATTGCTGGTTGATAAGAATGACATCTTTAAGATATCCATCCGGGGCAATCTTCTGTCGTGTAATGATGAAATCATACTTTCGAGTTATACCGGTAAGAGGAGCAGCAGAGTATGCGTTGACTTCGTCTGCAGTCTGAGTTCCCCAGGGTGCAGAAGATGGATCAGCTCCACCAACGACGTTTGGCACCGATGCTCCTCCACTTACACCGCCGGTCGCCGGTGACGTTGTATCAGTATTTGGCAAAAACTTTCCAGCAATTGAGGTGGTGTCCAAGGTACCGAGAGTGGAGTCACTGTGAACCTTAATCAGTAAAAAAAGATCTTAAGATATGTAAATATTCCCTACCCATTTTGTTCGCCGGGTGTTAATGCTGTGTTATCATCGGCAAGGGCCAGTGCGGCCAGGAGGAAGAACTTGAAGAGCATATTGCAAGAGTCTGGAAATGCTGATTTCTGGAATTGAAAAGAGAAGCATCACCAAAGTCACCAAGTCATATTTATACAGTACAAGAAGTCACAAATCTAGCGCTGAAACCAGAGAAGGTCCTTGAGAATATTCTTCAAGCTTCCGTGTATATTGAGGCTATTGAAACAGTCATATCCGGCATTCCTAGCCAAGACCCGAAGGAACAAGGCATACGAGAAACATCGACTCCATAGAGTAGCATTTTCAGCAAATATGCCTTGATTCCCCATGTTAATGTTACTATTCCATCTGTTGAGGGTCCAAGACTCGATGCAAATGGAACAAGCTGAGCCGGTATATTGCAATCGGGAGAATGGAACATTGCTCAGCTCGTGAGATACGCGTGAGGTTGCCTCAAAGAATCATAATCGAAATGAAGGCATGGCGTTCTAGAAATATTTGTAAGGGCATCACCAGTTGCGGCTTGAGTGGAAGCATATCCGATGGCTGGTAAGCAGGGTCTAGTGTATTACATGCATATGACTTGCATCTGTAAGGGGAATCGACTAGCAGGGCTGAGTAAAGCAGATTCGGGTAATCTGACAGGAACCCGGAATAAGCACATAGAAAGCCTCGTATGTGATTATATTCGCGTTATGCAAATGCTGAAAACAATTTGCCGTTGTGAGGATGGTGGAATGTACACACAGTCAGCAGCTCTCTATTAGCGCCAGCTTTGGTGGAGCCATCATTACAACCACACCATGAGGATGCAACGAGACGAGATGCCTAATGGAGAATCACGTGCATTAACGCATTTCGTCCGGAGAACCAAAATCGTGACGATCGCCGGTCGGAGTCATTTTCGATCTCTTGTCTGCAGAACTTGTAATCAAACACGCCACACTAATCCTGACTGCATCGTTGCATTTCTTATCCATCAACTTGTCATTCGAAGGGCTCCCAGATAAACAAAGCATTACACGAACATAATCTTACATGTAATAGACAAGGAAAAGGATAGTACTCAACATCTCACATTGATAGAATCTTGTCGTGAATATAAGTAATTGCCATTGAGCTTTCATGTTCTCCCGTTTGTTTTCTAATCTTCAATAAACATTTGCTTTCACTAGACTTAGACTATTTCAAAATCTCTACATACCCTCAAGATGTTTGAAGTCAACAAGGCCCTTAATATCACCGTCTCTGAGGCGGTATTGACCCCTCCAAACAGCATTTCAGATGGAGATTTTGATTTCAAAGGTATTGGGCCCCTATCACACATTTACATGTGTCGACAGCTAAAGTGTTTGAAAGGAGATGCAACAGGCCGAATCATTTCGGCCAAGCAATTGCGATCGCAAATAGTACCAGTAAGTACACATCTCATATGAAAGCTCATCAGTACCTAATCACTTATAGTCGGAAATATCTTTGGAAGTGACTGCGAAGGGACGCGCAGAAGCCATCTCCATTATCTCAGGGCTCTCAGACCGGCTTCTCATCCTTATCGGTCCTTGCTCTATCCATGATACCGATGCAGCTCTGGAGTATGCATCTCTCTTGAAATTGCTTGCTGTAGAGTACAAGGATGACTTGTGTATCATTATGCGCGCTTATCTCGAGAAGCCACGCACAACAGTTGGCTGGAAAGGCCTGATCAATGATCCTTTTCTTAACGAAACCTTCAATATCTCAAGTGGCCTCCAAATCTCTCGCCAGGTGTTTGCAGATATCACGAATCTCGGTCTCCCAATCATCACAGAACTTCTGGATACCATGTCTCCTCAGTACTTGGATGACTTGATTGCTATGGGGGCCATCGGTGCCAGAACCACTGAGTCGCAGCTTCACCGACAGCTAGCAAGTGGAGTACCATTCCCAGTGGGGTTCAAGAACGGCACCAACGGGAGCCTGAAAGTCGCTACTGATGCCATGAAGGCTGCAGCCAGCCCGCATCATTTCATTGGCATTAGCGATAATGGCCATGCAACAGTCACTAGCACGCCAGGCAATTCTGACGGCTTTGTGATCTTACGAGGGGGATCTCAGGGCCCAAATTATGATGAGGTGAGTGTTGTAAAAGCACTTTGCGATCTCGAGAAAGTAGGCGAGAAAAAGGGGCTAGTAATCGACTGCTCACATGGTAAGCTTATGCGATTGTCAACTTTCGCATGTGCGGAGACTAATTGCCGTACAGACAACTCACTCAAAGATCACCGCAATCAACCTCGTGTGGTAGAGAGTGTGGCTACACAGCTCAAGAGCGGCCAGAATGGTATTGTGGGGGTCATGATCGAGTCCAATCTCTTTGAGGGTAGGCAGGATATTCCAAGCTGCGGAGTTTCCGGTCTGCGGAAGGGTGTAAGCATCACAGACGCCTGCATCGGATGGGAGACAACTGTACAGGTAGTCTCACAGCTTGCAGAGGCTGTTCGAGAACGCCGTCGTTACAACGCCATCATTTGATCGGACGCAATTCCCATGCAGGAGGGGGGCGTAACTGATTGTATGAAGAGAGTATCTTATTGATTTCGGTGACTCATATTACTATAGACTATAAAGTTTTGATTCATCACAAAATTTGCGACCCAAGATCTTCCGGTGACATGAGTTGAAGAAAATAAAGAAATTGTACCCAGATTGGGAATTGTGTGCTTCTATAACGTACCTTGAAGTGACACAAATCTCGATAGTATGGTGAATGTGTGTG
This sequence comes from Allantophomopsis cytisporea, assembly GCA_024752435.1. Taxonomy (NCBI): domain Eukaryota; kingdom Fungi; phylum Ascomycota; class Leotiomycetes; order Phacidiales; family Phacidiaceae; genus Allantophomopsis; species Allantophomopsis cytisporea. The sequence goes on from CP103034.1 coordinate 1,500,636, forward strand.
TGACATCAAACACCTCAGATTGTGCACACGTTACATCGTTTAAGTCGCAAACTCTAGACAACATCTAGATCTAGATCGGGCATATGAGTGTGTTGTGTAATGATAACACGTGATTATACGAGTGCGAAGGGCGTGCTTATGTCAAAAGATGCTGATGAAAGTACTGCCGATAGCTAAATGCGGAATACACAACGATGCTGACATGCTACGAAAAATGAGATCTGATTATAAACAATAAAATTTAATTTCGAACCCTATCTGCAGCAACAGTAAGTCTTACGAACATGAGTTATCCATAGTTGAGCTCATTAGTCCGACGGATATCCTTGGGGTCAAGACATTTACTCTTGGTATAACGTAGTGCTCATCGGGGAGTAAGCTCCAAGGTAAGAACTAAAATGAAGCATATAAGATCCAGAGACCATCCAAATTGTAGCAACATTGTGGTTCAACGAAAAGTCTCTTGAAACTTGATATTAGTTCTTCGAAGATGGCTCCAAAAACTTTGATTGATCTACTTGAACAGGCAGCAGCCGGGCATCCAGAAAAGGGGCTCATCATCTACCCACCTGGAAGACTCGAAGAATCGCCAGTTCATATCTCATATCCTACTCTCTTGCTAGAATCGCTCTCAAAATCCGCTCTCATTCGAAGTGTTCTGCCGGATTCTGAGAAGCCCATCGTATTGCTACATTTCACCAATCACCAAGATTCCTTGACATGGTTTTGGGCTTCCGTTAATGCCCATGCAATCCCGTGCATCTCAACACCCTTCGCAAATGATCTTGATCAACGCAAGAAACATATCGCACATCTCCAAGACCTTCTTCAGAAACCGACAATCATCACTACCCGAAACCTTGTCAAAGACTTTTGCGATGTCGAAGGTCTCAATATCCATGCAGTTGAGGATCTTGTCGAGACCCCAAACAAAAAGAGCTTCTCAAGCCGCCCTACTTCCGACGACATTGCAGCATTAATGCTCACATCTGGTTCCACGGGCAATTCTAAAGCTGTTGCCCTCCGTCATCATAGGGTTATCGCCGCCATCGCCGGCAAGAGCACCTACCATGACATGACACCTTCCCACACATTCCTCAACTGGATCGGCCTCGACCACGTCGCCAACCTAACGGAAATCCATCTTCAAGCAATGAGATTGGGTACGGATCAAGTACATGTCCAAGGTTCGGATATCGTGCCATCACCACTCAAATTCCTAGAACTCATCCACAAACATCGTGTGGCCTACACCTTCGCGCCAAACTTCTTCCTTGCCAGCTTGAGGAAGATCCTCGATGAGAGACAAGATGAATCTGACAACTGGGATATCTCCTGCTTGCAAGCACTGATATCTGGTGGCGAAGCCAACGTCGTTGAGACATGTGCGGCTTTGACCTCACAGCTCATGAGATTTGGTGCACCAGACACATTCATCAGACCCGGTTTCGGCATGACAGAAACATGTGCGGGTTCCATCTATAGCAAGGACCAGCTACTCTCCGACATAACACAAAAACTCGAGTTTGCCTCGCTCGGCTCTTGTATCCCAGGCATGCAGATGCGCATCTCGCGCGCAAACGGCACGCTCGCCCAGGCAGACGAGGAAGGCAACCTAGAAGTTGCCGGCACAATGGTATTCAGCGAGTACTTCAACAATGCCACAGCGACATCTGAATCCATCACCCCAGACGGCTGGTTCAAAACCGGCGACTTGGCTACGCTCTCACCAACAGGTAATCTACGCATGACTGGCCGCGCCAAAGACACAATCAACATAAACGGCGTGAAACACTCCCCTTCAGAGCTTGAGACCTGCCTCGAGGAGTCGCGCATCCCAGGCCTGACCCCGTCGTACAGCGTCGTCTTCCCCCACCGCCCCTCAGGCTCAGACACAGAAGTAATCTGTGTGGTCTACCTCCCATCCTACGCACCCAGCGACGGCGCAGCCCGCCTCGCAACCGCAACCTCCATCTCACGCGCGATCTTCGCGCTAATCAGTGTACGACCTTTCAAAATCCTGCCGTTGGACAAAACCCTTCTCGCGAAATCCTCACTGGGTAAGCTTTCGCGCGCCAAGATCCGCACAGCGTTCGAGGAGGGCAAGTATGATGCACATATGCGCATCGACGCTCAGCACATTGCACAGCACCGCTCGGCATCGTACCACGCCCCGGAGACGGAGACACAGCAGGTTATCCTGGATGTCTTCGAGGAGGTGTTCATGCTATCTGCTGAGGAAATTGGGGGAGTAGACGGCGATCTATTCGCACTTGGCATGTCGTCCATTGACATCTTGAAGCTCAAGCATCAGTTGCAGATCCGGTTGACGCTTAACTCAGACTTGTCTATCACACTGTTTTTCGGCTGTCAGACTATTCGCGCTCTCGCTACTGCCATCGAGGATGCGCAGACAAAAGCATATGACCCTGTTGTCGTTCTCCAGCCTGACGGTTCTAAAGTTCCATTGTGGCTTGTTCATCCTGGCATGGGTGAGATTCTTATTTTCATGGATCTGGCTCGCTACATCACCGACCGCCCGGTTTACGCTTTGCGTGCGCGCGGCTTCGAGGCGGCGGATGACTGCTTCGTGAGTATCGCTGAAGCTGTCGAGACTTATGTCGCCGGTATGAAGCGCTTGCAACCGCATGGACCTTATGCGATTGCGGGTTACTCTTTTGGAGGTATATTAGCGTTCGAAGTTGCAAAGGTGCTTGAGGCGCAGGGAGACGAGGTGAAGTTCTTAGCTAGCATTGACCAGCCGCCACATTTCAAGGAGAGGGCGAGAGGGTATGATTGGTACGAAGTGTGTCTTTCCGTCGCCATTTTTGCACAGTTGGTTTCGGAAAAGCATGCATATGAGATTCTGCCAGTTATGCGTAGTTTGAGTTATGACGAGGTTGTGGATCATATCTTTGACATTGCGCCGCAAGACAGGATTGTGGAGTTGGCGATGACGAAGGAAAGATTGACGCGTTGGGCAGATTTGGCGTATCGATTGAAGATCATTGCTTGGGACTATGAGCCCAAAGGTACTGTGCCGTGCTTGGATGTATTTTATGTTGAGCCGTTGCCCCAGGTCGCGGATACCATGGAGGAGTGGTTCGATGATCATTTGAGTAAGTGGAGTGAATTTGTCAGGGGGCAGACAAAATACCATCGTATGCAAGGATTGCATGCTACGTTGATCAGCCAGCCTAATGTTGTTGGGTTTCAGAAATTGGTTAAGGGTTTGCTTGCTACGCGTGGTTTGTAGTTTTGGCTTTTATAGACGATATCAGATTCAATCTCACTAAGTAGGTACTATGCAAACATCCATCTGTGACAATACCAACCACAAGTAGTATGAGTTCAGACTTAGCTATGCTAGCTATACACAATATCATGCCGTAACAAGTCTGCTGGGTATGTACATAGTTTTTGACTTTGAACAAGCGATTGAAAACATGCGCATAGTTTACTGGTCTCCCTTCCAGTAATCGGTACCATTGAAATAGAAGACAGCAGTTCCATTTACCAAAGGAGCATAGCACTTTGAGACGGCCTATAAGGTATCAGAATAGTAGAGCAGGCTAAGTGACATTTCGACTTACATCAAGCGTATTATTCTTGTTCAACTGAATGCCCGTTATTACATCCGAAACAAGTGTCGACAGGATAGGAGCGTCATGAGATGTGTCTCCAGTCAGACTGTTTGCAAGATCCTGTTCAGCAGCTTGAGCTGTTGCATACTATCGTTCAGTGTCAGTTGTGGTTCTGAGGCTCTTTATGACTTCAACAATTGGATCCAACTTACTTTCTTCAACCCAGCAACAACTGCATTACCTGCAGGAGTCAATTCCTGGTTGAACTCTCTAATCTTAATACCAAATGCAATATCCGAAAGTAATACTGCCTTCCCAGCAGCAAAAGCTGTGGCATTGATAGGGTTAGCAGCCTCAATGGCCTGCAGATCCTTCGTGGCATTAAGTTCACCATACTGAGCAAGAATGTTGATTTCAATGCCAGCGACGAGAGCATCAACTTGGGGCGAGCAAGCATATTTGGCGTTGGTCGCCCAGTCAGTTGGTTTGACATCTCCTTTGGACGTGGTGGTGGCGGATGCGGTGGTGGTATCATCCTTACCGTCACTCTTGGTGGATGTCGAGAAGGTTGAAGGGAAAGATGTTGGGAAGGTGTACTCCGTTGACCAGGCAGATGGAGTGGATGTTAGAATTGAGCCGGTGGACTCGGGAAGTGGCGTGTACGCGGTCTGGTCATCCGTGTCATCTCTCTTGCTTAGTACTGTAGACGAGGCACTAGGATGACATGCCCAGTTGCCTGGACCCTTACCACCCCAGTTGGCCGGACCTTTACCGCCCCAGTTTGCCGGCTTTCCAGCCCAGGATGTGAGAGCATCGTGATCTTTCATCCACGAACTTGATCCTTTTCCTGACCACGACGTTGGAGTTGGATGGTCCGTGGTCCATGAACATGCCCAATTATCTGACCAAGATGTTGGTGTTGCTGTGTGCTCTGACCATGTAGTTGACCAGGTAGTAGATACTGGACCATGCTGGCCGAAGCCGGCGTTGAATCTTGCAGCTGATACAAAAGACGCAAAGAGACAAAGAGAAGAGTATTGAGATAACATAGTGATATTATAGGATTTTTAAATTGGAATATACCTATTGAAAAGATGTCATATCCAACCTTCGAACGTCGTAGAAGTTGTGTTATATACTCCTTTCTCGACGCGCGTTACCGGTCACTACGAACGCCATTTTGCGTACATATAACGGTAGCCTTAACGGCGTGTCTCGCAGAGAAAGCTATAATCAAGTGATATGCCTAAAAAGATATGATACCACCTCGACTACGTATCCAGGTCCAGCCATAGTCAGTTTTCTGACGCGTTTCGGGGTTCGACGTGGGGAAATTTGGAGCTAGTCGGCGGAATCTGTGGTCGAAGAGGAAAATCGTTCAGAATGTGGACAAGTGAAGGACGTATATATTCGTTGGTGCATATCATCATGCGATGACCAGAGTTGTGAGAGTCAGAAGAATAATGCAGATAAGTTTGACTTCTTGTTGGTCGATGCACCAATGCATGGTCAATTGAAGTGGATTGTTGTAGTGGACTGACTCACTTCACTTGAGTGCACTAGCTGATGTTATGATATGAAGTGAGGAGATCTGGAGTCCGGAATGTTGGAAGTCGGTGATCGAGACTCCGGAGTTGCGATAATTATGAAGTAGACGAGAATAGACAAGACCAGCCATGATATTAGGTACCACGCACGTGACAAGGAAGATGACTCGTCACGGGATGAGGTACATAAGATGGATAGTCACGGGATACAATATGTGTGTACCTTACCTAGATAGTCACCTCGCTACCTCCCTCCCTCATGATGGTATGTGAGGGTAAGCTGATGTTGCAGGAAACTAATGTAGGCAACGTAAGCTTAAGCTGACTGCTTGCAATAAGAGAGCGACCAATCATCAACCACGTCTTTACACTCACGTGAGCGGGAGCGGACATAATATCTACCACCGTTCCCGCTCTTGAGTAATATGATAAAATGGTCATCTCATCTCTCTCCGGACTGCGAATATATTTTATCTTCCGTTCCCTTGATATACTTAGCAATCATACTCGTAGTGCTCGGCAATTGCATACACGCTACGTATTCTTTTCTGTGGTATCGAAGTTCCGGTTGCTGATATCGAGACACACCGTATTGATGCGCAGACCGATCGACTCATGGATCTTCACGCACAGCCACTACTACCACCGGTGAATGCAGCAGCGCCGACCCGAGCATGCCAATGCTGTGCCATCGCCAAATCAAAATGTGTACCACAACCAGGCACTACCAATGGAACTTGTGCAAGGTCTGATATTATGCAATTATTCTACTGATCTATGGAGAGCTGGATGACCTGACTGTGCGGCAGATGTGCACGGTTGAAAAAGAATTGTGTTCCGGCGCCTTGTGCTGTTCGGAAGAAGAAGGCTTTTAGACAAACGTATGATACTTATACTTCCTTTCCCTTATTGTCAGTAATTGTATGGACGGCTCTGACAATTTTACAGTCGTACGGCAAAGCTGGAAGAGAAACTTGAATCTCTCGTGTCTCTTTTGTCCACTTCGCAACAGACAGTTCTCCGCTCAGAAGATGTGCACATGGTGAGAGCTCAGGAATCTGCGCTGGCACCACGAACAACTGCTATCGAACTTGAACCACTGGTTAATAGCGATGCCGGCGAGAAAATTAGTGATGTAGTATCCATACCACTTGTCTCGCACCATCGAGACTCTTTGCCTGAAGCTGGAACGTCGGATTTTCAATACCCTGCCCCGCCTAATCCCCCTGGCTCTGTCTTGGACTTCTCTCCGGCCTTGGACCCTTCACCTTCAGAGGCCACTGTAATTTTGAACCTCTTCCGGAACAAATTTATCCTATCGTTTCCTTTTGTGGTCATTCCACCAGAAATGTCCCCACAAGAGCTCAAGCGTAAAAAGCCACATCTATATCGTAGCGTCATGATGGTTGCATCTTATCATCAGCCTCTCAAGCAAGTAGGCATGGGCAAGGAGATCGTAGAGAGTCTCACTAGGAGTGTGGTCATGAATGGTGAGAAGACATTAGACTTGTTGCAGGCTTTGCTGGTTTATTGTTCTTGGTATGTTTCGAAGTCTAATTCGGCTTCATCATCTCCGCCGCTGTAACCTATATTTATCGAGTTTAGACTAATATCTGACTCTCGAATTGCACAGGCACTTTTACCATTTCAATGTCAACCCGCGGATGACTAGCATTCTTCATCTCGCAGTTGGCGTTATGTATGACCTGCGTCTAAACACAGCGCATTATAATGAAGGCGACGATATCTTCTGCTATGCAAGAGCCATTACATTTGAGTCCCAAACGGAGAAGGAGACATGTGTTAGTGACGAACAAAGGGCATATCTGGGATGTTGGTTTTCCGTCTCAACGTAAGTCTTACCATTTAATGAATATTGGGTACCATGCTAATGGTTTCATCTCAGAGTATCTCACTCCTTCAGAAGAATAGATAGTATTCGATATTCCCCATATATTGATGCTTGCTGCGATGCCCTATCGGCAGCAGCAGAATATCCTACGGATGCGCTTATGGTCGCGAGCATACGCGTGCAATGCATCACCGAAAGAATCCAGGATGCCTTCGCGACACGACTCTCGCACCAGAAAACACCACTGACAGTACCCGTAGACATGCCCATAAAGCTTTTCGAGGAAGAGCTACAGTCACTCAAAGATTCCATGCCGCTCAGCATTCAAGAAGACAGTACGTCTCCCCACCATTCGAAGGCCCCTACTCATCTACAACAAGCTAACCTGCCTCCAGTCCTCTTCCAAACCCATTACCACAACGCCACCACCCACCTCTACGAAATTGCCATCTCACAATCCTCTCTAGCAGCATACAGTACGGCCTGCTCGCGCATCGAAATTTTATACTCCGCCCTCCTCGCCTGCCAATCATTCTTCACCGCCTACATCTCCATCCCCATAGCCAACTACCCCTATATCTGCTTCCTAAACTTTGCGCGTCTCTCCCACGCCCTTGTAGTAGTCTTCAAGCTATCACTACTGAAAGCGCCGGGCTGGGATACGGCGCATGTGCGGAGCCAGGTAAACTTACTCGAATATATTGACGCTCTCGATGAAAATTTTCTGCTGGCTTCTAGAGATATCGACTATAGGGGCGAGATGAAGCGGACAGATGCTTTTAGTCGCTGTGTGTGGAAGTTGAGAAAGGCGAAGCTTTGGTATGAGCAAAAGGTTAAAGCGGAGGAAAGGGAGAGAGAGAAGGAAAGAGAGAAGGAGGGTGGTGTAGGAAGTGCGACGATGGTGGGTGAGGTACCACTGGAGGTTGTTTTTCAGGATGATCCGTATGATGAAAGTTATTGGGAGCAATTTTTGATGGATTTTGGGACTATAAATTAGATTCTGTGATGGTTCACTGACAGATGAGGGAGAGCTTGTTTGAAATATTAATTACACGGAATGGAATTCATAGAGGATTACTGGGCAATTTGCGAATAAGTTCTCTGATCAGTCAGTTGATCTGCCAGCTCCTAGTCCGCCCACGATAGGAGAAAGGCTATAGACGTGGTAGTAGGAAAGCACCCCGTACAGCTGATGACTCTCCCAAGACTGTTATGTTTAGTGAAGAAATTCAAGGTCCAATACGCTTTCTGTTCGACCAGCTACCTTCCAAGCCGTTTTTACATCCTGGCGTTTGCCAAGTTGAACTGGCGATTGCGTGACGAACGAACAGCGATCGACTATTTTTGAAACGATCTATTAGAAGGAGCAACTCTATATGGTTAATCGATACAACCATCCTTTAGTTCGACAGCTTACAAAAGGCTGATTACAACGTAAAGTACATGCTGAATAATTCAAGGATCTCTTGAACATGTCAAACTTGTTTTAATTAGAGGTTAATACCCTCTTAGTCGCGATTTTCACAGGTAAGCGAGATTCCCCGGAAGAATGAATGCCATGAGATTTACTACCTGCTGTATCAATAATGACGAAATTAAGCTCGAGCGAGTGGGAGAGAAGAATTACGATCTTGTAATGCCTTTCTTTTCTTCAAATTTGAGACAAGAGGAATGCCATTCCGAATTATTCATAACGATTACCAGTAGGGATATACAAATAGTTTATTTCGATCCCAAATGCATCCAAGTAGGATGGCATGAGTCGACTGCGAGAGTAGCCGATTGTTATTCGCATATATTCTACCAGAGTCATATAATAATTAACAATGTAAGATTTGCAACGATTGATCTCGAACGTACCTTTGCTATTTGCGGTGTCCTGCGGTCTTCCTTCACTTGAATACATTCGTATGATTCTGCAGAATATTGTACTGCTTTTTTCTTATACTTTGAACTAGACGATACGCCATTTGAATCTAGCTATTGAGGGGAATTCGGCATCCTATCCACTTTAATATTTAATACCAAGATATTTAGGAGAAAGAACTTCCTTGGCTTTTAGCCGTTACATTGGTCCACAGATCTTAGTAACAACAACGCAGAATCATAATAAGAAATCTTTACGGTTTACTGAGGTTGTCTAAGTATATCCGGAGTCGTTAACGTCGTTAGAGTTAACGAACCGATCCACAAGGTTAATTAGCAGGCGTTACTGCGCTAAAGGGTAATCCAAAGCAGGGACCTATAGTGGGACGGAGGGGCTAAATAGAGTCAGCTAGCGCGGCTCCACCAACACCACCACAAACTCATAACACCCATCGCCAATAGATTACTACAGACAATGAAATGATGAAATAAACATTAATAATCGTAAGTAACAACGAGATTAAAAATATCATCGTTACCTCAACCATGTTATAAATCCAGCATTGTGACCGATGGAGTGAGAATAAATCATCCGTAATCTTGCGTGCTATACCAACGCTGTTCTAGCTCACCAATCATTCATATTTGTTATCTCATAGATCGACACCCATAAACAGGCGGCTTATGCATATTCAAAATTTAAAAGGAAAGGTACTATATAATTAATATCTCCGGCATTTTGATTCCCACGCCTTCGGTAGTTATTTACCTACTGACAATGTAGTGGAGCGGCACCAAGGAGAGTTGGAGTGACTCGACATATAGTAAGAACACTTATCGAATGTGTATACTACTTTTCGTTCTTCCCATCATTGATAGTATCATGGTGAAAGAGGTTTTCTGCCGCCGTGTACTACTTGATTCTTTTCTCTTTTTCTTCTCGAAGAATAGAACTATCGAGTACAGCTGTTGTGTCTGTTTTTTGTAATCCCTCTATCTCCTTGTAACTGACCCGGATTTGCCGGTAACAATTGCCGTGGTACAAGATCTCTTAAGACTTCTATATATTATTATACTGTTTCCCTGTCTATGTCGAGACTGACTGGGAAGAACCCACAGTCTTTCTATACCCTATGTCACACTACATGGGACGTACTTTGTACATTTTGGAATGTGTATTTAACTCGAAGTTGGTTACTTCTCACTTGAAGTCTTGAAAAACTGACTAGTGCCTATTACCAGTGAAAGCGCGAACACAGATGGGAAATGGCTATGGGGATGGAGCAGGATCTACTCTGCAGCTGCTTAAATACATGAAGAGTGGCCTATCCCTGAACCCATTGCCTATTTAAAAAGTCTTCAATGTGAGAGACTTGAAAGTGAGAGTTATTTATTGCTCTTATCTTGACAAGTCTGAGTACTAGGAAAAGATGGTGCAACGTAAATCAATTGTTAATTGCGCCTATTCAGCTCAACACGTATATTGTATATACATAGTAGAGAGATGACTCAGATATTACAGTTCTATTAAAACTTTCAAATCCGAGTCTACCGAAAGTATTCGCTGCTCATTGTGTGCCGTTCTCTTAGTATCGAGCTCAGCATACCACACCATTCACATAGCATACTACCTCGGATGATCTATATAAGACAGAAGAACCAGGAATTTAACGATTCTCCTTAGCCTAGTGGAATAGGTCGGGCCTTGCAAGTTCGCGAATTTCTTGAAATCGCGGAGTCCAGTCGACTCTTCATGGGCATATAGCTGGGTTGATGTATTCGCCTGTCTAGGTCAAGGATTACTATGAAATCTGTAACATCCCCAAAGAGAATTTCTGGTACAGCTGGTGAGGTTCGCCCTGGCCATATTCTTTTTGCCAATGTTTTTGCTGTCTTCCCCTATTTTGATGCTTTCCTTTTTTCATGCACGAGATTCTATAGCGAAACGCATGACTTAGTGCAGAGCTTGGAAGATATCTTTATTTGAATAAGCTTATTTGAGCACATAGATAGGAGAGCATTCTGAAATGTACTACTGGTTCATTAATACATCATTTGCTGGTACGCAGTCTGAATTTTTTAATTGGGAACTGCTCGGTTCGAATGTGAGAATCGCAATGACACTTATACTACCTGCATTGATATAGACGCATTTCACCCTATATACACATCAATTTGATTTCTTAGGCTCACTACTAAAAGACATGCCAACACACAGCATATTGATGAAAATCATCAACCTACCTACTCAACTAGATCTACACTACTAATACTAACACTATTAGAACAACAATTATCACACTTAGTCTCTACGCAGCCTAGTTAGAAAACGTTAGTCTACTCGACATTTATTTTATGGATTATAGACCATAGTCGTAGTATTAGTGTTTTTTTGGCTTTGTCGAGTGGCCGGTATCTTTCTGCTTGTAGTTCATAATCTCTTTCTAGTATTTCAAGTGGTCTCCCTGTGTCAACTATACTCATTCAATACCAAGGATTTAATTTTATTTCGCTATTTACTACCTCTGATCCCATATATCGATCCTTTGGAAGCTTCAAACCACCTGTTGTCTCGCTCATCAATATGCTGAGTTGGATGTATCTGGTGTCGTTCTTTCGGAACCTGTTTAGTGATCATTGATAACGTGGTCGCCATCCGTGTAACATTGTGGTTCGTAAAATGTTGGTCCTTTCAATTGCTCTCCTGCCGATTATCTGGCTCGGTTCATGCCCACTGCTGGAAATCTGCTGTTGTTTGCTGTTCTTGATCGTAGTAGAATTTGCTGCCTTCTATCTTCTCGAAATTAAACCTCCTTATCCAGATAGTTCATGTGGATTTTATGTTATTTCATTATAGGTCATGCTGTTGACTTGGTCTCTGCGTCAGATCCTGACATTAGTTGCTGCTCACTCAACAATGGTCAATGATTATGCGTATTTGAATCACCATAGATATCTCGCAGTTTCAGAAGATGCTGGGAAACCTTAGTAAACGAATGAAATTTATTAGCCAGAGAAACATTTCGATAGATGTGCTCCTCGAGACCGTAATTAGTCTAAAATAGTTATATAAGCGAATGGAAGGCAGAGCAGTATTATGATCTGCTTCCGCCAATATTGACCTCGGCCTGGTGGGTGTGGTTGCCAGCGCAGATATTTGTCCCACCAATCTGGCCCCTTTCCTCGTCACTATGGACTTCAAATGTCCTCTCCACCGTAACACCCTTCGGGGAAATGATGTAATCCTCGCTGCCGGTGTCGTCGTTGTTCGCCTCGCCTTCCTTCACTGAGGCAGCCATCTCGTACGTGTGGCCCGGTATGTTGGTATTGATGTCGGCTTCAGTGCCGTGGTGTGACGCATCGAAATATGCTAGATGACCAGTCTTCCAAAACGTCACGCTGACTATAGGGCGGAGAATTTGCATATTAACAGTGAATGTACTGACGATAACTTCACGGAATCCCCTGGACATCATATTAGCTCTGTATCCAATTTAAATGTACTAGTCATCTTGACGTATGAAGATATATGAAGGAGAGCTAATTCACCATATGTCAATCGTCAAGGTTGATGGAGTTGATGATAGAGTAGTCACAACGCGAATTATTGCTGCGCAGATAGCAAAGACTCCACTACACAGCATAACAGCGACAACTATCTTACGCCGTAAAGGAACTCGAAGCTTCCATAGAATAGGTACGGGAATGCATAGAATAGCTAAATCAGTGAGTACGTTGAGCACAGCTACAACAACGAGATTCTGGGGTCTGAAAGTACATTCCGATCCTGGATTAGGACGGACTTGCCAGTTGCGGTGAAAAGGCAAGCAGCTTAGAGCAATCTATCAGACGTTAGATTTCAGTTTCAAAATGGGAGAGAGTAGTAGGTACGGTTAAGACGACGACAACATAGGTGACAGCACATGCGCCAGCCAACCACAAAATAAATTTATTTTGCCAGAGACCGAGTGTCAGACGATTTAGGACGAACAGCATGCAGCCTTTCAGAGCCCATATAGCAGCAGTATATGTAAACCAAGCCACGAGCTCTAGTTCTGAGAATGTTAGTTAAAGTTCTTATAAGCATCGTATGTATCTTAGCTTACTAGAGCCATATTCGAAACTCTTTATTTGCGCTTCTGTCAGAGCTGGATAGTATTAGCAAGTGATACTCGTTGAACGACGGTAATGAACATACGAGCTGTAGTAAGGTTGGCCTTCACGTTTGATCCGTGGTAGTATATAGTATGTATAACCCAAGCGGCTATAGTCCAGAATGGGATGCAGGCAACAGAGCAATAATCATCACCGTCAAATCCTGACAGTCCGACAGTTTTGAGGCGGATAGCGAGACGAGCAAATATGATGAGCATTCCTGCTGCATATATGCCCCAAATTTCCGGAAGATACTATAGCTAATAAGAGAGGGCTTTTCTTAGCTTGAGTGAAGTCAAAACTTACCGAGGAGTTATGTTCCATGGCGACGATAATAGAAAGAGATATCACTGAATAGCAGAAAAAGAGTGTGGTTTGGTCTATTGGGAGCCAAAGTAAAGAAGATGGAAATGAATGTGTTGTCAATGTCAATATCGACCGATAGTAAAGGATCGATTGAAGTCTACAATACTTGACTTTGCCCTCGCCTACCCCATTTCATATGTTCCGACAGAGAGAACGCTATACAAGATATGATCTTGGTTTATCCAGTGCTACGGCATTTCTGATCTGTTAGTGGTCGCGAGCGCGATCTACCTGCTGCACCCATCGCCGCACAATGGAAAGTTGATTAATTCGTAAATTGATATTCGCCGACTTACGAATTTGTGGATTACGGTCTCAACTTAAGCGATTCGAAGTAGAATTTTACGTACATAATCTTTTATTGAAGGCCACTAAATTATTTATGCATGGGGTATCATAGGGGCTCACGACTCAGTCAGTTTGAGTTGCCAGAAATCGTACTTCCAAACTCTACATAATTTCAAGTGTTTTTCGGCCAAATTATCGCCCATATTGCGATTCCTTTTGACATAGTCGAGGAAGAATCCATAGTTTTGTTTTGTAGCTTAATTCTCATGATCAAGCTTTTCAAGTCCCAAAAGACCCAAATACCAGTGTAGCGGTGACCCGCCCTAGTCATAGTATGCATGTGGAGGGAGTAGCGCGGTTCCTCGAGCTTCAATTTTGGTTCTGCTTCCACTGTTTAAACATTACAGGGGGACAGGGATCTGTATATACGAGTACGAGTGTCAAAGATGTTTAATCTTTTGTCGTTATTTCTACAGCTAAGGGAATCTCTCAAGAAAAATATACAACGTAGAGGATAGAAGGCTAAATTAGGGCAAATATTCGTTTTTCTGCTAATCTAACTGGTGGTCGAGCCAATAAGAATGAGAGTTGATAAGCGCATTTTCTCGTATTCGTTTGTATATACAGCCATACGATCTTTGAAAGGGTAAAGATCAGGGGATTGCCAAAGCGACTGAAAACGCAGTGTCTAATGTGATTGATATGGATGAGTTGTGGATTGTGGCCGCGAAGAAGGGCAATTTGATACTACATGTTCACACCCTGTTACTGAACAACACAGCGAAGACTCTGTGGATGATCTGCCCTGGCACTGCATGAACGATAGGGTTTGACTATAATTTTCTGCAGAGCGCGGCGTAGCTCCTCCGTCGCATACTTCCCCAGATGGGGTTAGAAGCTAATTCTATATGAAGTCCTTGTGGAAGACGAGTTCAACCAGTAAGTAGTGAATGACGATTCTAGGCCAAGAATATTGGCAATTGTAAGGCGCTAGTAGCTATGAGAATATAAGAAGAGCTTGAAGGGGAGATTTCGACTGAAGAGCATTGAGGGAAAAGGAGCAAGACAAGGTAAGTCCATACGGAGTAGCTGTGTATATAAAGTACATACATAATACAAATATGTCCTTCTGAGATTTCGTATGTAGTTTGATGCTTTCAGTGTCAACGCACATTTGTTAACTTTCAGCGTCCCTTTTGTCAGATACGCGCATTCAACGTCTTGATAATCCATCAACATGTTTTGACCGAGTGCATAAGATTCTTCGTGATTTTACAATTGATGATTCTCAGGCATGCACGTTATGGATTCAAGGCTTAACGTGAGCAGGGTGGATACCTACTAATTATTGGCATTAGGCGGCGCGGCTCCACCCATTAGCTTCCGGTTGTGTGGAGAGAGGCTCCGGTAGAAACCCACTTTTCCTAAACCAGGGAATGCAACTCAACTGGGGTAAAACCCTTTCGCATCAGCACTGATTGACTTTCGATCCTTGAAGATCTTCAACTGTAAGTGTATAAGGAGCTCCGGATATGTGGTTAAACGGTTTTATAATGATGAATATAGGAGTATACATAATCTTCTTCATCCCAAACGTTGCATTCTGGACGCCTAGAACAAAGCTTGAGCTCCACAGAGTGGATTTTCGAATTGGATAGACTTCTTGTTTCGCATTCAATTACTTCCTAAAGAGTGGATTGGAATTAATTGTCAAGTTCGCGTACTTCATCTACACTTCAAAGCCCCACTGAACCCTTTCAGATATCAGGCATTGTCACTGATCTTCCAGGCCGCATACTTTTCAGATACTCTTCATTATATCCTTTGAATTTTGAATGTGCACGTGCATATATTTAGGAGGTCATACTTACGATCAACAGGTACCGTATGTACGTATGTGCATTAAATACAATTGTATTAATGTGTCATTTCATATCCTCCAGTTTTATTTAAGACTTGACCAACCAAGGCAACGCTATTTGTACCGCGTATAATACGTCCCTTAAATGCTTGAGACCAGCAGCAGCTCCAAGAACTTCAACGATTCTTGCTGGCCCATGGTCGTAATATGTCGCTTTCACATTTGTGCATGTTCTAGGACCAAGTGTCTAAATCTCCCGGAACCTATATGGCTGAGATACTAATTATTTAGTAGGCACAGTTTATCGTACACATTCTTTGTGAAGAAAAGGCAGCATGAGATATTGACTTTATCGTATCTTCTTGAACATCTCCACAATTATATAGTAAATGAGCTTGTAGATCAAGTATGTAATATGAGATAGTCTTCTTAGTGTCGAACACTACGTAAATGAAGTCTCACTGACAACGTGAGTCCGACCAGTCTGTTCTGAGGATTTATCAAGATTTTGGAGGCATCCTAATTATCACCAAATGCCATATGAACATGATGCAGCTATCTTCCGTTGCGCCGCATTCAACATAAATGGACCAAGACCATGCGAATATCTGAAAAAGTTCAACTCGACCTTCATTTCCGCTTAGATTTCCTCGAAGAATTCTGGCTTCTTCATGATTCTTCATGACTAAACAAGAAAAAGCAGAGAAATGAGCAAGAGAGTTTGTTATTTGATCGCGGATACCAGTTTTACATGTTCAGAGCCATAGAGCGATTAGTTGAATTGTGCAGAACCAGCAGGTTATATGATTCTTGTCATCTAAGCGTAGATGGTTATTGCTTTTTCTTGACCGAGAATAACTATCTTCTGATCGTGATGTAAATTGGGACCATTGAGAACCCCGAGGTGGTAGAATTATATGCTTCGTGTTTTGATATCATTGAAATAGAACATTCTCGTTAATGCAAGACTTGACACGTAAAAACATTTCGGTTCCAGAGTGTGTGTGGAGCTGATAATCTATGAAAACGACTAAATTATTTAATCACATAAATGATTTCATAAAGCAGAAGTATCACCAATTCTACCTAGCCACCAAACCACGAGATCAAAGTGTCTAAATTGAGCTGACACAATGCACCGTTAACCACGGATACCAAGACCCTGACCAATAGCGCGTAGGGCTTCTCTGTTAGCCGTCTTTCCCTGCTCTAAGATAGCGTCCAAATGCGTGAAGATGTGACCGATACCCGGAACTCTAATCATCTCGACCTTAACGCCAGCCTCTTTAAGAAGCTCTCCGTACTTTTCACCCTCATCCCTAAGGACATCCAGCTCGGCAGTGAGAATAAGAGCAGGCGCAAGACCTGCCAAGCTCTTCGCCTTGATGGGACTGACCGCGGGATTATTATACAGCTCTGCGGGGCGACGCTTACCAATGTCCCCACCTAGATAATAATCCGCGAATGCCGACATCGACTTGGCTGGTAGAATAACCACGTCCTTGAATTCGTGGTATGAGGTGTATGGGCAGTCTGGTGAAACTTCGCCATTCGGCGCGAAGACGTCCCAGTCGCAGACTGGCACGGCGAGGAATTGGAAGGCCAGTGGAATCTTATGGTCACGGCATCTATGCGCTATGAGAGTAGCAGCGTTACCTCCAGCAGAGTTACCCCCAACAGCAATGCGGTTGAGATCAAGGTTGAATTCTGAAGCCTTCGATCGTACCTTCTTTGATATTAGCTTTGATGACTATAGGTTCGACTTTCTACGTACCCAGGAGAAACCCGCCCAGCAATCGGCCGTTGGAACTGGGAAGGTGTATTCTGGAGTAAGACGGTAATCCACGTCAAAGACCACAATGTTGAGTTCATGGACAATACGCTTGCAAAAGTCCTCATCCGTGAACAAGCCGCCATAGAGATAACCACCGCCGTGGAAATTAATGTAGACTGGTCGAGGCTCTACCACGGGCTTTGAAGGCTCGTACATGCGTACAGTGATCTCTCCGCCTTCTACCGGCACCTTGTGATCAGTGGTCTTCTCAACAGGCGGAACAATGTCACGACCAAATAACACGAGGTGGTTCTGTGGCTCAGTGCGTAGCTTCTGGTAATGGAGCTCATGAGGAGCCATAGCATTGATACGGCCAGCATAGTATCTGTTGTAGTACTCTACAAAAATAGGATCGAAGCGCTCGACAAACTGAGATGGAATGGAGTTGATCAGCGGTTGCTCTAGTTGGACGAAATCTGGGTTTATAGACGACATATTGTGTGATGAACAATCAATAATCAGAGAGAATTAGAAACTGAAGATGAGGATAAAGAGAAATATAAGAACGGAAGAAAACGGGCTGATATATCTACTGTGGTAGACCCCAGAAGTGATATTCGGTTACGGGGTGGGGTCCTGGCCCCACATCAGGAGCTCAACGCCGCTTTTTAAGATAGAGAAGAGAACACCGTAATCGTAGAATACTTCAACCTCCTTGATTGATCTGTAGATACGTAATTGATTGTGAAACATGGGAATCGCTGCGCTACTCGATCCTAAAGTAGATCCAGCCGACGAAGATCCTCAAGATCAACCGGAGCCAGAAATCAAAGCTCGAAACGTTATGCAGTCATCGGTTCGAAGAGTATGTTCGGATACACAGATCGGTTAGTGCAGGATAAAAGATTACACTGTCCATAATATTCCGAGCTTCCGTTAGCTCCGGAAGAAATTGTAAGGCGTTGTAGTTACTTAGACCGCAAAGTAGTATATCTCCTTCATTATAGAGCAACATAGTTTTAAGGATTGGCCGTCTTTTTGTTGCCTACTGAGGCTGCAGTGCGACGACCCTAGAGCGTTACCTGCAGCCTCGAAAACAAACTGACGAATAAGCTATAAAAGATCAGCTCTTGAGTTAGATTGGGGAGTTATTGCACATACTATTCAAACTACTCTTGAAAAACGAGGTTGTTATCGTCGAATTGTATGATGGAAACCGCTTTTCTCTCTGAAGCCAATCAAATACAATGTTATAAATAGCCTATTGAACATCTTACTAAACAATAGATTGATCGCGAAAGATACTCCAGCCAGACGGAACTTGGATTATAGCTTGGAAACATACATGCACTTAGGTTATTCAAGGCATCGTTTATGAGAAAGTATGATAAGAGAAAAGCGAGATACAATATGATCCCCACATTACCCGAGAAGTGATGGACAACATACATGATGGGTCGAAAATGTGCGACAAAGCGTAAGGACTTAGAACAAGATGCGGAAACTATAATAATCTTCTCTGTACTCGTGCAGGATTGTGGAGAGCTCCGAACATCGTTCCAACAGAATTGAGGTTCACCGTGATAGATCGGCAGACCCCTGTGAGGATATGTGAGCTCGAGAAGCTCAATATTTCTCTATAAAAAGTGAAACTCTCATTAAAAAAAATAGGGTCATTACGTTGAGGCATGCTTTAAGAAGTGGAATTGTCTCAGTCAGAGATGGACAGTGCGTAGCACCGAAATACCAGGTGTCAGAACTGGTCACGTGCATGATATGTTTGTATAGTAGTATTTGCTTCACGTGGATATGTGAATTCAGCAGTAGTGACGACGGCATGAGAATTGGCCTCTGCCACTGAAGCGTATGACCATTCTGTGCGGAGAGTATTTGCAGCATTCACTAACCAGATGAAAGAGATGAACCAGATGATGAAGAAGAAAAGAAGAGTCAAAAGAGTTTCTCGAATTGTCGCATATTGAGCGGAGAATAGAGCAACTCAATTATTGAAAGGCAATAGAGTAAGATGTTGACGAGAAGGTTTTTAATGAAATAGGTCTAAAATACAAATGGATTATGATGCACAATCAAAATGGTTGCAGACTAGAGTATTCGGTGCCTGAGATCTCAAGTTGCGATACTACTGCTCATGTTCATTCCTCATCAAATGCTGCTTTCACAAAAAACTTGAGGGGATTTTTGCGGAGTGCGTTGGCGGAGGATTTCGTGGCTCAAACAGGAAGGTTGCTTCTTGTTACACAACCTACCCTTGATACCTTAGACACGAACACATATTCATGACTTGGCACAGTCCCACCACAACCTCATATCCAACAGGGGATTACTGTGAGGTTGTAGATAATTGCTCTCACATTGATGATGGCATTCCTGGTAGTTCTGCAATCAGCTCTCTATTGCATCGTCATCGTAGGACCGATGGATTGTATGCAACTTTGTGTCAAAATGGAGTTGGCTTATTTTGGTGGTGTAATAGGACCTCTTGCTATAAAAAAGGTACGACGAAGCATCGATCCACATACACTTATACTCTTCTCAAATGGGAAGTCTTACAATTTCATGGGAGTGTACACAAAGCTATATTTTGACACGGGAGTTGGGATGAACGGGGCACGTTCTGGTAAGAATGCTTATTCCGGTATCAACACCCCCTTCCCGCATCTTGGATCTTTGTTCTGACTCCCTTTTTCAGGTATATAGTTCACCTTTTCTCATAATCCAAAAAATCAATTTTATCTTCTCCTTGTTTTTTTTCTTCCTCCCCCACGAGGATTGGGGGTAGCCTTGATAAGCCGACCGTGTCCCAAGATCGACTCGTTTGTAATAACGTAGGAACCTATGTAGGACGACAAGTATTTAGAGCTTATGTATTGTTCTGCGACCCATTTGTATTAGCACACAGCACATGAGGCTCTATCACATCCATAATCCAAAGAAATTTGAACAAAGTCACGTCTTCACAAATACAAGCTTATGTTTGTAGTGGTATCAGGTGCAACAATTTGGTCCAATTCTCTATCTGCTGTTCCCGAGCCCTCCTCAACTTCCACGCATTTCAACTCTTAGTTGATACTCTTAGCGGGGTTATTCGCATGCAACACTTTAGTTGTCACACGCCGCCATGGTAGAGATCACATCAAAGCTGACAGTGTGATCATACCAATAGTCATCGTGGCTCCAAGTCTCGGTATCGCAAACCCTACCGGAAGCCGTTCCTGTACATCCACCTCCATCAAAGAAGAAGACGTTGCCTATAACAAGCACTTAGTTTGTTTTCCATTACGGTAATTTCAGAGCCATCACCTACCATTGGTCTTGAAAGATCCATTTCCGATCCCGGGGAACAGAGAGGCGAAAGTGTAGCAACTGCCAATATTGACATCTTGAACCGCTCCGCAAGTGCCAGTGAAGTTTCTTCGCGGAGAAATCATTAGTGATGTTTAGTTGCTATCCAAGAGAATCGACTTACTCTCCATCGCATGCCCAGACCCAGATTTGGACTTGACGGGCGTTGTGGGGATTTGGAGACTGGTCAGCCTCAATTATTGGGGCTGCCATAGCAGCTGGTAGCAGAGCTGCAGCGAGAATGTTAAGTGCTGAAAACTTCATTTTGATGTTTGGAGGTGTTCTTAGAAAATGTTTTTGGAATCTGAATATGCTGATTTTGAAAATTGAATTGATGCTGAGAGAGGTCTGCCTTTATAGATATTTTCATTAGCTAGTCTTCGAAGATCGCTTGATGATCTACTTCATAATTCTCAGAACTTCTCAGCTGAAGGAGTTCGTTAGTGCTGACGTCTATTGACCAGCTCTGGGATTTGAAGCTCGTGATTTATCAGTTACGCCCAGTTTGTCATTGATGAGGATGAAGAATTGTTTTTTGTTACGCTATTAGCTGAATAACCACATTGATATTTCATTCCAGCTGAACAGATCGCATATGATATCCAATTGAATGAAGCGAGCCAAATGAGCTCGTGAGAGGAATCTTACTACAATTGCAATTGAGATATACAAAGCTCTTCGTAGTTAAGGACATCTGAAGTGATGTTACCGTTAGTTGTGCAATATTATGAAATTAAGTTACATATACAATGATTAGTGATGTAGTTAGTGTATATCTTAGTGTGGCTCAGTCTTACATGAAAAAGCTTATTCACCAACTCACATATCCGAAAATGATCGTCTTACTACCCTTTAAAACCTGTAATGAATAGACTTAGGGTTACAGCTTTCTTTGTAGTTACACTGCTTAGGAGCGATTAGTATAGCTGAGATTATGAAAGCACCGATGAATACGAGATTATAGTCTGCAATAACATATCTACATGATCATGGGGTAAGAGGAGGTAAAAGCCAAGACAGAGAATTGAGTACCATGATTCATAACACCGGACTTATCTCCGTATTCTGTGGCACGTAAGAAAATCAAATGAATGTCGGTTCATCCACCTGTTTCTGATATCGATTCAGTATGATAAGGAAGGATCGAATCGAAGCCATCACCAAAAGACTAAAACCTGACTAGAGCAGACGTTTTCAGTTTAAGCCCGCAAAGCTGAATCACAGAGACAGACCGGTAGCAAGAGTGTTCAGGCAAGACAGTTAATTCAATAGATAATTTGGAAGGACAAACAACATCTCTATCCGAAGATTTAAAAAGTCTCGAGGCATCTACGATATTACACAAGTGTAAATTACATGAAGTGATCGAAAGCTTTATCTTCAGTGATACCCATGAGTTCCACGATATATTCAAGATCTTTACTTCTCGACCTTGATATCGAATAGTGTAGAATTCTATAATACCAGAGAAAAGTCTTCTAACTGTATATATCACCACTTTGCTCAAGACAACAACTTATAAAAGAAACCTCAAGATATGTATAATAAATGCTAAGTTTTATGTTGCATTTATACAAAATCCACGCTATGCTAAGTCAGATCTAGAACCGAAATGCAATACACACATGGCAACAAATACACGTCATGAGTTGTTCAGCTGTTCCCTCAAGTGCACTTCTCACCGCGATCAATTACCTCATTGAGCTGCACCGTATCAGTATCATGACAGAATAGTGGTCAGCATTGTGGTAAGCATCGTAAGTAAATTTCTTCAGACTCGTGGTCACATCTACGCCTCCTGCAGAACACTTTCCATCCCTTAAAAAGCCTCAACTTCCCTTGCCTTCATCTTTAGGGACTCCGGGGCAGACTCGACCTGGTTGACACCTCTGATCGAACTCCAATTATCGCCTTTCTACCAAATCTAGTTTGGCGCGTTTATATCCCTTATACCAACCTCGGTATCAGCTTCACAAATATTTCTCTCTTGTTGTAATCGAGTTTGCCTACACAGGCTTTTTACAAAGTTTTTAACAGCTATCATTACCAATTTCGTTTCTATTAACTTGATCTATATTTCTTAGTAAGTTTTTCAAGCACTTGAAATTGCGTATCTATCTGCTTGTCTTGGTTTAATGGTCTACACATGACAGGAAGAAGCCGAAGGAAATTTATATTTAAAGTGATCTATAGTAGTAAACGAAATAACCGTATGTAAGATGGAAACAAAACAGAATTATGATAAAAGTGAGAAATTTTTGATATCGAAACCAGCGACTTCTTGGCATCTAGAGAAATACTCTTATGTCTCTTATTTTTATCGCAGTACGCGGTGTACAGTTAATACAAGGAGCGTTCAGGACTTAGGTATCAATCGACTGAAGAAGAAGTAGAACAGGATACTCTGCGCCTACCTGAATGTTACCTAGTTGCACGGTGTACTATGTACGTAATTTGGCAATCACGTAACAAGTGGGGAATTCTCACTTCACATTCTGATGAAGCAAGTGCGATTTGGTATTAACCATGTATACTGACGTATTTTGGGGAATATATATCGCTCTTTGCTACAAAGATCGTGCAGCAAGGTGATTTTGGTGAGCGATTGGCAAATATAAATGAAATTTTGGGTGCTGTTGGACAATCAAAATATATAAGATAGCACCGCGATGATGAGTTAGCTTCTTTTAGGTAGCAGGTAGTAGAAGGAAGTACAAGGTGGAATTTCCAAGTTATTAAAGATCGCCGATATAAACGAGTAATGAAACAGCGGATAGTAATCTTCTTTCTTCAACGATGGGTAGTAATATGTGGTGGAGGGACATTCATAGGAGGACGTAAATATGAAATAGTATTGACAACATTCTTATCATATACTTCTATATGGACATGTTATTTATAACCATCTTGGTATCATAATCAAGTTACAAAACAATTACAAAACAACGAGTTTCTCTGTATACTCTGATAAGCCTTATTACTTATAGAACCAGCAATAAGGAGGTCTCTCATGATGTGTTGGTTTCATACGTGTTTGGATGCTGAATCCGGATTAGTTTGAAAGATCTCTGTAGGTCGATTACACGTCGGAATACCCTATTCGTGTTTCTATGGACATCGCACGATGTTAGAATGCCTCCAGAGACCTAGACTTTAGGTTTCGGAGAGCATTTAGAACCAGATAATAACGTGAGAGCATTTAACACAACAATTACACCCGATAAAAGGTATTTCTACAAGAACTTCTTATCTTGAACATGTATTATTCCGTCACAAAGACTTAGGTTCACTCTTCCTTGCCTCAGCCAGTGCAGCTCTCTCTTCCACGGCATCAGCAATCTTCAAAGCCGATTCAGTTTTCAAGTCCCTGAACCCATCAATAACCCCAACACGATCGCCTTCTGGCTTCTCTTGGCTCATCTTGAACTTGCCCTCCATTGACCTAATTTCAATTTCTACACCAATAATATTTTTCTTCAAAAGCTCAATATATTGGCTGGGTGCATCAGCCAGCTCCCATGCCTTTGGTGTGTCCTTCTCTCCGTGCCCCATAATCGAAGTTTCCAAGTGTGCTGCAAGATCAGAAAGCTGCTTCGTAAGATAAGTAGCTGTCGTATCATCCTCACTCTCGAAATAAACTTTCGCCGTACCGTAAACCTGCACAGCGGAGTAATTCCAAGTCGGTGCAACCTTCCCACTCGCAGGGCTAGTGACCTTGTAGAAACTAGGAGTCAAATAGTGGTGTGCGGGGCCATTGAAGAGTACGAGAACATCTTCCTGAAGGACATTCTTTAGCGATACTGGAGTCGAGGCCGATGATGTAGGCACCAAAGAATCAACAATGGCTTTTGCTTGTGGATTCTGCCTGCCCATATGTCCTCGAAGTTTCCCCAACTCAGTCTCACTGTCATGGTCGTCCACGTCGATAAGCCAAGGTATATGTGAGGACTGAATAAAAGGGTGGACCTTCGATCTTATTGCAGTGGTAAGAATGCCGAGTGGATTTTCTCGGATAAACTGACGCAAGAGACGAATATCACGCTCAACGTGAGCTGCTGTCAGATACATTGTCGATAGTCTATGGTGGCTACTGCAGTATTTGAACTTATTTGTGCAATGAATCTTTTACATTTGCTTTGTATGTCAGCACAGGATAAAGTGATGACAATGATTGTTCAGCTAGTGTTTGTAGGGAGTATGTGCAATTCAGAGGAAATAGATGATATCGGAATTGCAAAGCTCAAGATAAGATGCGCCTGGTGGGTATGTATTCAAAATAGCTGATGTCTTGTCTATGCTGAGATAACAATTGCATAGTCGATATTTAAATCGTAGCGCACTCCACTCTTAGCTCCGGGTATGTATCCCCGCAAAGTGAGTCATGTGACTTGGTTTTGCGCTGGAGTTAATAAGAGCGGGTAGCGAAGGGTGATTGCGCTGGGATACTTTAAAAATAGCATAACCGTTAGGTGACCATTTCAATTGAATATAGGGGAAAATGAACTATTCGGTATATTTAAAGTACAGAACAGGAAAGGAAAATTGAAGAAAAAGTTTGGAACTGTAGTATTTTGCTAAACATAATCCGCCAAACTTTATGCGACACGAATCAAATGTTGTAGTTGGTCACTTAGTACCACTAGTAAGTCAATAAAAATAAAAATATTATTACATATGATTAGTAGCTTTGAAACGTAGGGGACGTTTTGATGGTTTTAATTCTATCAAAGGTGAAGTTAAGTAATAGCTCAGAAGTTTGCTAATGTCAAATGTTTATCCTCCCAACGTATATAGCCTGGAGCTGGTGGCTCTGAGAACGGATACAACAACGCATGCTTATGCTATGATATGTTCGAAGCGTCCTATAGTCGCTATCTTCTTGCAAGTAAGCCTTTAATAGTTTATGATTTGCCTTGGTACGCACGACAAATAAGACTACATGTGCCTATGATGAAAACCGCTATTGTCTGGAATATATAACGAAAGGAATAGACTAAGATCGACTCTCCTAACAAGTCATATACATACATTCTACTTTATCGCTCGACTTTTGGCAAGCAGGCTGAGGATCTTGAACACTGCCTTACCTATACTATAGAGTACTATGGATATTTGGGCACTTCTATAATATCTCATCTCGTATGATGGGCTTATTATCCAGATATAAGAAAATCCTGTCAACGATGTATTTTACCTATTTGACGTAGTGCTATTTGAACCAGAATTATAAATCACATAATATATACAATGATAATGTAACTTACTTTAGTACGACATCTGTCGATATACACTTTTACACTAGTGGTTGAACTGACAGGTGTAAGCAGTTCCTAGATAGGAAGCGGAAACTCTGCACACACATAATGTATAAATAATAGTGTGTAAACAGTATCCGTGGCGCAACTGAGGAAGCATCTTCCCAAGTTACATCAAACCTACGGACTTTTTAGGAAGAGTGGTTGTGACATATCAAACGTAGCTTGAACGTGCAAAGATTGTGAAGTAAGGTGAGGTTGAAGAACTATGGATACAAGAACGTTAGAGTCTTTGGCTCTTGCATTCAGAGCTTGATAAGTCGATCAGGTGTATTTTATCGGTTCTCGTAGTTCGTATTGCATGAGAGGACGCAAAGCCACTGAGAGAAATTGTGAATATATCCAAATGTGAGGTCTATCTCGAATCTTCTAGCATCTTCAGGGCATTCTCAACCGAAGCCTCCAAGTCTTCTTCCCAAATCCAATCAAACCTTTGCTTGACATTCTTTTCCAAGGCCTTCATGTCATCACCAATGACTGGATCGGAGAGGTCATACATGATTCCTGCCTCGTTACTTGTTCTAACAACTTTCTGAGCTCTTGGTCTCCTAATTTGGTCATATATCTTGAAGATCGTTGGAAGTTCCGCGGAGCTTCTTGCTTGTGAGAGAAGACGAGAGAAAATAAGGGCATCTTCAAGTCCCTGTCCTGCACCGGCAGCCTGGTGTGGCGTAGAAGCATGCGCGGAGTCGCCGAGAAGAACTACACGGTTGCGATAGTAGGTAGGGGTATCGAGGTTGTGGAAGAGAGCCCATTGAACCGGATTGAGAGTCTAAAAGTCAGCAGGTGTATTGCAAATGGGAACGTATATATTAGACTCACAGATACAAGGTTTACCAAAGGCTCAGAAAACCCTTCAAATTCCTTTACCATCTCTTCTTTGCTCACTGGTTTCTGCCAAGCAGGATAAGTCCAACTCTCGTCCCGGCGTTGGAAAGCAATCACATTCAATTGTGTGCCATGAGAGATGGGATAACTCGTAAGATGACGATTCTTCGCCATATACATCTTACTGTTCTTGGCGTTGTCGCCCAGAATCTGCACTGCCTGGTCCATAGATAATACTTGTCTATAGGCATATGTGCCCGAGTATGTTGCATCCTTAAATTCCTTGCCCACCACATATTCTCTGAAAGGGCCTTTACCACCGTCGCAACCCACAATAGCATCGCCAATTGCCACTTCGCCATCCTTGAAAACCACAGCTACTCTGCCATCATCCTGCTCTTTAATGCCAACTGCATCTTTTCCAAACCTCATCATGCCCTCCGGCAGTAATTTTTTGCCGATCTCCAATAATTGTTTTCGATGTGCCGAGCTTCTTTTGAAAGCACCGCTGCTGACTTCAATTGGCTCAAAGGTCTCATCCTCAGCGAGAAGCACATCAAATATTGCATTTCTCTTTTTTGGATCGGCGTTCCCCGTAGCAACTTCATCGTAGAAGGCTGCATAGCGCTCGTCGAGTAATTTCATAGCACGCATAGCATTTGGTCCTAGCCCTATGCCAGCACCCAGTGCCACAAACTCTGGCTCACGTTCATACAATGTGTATGGGATTTGCTGTTTTGTGAGAGCAATTGCAAGCAGAATACCTACTATTCCCCCGCCAACGATGAGGACATGAGGTTTTGGTTCTGCCATCTTGCAATTCTTGTGATGGTAATTCGAAAAGTATGGAGAGGATTGTATTCTGGAGTACTAAAGCTCTGGTGTTCAGCGATTAAGTCTCATGCACTTGGAATTCGTCGGATGACTACTTCGGAGACAGGGGTATTGCTTCCGCATTATCTTCAGATGCACACTCGTGTAAACATTCGCATCCACACTGTGGGTCTGACCCTTACTGTCCAACGTTAAGTGATGGCTACGAACCGAACTTCCTCATGGTTGGAGGAATTCCCATGCTTCGATGCACATTCCTGGCCCGAGAAACTACCAGCGTGCGCCATAGGTGCGCACTGATCATGATTATGCATGCAAATGCACCCTCTGTTCCTCGGTCGTATCATCTCTTCATCTTTGCGGGCAACCATTGCATTTAGCGAAGATCTGCAAGTGCATTGACCACCGTCAGACTTCCGTACTTCCTAAGCTTTCCACCAATGCTCAACAGTTACTCAGAGTTTTGACATATATGAATCGGGTATCCTTGGAATCACTATCTTAAACCTTGGAGTATCTGGTTAATTCAAGTTGTATATATAAGGGTAAAAACATATTGACTCTTAGTGCTGACGCGATCCTTCTTGCTCAGATGTGATAGTTGCCATCATAGAGATAACTGTAGTTGCATTGATTACAAGTCTGTAAGATCCACTGCCTTGCAGAACATCTAAACTCAATTCGTACTTCTCCATTGGTACTGTCGTAAGGTAGAGCCAACAAAACTTGCGAAACACATCTAATTCTCTACCCGATGGTTGACTCAATGCGTAAGTTCTGGGATCTCGGAAGAAAGATTCTCACAAATGAGACCCTACAAATCATCGTGGCAAACACAAAGCTCTAGCTATACCTCAGCTTCATACATTTTCACTCGAATCTTCTCAGTCTTTCTGTTTTCTACATTGTAAATTTTTTTGTTTTTATAAACGAGTCTTCTTATTTTTATATATAGCATATTGTTTTCTTCAAAGGTTGTTTGTGCTCCGGACTCAACTATCACCTTTATTATTCTTGCACAATGTCAGAAGGGAAAGATATTTCAGCGGTCGCTGAACCATGTTCTTTGGCCGGATGCAGCGACGATGACTCGATCGAAGAATTTCGCAGGAAGAATACCAAGATAGCCGATTGGATTTTGACACCAATGTTATGTCTCCTCTATATGACTGCCTTTCTCGATCGAACGAACATTGCCAATGCAAAGATTGAAGGCCTAATTCCAGACCTGAAGCTCGGAAGTACCGGCTACAATACTGCGCTTTGGGTGTTCTATCTCCCTTTTGTTCTTCTCGAGATTCCAAGCAATCTCATCCTCAGCGCGAAGAGTCGCTCTGGCCGGAGAATTGCACCTAGCCACTGGATTGGTTTTATATCTTTTGGTCTTGGTAAGATTTGGCACGATCCTTCATTAGCGTTTACTAACGTGAGATTTTTAGGCGTATGTAGTATGTGCCAAGGCCTTGTAAAGACTGGTGGTCAACTCTACGTTTGTCGTTTCTTCATGGGAGTGTTCGAAGCTGGAATTGCTCCTGGTAAGTCCCCAAGCAAGCCTTTTTCTTGTGGAGAATAACACGATATCAGGTGCTGCATATTTGATGAGCCAATACTATCCTCGGCACGTCTTTCCACTAAAATATACGTTATTCTTTGTTTCGGCACTTGTTGGCAATAGCTTCAGCGGTGTAAGTGCACCTATACTTACATATTGGCGCTTCTGACATGAATATAGTTTCTCGCCTTCGCAATAGAAAGCCTCGATGGTACAGATGGATATGAAGGATGGCGATGGTAAGTATCTGGAGCATGATGCATGAAAGCATCTTTCTAAGGGGATTATAGGATCTTTATCATCGAAGGAATATGGTCCATTGTTCTGAGCATTGCTATCATGTTAGTCTTTCCTGGCAAGTCATTCATTGAGTTTCAAGACAAACTCGTCATGGACGATCCACATGAAATTCTTACCTGGAAGACTCTCGTCGCTGGTCTTCGTGACACGGTTAAGAACAAGTTCATTTGGCTGATGTAAGTTCGTGCATCCAACAATTCTATTTGAAAAAATTCTGACACCATCAGGACATTGGCCTACTTTTGTGCCGACAATGGCGTCTCCTCCACCGTGGCATTCCAACCCACAATCCTCACGCAACTCGGCTGGACATCCCGCCAAGCTCAACTCCATTCAATGCCTGTCTACTTGTGTTCTATAGTCATATGCCTTGCGTGTAGTCGAATTTCAGGAATGGTAAAGCTCCGCTTTCCATTCATCATCGCTGGATTTTGTCTAGCCATTGTGGGCTGGGTAATCCAATACGTCTTGGTCCCATCGGCTGCTGTTCGCTACTTCGGCATCTTCTGCATCCCTATTGGATCGTACATCGCCATGCCTCTTCTTGTTGCTTGGAACAATGATAATCTGCACTCTTCAACTCAGAGGTCTGTCGGCACTGCGCTGCAACTTGCACTTGGCAACAGTGCCAATTTCGTGAGTAGCAATGTCTTTATCACGAATCAGGCCCCAAAATATCCGGTAGGATATGGCGTTGGCCTTGCTCTTGCTGTCATTGGCGCTGCTACAATTCTCGTTTTGGTCTTGCTCTTACGAGTAGAGAACCAGAAAACAAGGGCGACAGAAGAGTCTGGATTGAGTGAGGGTCAAGAAGCGCATCTGCACAGTTTTTAAGCTTATCGCTATTTGCTGTGCCATTCTCGGTACACTCTTTAACAATTTCATCTTACACCTCTGGATTTCTCTTTCAGAGTTTTTAATATAACAGAGGTATCCAATAGTAATCACACGGTGACAACAGTAATGGAAAAAAGATGTTGTATTATGATTTCCAGAACAATGAGGTTCAATCCAGTCAATATAAGCGAATCAGTAAGTCTCATCATTAAGTGGAGCTTTTCTATAGCTACTATGTTTTCTACTTTTTCTTCTCATCTGTCTAGTCATCCACGTAACTAAGCTTCTTACTACATGTCAAATTGGAGAAACAATATGCTGAGATCCGAAGGCTAAATCTGTAATTAGCTATAGCCGGGATCGTCGACATTCAGACCTGTCTGGGATGTCTTATTTACAATGAGTCAGCCAAATTCATGGTTTCAGTAGCATGCATACGTTGAATGTTTCCAGATGCGGGGGTACTTATTAAAGTCTTGTTAGCTAAAGTAGCTATAGTTACGCAACCATCTTTACCCAGCATTGTGTAAACGCTTTTGATAAGAAAGAAGAGCATAGCTGTGAGACTCGGAGATGCAGGTGTTCTAGTTAGGTACTTGGGGAAAGAGTATCGATTAAACGTTACGACTTCCCAAGGGCTAGTTACTATCAAATTATAACGTAATTAGCTTATCATGGCTCATTAATCCTCAACCATAACCACATTTAATATGTATAGATTGTAATTGTTGAAGACTAGTGAAAGCATAGTAGAGGTACTTGTAGACACCACGCTCAAGACGCGGTGTAGATGGTCAATCAACAAGAGATCAAGAGATAGAACTTCGATTAGTGCCAGGCTGCGTTGTTTTGTTCAGATCCCTGTTTAGTGGACTGGATGCACTCGAAATCCACCAGAATTTTGAGAATCTTCATCCACTTAGTGTTCTAATCTAACTAACTTTTGCCGTTACCTCCCATTTTTAAATCTATACGGACTGTGTTCAGCGAAAAATGGTTGTCGAGAGACGGGCGAGAAAGCAGATTCCGTTGGTATGACTAGAGTTACCCAGAAGTACAAGATTCACCATCGACTGCCTGTCCAAGTAATACAAGACAAAGGAAGGTAAGATATCTTGTTTTGTTATAGAATGAGTATATTGTTCTTCAGGTAGATAATAGACTTGTCTTTGTAATATTACAAAGAAGCATTTTGTTGAGCATTTATAGATCCTGTACAGCAAAACTAGAAAACTCACCGAAAGTTGAAAGTCCACCTCATCTCTAGATCATGACAATTTCACAGATGGGCTGTTGTGGTCCTAGGATGCGAAGAACTTTGACCTGCGTCTCGGTATTCAAGATACCCGTCAGGGTCCGGGCATTCTTGTTAAAGAGCGTCACGCCATCCTTGAAGTATTCTGCTTTTGGCGTATTTGATTCAAGACATCATAATGTAATCAAACGATGTCGCGGGTTTCCCGGCTTTGTGTAGCGGAGGATGTCTTGAACATCGTAGGATATATTGTCTTCTTCGCTGCGAATTTTGCCTCTGCTAGGGTCGAATGTGTAGTCAGCTTTCTTCGATTGAGGCGTAGGAAACATTTTGTGTTGGTAGTATGAAGGTAGTTATGACTAGTTTTGAGGATATATGTTGATGAGATGTATGTAAATTATCGTGTATGATCTTTACAAGGTAAAACACTTTCAAGCTGGAAGAGCTAGCTCTATAATCTACTGTCATGATCTCTTGTCTGAAGCTGTTGACCTATTCTGCAATCGGCCGATGATCATAGGAGTATGAGTTCAAACGAATGCTTATTTAAACAGAGCCCGCTGAAATAGGGGTTGAGTGGTAAAGATGACAAGGAGTTGTTAAGGATTTTGCTTTAAGCATGCAAGAAACAAGACATCATATGAAGTGGTCAATTGAACGAGGTACTTGGAGACTAAGAAAACGTATGCAAATGCTTACACGGGTCTCGACAAGGAGAATGCGAGAACGCTGCAGGGTGCAAAGGCAACTAAGGTGAACAAGGAAGCGTGGCTAGCCAAATATGAACCTGGGGCAGCTGATGAAACTACAAAGATGCCAGATACGAATTTTGAAGAGAATCCTCGACCTCGGATGTATATAAAGAATAATATTTCACCACTGATGAAGGCACACTTGCTCTAGATAATCCGTTGAATGATCTTGACCAGGCTCAAGGTAATTGGAATGAAGAGAGTCTTCAGCGCAACAAGAAAACAGTTCGAGGGGAGCTGAAAGACTCTGGTAAGATAGCTGTTGAATTGGTCAACAGAAAAATAGTAGAGCTCAAAGCGGAGATCATAAAGCTTGAAGCTAAACTCCCAGGTGGCAGAGAAGTGAAAATTGTTGGTGGAGTATTCCCGGTTATGATAACAAGGGTGTGACCATTACAGAGGAGGATAGGAAAGTAACAGCTGGTAGGACCCGCAGTATTAATTTGAAATGTCTCCCTAATTAGATCAGGATTATTAGAACCACTACCCAAGGTAGAGGAAGGCAAAGAAAATCCCTTGACCAGAGTAAGTTAAATGCTTCTTATACCAGGATGATACTAACTTTTCGAAGGTCTCATGCAGAATCTCTTCTACCAAAGATATCAAAGTGAGCTCATCAGCTGAGTTAGCCATCGCTGTCGCCGCCAAGGCTGGATGGGGTTTGTGGAGCGTGTCAGGAGGAGCCTCACACACACAATCCAGTGCCAAGGCCATATCCTTAATGTCAAATCTTTCGGTTGAGATTCAAATGGACTGCATGGTTGTTGAAACTGAGCGATCATGGCTACATACAGACTTGTTCTCCGATGCTGAGCTTGATTCTGGAAAGTAAGTTGTCCCACCCTAATCGTTCCTCGTTACCTTTGATTATATCTAAAACTCTTGCTTTCCCTTAAACTTAACATCTCGCCTGGGGAGGAAGAGCTAAAAAGACTATACAATGGGAACCAAGCCCCGAGAGGTGAATTTTAACAATTCTCCTCCTACCCTATAGCATTTGTTGTCGGTGCCGACACCGAACTTAGCGTATGTCATCTCTCAAACATCGTTCCCTTGGGTGTACTGTGTCATAGATATCTGCTAACGTTGGCCAATAGTTCTCTGGTGACACAACTGCACTCGAAAGTGCTGTAGAAGCCTTTAGTACCAGCGCTAACATTTCTGTTGGCTATGGCCTACTCTCTGTCTCTGCCTCCCACAGTCAGTCAAAGACCTCCTCTAAGACAAAGACAGAGTCAATAGTTACTGGTTGCATGATATCTGTACAATCGCCGCAGATTATTAGCTGGGTTCAGAGCCTTTTGCCTGCGCTTCCTAGAGACGTCAACACTCCTAGTCGTATGATTGGTGTTTTTTGAAGGATAAGGGTTATTTGAACAGGTTCAACGACTTAAAAAGTCTAAGAATAATCTTATGTTATTTAATTTCCCTACTAGTAATTCGTATCATAGCTCAGTATTATCATCTTAAAAAATCTATGCCTTCGAGTTACACAATGGTCACTTCTCTTTTCCTTGTGATCCTATATGCCAGGTTGAACCTTGCAAGTGCACATAGTTTAAACTCTTCCAAGTCACAAAACATTGAGGAAAATCGAGTGAAGTATGATCATGGGGGCAGAGAGAAACGTTTGGAATATCAGTTCAGGGCTGAGCTATAGAATTTGACAACCAATCCAAAACCTCCTCGTTTCTTACGCTAAATCATAATCATATCTTGACACCTCTAGGTACTTGATTGTGGGGCTTAAAAGAACGAGGCTTATACCTTATATAATATCATCAAGTTCTATCCCTAGACTTTCACTTTACGACGTATGCAATGTAGAGCTGTGTTTTTGGAGATCCGAAGACATGTATAGCTGTGATTCCAGATTACGCATCAAATGTGAACTCAAGTTGTAATCGCTGAAACACAATCTTCAATGATCATTTGGTAACACCACCGCAACATTTCTTGGGCTCTTGTATTGCCTTGAACAACATTTTCTGCCAGCTCGTTTCTTTAGATCGCAATGTGTAGGGACTTAATGAATCGCAACAAACGCCCTTTTTGGTTCCAGTGACATTATGCCTTGTTTTGGACGTCTAAACCGACTGCCATAATTACTCCAGCTCCCTGAGACACGACGTATGGTAAATTCTGGCCAAATACACCGTTGAGTGCCATGATATCAATAGAGGCAGAAACTTCCGGCTTAAATCTTTACTAAGACCTGGAAGACTCAGCTACAAGATAATAGGATAAACATATACAATGCTGCTTACCTCGTGAGACTTAAGTAGCAGCTTCTGTATATCGGAAACCTTGAAAGAAGTCTTAAACTCCTTGATTTGTACAGTTCTTATTGTAGACATCTTGAAGGAGATAAATGTACATGACACTGGGAAAAAGATATACAAGAGACAAACAAATCGCAGATAAGTAATTTATGAGGAGACTCATTTGTTAGATAATATATTCATAGGCAGACGAATCTATATACTTTTAGCATCGAGTTGACCTTATATTAAGTGAAGCGGAGTAGGTAGAAATGGTTCCCAAATACTCTACTTACATGTGACTTTCTCAGCTCGACGATTTCGAAAGACTTTGAGCTGTTGCGTGGTTATCTGATCCGTGCGAAGGTTTGGGCTTAGATATAACTAGCTAGTTTAGCGCTGTCAGCAACCTGCATGAAGCTAAGCCTACTAAGCTTTAGCCTGCAGGGAATCCCAAGTTTTGTGCCTGATGTCGTGCGGTTACTTCCCGCAAGCATGGCAATTGGAACTCATTTGGACGTCGCAAAATGACGACACCAACTGCATTACTCTACGATGGCAGTACGGTGCGGAAGCTACAATGTTAGTTCCGTTTGTATGATGCGATCCATGCTGACAACCACAATATATAAGGTCTGCTTGTCTCCGAAAATATTCCCACAGTAAAACTTGAGTTTCGAATCAACTACCTATCTATCAATTCCATCGCCAAGTGTTCTTCTTGAAAGATACAAAATAGATCAGTAAGCATGGACACTTGTGTACCTACCCTGTCAGAGTCCTGAACGAAGACAATTAGGCTTTGCAACAATTTTCAGCTCGACGACAAACCAATCATCTTCCAAAAAATGTCGCATCCAACTTCAATCATCATCCCAGGCGGAGCGAAAGAGGGTGCCAGCACTGCCAAGCTTGGAGCTACCTTCACCGGCGACGTATGGCTCGACCCGATATACGCCGACTCCAGGGTTGCTATGGGTAATGTCACTTTCACGCCGTGTGCGCGCACTCACTGGCATACACATGTGGAGGGCCAGATTCTCCAAGTCGTCCAAGGTTCCGGATGGATTTGTGATAAAGGCGGAGAGCCAAGACGTATCAAGAAGGGCGATGTGATTTATGCTCCTCCACAAACAACACACTGGCATGGAGCTGATGATAATACTTTGATGTCTCATCTGGCTATTGGCTTGGGGGAAACCAAGTGGCTTGAGGCTGTAACTGATGAGGAGTACAACAAGAAGAAGCATTAGGTGTTTTGCGATGTAAATCAATGAATTTTGACTTGCTTGATATTTCCAAAGCATTAGTGCTCAGAAATTCGTGACTAGGTGCTCAGAAGTGTCATTGATTTACAGCATGAAATTATTCTTCTCGAGCTTGCGTTGCTTTTCGACAAGATTACTTGTAACGGAATATTACCAAGAACGTGTAGCAAAGTAAACGGATGAGAGCAAACTTGAACTGCATTTATTTATAAATGAGAATTTATTCCGGCATTATCTGTCTATGAAATCAATCATGGTCAAGAAGAGATTTGTCTTGTTCGCGTAGGTTATCATTCATTCTTCTGCAAAGTACCCATTTCGATCTATGTATATCGACAAGACTCAGCTGATCATCTCGCTTGAACAGTAACGACATGCATGCCCTGTACTGTAGCACCAAAAACCGGACTGCATGGACTTAAGGAATTAATCTCCAGTTCCCTTGAGTCAGCAATAGTCCTGGTTAGTTAAGTCCGGAAGAATCTCAGGTCGTAAGCAAAGTTCTTCGAATATACTTTTTGGGAGTCTGCAGGGCATTGTAACTATATATATATATATATACAGATTCAAGTCCTACTGCAATGCGTACAAGTCTAACAGTGCTCGATTCTCCTCCTCTCGAATAAAATGCATGGCAAAATATTCGCAATCACCGGTGGCGCCAGTGGCATTGGCCTTGCACTGGCCAAGAACCTTCTAGCACGAGGAGCAACGGTGTCCCTATCAGACATCTCTACCTCGAACCTCGCAATGGCATCTCGCCAGCTAAACAGCGACAGAATTCTGTCCACGCAATGCGATGTGCGCAACCAAGCCTCAGTCCGAAGCTGGCTGCAACGAACCGTCGACACCTTCGGCCGCCTCGATGGCGCAGCCAATGTAGCCGGCTCGTTGGGAAAGTCGAATACCTATGACAGCAGAATCATCAACCAGGATGAGGCAGATTGGGATGGCATCATTGGCATCAATCTCACCGGCGCGATGTATTGTATCAAGGAAGAGCTTAAGCATTTGGGTCATGGTGGGAGTATCGTCAATGTAGCTTCTTTCTGCGCGTTACAAGGGGTGCCCAAGTTTGCAGCGTATAGCGCTGCAAAGCATGGGTTGGTGGGGCTTACGAAGAGTGTGGCGAAGGAGATGGGAGTTGAGGGTATCAGACTAAATGTTGTTGCTCCGTAAGTTCAGTCATAGTCAACGAATGGCACATGAATTAGAGTCGTAATACAGTGCTGATTGGTATGATAGGGGTTTTATTGATACTCCAATGCTGCGGGCTCTAGGTGGTGATGCAGAGGTAATACAAGGCGCCGAGCTGACTCCATTGGGTAGGCTTGCCAGGTCAGAAGAAGTTGCCAGTGTTATTAGCTTTTTACTTGGGGAGGAATCATCGTTCGTTACAGGATCCGTTTATACTGTTGATGGTGGATGTACCTCATAGATTCGTATCATCTATCACAATTGATAAGAGAATGTATATGTATATATTTGCTCACTCATAACTAGTGTAAATTTCGAGTTACAGAAACAAGTTTCTTTTCCTCTTCTTTTGAACTAGCAACTTACAGTTATAGAATCTTAAGTGCAAGGAAAATCTCCAGAACTTACTGAATGTAATGATCAGGTCATTCTCAATGCTAGAAGAATGACCAATGAAAGGTTGGAATAAGATACTAGCCACTGTTCCACAGTCTGAAGAAAATAACTATATCAATGAAAGCAATTCTATAGTCTATATGACGCTGAAAAAAAGCCAACATTCTTATTTATAAGCACCCAAGTCCTCCTCTATCTTCTTCCCACCAACGCTGAACTCCTTCGCAGGCATCATGACAGCAACAGACCTAGCCCATTCTGTTTCACTAGCGTTACGCCATGAATGCATTGTCCCTCTTTGAATAACCACGTCGCCAGGTTCCATGATCCTGGTCTCTCCGCTGTCGAGCCTCAACTCCATGCGACCTGCAACGCATACAGAAAAATCAATCGAGAGGGTCTGATGCATGAACTCATTGTTCCCTGGTGCAGCGTCGAAGAAGCGAAGAACTGCCCCTTCTTGGTGAACGAAGCCCAGCTTGCCGGAAGAGAGGACTTGGTCGCTCAAGGTTATGTCTGTATGATTTTGGATGAATTGTTAGACAAAAGGTGTGTAGGCTTCACTTCAGATAGAGAGAGTAGAGACAAGTACCTTTTCTGTCTTGGAAATCGACTGGCGTTTCATTAGTCGCAAACGCAGTGGCCACAGCTATTTTCCCCTCATCTCTCTTCACCCATTCTAGACCCTTCGTAGGCAAAACAATGCTGGCGGCATTATCATCGTGCCCTGTCACGTAGACATTTGGCGTTCTGAGTCTCGGTGGTGTGTCAGTCATGGCTGTGAATAGAAGTAAGCGGATAGATGGCCAAATGAATCCACGGCTGGTCTTTCGTAGAAAAGGGTGCATTATTAGGGCTAAATCGCTATGGCTGACATGATATTTCTATAAGTTGTTATTGGTGTTACATACCTCTCAGATGATAGAATTGGACCAAATTATATTTGAGTTTGCGGCAGATCTATAGTTCTGGAAAAAATCTCATACATTGTGACCGATCATCAGGTCTTTAGTACACCTCTACAAGTCGATGGATATGTCATAAGTTAAGGAACCCTGTCCGGCGATAATATACTTCGGACCATCAGAATCCCGTAGAAATGTTTAAGTACAGGAGAATCTTGTCTAGCAAATGTCCGGCCCGGCTATCTAGATCGCGCTAATTCATTAGCTGTCAGCAGGTCGCATTAGTGTTCATTGAACTGCGGGAAGAATAGCCCTGCGCATGCTTAAATAAACGACAGCCCCACGTACTATTTCCAGATTAAGGTTCTCGATTACGTATCCTAGCGCGGAGATAATTAGTCCTTAGATCCGCTTACAATGTGAAGCATTTGGCAGATTCTACTCTAAGAGTTAAGCGCCTGTCAGCAATCTACATGTTTTACGATTTTGTATCAAATCTATATGGAAAAGTTTGGATTAACTACACTCATCACAATCTCAAACAATACACCCTTTAGCGCGATAAGCCACCAGATCTTTTTACCATGGCACATGATTGGAGCATAGCAGGCGAATATAACCACGGCTCAGAGTACGCTGGTCACCTAATCCCGCAAATTCGCAATCTCGAGGAGGCAACTTCCCCGCACGACGACTGGAGGGGCATATCGAATTCAGCAAGAAGGAGAAAAATCCAGAATCGCTTGAATCAGAGAGCTTGTAGTGAGTCGCACCTGTTACTCTTGCCCTGTCCTGGTCACATGAAGCCTGACTAGCACAGGGAATCGTAAAGCTCAGATTGAAGCTCGGCAGAACAACAGAGATACTGAAGGAAATAGCCGGTCGGCAATCCGAGGTCTGAATAGTTTCGCAGGTGACCTTGTAGTTGTGACGGCCTGCCATGACTTCAGTGGGGCAACCCCCAGCGAGCATAGAAGCGAGACACCCCATATCGAAAGCCCAGCATTTGGACCCGGGCCACGAAAACAGCTTACGAATGTCTGCGAGATGTCAGAGGCTGATGTTCAGATAACTATATCATATTTTGAACAGTCGACACTGAAAAACTATATGCTGGGGTCTCCTGTAGTTGATGATCTTTTAACATTGATCCCATTCAACATGTACCGCGCATTTATCAATAATGCACATGCACTTGGTTACAGTATGGATGAAATGAACAATGAAGAAGCGCTGTCGGTATTCAACGGCAAGACGCCTAGATTCAATTGGCAGTGCCCGATCAGTCTTCGTCCGACAATGGTTCAACGTCAGATACCTCATCACCCTTGGCTTGACCTATTTCCAATCCCGCGGATGAGAGACAACTTAATACTTGCGGGAAACTCGTTGGATGAGACGGAACTTTGTATTCATCTTGTTGGGTTTGCATCTGGGCGAGCTATACGTCCTGGAATCGCAATCTGGGGAGAGCCGTGGAATCCTTCTTCTTGGGAAATCACAGATGAGTTTCTTCAATGCTGGAAATGGGCTCTCGAGGGGTGCGAGGAATTGTTGAAGTCCTCTAACATATGGCGAGCAAAAAGAGGAGAAACTCCAATTACTCTCCGATGACCATTACCCTGTGACTTGTTTGTATTTTGGTTCTGATTATACGAATTGGCTGCGGGTATGCATCATACCCTGGACTGCTCAAAGAAACAAGGTTGACTTTTTGCATCATCTAGACCACATAAGTCTGAAAAGCTAATATAGAAATAGTCATCAACTAGCGAACCTAATAGTGGAACCTACGTTACGTACTAGTGTGGCCACTTAGAATATATCAAGGTCTCTATCCTCGACCATGGTCCATCGCTTTCTACTCGTTCTCTCCGAACGAACAAATACGTCATAAGACCATCAACATGGCAGATGTAGTCAAATCAACACCAGCATTTTATGCCATTATTGCTGGAGCTGGTTCTGGTACCGGTAAGTAGGGGTCTAAATTGTGATCTATGCATACCTGACTGGGTATGAAGGTGCCTCCATCGCCCGCAAGTTTTCCAAATGCTACTCGAAAGTTATTCTGCTCGCTAGATCCCAAAAGACTCTTGATAATCTGACCGCCGAGCTCAACTCCAATGCCAGCAACTCTGAATTCCTCGGAATCGCCACCGACGTTGTTGACCCAACCTCGGTTTCTGCAGCTTTCGAAAATATCAAGGAGCAACTCGGCGACGCTCAGCTAGCCGCCGCTGTGTACAACGTGGGTGTGGGATACGTCAAAAAACCATTCCTCGAGCTCACCTTGAAGGAATATACCGGTGGGTTCGAGAGCAATGCTGTGGGTTTCTTTAATTTCGCACAATCAGCCATGCCACTGCTACTTACTTCCGTGACGTCCTCGCCGCATCCGCCGACTCTGCTAGTTACCGGTGCCACGGCTGCACTTAGAGGCGTCGCACAAAATGCACCATTTGCCTCTGGCAAGAGCGCGAAGCGTGTAACCGCGCAAACATTGGCGAAGGAGTTTGGGCCGCAGGGTGTGCATGTGGCCCATATCATTCTCGATGGAGGGGTTGATACGCCTGAGAGAAAGGGTAAAGTGGTTAATGAAGGGAAGGAAGATGGCCAGATCAATCCAGATAGCATTGCTGATGCATGTTGGTGGTTGCATACTCAACCTAGAACATCATTTACTTGGGAGATTGATATCAGACCTTTCATTGAGAAGTGGTAGACATGATTTTATAGATTGTTGAGTTTGATGGACTTGTTATCACCATTTCAAAGCACTGTTTAGAGGTTTTTCCTTTGTTATACCAAAGACACTTGGAAGGAATTCGAACCTTGACACACCTATTTGCAAATGGCAATTATATGGTCGAGTACATACAATGCTTCACTTTGAGTAGGGTTTAGGACGCAAGTTTTTATATGAAAGTTTCCAATCTCATCTGCTATAGCAGCTAGATCAGCAACACTACCAAAATGAATATATATTTGGTTTTCATATAATGAATAATCTTCTTCGTAAATACATAACCTTGGCCAGCTTTCCATGTCTCCTTAGACACAAGACTGGCATGCTAAATAATGTTATCCTGCCAATCACCCTAATAACTGATAGCGGTATCTTCTCTCTTAGACAATGAAATAAGCAACGTTTGTGTCTTGATTAAAAGAGGTCTGCCACTTGATACTTTTTGTCATCAGATTGTTCCACAGAACAAGACATAAAATAGGGGAGAAGAACGGTAAGCTGAGGAACGGAATCTGAAACTGAACATGGAAAGTAAAACAACTTTTGTTGAGATGGGTGAGATGATCATCACGAGTGGTTCAATGTGGAAGACTGTCAGACCAAGGGAAGTGACATTCTATTGAAATACGTGCGCATTAATGACTGAGGTTGGAGAGTAGTAGTCGTAGTATTAGTGCAGCTCTCACATTCAAAATGAGCAATTCCCAATTAGGAAGTGTGCACGCGCACTTTAGGTATTATTGATTTCATAGCTTTTCAAAAAACTTCTCTTTGTATATGGCAATCATGTTTACAAGTATGATGCGTGACTTCACTGCGCACAACGATCAATCCGCGCTGTGTTGCGACACAATCTTTGGCGTAGGAAATAAGGCGTTAGCTATCAGATACGCCTCCAGATGCGCGCCAGAACAGGAGCTGAGAGGTTTGCACGAGGGAAGTTATGCGACACTACAGAGACTATGCAAATGTAGGAAACTTGCGATGACTTATGGCAAATGGCAATTCTTCATTGACCTATAGGTCATTCTTTTAAATCTATACCTGACAAAAAATAAAAATAAATTACACATATACATTGAAATATGATACACCAAACTCTATCTTTCACCGGACTCCCAAACAGAAAATTAACAAGACAATCGCGCTGCCCATGATACTAAACCAACTCAAATTTCAAGTTGATCTACAAATCAGCTCCACAAGCGGCCAGCCACAGAATCCGGCAACAAAAAGGCCATAACTACAAAATGCATATCAGCAACTTAATTCCACCACACTTTGAGAGAGGCATAACTCACGTAATGCCAGCTCTGCCCACATGCCTAACCAATCGTGTGACATCTGGCTTAGCGGGAGCTACCAGGAGAGGATCTCTGCCAAATGGATGTGCTTCATAGGCGCGGAGAGCCAAGCGGACTCTTGAATATAAGGAGCGGGTACGGACGGAAGCTCGAGCGGCGGACATGATGAGAAGACGTAGGAGGGTAAAATGATTATTGACGAAGTTGGACAGGGAGTGGCGAATCGACAAGCTTATGGATATACTGATTAGATTGGTTGGCTTGAGGTGACTTGTTGTAGTAATTGAGTCCCATGAAATGAAGGTAAGATAATATAAGTGCTGTGACGAGCAGCGACAAGAAGGCATTTGTATGCTCCTCCAGGAGGAAGAATAGCGACAACATCCCGATAACAACGATGCAATTGAATGGGATTTGCTTTGTATGAAAGGACTCCTTTGATGTTTCGAAGTCAACCTGTCAAATTATCGAACTGTAATTCGGGATTCTCAAAATCAGCCCATTATCGTTGCCAGCTCATAAGCGCCTGATGTGGCCGCGATGTCGGTGTTTGCTTACCAGCGCCGAGCTTCGGGATTACGGTAGTCGGACGACTCCTTTTATGCTGTTCGGGATGAAGTCCAAGGTGTCCGGGATGTAAGGAGCTGGTTGGGTTAATGGCAGTGATGTGTTTTGCTTGTTGCGCTTCTCCTGCAATTCGTACTCTGCGAGTCTAATCGTTGGTGATGGTGAAGTAGAGGTTGACTCGCAAGGGGGGTGGGAAAAAGAACTCACGTGCCGAGCGAGATATTCGAAACCCGGTCGAAAAAACCTCCTCAATATTTGACATGAAGAATTGATGGCCACACTCAAAATCTCCTTTCATCATCAACAATACATATATTTCGTGAGTCTTATCAACTATGATCTTGAACTTCAAGGATATCGGCTGTATGTTTTGCCTTGATTTTGATCATACTTTGTTTCGAGATGGCAATGATTATAATTTCTCGACGCACAATGAACAACGACATTGCTTCTTTTTATATATAAATCTCACAAGAAGCTGTGGAAGAAGGTTTGAATTGATTCAAAGTTGAAAAGTAATGACTGGAAAGATCCTTACACAAAAAGTCTTGGTTAGGACGATTTCATAGAACTGCTAATTTCGAGTCTCCATGCCAAAGGTGAGACGCAGCCAGGAACAAGTAACAGAAGGCATCGCGTCTAGTATTTTTCTTATGCTGGTGAATTAACGCAACCGAAAGACATTTATGTGAAAGTAGGTGCTGATGACTTTGACCAGACTATGAATCTTGTAGACAGGACTTCTCTCTCAAGCTGCTTATGAGAGTTAAGTTGTAGAATGGAATTTATGATCTCACAATCTTCAGGCTACAGTAGCGTCCATTCCGACTTCCGACCCGCCTTCGAACATCCGATCCGCTCGCTATCAATCGCAAGATGTAAAGCCATCGCATGATGACATGGAGCACCAATGGGCCGGTATATTTCTCGGCAATGACGGTTTGGATTTACATGTTCCTTCCGAAAGGTTGAATGATCCGTGG
The DNA here is from genome assembly GCA_024752435.1 of Allantophomopsis cytisporea. Lineage (NCBI taxonomy): Eukaryota > Fungi > Ascomycota > Leotiomycetes > Phacidiales > Phacidiaceae > Allantophomopsis > Allantophomopsis cytisporea. Next base: position 1,544,595 of record CP103034.1, read on the forward strand.
AAGTCCACCAAAGACTGACGACGTCGGCTTCCATTGCGAGTGTACATAAGGAAGCACACATAGTCTTATTTGTCATACCAAATTTCTGCTTCAAATCCCTGGATACACTATTTCTTCGCTCAGCAGTAGCAGTAACTCAGCTTCTGTATACGTATTGCCCACATGGCGCCTGCATACTCTCCTGTTGGAGAGTCACGGCGGATTTTCGATCTCTTGTGCGAACAGGGTGATAGCCTGGGATTGCCAGAAAACATCCGAGAATTCAAGGAACATGTCAGAATAGATTCCGATTACGATCGTATATACTTTCCTATTCCGCTCAAAGAGACAGAGACAGCGGCAGCGCTAAAAGCTGTAGAGGGCAGTGTTGCATGTGCTTTGTCAAAACTGAGGGATAGCAAAGCAGAGCACGTGGTGAAAGTTGATCTGGAGAGAGCAACATGTTTCCTGTTTCAAGCCTATCTTGCCACTGTGGATGGATTGGGAAAATTGGATAAGGGTGTTAAAGCAAAGCTCAAAGGTTAGCCTTCTCAATTCCCTCGAATGGTCATGTGGTTGATTACGAGTTCCTTGATTCAGACACCGATTTTCTTCAGGCGCAGTCTGATCCATACAGACGCATGTCTGCGAATTTGTATGAGACCAAAAATAAAGGCGAATATTACCATATTCATGGGTCGCTAGAGGCTACGACTACTCTAAACATGATTGGGCTGGATGCTTTCAAGCCTGGTCTCACAGACCACAATGATATTGTTTCTGTGATAGAGCCAGCAGTTCGCAAATTCAGCGTCCAAGAGCTTGAAGCCATGAATGCGCAGCACAGACAGGCTGGTGTCATCGCCTTTAAACATGAAGACTTCCTTAAGACTCCACATGTATGTCATTCTCTCTAATATGCTTGATTTCTTTCCATTGCGGCTTTCAGATTAACACTCTCAGGGTACTGTGAATGTTGCTCAGCCCTCATGGACCGTCACCAAGCTCAATGACAGTTCGCCTCCAGTCCCACTCCCACAATCAACAACAAACCCGCCACGCGTTCTCTCTGGCATCAAAGTTCTCGAGTTATGCCGCATCATCGCCGGACCCACCATCGGGCGCATTCTGGGCGAGTATGGAGCAGATGTCATCAAAATCACAGGACCAGGGCTCAGCGATGTGCCTTTCTTCCAAGTCGATGGTAACATGGGTAAGCATGCCGCCGAGATCAACCTGAAGAGCGTGGAAGGTCGCAAGATCTTTGACCAGCTCCTTGAGGACGCCGATATCATCCTTGACGGTTATCGGCCTGGCGCGCTCGATAAGTTGGGTTATGGCGCTGCCGCGATGGCTAAAATGGCTGAGAAGCGCGGTAAGGGTATCGTGTATGTTAATGAAAACTGCTTTGGATATGAGGGCGAATGGGCGTCTCGTCCGGGCTGGCAGCAGATTGCAGATTGTGTAGGTTCAATGCTTATCAAGATCGAACTTTGCTGATATGAACATTACAGGTCAGTGGTGTTGCGTGGGCACAGGGAAAATTCATGGGTTTAGATGAGCCTGTCGTACCGCCTTTCCCTATCTCTGACTATGGAACCGGTTGTATGGGCGCCATTGCAGCGCTCAGCGGTCTCTACCATCGGACTACGCGCGGCGGTTCCTGGCATGGGAAGGTGTCGCTACTGCAATATGATCTTCTACTTTTCAAGGCTGGACTTTACTCCGAGGAGGTGAGGAAGCAGTTAATTTCTGGTGTTAGTGAGGAATTTCTCGCGCTGCGCCATAACCACAGTGTCGATCAGATCTCGGGCACAACGCTGCTTATGTTGCAGAAGAGATATCCTGAATTGTTTGACAAGGAGAGATTTTGTGAGACGTGGTACTCGAAAGCCTATGCCGCTGATGTATGTGCAGTAAAGCCTGTAGTACAGATCGATGGCGTGGACATCAGCTTTCAGCGTGGGAGTAGACCGAATGGCTCAGATGAGCCAAGCTGGGAATTTGGTGATGATGGGGATTTTCGAAGAACGTAAAGGGTGGAGTAACTAGGTCCAGAGATCCTAAGAGCCATGTAATTTACTCTCCCTGTTTTTTAAGCCCTATTAATTTAGACATCGACCATAGTCAATATTGGATATTCGTCTATATGGCCCTTTTATTACCAGTGGATGTTGAACAAACTTGTATATCTCTGCCTATCCGTGCAATGGAAATGAGTCAGAGATATCGGATATCCATTATTAATTGCTGCTTCCTTTTGCTTCTCCAGATTTGACGGAAGATGCATATTTCAAGATGACGTCAACTGAAGACAAATATCATGATGGGAATGCTGATGCGTTCATGGAGATAACGGAGTTGATCGGGTCGGGTCAAGGACATTAGGTGTTGCCATCGTGCGGATGCACATTGCCGCACAAGTCTTGGAATCTGACAGTGTTTCTGGACACGCGTTTTGATCATGGGGGGCCGAAAGATAACGCAATTCTGAATAACAATCACTTTGCATTCTAAAACCTACCTGAGAGTATAATTTTGGTTGAAAATTGGTTGAAAAAACATCCTCGCTTCATACGTACGGTACCGCCTTTCGATTATTACACCACTGACACTCCAGCTTCTCCCGTCTCGCAACCAAACAACAACCTTCCACATTTTCAAGATGCCCAGTCTTCAAATCAACGGAAAGTCTTTATACCATACCATCACTGGACCGCAGGATGCTAAGGCTATTGTCGTTTTGATACACGGTCTGGGATCTTCCTCATCATTTTACTACCCTACAATTCCCTTCCTCTCTCCCACCATCAAATGCATCGCAATTGATATTTCTGGCTCCGGCCAGTCAGAGCTTGGCTCTTCTCAGCAGAATGTTTCCACTATTGTAGAAGATATAGCCGGTCAGCTCGATGCACTCGGAGTAACCGGGAAGGTGACGATTGTCGGCCATTCGTTGGGTGGGCTTGTAGCCAGTCAGTTTGCGGTGTCGCATGGCGAACGAGTGAATGGCGTCTTGTTACTTGGGCCTGTGAATCCAAACGATGATCTTACGAAGGTCTTCGAAGCTAGAATTCAGGTTGTTGAACGAGGTATGATTTCCTCTGGCGTGAAGTGTCGCTGTCGTGATACACATACATCACAATTTCCCATGAATATATTGACTGACTAATACTACCAGACGGTGTCGAGGCTCTCGCCTCCACAGTTCCTACAGCCGCCACAGGGAGCGCATCAACGCCTCTCCATCATGCTTTCATTCGCGCCTTGATCCTTGGCACGTCTGCAAAGGGTTATGCGTCTCTGTGCAGTGTCATTGCTACAGCCAAGCAGCCAAACTATGCAGCAATTACCGCACCACTATTGATTCTTGCTGGGGCAGAGGATAAAACTGCTCCAAAGGTTATGAGCGAGGCCATTTGGAACGGCTATGGAAGTGACAAAGAGAAGAAGAGGATTGCGTCTCTGGAAGGCGTTGGTCATTGGCATTCTATTGAAGCTGGAGAAGTTGTAGCGCACCATATCAATGGCTTCGTGGCTGAGGTCAATTAGGTGTCTCTCTGAGAGAAGAGAAGTCCAAAATGCAGCAGATGACTTCGCATAGGCTGGGTTCAGTAGACATTAGGATGGACAATATGCACAATTCATCAAACCTCCAATCAGGATACTGCGGGATGATAGGTTGTATATAGCAATAGTTGCAAGACATATAAACTATTTACCACTGCAGCCTTTTGCATAGATCTACATACTCATCCACCTATCGTTTCCATTCTTCGAATGCATATTGATTCGCATATATACTCAATTAATCAAAAAACACCGGCCATGGTACAGTCATACACATTAGACGATTTGTTGTGATATCTACTACGTCGCGGCTTATCCGTTGAGGAGCATAATCGGAACGTTTGGGTAGATTGATTGTGACCTAAGTTATGCACATGCGTCGTCGGATCGGATCAACACCCGCCCTTCCAACAATATCATTCTGCGGCTCAGAACCTTTCTAAGTACGTCACCTATTATCTCAATCCCGTGACAACATGTAGAAAACCAAACGAAGTTTCAATCATCAATGCATGGACAGAAATCTGATAATAACAAGTCAGATCATTACAATCATCATGGCCGCAAACATCAATGAGTGGTTCACCGAATTCTACCGCACATCCGACAATGGCACGCAGCACCAAGAATACACTGGCTTCTTCACCCCAGATGCAAAGGTGACGATTGGTGACAACAAAGCAACGGGAACTCAGGGTACGTAATCTCTACCGCCCTTGATACAATCTTATCAATGGCAGTGTGATAACAAACATCTTTCTTGAAGCTGAAGCAACGGACCAGCGTCTGACATTTGAACAGAGATTCTCACGATGCGGCATGGGATGTGGGAGAAAGTGGCTTCGCGCAAGCACAGCTTCAATGTATTCTCCAACCCAACAAAACCGGATGAATTCATGCTCTCAGGCACTGTAGAGTATGGGCTTAAGAATGGCGGGTCTAGCAGTGTTGATTGGGTTGGAAGGGCAATTTTTTCAACTGAGGGAGAGAAACGGGCTATGCGTGTCTATCGGGTTTATTTGGTACGTGATTGACGTTCCCGATTGAGGAATGCATTGAGGGTCTGAACTGATTTGGAGAGCAGGATACTCAGAAGTAGAGGTTTGTTACAACCAGGGCTTGAAATTGTTGTGTCGGTATCTACATATTTTATAGATCAAATACATAAAGTATGACTACTCGGATGGGGTACGAAGATGATTTGTTCTGGAAAGAAAGGATTCCTCCCAGGAATATTTATGTTTCTTGTTCTTCCAAGACAAAAACCTAGGTCTGTTGCCTTTTAAGTAGTAGATAGACCCCATCTGACTTCTCCCGAGTCATCCGCAGCAGAGCACAAGGGACCTGCTGTACATCTGAGATCTTTCCATTGACTTTGAAGTAGCAATAGGTATTATATTATATATCACAGTTCTACCGCGCCGCATCTGTATCAATGAGCGTTATTCAGCGAGTATTTATCATTACTGAGCTAATGTTCTCGATGCACTTATCGATATTGGCTGTGGCCGACTATAAAAGTTTGTGAGCTGTTTTTATTTGTAAATTACTAAGAACAAATATCGAACATCTCAGCATCCGGCGCAATTGTTGTATAAAAAATGAGAACTAATAACATGTTTGTGCACAGAGTATTCTTTACATATCAAAATCATATTGTAGTATAGAATCGCGGAAAGGGCGTAGAACGCGGGGTATCATTGTGCGGAAGGAAGAGCGGAACGTTTAGTCGTTACGAATAATGATCTGTGGCAACCCCACATATGACTACCCCTCTTCCGACATCATTCGAGCGGAAAGCGGATCGGAAAGGCTACACAAAGAGCTGGTCAACTGTTGTTAATGATACACAATATGGTTTGATACACTGAATGGCATGTTCAAATGATCTACATCTCCTATTTGACAGAGGACTTTCGTCAGCAACGTCAAAGCGCTCTCTTCCCCAGTGCCACTTATATATACAACATTACCAATCTATGTGCTTAATTCCGCTCTATCATCCAATAAATATCACCCTAATTCTCATATCGAATTCATGTTGATCTATTGATCAGCCTCAAATCATCGATTCACCACTAAGTCTATTTGATCATCAAATTTCCAGTAATCTCGCATGCCAAATCACAAGATTGTCATCCAACCTACCTCTTCATACTCCATATAAACATCATGGCCCCAACAGCAACCAACATTTCCAATCTGGCACCTAAGCCACATGGAGCCGACAACACGGCAAGATTTGACCCGAATTTCACTGAGCATGTCATTAGTGCCATGGGACCACAAACCTCGCCTCGAATGCGCTCAGTAATGGCTTCTTTGATTCGGCACGTACACGATTTCGCGCGCGAGAATGAAATCACAGTCGATGAATGGATGCAGGGCGTCGAGCTGATGAACTGGGCGGGGCAAATGAGTGATGATAAGAGAAACGAGGGACAACTCGTTTGCGATGTTATTGGTCTAGAATCGTGAGCCTACCAGCCATATCTCGGTGAAAAGTATATGTTGACATTGTGACAGACTGGTCGATGAGATCACGTTCAAAAAGGCAGCGGAAGCAGACAACACCATCACCGCCAGTGCAATTCTCGGCCCTTTTTTCCGTCATGATGCTCCAGAAATCCAGAATGAGGACACTATCGTTCATGGTGTTGATGATGGCGAGATTACTTACATGCATGGTATCGTAACCGATGCTGTGACGAAGAAGCCAGTTGCAAATGCCACCATTGATGTTTGGCAAGCCTCAACGAATGGACTGTATGAGCAGCAAGATGAGAACCAGATCGATTGTAATTTGAGAGGCAAGATCAGAACGGACTCCAATGGACGTTATGCGTTCTACTGTTTAAAGCCAACACCCTATCCTGTCCCAGATGATGGTATGTTTATCCAAGAAAGCACCTTTGATGCATGGGCTGACTTCTTGGAAGGACCCGCTGGGAAGCTCCTTAAGCTTATGGATAGACATCCTTTCCGCCCTGCACACATCCATCTCATTGTAAGCAGAGCCTTTGACTGATTCGTGCTCTGTGCCTAAACTAAATACAATTACAGGTGATGCAAGATGGTTACAAACCAATAACTACGCAGATTTTCGATGCACAAGATCCATACTTGAAGAATGACTCTGTTTTCGCGGTAAAAGAATCATTAGTTGTGGACTTTGTGCCCCTGAGTGGGAACCCCAAAGCGAAGCTTGAGGTTGTGTTCAATATCAAGCTTATCCCAAATTGATCATGTTCGAATGAATAGGAGAATAAGGAAATCCGGATTGAAAAGATGTTCCAAGATGATATGGATATATTAATAGCAGTAGGCACGAGAGTACGGGAAACTCAGGTATCAATTTAACACTTTGGATTTACATTCGAAGAACTCTGTTGCTTTACAAGTCATCTAGAAACGTAAGATCGGGTGATAGTCAAGCTCAAAAGTCTTCTGTCTGGATGGACCAGTTCCTTACGTGCACCAGAGAAATGCTGGGAATTACAAAGGTCCAATCAACAGGCTTTCCGGGGTACGGCTTACCCCACATCCACTAGTCAACCCCATAATCGCGACTCGGCACTTTGCCATGCCGCTTTCCCGGGACTTCCATGAAAGAACACCGACAACATCGAAATCGATATTGTGAAAGCAAATACCAGCAACATCAATACATAGCGCCAATACCATATCCTAAAGATCTAAACACTATTCGATATTTCTCATTTCACAGAAGAAAAATCACGCGCACGGAATAAGTGCTTTCAATTCTGATACTGTTAACAGTAGCATTGATCTCAAGATCTTACGATTTACGACGGTACCCGGGAGAGATCCAGGGATTGGAATGATGAAGAGACAGCGCGTATCACGTGCTTGTGACGAGTGTAAAAGTAAGAAGAAACAAGTACGTCGGTGAATATTCTTAAGCATTCAAAACTTCGCAAGGGTGTTATGATTTCTCATAACAATATTCTATTGTCAAGCCGAACAATGACACGTTTCTTGCACGTAATCTGCAGTTGTGACAATCGATTAAACTATAGCCTTATTCGGATGACAGAATCTAATATTTCAACTTGATAGTGTTCGGGTACTCATCCCTGTACTCTCTGCACGACTCGTTCTCGACAATGCATATTTTCAGGTGGTCCTCCTGTACCTAAGGATGACTCTCGTGTCACAAAAACTCGAAAGAGGTTTCCTCGTCCCTCAGACCAACCTCGCACTTTGGATCAAAGAGTGGAGCGGAGCATCTCATCACTAGTTAACGAGGATGACACCCCGAAGACGCCTACTGCCGAGGATGCAACTTCTATAGAAAATGCGGGAAGACTCCTACAGGATGTAGGGGGACGGAGACTTGGTACGTTTCTGACCATTGAAGTTTCTATTTTTGGGAATCTGACATCAAATTTAGTGTACGTTGGAGATTCGGCTTCGCTCTCATTCCTCCAGAGTATGCGAAAGCTTGTCGAGGGGACTATAGGTGCTTCTGCCTTCACCAAAGATTCGAACCGACACAAGATCGTTGAGGCATCTATATCTACACATCCTGGATATCGTCATACATATACCTTGCCTGACTATCACACAGCTAGGTATCTTGTTAGGTCCTTTTTCGACAATGTATTTTGAAGTCTTTCAATTCTCTGCCTTTCGAGTACTGATCATCTTGCAGACTACTGGTTTATTCGAGATTTTTCCTTCTGCCGACTTTTGGTTTCAGCTCAAAGAGACATATGAGAATCCCCTGCGAGCAGACCCACAGTGGTTATGCCAACTCAACTTGGTCTTTGCTATTGGTATGCAGCTGCGAAGAGATGAGCTGGACCCTCTATCTAAAGAGCATGAGATACTCACAAGACTTGAGGCTGATGGAGTGAACCGTGCGGAAAGCTTCTACCTGGCAGCGAAACATTTAAATGATCCAGCTCATGAACTTGAAGATGGAGAATTCCCGGAAGTTCAGTTGTTGTTATTGATGACCATCTATATGCTGACTGCAGCGAAAAGGAACACTGCGTTTGCTTATCTGGGTAAGTCCATCACGCTTCTCAGTTGCTCAGTTTGGGATGAATACTCTCCGATCTCTCATCATATTCATTGACGGTGCTTCCGCTCTGACTATTACACAGGAATGGCTGTTAGGTTAGCCTTTACTATTGGTCTTCATAAGGAAGAAACCTTATCAATATTCAGTTTAGCAGAACAACAAACGCGGTTCGTAATAACTTGATAATCACTACAATGGAAAAGATTTCTTCTAATGTTTTTTTTCAGGAGAAATTTATGGCAGTCACTATATGTCATGGATTGTTTTCTTTCCTCAAGTCTTGGCCGGCCAAACGCCATCAGCTTTGAGTCTATGATAGAACCGTGCTCATATATGGCACATGATCAACCAAAAGGCAATAGAGACTCCGATCCTATAGACCTGATATTTTCGGGGAGGGCCTCCCAAATAACCGGCGAGATCCTCAACCGAGTTTACGATAGGCGTAAAGTCTCTAGAACAGTGGCATACAACCTATCTCTCCGATTCAGCGAATGGATGAATAAGTTACCTGCGAAACTCCATTGGAGACAAATCCCCCTCGACACATCGGATCCGAATCTAACTCTGAGTCGTCTTCATATCAATCTGATATATTTCCATGGAGTTTTACTTCTCACAAGACCATTCTTGCTCTACGAGATCAGCATCAAGCTCAAAGCTACACAGCCGATTATGTCCGAAGTTGAGCAACAAGATCGTTCTCCCGAGCAAGCATTCTGCTTTCACGGCGCTTGTGTTCGCTCAGCCATTCATACTGTAACAGCTGTGCATACGGCTTTTGAGTCACAGGCACTCCCAAGACGGGATCCATTCGTAATGTACTTACCCCACAGATCCTACATCTCATTCCCTAAACTTTGTACTAATGTTAACCCGGATAACAGTTATTATCTCTTCTCTGCGACGCTCATCATACTAGCCAACAAGTTCTGCCCTGTGTATCACGAGCCATCCAGCACAGCATCTCTCCAAATGGCCTCGACAATCTTCCGATCTTGCGGCGAAGTCGATGCTCAAGCACGCCGCTACCAAACCATCCTTGACGCCTTCGACGAGGCTATCAATGAAGGCGAGAAAGCCAGAGACGCTATAGGAAACAGGAGTGAGCGCGATATTTTCAATGTGCTATTTGGGAATGATAGTGGGCTCGGTCAGAGTTCAGTGGTTCGGGAGGGCCCAATGGTGCCAAATTGGCCGGCCGATCATGCTGAAATGGCGAGTGGAGAGGCTCAAACGGTTTGTGAAGGTATGAGCACCATGGTGCCTGAATTAGGAGAAGGAGTTGGGCCTTGGACAGCACAAGTGGAGGGAATGGGCGATGATATCGACTTCGATGCAATCTGGTGGGCGGGTGGACAGGATAACTTTATGTTCGCAGATGTCATATAGGTGCGTGTTTAAAAAACGATGAAGCTGATGGGAGATTGCTCTCTCTTGAGAAGAGCCTCTGAGCTAGAATATTGTGTATAGTTTGTTACTGCAGGCTACTAGATGATTTAAGTAAAATAGCCAGTCATCCGGGTGGTTTATACCAACATTTATACCAACACTTATGTCAACGCTTATGTCATTATTACTTAACATCCTCTACCTAATTTTAGGGAATCGTGGTGTTTCTCTATTACACGTATGTCGGAACAATCACACATAGTTGAAGCAATACATGCAAAGTATGATAAGCTATTGTTTTGGTCATTCAGCATCAACATGCTCAAGATGAGCGTCAAATAGCTGCCATGTTTTTATCGGAACGTGATCGTCATTTGTGAGTTCTTCAGGAAAGATTAGATGATGATAAATACAATTCGCGGCACATTTTTATAAGCTTTGAGATGAAAAACAATTGCACTTGAGGTACGAACTGCAATCATTCTCGCCACTTATTATTCTGCACTACTACGTCCTGAGATATAATACAATGGACCCATATTAAGAATAAACAAGTTATTCTATTCATCATATAGTCGACTGTAGTGCTTTCTAAGTTTCGAACCATAGCACTAATTAAAGTTATACTCTTACAAGACATGGATACGAACCAGCTATGCTGTTTCTGGACACGCATTCGGGAAATAAATCATATGAGGCTGGTCTTCGAGAAATATGGCAACCAAAGTAACACCAACAATTTCATTAGACCAATGCATTTCCTATGACAATTTTATTTCATACGTAAATGTCGAGCTTCACTGCCGAAGAAGACAAGAGGCCTGGTAAAACCCGACTATCTCTCCCAAATAAACACAAGCCGTCAATCGGTAGACTAGCCGCCGGGTGGGAGCCCCACTTGCGACTGTGACAGCCACTCACAAGTATTGGAATCTGCCAAAATCTTCCAGAGATCACCAGCTATTCTTTTCAAGTCTGACCAGGTTAATAATACAAAATATGGCCCTTGTCGACATCTCCAATCATCGGTTGCGTAGTGTAGTGGTTGTAAGTAGCATCATCATCAAGCGTCTTCTGAAGAACATCGTCTAACAAATTAAATAGATCACGACAGATTCTGATTCTGTAGATCCCGGTTCGATTCCGGGCGCGACCTTCTATTTTTGCGAATTTTTATGATTCTTAGGCTCTTAACACACAATCATTCTATCTTCATATCGTTTTTGAGGCTGATGTGTGGCATTATTTTTTAACTTCTCTTTGGTATTGAGGACTACTATTAAGACTTGATGTCTACTACTTAAAGAACTATGGCAAATGTTGTCTCTTGGAAGCTCTCTAATTCAAGTTGGAGAGGACTTCTTGATCATCGACGTTATGCTTTTGGGGATTCCTTCAGTACTTTGTTGCACGGCCCGAGATTCAGGTTGAGAGAGATTGTTGGTTCGTCCGTCCCTATGAGCCGATTTTAGGCGACATGCGCTGGCTCAGTAGAGGTCTTACCAATTGTTTGGATGGACTAGGGAACCACCCACTTTTGTACATGGCACATAAACTATGATATCTTATCGGTGTTGACTTTCAACTTTTCAATTATCCTACGCTTGAAAATGTCACGAATCATTATCCAGAATGCTACAATTCTGACGCTGGATAGTGTAGACACTTTTTATTACCCTGGTGTCATCGAGATACGTGATGATAGAATATTCAAAATTGAAGCCTGGCCGGTAGAGACAGATCAAGATGACTATGATGGAAGTACCACTCTTATTGATGGTACAGATAAACTTGTCATGCCAGGTCTCGTAGATCTTCATTTTCACACATCGTTTGCAAAGGTAATTCATAATCATAATTTAAAGCAAAGATACTGATACTCTCAGGGCTACAATGACAATCTCCCTTTATGGGAATACCTGGACACAATTTGGTATCCTTCAATCAGAGCATTGACTCCTGAAGCTGCTAAAACAGCAGCTCTGCACTCTTACATTACAGCCCTGAAATCCGGCACGACCACAGTAAATGATATGTACCGGCACCTCTCCTCACTCGCCAAAGCCGCTCTAGAGACTGGTATCCGTGCCGTCCTTAGCAACGACATCGCACTTCCCGAGCACGGCTTAGACAGCGTGGCAGACGCCGAACAAGCTTTCCATAGCCTGAATGGCCTGGGCGATGGGCGCATCAAGATCTGGCTGGGGCTCGAATGGATGCCACTATCGGATCCTGCGCTCTTGGCGGATATTGCGCGCGCGAAGAAAGAGCTCAACACAGGACTGCACATGCACCTGTGCGAGAGCCGCTCAGAGATCGACGATACTGCTACGCGGTTTGGAAAGAGACCTACGGAATTGGCTCTCGAGGCTGGCATTCTTGGCCCAAACACCGTTGCCGCTCACTGTGTGCACCTGTCCGATCGCGAGATAGAGATCCTCGCTGAGACGGGAACGCACATCTCGCATAATGCGGGCTCGAACGCGAAGCTGGGCAGTGGCATTGCGCGGCTGCAGGATATGGTGGCTGCTGGCATCAATGTGGGTTTGGGTGTCGATGCGTGCGAATGCCATAACTCGACGGATATGTTTGAGGAGATGAAAATTACGTCATATATGCAGCGTGCCAGTCACCAGGATGCATCGCTGGGACAGCCGGCGCAGATTTTGAGAATGGCGACAGGAAATGGAGCGAGAGCTTTGGGTGTTGATACGGGTGTGCTGGAAGTTGGGAGGAAGGCAGATGTTATTGTACTTGATTTGAAGAAAGATATGATGTTTACCCCACTCTTGAGAAGTCCAAAAGAGGAGAGACGGAAACAAATTGAGAGCCATTTGGTTTTTGGCTGTAACGGGACTGCCGTGGATACTGTTATTGTTGATGGAAAAATTGTCGTGCAGGAAAGGAAGGTGTTGGGCATTGATGAGGAGAAGGTTAGAAGGGATATGGATGATATGTTTCAGGAGCTTGTTACCGAAATGGAAAAGAAGAGGGTAGACAGAGTGAAGAAATGATTCTTTGAAAAATGTCAGACTTTTCTTCAAATTCTCTTTCGAGATTTGATTGAAATATCAGAATATTTTGAGGCAATCTGTCAGAAATTGAAAAAGTCAAGGTTCTGATCCATATTTCCTGGAAGTGCTATGGTGGGCCATCGTCAGTAGGAATTAATGTACAAGTAAGGACACAGAGCCTACCCATTTGATCGATGAAATCCCAACTCAATTGATTGGCGTTAAAGTCGACTATAGACGGCATATCCATAGAACCATTCTCGAAAAGTGATCTCTCGTCATTTCCCCCCAACACGGAATTTTGTAACGGCTGAGCCTGATGCTCTTGCTCCTGGGCGGATTCATTATTAACAGTAACAGTCACCAGATTGCCAGATTCATCGACATGACCTTCCAACGTTGCTTGGACGGCATTCTCAAGTTGTAAAGCTGGAGGATATGCTACTTTACGAGCTTTTCGTCGCAATTGGGTGAGCATGAAGTGATATCTTTTAGTTAGAGACCCTTCCAGGGCTATTGAGGCTAGGAACTTTTGACAGCGATCGACAACCTCAAAATATGGTTCGCCGGTCTTAGAGACTACGGTAAATGCCTCCAAACGATGATGAATGACGTAAATGTAAAATGTGGATATTGCACATAATGCGATGTATTGGGTGAACCAGAATCCATGTATACTAAGAATTGAAATCAGACTCATGTATTTGTTACCTTGGGCCGAACCTTGACTTACAAAGCTTTGTTTGATATGAAGGTATCAACTACACTGCAAATTAGCCGTAGAACCTGCATAAGATGTGGTGAAAATTACCAGTATCAATAATGACTAGCGTAGCAGCTATAAAATCTTTGACAAATCTTCTTGATTTATCATTATTGTCAATTGAGTTTGTTTGGCCTAAGGTCGTGAAGTCATCCAACAAGAACTGTCGAGTAGTAAAAATCTGCACGTGTGCATAAGACAGCTTCATCACAGCGTTCTGCCCTATCATGAAATTAGTCCTCTCTAACATATGATGAGAGATTGCTCGTACTTTCGTAGATTGTTTCTCCTGTCCATGTATTGTCGGAGGGTCTAAGGAAGAGCGGCAAGCTCTCTTTCAATTCTTCGAGCTCACCCATGAGCGACTCCGCCCGTGAAAGGAGTTCTAGCTTGGAAGGTGGTCTTAACGGATAGAGGAGATCAGATGACTTTCCCATGATATAGGATAGCCTATCATACTTAGCATGGTTAACTGTCAATTCTAGCAAGCCATGCTGTGGGAGAAATGGTAGCATCTCTTTGTTAGTGAGCACTAAATCATCATCGCACACATTCATTGGAAAGTCCTGGTTAACGTCCTCGTCACGAAATATTCGAGGTCTGCCTTTCATAACACTGAGATAACGATCCAAAATGTACGCACTCCGAAAGACTCTCTGCCGACATTCAAATTCCACCAGAGAACCTTGAAAAGTTCTAACTGATGTTTTACATTGCAAACCCAGCGCCATGACAATCAATGATGTCATACCAAATTTGTACCAGCACTCATTCATGCGCGAGGTATTCAAGAGATAAAGGCACATAGCAAGGCGTGCTTGAACGCTTTCGAGTCTAGGAGGGCCCGGTTCTGTGTCTAAGAGGTTTTGGCCTTCTCATACAAAAAATTCCTATTTCTGAATAAGCGTTTGTTACATAGTACGAGAATTATCTAAGATTACCTGTTTTCTATTTGATTCGAAGCCGAGCCATGATATTCCGAAGCCTGGGCCCAGATCAGATATATAGAGGCCTCCTGAGCTGGCAGTAACCGGTCATCGTTATGAGGATGCTCTGGAAGGCTACATTTCCTAAACAGTATCGTGGTCCATTTAGACACTGTTGGCCTATGGAAGAATCTATACGTTGGAGTGGCAAAATCGAAATATCTAGATAACATGCAGTTTGAGCTTTCCTCATCAGGTATTTCAAATACTGTTGAACTTGGTACTGGGTTCGGAACATCCCCACTGGTGAAAATTGAAAACGACGTAGGAACACGCCTTTCCTCGGATATTTTCATGGAAGTCTGACTCTCACGAGTAGACTCAATTCTTTTCACGGCTTGTTGCAAAAAAAGCTAGACCAGATGTTGGGCCTGTATGCTGTTCGTCAGGGCTGAAGTCTCGTACAGGAGAGTTCCTCGAAGAGTCTAAGGGATTTTGCCCTGTAAAAATTACAGCGGTTGATGCCCTGAATCGTGGATCGATTGAGTCACCTCGCCCAGCTGAAGTTCGAGCACAGGAACTGATATTGCTATTTCTTTCACCTACGTTGATATCACTGTCCGCAGGAGTAAAGTCCTTGAGCTTCCTCTTCTTGGTTTTGTTTGGGCGTCCATCGACATTGTTGAATTCGCACAGTAATCCATCTTGCTGGCATCTCTTACATGGCTGTTCATCAGAGCAGCTAATTTTGCGTCTTTGAGAGTACAAGGTCAGTATCTTGAAGATGATCTTGTATCAGATGTCAGGAGCTATTATTCCTTATGTGGTTGTAATAATTGAGACATAGATATGTGTCGGAATCAAACTTTAAAATTTGCTCACAAGGATGAAAAGAGCTTACTTTCTACATGATTGACATGCTCTGCTTACTCGAACACGTTTGTGTGGATGTTCACTTTGCTTCAGTGCTGGACTTGATGCATATGTTGAGCCTGGTACCGAAGTTGTCCAATCATCAGAATCATCCATATTGAGCGGATATAATCACGGTTCAATTGATGTGATTGGTGTAGACGTCCAAAAAATATATTTTGGCAGTAGATAAAAAGAGATGTATGAAGATTGAAAATATCCCTAGCAACAAGTAGTAGAACCGAAAGGAAATACGGATGTGAAGTGTATTTGGATTTGGTACAAGGTTAGTGTTGCCGGAATAATGGTGGTTGTCATGAGCCGAGGTCAAAGGTCATTTTCCGTGATTATCGTCCGTAGTAAATGGAAGAAATACGGAAATACGGAAAAACGAATGGAAATAGCCAACGGTTCTCCTCTGGAAGTCCTATAGCCCCTAAAGAACTTTTGAGGATATCCAATATGACTCCGGTGGTTTATCAATAATAGCCGCTTGAGATTGGCACCAGGCTATGTTGTTAGAATAGGGAGCATACCGGAAATGACGTGCGGCAAAGCTCGAGAAATTCAGATATCATAACTACCAATCTACAGCCATCTTTCGTAGGTTTTTCACGCAATCTACATCCATTGAAAATCAGGGTCATTTTGTTCTTTTCCCAATTTACAATGGTATTAAGAAGGACTTCCAAGCTCAACACGGGAGCCAGCATCCCGGCCGTTGGATTCGAAGCGTGGCAAGCAGCACCTCACGAGATCGAAAAAGGGGTCAATTTCTTTTGGAAAGCCTGCAATATTTGAATCGGCATTGGAATTACTGTCAAGAATATTCAACCAAAACCTTGCGCCAGATGTTAGCCAAGCCGTCTAGTTTCACTTGAAGTTGGACTTGCACTATAATCAAGATTGGCATAAGCCTGAAGTTCAATCTGCAAACCAATTCATTTCAAGAGCATCCTACTCCTCACGAGTAAGATGAGCTATCTCAGCTGGAATCGGGACTCGAATGTTGGTATCTGCGACGCCTTTCGTAGCTGATGAGGCGTCAAGATCGCGAGTATCCTCTATCAGTTCAACATCTCCGTATTTGGACATTTTGAAATCTCTTCGTCGGAATTTTCAACCTTAGAAACCAAGTTTAATTCTCTCTCCAAGGAAATTTGAGGTTTATCCACAAGACTGATTCAACATAATGACTGTCCGATAGTGGCACAGCCAGGTATATAAGATTCGTGGTTCATTGAAGCTAACCTTTGCATTGACAAATCCCAAGTCTCCGACAGCCAGGTCCCTCAACACCAATCGCGCTTCCACCACTCAGTGTCCATCTCCAACTTCTCCAGGTTCATTGCTGTAACTATGTGCGGAGAACCCTTATGTTCCGATTCTCACTTAGCTTGTGGCGTCTGGGGTGCAGGAAAAGAGACTATTCGTATGGCGTGACCAGCCAATCGGAACGGAGAAAAGATTGTGGCTTCACACCCTCGCAGTCCGGAAATGCGAGACGGAAATGCGGTTATTTACTTCGCGCCTACTTCGCCAATACCAGAATGGAGTTCGGACAAACACGCTATCAAATTGATACCCGATGAACTGTGGGGGTGAAATGGGGGATTTACACGTTTCCGTCAGTCGCAATCAATGCAATGAAAAAGGTCAAGTCTTCCGCGAACAGCATCATAGTGCGGAAACACTAGCGAAACGTATCACATACCATTCATTTCCTGGGTATATATATATGGATCATTACAGATCCCAATGAACGAAAGCCGAGTTTTACCTCATTGTCAGAACCAACGTGTAGTCTTTGACTTACTGCTGATTTCGCGTTCTATCACTTGTCGACATGGCTGAAATCAAAGTTCTATCACCTCAGTCTCAATCTTCCGGGATGGAAAAGTCACCGCATATCACAGGTCTCATGACCACTGAGCCTGATTGGGAGCGAAATCTGCAATCGGAACCACGAACTATCGACGAGTTAATTCGACTGAGAGGTCATGAGGATTCAAATCAGAAGATCTTGTCTTATCCGAACGAGAATGGAGACTATGTCGATTATACTTGTGGTCAACTTGATTCATTGGCATTTCAAGTAGCCCAAAACTACGCTCAGTGTATCTCACTCCGTCAATCTTCAGACCAGCAAGAAACGGTTGTGGGACTTTTGGGACCATCAAACTTGGAGTATCTGATCACAGTTCTTGCTTTAAGCAAGCTAGGATTTACTGTCTTGTTCTTATCAACTAGGATTTCGACAGTTGCATATCAATCTCTACTTGAGGTGACATCAGCTCAACATCTTCTTATCCACGAGTCATTCACCAAGACTGCAGAAGACATCAAAATTGCGCTGCCCTCACTTCATGTTCATGATATTTTTAATCTCCCTACTGTTGAAGCAGGCTATCATAATGGTGATACCAGACTAAACCATGGCTTGGACTTGTCTCGAGAGACACACAAGATAAGCTGGATCATTCATTCTTCTGGCTCCACTGGATTGCCAAAGCCAATTTATCAGACCCATCGTGCAGCGCTCATGAAGTAAGGTTTTCCTAAATAAGTTGTAATCATGTTGACACATATATAGCTACAAAAGCAACATGAATATGCGCGGTCTCATCACACTCCCTCTCTATCACGCTCATGGAATCTCCAGCGTTTTCCGCGCGTTTTCGTCAAAGAAACAAATCCATATGTACAGTGCAAGCATACCATTAACGCAGAGAAACCTCATCAAGATCATGACCAAACATGAGTTCGAAATACTGTATGGTGTTCCTTACGCTTTGAAACTTCTTGGGGAAACAGAAGCTGGTATTGAGGCCTTAAAGAAGCTCAAGGTAGTAATGTTTGGTGGATCTGCATGTCCTGATGCGCTTGGTGATCGACTAGTTAATCATGGAGTCAACCTAATCAGTCATTATGGAACGTAAGTTGTCAGGTTCCGTGGTTTCTAATCTTTTTCTAACCTTGGTAGTACTGAAACTGGTCAGCTCATGACATCTTTTCGTGAGTCCAACGATAGAGCATGGAATTATGTTCGGCCTTCAGACAGTCTGAAGCCATTCTTGAGATGGGAACCTGTGGGTAATGGAATTTTCGAACTTGTCATTTTAGATGGGTGGCCATCAAAAGTCGCATCAAATAGACCTGATGGTGCATACGCCACAAAGGATTTGTTCACCCCCCATCCAACTATTCCTGATGCATGGAAGTACTATGCACGTTCCGATGATACGATTGTTCTACTTAACGGTGAGAAGGCTGTACCGACAATGGTAGAGCAGGCGGTTCGTCAACATAGATCAGTCCAAGAAGCCGTCATTTTCGGTAGTGGAATGCCACAATTAGGAATGATCATCATTCCAAGCGAATCAATGTCCAATGCTAGCAAGATAGAAGTCATTGATAGCGTTTGGCCCCTGATTGAACAGCAAAACAGATCTAGTGCTGCATATGCACTGATATCACGGTCAATGATCAAGGTTCTACCTGTTGGGAGTTCATAGTAGGGCTGAGACTCACTGAAGTATTTGCAATAAGCTAACAAACTCTAGCCCACGCACCGACAAAGGGACTATGGTTCGCCAAGTCTTCTATAGGACTTTCAAATCTGAAATAGAGAATGCCTATTTGACACCTGATATGGTACTTTTGCATAAACCTATGTCTGAGGAAGAGATGAAATGTTTCCTTCGCCAAAATCTTCTCGAGATATATGGCGCAAAGTTCAGATTCGAGGATTCAACAGACTTTTTCTCTTTTGGCATGGATTCTCTTCAAGCTTTGCGACTTCGGAATACTATTCTAAGCAGTCTGCCAATAGTTGCGAGTAAACTCGGCATGAATATTGTGTTTGAGTTTCCCTCTATCAACTCCTTAACTTCAGAGCTACTTTTGCTTCAAAGCGGCAGTGCATCCCAATCCATTCCCGTCGAAGAAGAAATGCAGTAACTGATTGAGCGATATGATAATTTTCCGCCTCATGAGCCATGTGTGAATTTAGATGAAGGCGAATATATCGTATGTTCATATCATGTAATTTCGCACGACTTATTGCTAATGACTACAGGTTGTTACAGGAGCTACTGGATCTTTAGGAGCGCACCTTGTCGCACAGCTTGCCGTTATGCCAAATGTCAAGAAGGTATACTGCTTAGTTCGTGGAAAGTCTGAGGCCGAGGCACGATTACGTGTGATATCATCTATGCGACAACGTTCGATCTATCACACTCTTGAAATTAGTGCACGACAGAAAATAATTGCTTTGCCATCAGAAATTTCCGAGCCAAAGCTTGGACTTACCGAAGAAACTTATTCGTCTGTTGCAGGCCATATCACATCGTTGATTCATTGTGCCTGGGCAGTCAATTTTAACCTTAAGCTCAGTAGCTTCGAAAAGGACTGCATTGCAGGTAAGTTATGTTCTTCATATTTTCGAAAATGCTCATTTGTGCTCGATCAGGTGTTCATCATTTGCTCCTACTCTGCTTAGCGGCCCTGCGCCCAAAATCGGCAAATTTTACGTTCTGCTCTTCTGTCAGCGCAGTTGCTTCTACACCTAGCGGGTATGTATCAGAAACAGTTCCTACTTCACTAAGTCATGCCCAAAACATGGGGTATGCTCAGTCGAAACTGGTCGCTGAGCATATCGTTCAAAGAGCTGCCCAGAGAACAGGAATGATTGCTCGAACCTTGAGAGTTGGACAGATCATCGGAGACACTCAGCACGGTATCTGGAATGCCACAGAAGCCGTTCCACTAATGCTACAAGCTGGATTAACTACGGGTGCTATACCAGCTCTGGATGAACCTATCTTGTGGCTTCCTGTTGATACAGTCGCCAAGAGTGCAGTAGAAATATCCATGTCAAATGCACCAGCGGGCGTGATGAACCTTGTCGCCCACAAGCCAATGAATTGGACACGAGATCTACTCCCCAAGATTCATGGTGCAGGCCTAGATTTTGAGGAGCTTAGCCAACGTGAATGGATTAATCGACTAAAGAGCTCAAACCCCAATCCTATAGCAAATCCTCCTATCAAGCTGGTAGAATTCTTCGCGAAGAAATACGACAATGACAATATTGTTCGGAAAGGCCTGCAGTACGATACCCAATTGGCTCGGTCGTTTTCTCCTGCTCTCGAAGAAGCTCAGGCTCCAGATCAAGAACTCGTTAGTAAGATCATAAAAAGGTTCCTTCGCACCAGCTGGAAGGCCTCTGCCAACGCTATCAAGGCCAAAGCCAAGATCATCGTGATATCTGGCCCTTGTGGATCTGGAAAATCAACAGTAGCAGCAGCGCTATCTCAAAAGCTTCTATGTCCCTGCATTGAAGGAGACGTATATCACACTACTGAGTTTCGTGAAAAGATGAAGGCTGGAGTTGAATTGTCGGATGAAGATCGGTGGACCTGGTTACAACGTCTTTATGATATATCAGTATATACGGCAAGAACTGTCCCTTCACGTATTGTGATTGTCACATGCTCTGCTCTAAAGGCTGTTTATCGAGACAAGCTGAGATGCGCGTTAGATGCTGACGTTATAACAAGTTTTGTTCTTCTTCAAACTGCTGATGAGGATCAGCTTCGAGTACGCATCGACCAACGCATCGGTCATTACATGGGGCCGCAAATGATCGGCAGTCAGACGCAGATACTTGAGAACCCGGGTGTGGATGAGGAAGACATTTTGCCTATGGATGCCACGAAAACAACGGCGGATGTGGTTGCAGAGATACTTGAAATTTTGTCTTTGTAGTGAGGCTTGTTGAGTATTCGGTAACCTCTCCACTTCCTACATCTTCTTCTTTGTTCTAGTCAAATCGTTGTCATTCAGAGCCGATACATTCAACAGATTTCGAGGCGCACTCAAGTGGCTTATTATCATACACCTTATCATCTCTTTCTTCACAAGAAACAAATCATAGCCGTCAGAATACGAGAATCTTCAATCAACATTTATGATTTTCCGACACAGTTCGGGAAGAGCAGTTTTTCCAGCTTTAATTACTCAAACTCGAGCCACTGATTTTTCCCTCTCACACAGGCTGAAATGAAGAAAAGAAACGTCTCTCATAGATGCTGGAACAATTATATTCCAAGTCCTAGGATCTGCTCTCTTGAATAAACTCCCAATATTTGGGCGCGCATTTCATTCGCCACTGCTTCCCCCAAATTAGCATCGGCACTGCAGCAACCATACTTGCCAGAACGCTCAGTCCAAAGAATGTAAAAGTCCAACCGTATCCCGCAGCATCAATGAAAGGCTGCACAGAGTAGCTAAAGGCGAAATTTATGAAACTCGAGCATAACGCCAGTATGACAACCATCTCGCCACCGATGCCAGGGAAACACTCCATTGCATACGCCGTAGCAATACTGCAAGCGGACACCTGATGCGTGATCATAAATCCGACACCAATCGCAATAGTGATCCAGTGCGCACCAGTCTGCGCGCCCCAGCCGTATAGAAAGTATCCCACAACAGCATACACTATGCAAAGACCTAGTGTCCAAAGTCGCATCTCTGGCTCCTTGATGCCGTTGTTTCGGCGTGCAAGTCGTAGCACTATGAAATCGGAGAGAGAGCCTGTCGCTAGACCTGCGAAATTGCCTACCAATGCAGCCAGGTAAATTAGCCCGGTCGCTGTTGTTGAAAAGTTGTAGGGCGCTGCGGTAAAGATTTCGGATATTGTGTTAAAGGATACAATCCCCGCTGTGCAACCGAATGCAAATATAAAGCCGGCCTGTTCGTCAGCTGCAATTCTCTTATACATAGACTAGGAAAAGAACTGCGATACGCACAATGATCACATTAGGGAATGTTAACAAGAAAAATGGTCGACGAAAATACTGCCAATATGTAGTACGATCTTGAGGGAAGTAAGTCCAAGGTTTAAGGAGTTGCAGCATTGATCGTTTGGGAAATTCATCGATTTGGTTGGTTGAATCCATTGTAGCAACTACTGCGCCGCTTTTGTCACTCGGATCTAATTTTGATGCGGAAGTGGTAGTCGAGGTGGTGTTAAATAGGAATCGTGGGAATAGAGTCTCCTCAAAGCTAATGAGCAGAAGAAACAAAACGGTGGCATCGATAATAGCCACAATAAACTGACTCCATCTCCAGCCAACACTGTCGGCAATAGCTCCACCAGTGATCAGACCAAGACTTGGAAAGTTAATAAGCGATATTTAATGGATGTTCAAGGAATCTTACATAGATCCAAGTTGTTGTCCGAATAGGTAAACACTCAACATCCTTCCCCGCTCATGGGCAAAGAACATGTCAAAAACACTTAGCTGGATGACAGCCTGATAGGCACTGGTTCCAACTCCATTGAGAATCATGCTTCCAAACCACTGTCCATTCCCGTGAAATTTGCCCAGCCAAATTCCTGAGCACATACAAATTACCGTTGTGGATATGAAAACAGGTCGACGACCTAATTTCATGGCTGTAGGAATCCAGAAAATATTTCCAATTCCCTTGTTACAATCAGCATGAGTCGATTAATGATGGCTGTTTCTCGTACCAGAAGTAGATAGTTAAGAGCACCACCTCCGTTCAAATTGGTGAGAGATACTCCAGTATCTTTACTGACTGTCGTCCATGCTGCTCCAAGTGTGTTCTCACCGAAGGAAAATGCGCATGCATATAATGCAACCAAGAATAACTGGTAATATTTCTTCCATCTCGACCAATTCTAGTTCTGTTAGAGGGACATCGAAAGAGTTTCTGTTGTAATTTCTGCACGTACCAATGGATCAGCGCCACATCGTGTTGGTTGGGGAATCTTCACGATTTCGGAATTTCCAGAACTGTCCGCATGTTCGATTTCTCCTTTGTGTGAAACTACCAGGTATGAGCAAAAGCGTCTCGGACTCGCATAATCTTGAATTGCTCACCATCTACCAGATACTCCGTGCCTGGAACGTTTTGGATGGTGTCAAGAAGCCCTTCCATCTTCGTAGATAGTTAAGTGGTTTAAGTGAATTAGCTTTTAGAAACGTAACCCATATATATACTCCTTACTGTCGTCAACCTTTCTTATCAACTGTATCTACAGTGGGCCACACTTTCAATCATGTTGCTGCAGGATTCATCTATTTGATAGGCTAATGATCGGAAGAGATGCATCTCACAAGGAATGCCATATGCAGTAGATAAGGCACGTAGCATGATCCAATTGATGTCGGTCTTCATTTATCTGGTACTTACTTGTATTTTATCGATGTGACTCTGGTGCTTTGCAAAAACAAAGATAATGGTCTCTGGGAAGATATAGTACCTGGTCGTTGCATTAAGAATGAGCTCTTTTAACCCTGCACGTCGAGCATTCTTCAAACTTGTCCAATAGCAAAGCGAGTTCAAATGAACTGATAAAATCATCGGATATCGAGAGTGGGGTTCCGGGCTTTTCCCCGCGGTGCACCACAATATTGAGGATCGAATTGCCGATCTTAGACACGCGCCACTTTAACGTCAACACGTTGTAGTAAACAAAGTGAAAAAGGGCTGTTGCCTTCAAATTCATCTGTCTCAATCAATTCTTGTCTACTTCTCAACTCTGGAAATATGTCTACTACCGCTACAAACCACGACTCATCGATTCTAATCGTCGGGGCTGGGACATGGGGCTGTTCGACAGCTCTACATCTTGCACGCCGTGGTTATAAGAATATAACAGTGCTTGATCCATATCCATTTCCCTCTGCTATATCTGCAGGAAATGATGTCAACAAAATATGTGAACAAGGTAACTGATATGCCTGAAAACTATAAATCATCTAACTAACTTCTAAGGGTCTTTGGACGACAGCCCAGACGGCGGCAGCGTGTCCCAAATTCTTTTGGAAAAAGCCACAGAGGGGTGGAACAATGATCCTGTCTTCAAGCCGTATTACCATGACACAGGATATATTATTGCTGCTCACACGCCAGAAGGGCTGGAACAGCTCACAAAGAGAGAAATTCTGGATGAAAAGGCTGACTTTGAGTGGCTTGACACTCCTGAGGCGTTTCGAAAGACGATGCCGGAGGGCATACTAACTGGAGACTTTCCGGGTTGGAAAGGGGGATTCAAGAAGGATGGTGCGGGGTGGGTATTTGCACGTGGCGCTCTGGAGAGTGCATATCGAGCAGCGTCCTCTTTGGGAGTGAGATTCATCACCGGAGACGCAGGAGCTGTGACGAAATTGATTATTGAGAATGGAGAAATTACGGGCGCAGAGATCAAAGATGGGACACAGTACCTTGCAGACACAACGATCCTCGCGGCAGGTGCACAAGCACCAAGTCTTCTGGATTTTAAAGATCAGCTACGACCCACTGCTTGGACGTTGTCGCATATCAAAATGACGGCCGAGGAATGTAAACTATACAAGAATCTCCCAGTGCTTTTCAACATCGAGAGTGGATTCTTCATGGAGCCAGACGAGCAGAAGGGTGAATTGAAAATATGCGATGAGCACCCTGGGTATTGCAATTGGAAGATTGACAAAGAGGGATACAAATCCAGCATCCCCTTTGCAAAACATGAAGTTCCTCTCGAGGCCGAGGTACGCACACGAGAATTCCTCAAAGCTACGATGCCGCAACTTGCGGAGCGACCTCTTGTATTTGCGAGGATTTGCTGGTGTGCTGATACGCCTGATCGCAACTTTTTGATCGATAGGCATCCCGAGTACAAACGTTTGGTACTGGCTGTGGGTGCTAGTGGACATGGATTCTCACATATTCCTGCCGTCGGGGGATATGTTGCTGATGTATTGGAAGGTTGCTTGGATGAGAGACTTCGGTATGCGTTCAGATGGAGACCTGAGACTGCTGTGAACAGAAACTGGGAAGATGTTCAGCAGCGGAGAGGAGGTCCGAACAAAGTGATGGACTTCGGGAAAGTAAGAGAGAGTGATTGGACGCAGATAAGTGTCTAATACGCGAGATATCTGAATATCAGCATACATATTTGTGGTAGAGCGGCTCAGTAAATTTTGATAGTCGCACTTAGCATCGCATATAGACCGTATACATTTAGGTATTTCCATACGATACCATCAACTATCAAAGTTATCAGAAATGATAACAACAAGTAGCTTTGTAGGGTTTTGTTTTCCCTGAATATACAATTTAAAATCGTTAAATCCGCAGACGCGAATGACAGTAGCTTCCGTGACAACCTTTCCTCATTTTAAGAACTCCATGCCATTAGTGAAATAGACTTCTCTCCCAAGAGCTTAGAAAAACGCTGAGTCTCTTTTGTCTTTCCCGCTTTTTTCCCGCTTACAAAAGAAATCGCCCACAGAACTAATTACATGAGACTTTACCTCAGCACAGACATTCTTGTAGCAGCGAACAGATCTTATCTTCCCTTTCTACGAAAGATCATGATGCGTGTATGTAATCGATCCGGAGGTAGACCTGAGGATAACATATTTGGTTTGATTTGTTCTTCTGCTCCGCTTTCGCTGGAGCTTCAGGAGGTCGGGGTTTGGCGCTCTTTCACAATCTTTGAATCTTCCTCCACAGATTCTTGAAGATTATTTTTATTGCATCAACCATGTGATAATATATGTATGTATAGAAATCTAAGTGAAACTGCCATATCCGTTATCTATAAGGGATCACACCTTCAGCCGCACGCTCCTGAGCTTAACGCAAGTAGTCGTGTTCTCCAACACCTGCACACTATCACATTCGTGCGTCGGACACAAATACTTCAATAGTAAGCATTCTCTGATTTCGGATTTAATTTCGGATTCCATTCGTACTCAAGTCAAGGTCTATAGCTCCTATAACAGCAACTACGCTCTCATTGCCCATTTGCTCTCAATTGAAAAATACAGAATATTCAAGAATTGTTAAACAAACAACGCAAGAAGGTCCTCTCCAAAGCCTTTGTATTTCTTTGCCAACCATTCCTTAACAGAACTCTTCCAATACGTACAATCTCGTCGATCTTCTCCTCACCATACTGCGTCCAATTTCCATTCCAATTGATAAAGTGTACTCCACAATGGACCGCTACTCTACGTGCCATATCCACGTCCAATTCGCCATAGCCTTCCACAAACGCTTTCATTATTTGTTCGCCAGCCTCCAAGCCTTGGAAGTGTGTGAGAAAATACAATTCTGCAAACAACTGCCCGAGATCAAGCGCAGGATGTGAAATATGACAGAGTTCCCAGTCTAGAACAACAAGGCGCAGAGGATTAGCAGTAGCCTTATCATTACGACTTATTGGGACCAGAATACTATTTGTATCAGCAAAATCGCATGCATAAAAGTTAGAAGCAACAAGACTTACTTCCCTGTCCAGAAGTCTCCATGAACAACAATTCCTGAGGCTTCATCCATGTTTGCTTTCATCTCCGCAGCTATCTCGCCAAAGAAGTCCCGTTCTCCACCGAGGATCTCGGGGAACTTATCTGCCATCTGGACTAGTCTCCCAAAATTAACAGCAAATTTGAGATTTACAGCCGTCTTATTCTCGACCATTGTCTCTCGGAACTTAACCTGCGATGCAGCAGCACCCCAGGTATGAAAAGCTCGGGTCCATTTTCCAAGCGCCGTTCCGATGCGGACCGCCTCCGATTCGGTGATTGGCTGGGTTTGGATGTAATTTTTCAAATTCGTTGTCCCTTCGAAGTCCTGGATGATTTGCGTGTTGTTCTGCGTATCGAGATGGAACGACTGTGGTGTCACGACAGACACGTTCTCACTGCCACTTTCCTTTTCATTGCTTCCTTGAAACCCCTCCAGAAACTTGAGCGCTTTGTGTTCGAACTGCTGTACTCATGTCAGTTGAAAAGTAATTAGTGAGAGAAGAGTGAGAGTATTTACACTTCGGATGACGTCCAATTTGAATGTGGGTGCGAACGGGATGTACGGCTCGGCATGCTTGATAACTACCGTCGACTGCCCTTGCAGGAGTGGGGTACGGAGATGGCCCCGGTATGTGAAATTAGAAACTCCGCCGCTTATTCGATCGATAGCGGTGCAAGCGTACTGAGTATTTTCCAGAGCTGCGAGGATGGCGATTGCGATATGTTCTTGAGACGACATGTTTTGATATTGCAATTGATACTTGAGTTTGATATTTGTTTCTGTTGTAGCATTTCATACAAGTACTCTATCTTTTATTATTATCAGATGAGGGATTTTGTTTCTTTTTTCTAATGTCAATTTGTTGCCATGGTTTAATGTTATCGTGATCGTGAGGTGAGTCACATTCAGCTCCATGAGTCATTCTTCGACTTCGTGAACTATACCCAGGTCCATGAGTGTTATCGTTCTTGACGCGGTGAGATACAATGTCCGGCCAAGCAACTGAAAATTGCTGAAAAAGTGATCAGAGTTCATGACATTTAACAGTTGTACGAGGGATTCGAACTCTGATACTGGAGAAGGGACTTTTGGTTTTCCGGAGACATCTTCGTTTGATTCCCTAAGCGTAGACTCGAAGACGTAACCGAAGAGGAATAGAAAGTGGCTACTAGCAAACTTCCCAGTCTAAACTCTGTGGATTATTATGCTGCGTAAGAAATCTCCTCCGAAAATTCGAGGCGTAGACTTGAACTGTGACCATGACCAATATGTACTGTTCAATTGTAAAAATTCAACTTAATTCCTGAGATGGCTTGAGGCATTGAGCACGCTAATGTACATACAGGGGTTCCGATACCTTATCTGCTGTGTGGACCCTACATTCAAAGCGTCGTCGTGCCCACGGAGACTCGAATCAATTTCATAAATGCAGAAATGCTTTCATTGTATATAAATTTTTTGTTTAGTCTTCCTATTCTTTATATCTATCACCAAGTCTATGCTATATCTCAGTCATCTATGTATATGTATGCAGAAATTGATCAAACCAAATCAAATCAAATCATCCAAAAGCAGCCACAGCTTCAACACCATCAGCATCAACGAAATCCCCCATTGACTTCGCCCCATCAACCTTATCCCCTTCCTGTGCACAAGCCCTTTCCACAGCCTGTCCATCCATCACAAATTCACCATTGCCATCCCCCTTCTCTGCCTCTTCCTCAAAGAACCTCACAATAACCTCAGCCGCCCAAAGATCATCCGCCTCGCCCTCAACTCTCGCCAACGCCTCTTTCATAGCTTCCTCGCTCCAAATCAACTTCCCAAAAACTCGCAATGTCTCCCTATTAACCTCTCTATCAAACTCTGCATGGCCCTGGTACGTGAGCACACGACCCTTCTTCCAAACACCCTGCAAGGCACAATGCTCACTCCTTCCAATGGAATGAAATCCAGCCGGGAGCTCGGCAGGTGAGAGTGCGACGTGATCGGCGTGCACGAATTGCAGACGTAGTTTGTCTGATGAAGCGGAGGAGGGCACCGGACCGTATTGCGCTTGGAAGGCTGGCGAGAGTGCCACTGCGTGCACACCTACTTCCCAGCCAGCTGGATCCCGGCAGACGACGTTTGAACCTGGCGGAGAGAAAAGGGCGTGGCAGAGGAGTTGGTGGCCGAAGCAAGAGCCAAAGATTTTGATGGTGGGGTGTGAGGCATAGATTCCTATGATAATGTTAGCTGGCACTTGTATTCAAAGGGTTACCGACCTTTAAGGAATTCAGCAAGTGTGGAAATCCATGGGTCGGAATCGTAGGCGGATGCGGCTGTTATTGTCAACAATGATCTAGGCTGGGTCGTAATGATGATGATGGAGATAGAGAGGCGATATCTTACATGATCCTGTGATGACTATCGCATCTATATTTTTTACGTCTTCCACTGTGGGATACTGGCCTAGCACGGAATCATAGACAGTATACTGTAGCTTTGCGCCGGCTCGAGGTGCGACTTTGTCGAGGAGCGCAATGAAGAGATCGCTGTATTTCCCTCTCGTGGAATGGATTGCCGGTACCGGCGTGTCACAATCTAGAATTGCTGTGCGAATTACTCGGTGACTTTCCATCTCCTTGTCGTTGGGTACACGCAACAAATCAATATGAAATCAGAAATTAAAGAAGAAATGCTACAGTGAAGATTGAGTGTTAATATTGAGTTAGTTAGCAATTGCTTCAACGTTGTCGTGACTTCAATCAAAGGGAGTCTGCCAGAAAGTTCTTAGAGTTAATGTTGTTTTGGTGGGGTTAAGGGGCCGATAAGCGTGATAAGAGATAGCGTAACGACGGAACGGCATGACGAACGTCCACGTAAAGAAATCAGTCACTTTAACTTGTCTTCTCTTTACCTTACAATCCTTCCTTTCTCATCAAGTTACGACATGCAAGAAGCCATATCTCTCAAATATGAATATATGCTTCTTCAAAGTACTGAATCATAGTCAGATCATATTCGACCGAAAAGCACTTCCTTCTCAGAGATACCACCACGGGCTAAAAGACCAGGTACTGAATTTAGACTATCGGAATAGGCATGCGACAATATTCATCGAGAAGATCTCACTAGAAGAGGGGATCAATCTGAGCTGGGATCCTTTCCTTGCAGTTGCACCTCACCCCGCACTATTGTTCAACTCTATGTCACCTCATCTTACCATGCCTTACTTGCCTGACTTCGTGCATATGTCGAAGAAAGTGGCACGGCTGTCCAGTCCCGGATGCTACCTCTACCTTATAAATTCGAGAATAGCAACCATATTTTTTTACCTTACTCTGCTGTCCAAATCTTATCAAAGCCATCATACTAGCTGATGCTTAAACGCTGATTGCAGCTGGAGACTTGGTTTTCATGTCTCAACTTACCATATGCTCCTGGGTGTATTTATCATCGGATTTTCGTTCATCTTTGCTTTTTCCACCTGTCAAACCCTCCAGCTTGTGTAACTGCCCCGCCTTAATCCACAGAATCAAACAACCTAGACAGCAAGATCAACTAATCCATTACAATGAACGATACCAAGATGTCGAAAACATCTATAGACCCTGAGAAGTTGGACGTAAGTAAGGGCCATGTCGGCACTCTACATAGAAACCTTGATATCGCTGCTGCATACGTCAACCAGCTCACAGACGAGGACACTTACACGGCCCAAGATGAGAGACGCCTCCGATGGAAGCTCGATCTGCGGCTCGTTCCCATCTTATGGTTCAATGTGACATTGGCTGCCATGGACAAGATCACCACCTCGACGGCCGCGTTATACGGTATGACATCGGCGTGTAACCTGTCCGCAAACCGATATTCGTGGGTGGGAAGTTCATTTTATGTAAATCACATCTTCTCATTTCGACTCTCAGTCTCCAGCTTTAAACAAGAAATAATGACGGGGAAGTGAATACATAACTGATGACTTTAGTTCGGCTATCTCATCTGGTGCCTTCCTGCCGGTGGTCTGCTGCAGAAACTGCCCGTGGCAAAAGTCATGACGGCGGCCCAAGTCTCCTGGGGCTTGGTACTGATTGGCACAGGGTTTTCGAATAACTTCGCCACGCTCATTGCTCTGCGTGTGCTTCTTGGTGCATTGGAAGCGCCCATTGTTCCGGGCAACTTCCTGGTTCTAGGGATGTGGTATACTCGACGGTAAGGTCTTAATGCTGGTCCTGATGCTCAACTAACATATAATAGTGAGCAGCCGATCCGAACTGGCCTTATTTATACCGGTCTATCTGTGCTGTTTACCGGTCCAATCGGCTACGCAATTGGCTTCATTAAGGAAGATACATGGCGTTATTTCTTTTGGATCACAGGCGCCATGACAATCCTGTGGGCTATTGTTGTCGGCATCTTCCTCCCTGATAATCCCGTAAAGGCGAAGTTCATCTCCGAGCGTGAGAAGGTTATTGCTATTGACCGAATGAGAGCTGATCAGACGGGAATTGAGAATAAGACGTTCAAGAGGAAGCAGATGATGGAGGCGTTCATGGATCCTAAGACTTGGCTTATGTTCTTTTTCAATGTCTGGATTAATATCCCAAATGGTGGCTTGACAAATGTAAGCTCCCTGTTACATCTCCGTTTCAATCATCTTCCATCTCCATATTGTATTGGACAGTAATTGACGCTATCTACAGTTTACCCCCTTAATTATCAAAGGTCTCGGCTACACCTCACAACGCAGCACTCTTCTCACCATGCCAACAGGAATTATACAAACATTATCCAGCTATATACTCAACGGCGGCGTCTTCATAACAGCCAAACACTTTTCCCAATACCAGACGCGCGGTGCCTGGGTAATCCTAGGCTGCATCGTAGGCATGATCTCTGCGATATTTCTGTACACGCTCCGCCTGACCTCACTTCACAGCCGCTTGGCAGCCCTATATATGAGCTATTTCTACTTGGGTTCATATTTCGTTGCTCTCGGAATGAACACGGCGAATACAGCTGGCCATACGAAGAAAGTCACCACCAATGCGCTAGTGTTCATCGGCTACTGCGTCAGTAATATCATTGGGCCTCAGTTCTTCCTCGCCGACCAAGCGCCACTATATCCGCTGGGTATGGGTGCTATTCTTGGGAGCTACTTGCTGAGTATCATCACAATATTGTTGTATATGGCATACTGCAGTTGGGAGAACAAACGAAGAAACAAAATCGATGCGGCTGCTGGGGCGCGGGTCCATAAAGATACAGACTTCAAAGATTTGACGGATAGGCAAAACGTGCATTTTAGATATGTTTGGTAAATCAAGGTGGGGGCCTTCGGGATCCATAAAGCAATGTTGTAAGCCCTATATCACAATAGGAATTATCTTTACTACACATATATAATGTTAAGAAGGCTTATGTGTGTGATTTTTGGTTGAGTTTCTCTTGCTCTGGCTGTCAAAACACTAGCCCACTACAGCCTCCCAGGAAACACATCGTAAGTAAAATACTGCCTGTTCACCGCTCGTCCCCCGCGCAATCGTCTCCCTACTAAAGTCTTTGCCCGTATGCGCACCAATGCCAAACAACACGGGTTCCTCATCCATAGCAGTCATTGGCGCGCGGTAAGAAAGCGGTTCTGTTACCATTACGAAACATGGGTTATTGGTCTTGAGCATGGCCTTTTCAGTCGCAGATGTTGTCTTTGAGAGTCTTGCAACCAGTCTACAATACGGAGGGAAATTGTACGAGTAACTTCTGGAATTATTCCTGTCCATTGAATACAAGCTTTGCAATTAGCTAAATTACAACACCCCTGGCTGGGAACCTGACTGTATATCTCCTATCTCAGTACCCAAATATATGGTTGTTGTCACAGCTAGCTTCTCTCCCCTTTTTATTTATAAGCAACACCTCGTTTGCTATGACAACCACGCAGCATCATGACTGAAATCTTCTTTTCTTTGTGGATCCGGCACTTTCGTAATAATACTTGCGGCCCTGCTGCGTTTGATTTCAGGCCTCAGAGTTGTAACGTAGAGCTATTAGTCAGGTAACGATGATCTCAGATCTCTGTCTGACCAGCAGTATGTGTTGATGCGAATAATTATTTACTTGTCCGTTTTGTCCGAACATTTGAGCATCGTAAAGGCCGAGATGTCGAGTCCTCGGATCAGGTTGAGAATATTCTCCATTTACCATATCTTCAAAGATTGCGTAATAGTAGCTAAGGGTATTTGTAACAAGGCTTAGTAAAGCTGGTTGTAGATTAGTGATCAGAATTCCCAAATGACTCCGTATGTATGTATATCATATACGATATATTCAACTAATTACATCATATTATACCATCACCTCATTCAGTAAATCATTATACTTGTGAACTATAAACTAATAAGGCTATTTACACATGGAATTGAGCTGAATCACCGCTTCCTCAAGATTGAGCGGTACAGAGATATTGTTTGAGAATGTAGAAAAGCTTGCCTTTCGAAAGGGATAGCTTCTCATCGTTCTACTCTCTGTCCCATCATCCGTCCCATCATCCGTCCAATCATCCGTCCAATCATCCGTCCAATCATACTTCCCATCATCCGTCCCATCATCCGTCCAATCATCCGTCCCATCATCCGTCCAATCATCCGTCCCATCATCCGTCCCATCGTCTGTCCCATATTCTTCATTTGAACTCAAACTACAGTTTTGGCTAAGAGGACCAATTGATCGGCGTCTACCAGAGTAAGGCGATTGACTTTTCAAAAGCATCTTAACAATTTGCCTGTTTTTCAATTTCCGTCTCCAAGTTGATGTTTCCAAATTGCCAACTAGATTCAACGCAATTCTACCATCTTTTCTTCTCAGTAATACGTTAGCACGTTTATCCACTAGGATTCGCACGATCCCCTCGTAGCCACGTGAGGCTGCATTCATCAATGCAGTCTTGCTATCGCTCTCTTGTAAATCAAGAGCAGCACCTTTATCCACTAGGATTCGCACGATCCCCTCGTAGCCATGTAAAGCTGCATCCATCAATACAGTCCTGCCATCGCTACTCTGAATATTAAGAGCAGCACCTTTATCCACTAGGATTCGCACGATCCCCTCGTTCCACTTGTACCTATGTAAGGCTGCATCTACCAATGTAGTCCTGCCAGAGCTACTTTGAATATCAAGAGCAATACCTTTATCTACTAGGATTCGCACGATCCCCTTGTTCTCCTTGTACCTACGTGAGGCTGCATTCATCAATGCAGTCTTGCTATCGCTCTCTTGTAAATCAAGAGCAGCACCTTTATCCACTAGGATTCGCACGATCCCCTCGTAGCCACGTGAGGCTGCATTCATCAATGCAGTCCTGCCATTGCTACTTTGAATATCAAGAGCAGCACCTTTATCCACTAGGATTCGTACGATCCCCTCGTGGCCATGTAAAGCTGCATATATCAATGCAGTCTTGCTATCGCTCTCTTGTAAATCAAGAGCAGCACCTTTATCCACTAGGATTCGCACGATCCCCTCGTGGCCATATAAAGCTGCATATATCAATGCAGTCCAACCATCGCTACTTTGAATATCAAGAGCAGCACCTTTATCCACTAGGATTCGCACGATCCCCTCGTGGCCATGTAAAGCTGCATCCATCAATACAGTCCTGCCATCGCTACTCTGAATATTAAGAGCAGCACCTTTATCCACTAGGATTCGCACGATCCCCCTGTAGCCATATAAAGCTGCATATATCAATGCAGTCCAACCATCGCTACTTTGAATATCAAGAGCAGCACCTTTATCCACTAGGATTCGCACGATCCCCTCGTGGCCACGCGAGGCTGCATTCATCAATGCAGTCCCGCCATCGCTACTTTGAATATCAAGAGCAGCACCTTTATCCACTAGGATTCGCACGATCCCCCCGTGGCCATGTATAGCTGCATATATCAATGCAGTCCAACCATCGCTACTTTGTGCATTGATATACGTATGAACATCGATATCTCTGGACGAGTCCTGGCTTTCATCAAGTGGGGCTTCTCTCGTAGCAGTCCTTAAACTCAGACATGCCGAATCTATGTGTCGAAAATTCTCTAAAACATACTTAACCAGAGCAATATGACCTAGGTATGCAGCGATACTGAGCATAGTAACATCAGACGCTAAGTTCGATTCTCCAAGAGTATTCCAAACAGGAAACAAGGTAGAACGAGGATTACAAATCTCAATGCAGTATCTAAAATCATGTTCGTCAAGCGGGTGCCCTTTCCTGACATGTGATGACCAATGGTCTGCAGCATAAAGGAGAAATGGGTACGTTTTTGTCATGGTTGAACGTATTTCCCAAACGTCGACATCTCCCTTCACTCTGAAACCAGCTACGACTTCAGCCAAGTCTCTGAATGAAAGATACCAAATACACCTTTGCGCAAGAACTGTATTTGCACGAAGCGTAACACGTTTACTGGATCGAGAGGTGCCGTCAGAAAATAAGAGACCACCATTGTCTTGAATGAATTCCTTAGCTGTCTGATGAAGAAACCTTATCTCTTTATTATCACCAATATTGATGAAGAGACTGCAGATATGCCTGATCCGTTCCCCAAAGTCTTCGTCTGCTTCCTCGTCGACTGACAATTCTTGAAAAGAGTTTGTATCTCGTTGGATTGTCGCTGCAACTTTCATTTCGCTTACAGTGAGAGGTTTTTCAGCTGCGAAGATAATTTGGAGGAGGAGTTTCATCAGATTGGGCTCATCACTTCGCTCCAGCATCTTGATGTAGGCATCTGTAACATCTTTCGGTAATGCATCGAGAACGCCTTTCAGACCTGCTTCTGTCTTTGGCCAGTTCCTTTCTAGCTCATAGATCATGAACCTAAGCCATAGGTAGGTCGCATCCTGACCTTGTCGCTTCAATAGCGATTCTTCAAGGTATGTTCTGAGATGCGGCTTCAGCTTTCTTAGGTCGGCGATCCTTTCGACTTCAGATTTAATAACTCCTTTAATCTCTGTAGCGATTGTACTTTGCTCCTTCTCGCCTGCCAATCGAATATGCGGAGCGGCTTTGAATAGAGTCTCGATTTCGTAAGAAGGACGGCTCGTAATGAGGAACTTCAATTTTGAAGTCTGATGCCCTGGGCTATTGGCTAGGTCTTGGAGTTTTTGTGTAAGCATCTGCAATTGAGACTCGTCACATTCATCCAATGCATCCAGTACGCAGAACGTGTTTTTAGCCGTAGGATCTGCAGTTGCGCTGATCAATATAGACCAAAGTTGTTCGAATGCTTTCGCAAGATCTTCACCACAGGTCTCGTATTTTGGCACTGCATGTTGTCGAATGAGCAATGGTTGGTTGTGTTTGTCGAAAAGCTGATGTAACAGCACGCAAAGAGCGTTGGTTGGACTTCTTTGGATGTCATTGTCGTCTTTGAAGAAGAAATAGCAAACATTATGTGTCTCGGATGGTAACTCCGTGTCGATAAGGTAACGAGATAATACGGACTTTCCGGAGCCTGGATTTGCTGTTACAAGTAGGTTTTGACTCGTATCTCCCCTACGCCATCCCATGTATGTCTCGCTCTCTATAACCCATTTGCATGTTCCCTCGGCCCGTTTGGGAACAGCCGATTTGTACTCTTCGTATTTGGGAACTGCAGAGAAGAAGCATTGCATGCATCTTTGTTCTTGCTCACTTTTGACATATTGCTGCTGGAACTGGTTTCCCTCTCTCAAAGTTCCCAGCTGCTGTTCCGAGAACTCTAATCCTCTCACAGCATGTCGATTGGATTCTTTCATTACGGAAAGCTGTGCTTCTTGGACCTGCTGAAAAGCATCAAAGTGAGAATTCAGCGTATTTGTAGCCTCTTCCATATTCTGCTGGATTTTTTTGAGATTTTTCAGCATATCTACCTGGTTAACTTGGTGGATAGATATGGCGACTCGTTCCTCGGCCTCCCTCAATTCTTTCAACAACGTTTCCCAGTCATCCCATTTCGCAATGTCTTTGAGAAGAATCTTGAAATGGCTGCTATAGAATCTGAGAACAGTTCGTATGCTGTACTGAAGCAGACACTTGTAGATGTCTTTCAAGTCAAGCCTGAAGGCCTTCTGTAGGTCTACAGAGGCACTCGTGCTTGCTGAGGCAGTGATGTTGGTGGCAAGCAGCTTAGGCTCGAGTGCGTTATACCACCTTATTCGAGACATCACGTAAGAGACTCCGTCTCGATTGGTCTTATCGACCTCACTCGGATTGATGATTAGCTACCGGCTGATTAGTAAAGCTTGAACGTATCGACCAATTCAAAGTTAACTTACCGGTAGACATAAAGAGACACCTGCCCACGCCATGGATGCTATAGGAGATGCAGCCACAGCCTTTTCCACAAAGTCTTTGAAAGATTGAACAACTTTCGCAGTTCCAGCAACAGCGTCGCGGACGTTGATTTCTTTGTCGCCTATGTGCAAATTCCCTTGTCGCTCCATCTTGGCAAGCCCAATTTCTACAGCCTTCTTCATTAAGACACTCCGCTCCTCGGGCTGTGATTCAGGAATATCATTATGTATGTTGTCTGCAGAATCTTCTGGGTCCTGATTACCTCTTGCTGACGCTATCCAACATATGTTAGACTAATCTAGCTTACGATCGATGGGGTTACATACCGTCAGTTGTATTGGCTGTACGGAGCTCAGACGAAATGACTTTCTCGTAGAGGGATACTAGATTTGGGTTTTCCTGCTTCAACTCATTGTAGGCCTGATCCCAGATAGATTTGCTGGTCGGATCTAGCGCTGTATCTGGCACTGCATTTGGCACTTTAGGAAGACGGGTTGAAGACCGTGACAAGGCTGGCGCCAGGGATGAGGATGTCGTCGCTGGTGACGACGAGGCTGACTTGCCTTGCCTCCTGAACTTTGCTTTGAGCTTAGAGAGAGATGTTCGCCACATTTTATAGCGGCCCTGCGACTTTTGTCTTTGAGTTGAAGGAGTGGGTTTGTGATGGAGTGAGAAGAGAAAGGATGACAAAATGGTGCTGGCGGCTGTGACAATCCATGTAGCGAAGTGCAGTATATTTCAACCAATGATATAGTTACCAAGTAGCAATACTCATTGATGAGGGGGTGTTCATCGACCAGTGCGAGCCCGAAAAGTGTTGTGGAACCTGTTGGTGTGCGCAGTGCAACGCAGAGGAAGAGGAGGTTCAAAGCACGCTCATCCAGACTTTTATTTAATTGAGAAGTTGAGACTTATCTTGGTGAATTTTGAAAGACTCGGAATTAGGACTGTGAATTTAAGAGATTGATGTACTTAGGTCTTGCCTACGGGTCTGCTCAACGCATATAACGCGTAGCCTAGATATGGACCAATGCAGGACTGGGCTGGCGACTCTGTCTCATTACCTATAGGGTTACAACAGTAAATGCAGCCTGTACCCTGATCTTGAAGTGGTTCTGTTGGAGAAGTTTTGTCGTATTATAGGTGCGCGCAAAGGAATGAGTGTTTATTACGGGGTGGATTGTGGGGGAGATGCTCGAATACCCCACCATCGGCCTCGCCGTCCACTGGTCCTCCAATTGTTATCAACCTTCCAACATCCACTCACTCCGCATCTTTCTCACGATATGGACGAACCCTCTTATTCATATCATCAACCGATAATAAGATGCTCTATCAACCAATGATAGGATGCTTTATCAGGTCTTATTCTGTGCCCGGCTGATATACTCCCATGAGCCCGACCTTGCCCTAATGATAAGTCTGACCAGGTTCGCATTTTCGGGTGATCTTGTGCAGCTTTTAGGCAGTAAGTGGTTTGCGCCTTTGTTGACTCTCCTCTTCTCTACCTCGAAAATTTAAATAGTGGCACGAGCTATTTACGTCACCTGACCTTCATCCTCTTGATGCAACTATACATTTCCATCCAGCCTGCTATCTATCACTACTGATAAGAGAACCTGGTCTCAATCCTTGTAATACTAGAATCGAGATTGTTCCTGTCGTATTGAATCCTCTAGCTATGAGAGTAGAGTGCATCTGTATTACTCTTAATTAGGTGAGGCCCGCAGAGTGACATAGCCAGGATTCTTATACCATAATAGCTAAACATATACATGGATATATCAAGACCAACGCTTCAGGAAAAATGATATCTAATTGAGCTTATAAGGTCAAGTTTTCAACCTCAAAGTAGCAGGGACAGAGGTAACTCTAGTCATATTACAAGCTGCTACCAGCAAGAAGCTTGACTGCATGATTTTTCCTTTTCTTTTTCCCTCAAATCAAAAGGGGTTGGTAGGCATCTATCTTTAACTGATGCCGATATTTGGCACTAGCTTTTCGATAGGTTTTGGTATCGTCGACAATAATAAATACACAAAGGTACAAATTCCCTTTTCCATACTTAGAACTATATGCACTAATCGTATCGCGTAACCTCGAAGATTTTCTGAAAGTCTGAGAAAAGACTAGACTGAAATTGCTTGATATAGATATCGGAAGACTGTTATATTTGTTCATAATTTCAAGGGAACAAGGTGAAATATTCACTTTTGAAACATTTTCATGATACTCAACTCCCTCATATGTCACAGATCTCGATGGACTCGTCGATCGAGTTCATGTTGTTGATAGAGTTGGTAGGAGCTAGTTCTGATTCTTCATCTATTTATAAGTCAATGTTAAATTTCCTTCATTAGCCAAGTCAAAAGCAACCTTCTCTGTAATATCGACGGCATGGATAGTAGAAATTTTCTGGAAGATATCATTATCATCGGTGCCGTTGAAAATACGTAAAGCTTGACTTCATCGGCACAGGGATTGAAGTTTTCAACTACTCTGTTGGTACGGACTAAGTTTGGTAGAATATCGATGAACGATATCAGTTGTCAGAATATAGTAAAGCTCTATCTTCACTCACAGATCGCTACGCCGGCGACATTCCTCTTTTTTATTCATAATAGGCAACTAATCCAGCATTTTCTATTCTTAACGTATATAAAATTCAGCGACGTACGATGTATTTCTTTCCCTTTGTACTTCAAACTTTTCCATAGATATGTGTTCGGCTTCAATTGATAAACACAATTTCCAGCAATTAGACATCAATTCATAATAGAGTCAGCTTTGATGTCAGTTTTGCGTTGTGTGCCCACGTCTTGTTGGGTTGACTTATATATGTTTATACCACTCTTGAAAGTATAGATTAATCTCTTATAAACACTATTATTTACTGGATCTCGCAGTGCTCGAGTTGATCAACCACAACAGCTTACAACGATTTTCGAAGACTATAAAGGTAATACCTGTTTTGTTCCGTAGGATTTGAATCCCTGTACGTCACGTGCTCTCCGTATCAGTGTAGGTATATCACGTAAATACATCAACGTTGAAACAGAAACACTCGCATGACGTCCCAGACTTCTGCCTCGACATCATTATACAGCAAACATG
The DNA here is from genome assembly GCA_024752435.1 of Allantophomopsis cytisporea. Classification (NCBI taxonomy): domain Eukaryota; kingdom Fungi; phylum Ascomycota; class Leotiomycetes; order Phacidiales; family Phacidiaceae; genus Allantophomopsis; species Allantophomopsis cytisporea. Next base: position 1,584,955 of record CP103034.1, read on the forward strand.
TATCTTCATGATGTGCAGAGTGTAGCCATCCAGTTTTACGATGATGCTGTCGGCACTCTCAACAAAGTCCCTGGCTCAGCTATAGTGGTCCGGTACATCCGAAACAGTCACCAGAATGACCCAGTGAGGTCTGCAATTGAACTCGTACTCGTGCTATTCTTCATCCGATATCTGCTTGCGCCGACTTATTCAATGAAGAAGCAGAATTTCGTGACACTTACTGAGCAGGTGGGTAGATATCAAGATGTGCGCAGGCAGCAGGATTTGAGCTGACGATTCGGATAATCAGGAAATCGATGATCTTGTTGATGAATGGACCCCAGATCCTTTAGTCACCCCTTTAACAGCCTTTGAAGAGGAAGATAATGAGAAACAGCCGGTTATTGTTGGGTTCGTTCATCACAGCTCAATGTACACTTATATGGCGCTTATAGTATCACAGACCAACAGGACCGAAGTCAAAACTCTCCAACGGTCGAACCGTCGTAAACCTTGCATCCTATAATTTCTACGACCTCGCCAATGACGGTAACCTCAAAACGAATGCCATCAAAGTTTTACGTTCCCACGGTGTTGGTCCATGCGGTCCTCCTAACTTTTACGGTACCCAAGACATACATATAGATACTGAGGCCAAAATAGCGTCGTTCTTGGGCACTGAGAAGTGTATTATATATGCACATGCTTTTTCCGCGATTTCCAGTGCCATTCCTGCATTTTCTAAACGAGGCGATGTCATTGTCGCGGATCGTGCTGTGAACTTTGCGATTCGAAAGGGACTTCAAGCCTCCAGGAGTACCATTATGTGGTACGAGCACAATGATATGGAGGACTTGGAAAGGGTCTTGCAGAAGTTCGTCAAGAGCCAAGCGGGGAAGCCATTGAAACGAAGATTCATTGTTACGGAAGGTCTTTCTGAGACTGTTGGGGACGCTGTTGATCTGCCAAAGCTCGTAAGTTCAACTTGAAGTATTTGACAAGCAGAACTGATAAGAACAGATCGAACTTAAACTACAATATAAGTTCCGCCTCATTCTTGATGAGACATGGTCTTTCGGAGTCCTTGGGAGAACGGGTCGTGGTATCACAGAAGCACAGAACGTCGATACTGCACAGGTAGACATGATCATTGGTTCCTTGGCAGGTCCTCTTTGTGCAGGAGGAGGGTTCTGCGCCGGTAACGCTGCCATCGTTGACCACCAGCGTATATCTGCTCTTGCATACACTTTCTCTGCAGCATTACCAGCAATGCTTGCATCTACCGCAGCCTATACCTTGGATATCATTCAAGCTCAACCTGAAATCTTGAACGCATGTCGGAAGAATATCAAGACTATGCGAGCACAGTTGGATCCAAGAAGTGACTGGGTCATCGTCACAAGCTCTCCTGACAATCCGATTATACTTCTCGTACTGAAACCAAGTATCATCAATTCGAGAAACTTGTCATATGAGGAGCAGGAGGTCATCATGCAGGACTGTGTTAATGAGGTAATTGACCTACCATTTCTAGTTCTGCTGTTACTGACAATCATACAGGCCCTCTCGAATAGTGTTCTCATTACGCGCTTCAAATCAATGCCTCTTGCTTCCGGAAGCAATCCCCAAGACCTTGATTGGCAAGTCCAGCCAGCGTTGAAAGTATGTGTCACGACTGGTCTCACGAAGAAGGAGATTGAGAAAGCGGGAACTACCATCAGACATGCTATCACGAAGGTCATGACAAGGAAGACGAGTGGAAAGCTTGCGCCGCTTGCTTAGAACTTTAGGAAACCCTTCATCAATACAGCTACTACATGGAGTGTTAATACAGCAGGATTATGATGGGGCGATAACTTATATTCTTGTGCCCCTTAGAAAGAGACAATGTAATAGATAATATGGTAACAGATAGTTGATACTTAATAGATAATAATTATAACATATCATCGGTTATCACCCGGCCCGCTTAGATGTTATGTTTGCCTTTAGCGGGAATATCACCTTACCTGCTAAGCTTGAATAAGCATGGACACAGACATGCATCCTAACCTGACATTTATCATATATGAAGTGAAGACAAGCTTCTTGGGCGAAAACAAGTACGATTGTCTTTAGTTCTCATTGCGACTTTCTTCAGAAGAATATTTGTAGAATTAAAGCATCTCATGATGTATTCTGTCAGCTGAAGACTATCTCAGAGGCCATTTCCTGTAAGCTTAAGGATGACCTGAACTCTATGAATAAATCATTTTATCACCATCTATGTATTTTTTTGTCTTTCTTAATTGCTCTCTCTCAATTCTCATCTTTTTGGGCCGACATAAGAATAACTATATGATGTGATAACTTTTGAACATCTTATCTTCGTATAAAATGAGTCTCACTGTGCTCGTTCTCTCCGTTGATTGAATCATTATCCAAAGATTCACATATATACTCTTGCAATTCGTCCTAAACCGAGGATTTTCTTGTACTCAAGGCTCTGTGGCTGCTCTAAGATGGAACCTACAAGTTCAATACAATATAATAGGTTTGTTTGTCTCTTCCTCTATATATCTTTGCTCGTGACATGCAGCCCTTGGTGATTCTTCCGAATCCACCAGAACTTTTTCAGCGAAATTCCAAGACCGTAAAAGTGAACCAATCGATTTCGACTCGACTTAGTTGCCTATATTGATCGGTTTCCTTCCTCGTGATCGCGAAACATATGTATGAAACCTGCATAGAATTTGGAATGCCTCTGATGAAATTTGGGCGAGAAGTCGGGATCGGGTTATGGCGCGGCTCGGCCCGGATTTAGCGAAAACGATTTCCCTGCACACCGATCTCAAAATATCCCATGTACATTGCAGTCGCCCCGACAGCTCTTCTTATTGTGCCGACAGCCTCTCCTTTCTTTGGATTTGAATTCGAATTTTGTTCAGTCCCTGTTATTCTTCAAACAAAGATTCTGAGCTTCTATTGATAACCCTTACCCCACCCTCCGTAAAGACTTTTCCATAGCTTCAAGGGCTGTTCTGTTTATAGAGTTCTCTGTCCCTCAAGTCTGCACTTGCTCCAATTTGAAAAGTTCTATCATTAAGACAAATTCAGTACTTCGAGACAGCAGCAGCATCGGTGCAGAGCCAAAGCTGCAATTGCCATTCCTCAGAATGGAGCAAAAGAATTTATTCGACTTGCCCAACGATGTCATGGAATCCCAGCTATCAACAATAGACCTTATCACAGCTATGTTTTCATCGCCGGGAGAACTCGACATTCCAACATCGACGACTCAATGGATTGAGAAGCTTCGCGACTGGTGCCAGGATCCAGCGCTGCCGATCTTCGGCATACCATCGGATGTGTCGCTCGCTGTCTGTCTACCAATTGCAAGTGGCGAGCAAAAGATTCAACTCAACATCACAGTTCCTTTGAAGTCTATAGAAGCAGCGCCTCTCGAGCCACCGTCGCTGACATATTCACTGCGACAACCGGACTGGATGTCCAAGGCTGAGGTCGCCGAATTGGTTTCATCGATGCCGCAAGATGATGTGTTTGCTGCTTTTGAGTATGTTCAAGAAGAAGCACTCCACTTTCTTGAGGCCCAAGTAAGCTCGACTATTCAGATATCCAATGGAAGTGTTGCTCCGATTGTGAGAGTTTGGTTCTACTTTCCCTCCCTGTCAACTCGTGAGAAGAGGGATGATCTTGTCAATCATGCACCAGGATACTCTCTCACTGGTTTTGTTCTAGCGGGGAAGCCTGGTGTACTATGCCTGGAAGGCTCGTCAACAGATGTTGATTCTTACATGAAGTTTATCAAGACCCACTCATGGGGTGACATACCTAGCCATCAAAAGAAGGTCAGTGAAAGGTTTCGGGAGACTGAAGATGTCGAAAGAGTGTTTTCGGGAATGGAGGAAATCACAGATTCATTAGGAGAGAGGAGTGGTCAAAGGGCGAACCGAGGTGATATGCAGGCACTTGAAGCATGGCTCAAGAACAAAGGGCTACAAGAAGCTTTTGAGAAGGTGATTTTTTGATTCTCATCGTTGAATCAGCGACGAACTTATTTAGACTTTAAGGATTGAAGCCGTGATCAGGTCACAAATTACATAATATCTAACAAATGATATCAAATTCATAGGGTCTCAGACCCACAGCATATGTAGCCGGCCTTATCCGCATCACAACTTTTAGTAGCATAACACATTGTGTGAAAGCAACCACATCTCCCGATCGAGGACTCAATGTCAAAGCGCATAGTAGCCTCATTCCTACCTTGATAAGCACTAAATCGCAATCGTAAATCGCAAATCGTACCGAGTGCGACCGAATACGGCGATTGTTCTTTGCGGTCGGAGACCAATAAATAGCATATGTACATCCCGGCCCAACATCAAAAAGTCTCCGAGAAATACACTCAAACTACCCGATGCTGATATGTTTATTATAAATCAACGAAGGAATGAAACTAGTTCCGTGGTCTGATCTCTTAAACTGCCTTGCTTCATTCTCGTGATGCTAAAGGATAGCTTATATGACGTGCTAGGTTTCGTCACAATTGATATGTATAAATGCAAATAACCATGCATCAACCCCGCAATTGGAATAAAACTGCCTGGCAAACATATTCAAACCCATGCCTCACACCCTGGCCTGGGACATTGAATCTGACATTGTTTGTAATCCACACTTAGGGGTCATGCTCATATCTCCTCTATAAATACAGTGCAACTCACATCAGATTATTTTTCATCGTCAACAAGGCAAATCCTACTATACTACTATCATGACTAAACAGCGAGTTCTTCTTCTCGGAGCGACAGGAGAGACTGGTGGCTCCATTCTGCAGGGCTTGATTGATTATGGCAAGTTTGTAAGTTACACCCATCAAAGTGGTGGTGCAGAATCTCATGATCACAGGAAATCGCAATACTAGTCCGCCCAGCATCCGCAGACAAGCCAGCGGTGAAGAGCATCACGGATAGAGGAATCGAGGTTCGCGTTGCTGAAATTGAAGACGCTGTCGAGAACCTACTCCCGGTACTTTCGGGTATTGATATCCTCATCAGTGCCATTGATGCGGAAGGGCAATTAGCACAGAACAACCTTGCTACTGCCGCCAAGAAGGCCGGAGTCAAGCGCTTTGTGCCGTGCGCCTTTATCACAGTTGCTCCCGTGGGAGGTGTGATGCTGATCCGTGATCAAGTAGGTCCTTCAATTTCCTGGATGTGGCTCTTTGAGAGGGTATACATTAGTAAATGAAATGAAGTTGTGCTAACACCAATGTTAGAAAGAAGAGGTTTATAATCATATCAAGAAGCTGTTTCTTCCATACACTGTCATCGATGTTGGTTTCTGGTACCAGATCTCATTCCCACCTCTCCCATCTGGACGCATCAAGCATGCCACTTTCGATATAATCCCAACGCAGATACATGGTGATGGTGAAGCACCTACTCTCTTAACCGACCTACGTGATATTGGGAAATTCGTCGCTCGTATCATTGATGATGAGAGAACACTGAACAAATACATCGTCACTTATGGCGATGTACTTTCCGAGAAGCAGATCATTGAGACATTGGAGACGTTGTCTGGGGAGAAGATCAGCCCAGAGATTGTATGTCAAAGAATTCCAGACGTATTTTGACACGGCTAATTTTATAAAGGTATCCGAAAAGGACCTAGAAGAGGGAATCGCAGCGGCTAAAGCTGCGATTGCCAAGGATCCTAACAATCGTAGAATTCGCCCATCGCTCTATATGTCTCAGTACAACTACAGCAAGTATATCAGGAAGGACAACACGCCTGAATACGCCAAGTACCTTGGTTATGTGAATGCTAGGGAGCTGTATCCTGACTTCAAACCTAAGACATTCCAGGAATTTGCAGTGGAATTGCTGGATGGGAAGACAACAAGGCCATACCCCATAAGTCGCTTTGCGTAAATGGTTGGGATAAGCTGAGCATGGTTCTTTTCAAGTCGTCAACTTTCTATTGTATAGATTCTTCGACTCAATTAATGCCTTCGATTGTTTCCCCAGCTATTCTCATGCAGATGGATGTGCTGAGCTGCTTGTTTCAAGTTGTTGTGACCACTACGATACCCTAGTACCTGGTTTATGATTTCTTAAAGCCAGTCATCTATAATGCAGGTTGAGCACTTTGGTGAAAAGCCGAACATTATACAACTCAAGCTCTGTTCTTGTTGTCAAAGAAGTTGGAGCCCCCTCCAGTGTACAAATCCATTTGATACTGCTCTTACGTAAGATCATAGGGCAAAATAAAAGACCACCCACAAAGTATGCCAGATCCATTATATTTTCCGATAGATGATAGTCATCTTAACATTCATGTGACTCATAAGCAACATGGCGCAGCGGAAGCGTAAGTTAATGTCCCTACCTACCTCAATCTTCATCTTCTAACAACCACATAGGCGCCGGGCTCATAACCCGGAGGACCCTGGATCGAAACCAGGTGTTGCTATAACATCTTTTTTGACTCTTTTGGTGCTTTTTCCCCATTCTGGTTCTTTTACCTCTAAACATGCGTGATGTCGTGGTTATTTTTTGCTGCATAATCGAAATATTTGGATCACGTGCTTTCTCGTATATAAATAGTTAATTAATACGGGATCAAATGTCCGAGGCTTCGATAACTTCTGACAGCTTATTCCTTTCTTGAAATTCTCATCCATTGCCATTGCACCCTGTGAAATATCGTGTAGTAGTGTTCAAAATGGAAGGACTGGATCACGTGATCCAATGCCGGCGCTGAGTCGCACCTTTTTTCCTCCAAGACAATGCGATGAAATTCGATTGACCGCGTCATTTCATCGCAACATTCCGTCGGCAGACACAGTACTGTGTACAATCTACACCATATCCCTTCCCGCCCAACTTTGAAGCATAAATATTCACCGCTTTCCTTCGTCTATGGAGTCCGTTCAAAGTTTGTCGGCGATTCTCTCTCGACGTGGTTACCATGTGCTTTTGCCCCGCCACGTGCCTTTGCCTTCTACGGCTCCATGATGGGGTGCATGCGGTGTGCATATGCACGCAGTAGAGTACATACTCTACTACTACAGAGGAGGTACGTACGTATTCTTTCGAGAACATGACCCTTGCTGCATATGGAAGACTCCGTACTCCGTGAGATTTTTCCATTTCACTCGATGAGATGTCCGTTATCATTACGGATATGTCGCAGTGCAAGGTCAATAAATATCATAACGTGAAGTAATGGTTCGTGCCGCTGTCATCCCGCAAGCGTTCCCGCAAATACTATCCCCACTTTTGTTGGAATGTTCAAAGGATGCAAAAGACGTCCTAGCCATATTCAGTAACGTTGCGGATATCCAAGTTCCAACATTCACTCGCACATGGCCTGTGGAGATCTGCATGTCTCGCCTCCTTTTCCAGAGGTGAAAGTACCTGCGTCTGGTTCCCACAACTATCATCCCAAGATTGAGATCGCAGTTACGCATATTCTCATATGTCAACGTTGCAGAACCTTGTCGTATTTCCATCGCAGCATAGTCTTCATACTCAACTTGAAAAAACGTATCAAGGAAGTTTGAATGTACAAAGGATCAACAGAAACACGAAATGCTCGATATTCTCAGCATCAGCTTCCGTGCAAGTTGACGCATTGCGTATCTGGTTAAGAAACTTTAAAATAATAGCATTCAATTTCTATGGCAGTCTGTTACTGCTAAATTTTCCACTCCTGACACAACGGGACCTCGCCGAGAGCTTGTCTCTAAGTCGTGGGGCTTTTGATTTCTGCCCGTGCCGCCGTGCGCGCCGTCGCGCTCACACTAGCATTATGCCCGTCGCCTCGGTGTTGGTGTAAGAGCGACCCTTGGACATTTAACGTATTTCGCGCTCCCACTTGATGCGGGATAAGGTGGGATATTCGGTTCGTATCTACTTGAAGACATCGAATTGTCAAAAGATCAAGGCTTCTTATCAAGAAAAAAATTCTATTAACTAATCAGAGTCAGGAAAATTCCGACTGCTCTAGATGGGTCCGTCCTTTTTAAGCCCTGCTGCAATACTCGGGATTTCTTTGTTGGTATATAAGGGCTTTATCTCTTGAAGCTCAGACGGTAGGATTGTCACTCTTGTCGATTGGTCTTCATAATGTCTTTTTCTCAGAGTCTGTCTGGACGTTTTTCGCTCTTGTCTGTGGCTATTTCCGTTTTTTGTTCGTCTGTGGAAGCTGTTTATTCCTCAGCATACACAACAGAGGCTCTTCTGTCATCTGGCAATGGTATGACGTCTTTGAGTTAAATATGAGTTATTACTAACTGCTTCAGTTGTTCTCGATGATAAATGGCAATCTGCCTATAACAAGGCGAAGCTTTTCGTCGATGGCCTGACCAACGACGAGAAGATCAGCGTCATCACAGCTTCAGATACTACCAACTGGACTGCACTCTACACCAAAGATGGCTCTCAGGGTGCTATAGGCTATTACGGTGCTTCTGGATTCTCTGAGGCTTCTGCACTTGTACAAACTTGGGATAAGGACATGATCTATGCTCAATCTGTTGCTGTAGCCGCCGAGATGTATGGAAAGGGCTTTCAGATGATCAATAGTCCCACCTCTTCGCCCTTGGGAAGAACTCCTTATTCAGGTCGCCTGGTGGAAGCCTTGGGCCAAGACACTTACCTTAATGGAATTGTCTTTGGGTTGTCTGTTTCTGGTTTCCAAAAGTCTCAGGTCATTGCAGAAGGAAAGGTAATTTGAACTGATCCTGATCGTAAATCATAGCTAACGAAATTAGCACTTCCTTCTTTATGAACAGGAGACGAACCGCACTGTCAGTTTTAACTACGCAGAAACCCAAACGACGGAAACCTACTCCTCTGTAGCAGACGACAAGACTCTCCATGAAACATATATGTTTCCATTCTATGATGGTGTAAAGGCTGGTATGGGTGGTGTCATGTGCGCAATGAACCGCGTCAATGGAACTGCTAGCTGCGAAAATGACGAACTTCTTAACAAGCACCTCAAAGGTGAGCTTGGATTTCCGGGTTTGGTAATCCCTGATGTAGGGGCACAGACTACCGTTTTTGAGTCTGCAATGGGAGGACTCGACTATGGTTCTTCTAGCTTCTGGAGTAATACTACCCTCTTCCCCGGTATGGAAAATGGCACTATGACTCAAGCCAGACTTGACGACATGGCCATTCGCAATGTCATCGGCTATTACTACGTAGGCCTCGATGAAGGAACTCATCCTTCCATTTCGAACACATTTGACAAAGATCGTGATGTTCGTGGCAACCACTCCAAGCTTATCAGGGCACATGGAGCGGCTTCGCTTGCGCTTCTGAAGAATGTCGACAATGCACTTCCGCTCTCCGCCCCAAGAAGTATGGCCATCTTCGGCGCTCATGCCGGTCCTCCAACTGGAGGACCCAGCGTGGGACTTGCTCTCAATGGCGCAGGACCAGTTTACCAAGGTCATTTGGCAGGTGGTACAGGATCCGGCTCCACTACCTTAAACTATATGTTCACTCCGTACGATGCACTGAATCACCGTGCAGCTGAAGATGGTACAATGTTCCGGTACATTATGAATGATACCTACACGCCCATAGACTACAGTCCTTCTTGGTTCTCTTTTGGATACAGCAATATTGGATGGGAGACAGGGACAGGAGTTGTCGTCGACATCGATACCTACGCCGAAGGTATGGATGTCTGCATTGTCTTTATCAATGCTCTCTCCGGTGAAGGCGCAGACCGTACAGAACTTCGCAATGCCGATCAAGACGCTCTTGTCAACAGAGTTGCTGCAAAGTGCAACAACACCATGGTCGTTGTCAATACCGTTGGCGCACGCATCCTCGATTCCTGGATCGAGAACGATAATATCACGGCTGTCATCTATGGTGGCCTCCTTGGCCAGATGTCAGGCTACTCCATTGTCGACGTGCTTTATGGTGATGTGAACCCGTCCGGGAAGTTACATTACACAATCGCCAAGGACGAGTCAGACTACCCAGTTGGCGTATGCACAACAACGACCTGCAATTTCACCGAGGGCAACTACATTGACTACAAGTACTTTGATGCATACAACGTCACGCCCCGCTACGAGTTCGGCTACGGTCTCTCCTACACTACTTTCTCTTACTCCTCTCCATCCGCCGTTGAGGTTCTTCCTATTAACACCACCTATGCAACCGGTGTTCGCTCCGTTGGTGGACGTACAGATCTTTGGGATATCGTAGCCAATGTCTCTGCCACCATTACCAACTCTGGCTCTGTTGCCGGTAGTGAGGTCGCTCAATTATACGTCGAGTTCCCTGATGAGGCGGATCAACCAATCCGTTCATTGCGAGGCTTCGAGAAGATCTTCCTTACTGCTGGAGAGAGTGGTAATGTTACATTCCCTCTACGAAGAAGGGATCTCTCCTACTGGGATGTAGCAGCGCAGGAGTGGGCCGTCGCAAAGGGTACATATCAATTTGTGGTCGGGGCTTCGAGTAGGGATTTGAGAGGAAAGACGGAGTTTATTGTTGATTTCTGATCCCGGTGTATATAATGATGATTCCTATGACTGGCTTGGGTAGATTGGGTTGGGTAAATGATTTATATTTTAAGCAGTATTCAGACTCTTAATCAATAAATTCTATGTAAACATTTTGATTTGAGTTTGCAAGGCCCTCCGTTCATTGAAGCTCACTTCTCGCCTTTCTTTCGTTCATTTTGTCGAGTTTTTTCGAACAAATCCAAATTCGTCCTGTCTTATCTAAATGCAGTCACGACTACACAACTCCCTACCAACACATATCCGTCAACACGACTGATGCACGTATCAGTTGCAGTGGGACACGGATGTGAAATGGTTGGGGAGAGGAAGCAGGATCTACTCTGCAGCTGCTTAGATACATGAAAAGTGAACTGTGGTCGAGCCTACTGGCTATTTAGGAAGTCCCCGATGTGAGAGACTTGAGAGTGTGTCGGCCATGTCTTATAACTTGATAATATGCGATGCAGTATCGATTTAGGCGGTTGCATGAGCTTCTAATCTTAACATTAGATAAGTATTATGGAATGTACAACAACATTCAATCATTACATTGGAGCGCACAGTGAAATCATAAGTTACAAATGGAGAGAAGATGGAAGTAGTACGTACCAGGTCAGGGATCCGATGTTTAGAAGCGCAGTAATAGGATTGCATGGCGCCAATACATGGTACTAACGCTATACGCGTCTAAAGTGCGATCAACATCATAGGGTTCCCAACAAGGACCATGAATCTCACAGATCAAGCTGTGTTAAGGGCCTTCTCAAAATCAAAGCAAAAAGACCTCGGTCTAGTATCTCTTCTAAGTAGCTTTCAACAAAGGTCGAGATTGATTCTCTGCTCGTGCCTATTATTTTTATGGCCTTTTGCTCCTCTTTTCAATGTTTGTTGAAGTATCTAATAAAGCTTTGCATTCGAGACATCTTCAGATAAAGATCGAGTAGTTCAGTGAAGATAAAACAGGTAGTCGCGGCAATTGAACCCTTGTGATAACAATGATAAAGACAGCATGAGTGGAAATGAATATCTGCAGTCATCGGATCGTTGGTTAATTATGATTATAATTCTGTTCTAAGGTAGCAAAACTTCAGATTCAAGATGCCTCTGTTGATAAAAAGAATCATTTTCTATTAGGCCATGTGGTCCACGTGTTATGGATGTCTTTGTAGGGTGTAGCCTCAAGAATTGTCTTACCATATCTAGGTTGCTTTTGATATGCAGAATGTGGCTGTTTCAATGACTGTTCAGAATTTGTAGAACTGAGTGGTCTTCGACTTATGAAGTATTCCTTCCCATATAATAATTAAGTAACAAACATCAATTCGGTAGTCCACTTGTGTACACTATACAAAGTTCTCGAGTAAACCCCTAAAATACTGGTGTCCCAGTCAAGTATAGTATCAACCAACTCATAACCGTTTCTCAGCATCATCTGACGTGTATTGTTTACCAGAGAAGTATACCTTTGGTTATCAGTCCACCAACGTAATACTTATAACAAAGGTAGCTGTGATTATCAATCTTGCATCAGATTTTAGTCTCAAAATGACTGCTAGGAAGACTCGCATTGTCTCTCGAAATCTACAAATATTTATATCATACTTCTTTGCTAAGTTATCTATAGTGACTTCAACAGGCTCAACCCGCATTTTGGGGGTATAATAGCCCTAAATCATCACTTGACTACCTAAATGTAATCATTAGTAAAGAGTCTTATTTTTATAAGCCATAAATAACATACACTCCCATTGAGGCCATGAAGAAGCACACATATATAAGTATCAGCAGTTTCCGTTTGACATATGATGGTAAAATAGCAACTCAAGAATCGAATCAAAAGCGTAATCGGTTGCACTCATCTAATTGTATATCATTAAAGATGGTAATCCTCTCATTCATTGCGCTTTAAACTTTCGCATATGTGACTTCTTTACTTTGACCTGTGATTCCACTAGACTCGATGTGGTAATACAGTCATTGCCGTTCTTCTACGAGATCTTGAAGATAAGCTTAAATGTGCTTTGATGCAAGTTGTTTGATCGATATACGTAGACTTGTGCTTTCTGCCTAGGCTGACCAGATTATCAGATTCTGTTTCATCTATAGAACAAACTTGGTTATCAATGAGACTATAAGTTTCTCTTAATACATGCGCCTATACAATCAAGTATCATCTATTCGGCTTCTTCTGTAAGGAATATGCTGTATGCACATCACACTATTATACGAAGCTCCATTGATGAACTCAATAAACCAATGTAGGTATGCTTACATTGATTGTGAATAGCTTCAACGAGTTATGCAGCCTGATTGCTTAGAATTACTCACAGGAGTATGTAAAAACCGAGAAGATCCTCGGTAACTTCAATTACGCTCTCAAATGCACAATCAACGAGATGAGATAAATCAAAATGATAGAGGGATAAGATCAATTTGAAGGATAAGACTAATTGTGGATTCATATCCAAATAAATAAGACCAACATTTGATCTAGCATCTTTAGTACAACAGAACATAGCATATCATAAAAGCCCTCCATCACACTCAACAATTCTCATCCTTGTAGATCTCACCACCATCAAAGATACCGACTTTTGGTCATACATACCAACTACTCGCTGCTAGGATTATATTAAATAGAAAAAGAAATGCGCAGCTATACAATACAATTCCCAAATCTCATCGTACATCGACACGCTCTTCCCATCCTCCTATCTAATCAATTCCCGCCACCACAATCTTCCAACACAAAGCGCCGCACCATTATCCACATCACAAAACCCCACCGATATAACTCCCAATAACAAATCCAGTCCCTACGCAGCTTCATCCAGATCTATAGATCTATAGCGTCAAAAAGCGACAGGAAGTCTAGCAGTATGGATGGTATATCTACCAGGTAGTATACCTACAAGACTGAATCATACCTCATTCCATCTAACACCGATCCAACTCAACTTGCACTCAATTCCAATTCGACTAGACTTCAGTCAACTGAACCCAACAATACAACTATGATTACGTCAATCATCTCCTATAAATTCATACCATTCTTGCTACCGATGGTATCAAGTATCTAATACCGTATACGAAAACCATCAAAGGCTATATATAATTAACTTCGCCGCTTACATACTCCCGGCACTCACTTATCGTGTATTATACTGTGTACTACATAGTATGTACAACCCTTCCTCCCATATCAGCCAAGCCAAGCCAGGCCAAGCCAAGCCACACCCATCCACACGCAAACCTACTGTGTACACGGTACATTCCACATTCCACACTGCATATTCACACTCCACACTCCAAAGCCGCAATCACGGGTGCCAAGAAAACTAGTGATTCCCTCCAACGACATCCATTCATTCATTCCTTTCTCCTCACTTCATCTACACTTTATTTTCACTTTATTTACCCTACATCTACACTACATCTCTCTTCTTTTCCCTTCTCTTCTCTTCGATATCATCTCGATATTGTTTACATTACTTGACATGACCTTCACAGCATATCCCTTCATATATCCCTTCAAAACCACGTCACAATCACAATCAAGTCAGATCAAATCAAATCAAATCATAAACACAAAAATAAGATCTAGACTTTACTTTATCTATTCCATTGATTTTATCTCCCTCACTCTCTCCTCTCCTCTCCTCTCCGTCCCCTCTCACCCACCACCTACCCAACATACCCAGCATGTCTCACCATCACCATCACCATCACACCAAGGCAAAAGCCAAACACCAAAGCAACAAAATAAAAATAAAAAAAGGTATCAAGAACAAACGCAAACTATATACAAAAGAAGCGAACCCATTTTTCCACACCCACACCGCACCATGCAAATCGGCACCCAACTCAATTCAATACAAAAGAAATCCCAGCACGAAGTCAAGTCCAATAGATATCACGTTTGAATAAAGCACAGCTCTAAACAGCCGAGATGAGAGTGGAGATGAGATCGGTGGTATAATCAGCATAGGTGGAGCCGAGAGATGTGAGGGCATCACCGGAGACAAGGGTACCGTCCTCGACCATGAAGTAGGCATAACGCTCGACGTAATCGAGGGAGTCCAACCATGGCATGACGACCTCCAAGAAGGTGTTCTGCTCGTCGTCGGTGCCGGTAGCGCCGAACTCGGTGATCCAGAGAGTGCGGTTTCCGCCAGCGACGTAGGCCTCCTCTACGTATTCCTTGAAGTAGACGTAGTTGGTGGCGGTATCGTACCAGTGGATGGGCACGAAGTCGATGTTGCACTCGCCGTTGCAGTCATTGAGGAAGTCCTTGAGCCAGTTGAGACCACCTGGGTAGCCACCGTTGGTGACGGCTGGGGCACCGAGCTTGGCGGAGCCGGAGTAGGGGTTCATGTAGGTCTTGTAGCCGGCGGCGGCGTCGGCGGCCGTGATGTCGGATTCGGCGGCGAGATCGGGCTCGTTGAAGGAGAGGAGGTGGGTGGTGCCTGCTGCGAGGGCGGTCGACACGGCGCTGTCCCAGGAGTCGGTGGCGGAGGAGTCTAGACCCCAGAGCATGGGTACGAATTCAATGCCGGATGGGATGGAGTCGGTTGTGGAGCCCCAGTTGTAGGCCCAGGAGATCTCGGATGAGCCCTCGAAGGCGCTGAGGAGAGAGGCGTCGTTGTAGGAGAGACCGCGGGGTCCGGAGGAGCTGGAGCTTGAAGCGGTGGTGGATGCGGCTGCGCTGGAGGAGTAGGTGGAGGATGAAGCCACATAGCTGGAGGAGGAGGAAGCAGCGTAGCTGGTTGCGAAGGTGGTTGCAGCGGCCGAGGAGGATGGAGCCACGTAGGTGGATGATGGAGCTACGTAGGACGAGGATGGAGCGACATAAGACGAAGAAGCCTCGGAGGTGGCGGCAACAGCGGCAGCAGCTACGTTACCCGCAGCAGAAGTGGCAGCGGCACCGTAGGTGGTAGTCCAGGAGAAAGTCTCGCCATTGTAAGTTGCGACAATGACAGTACCAGCATCAGCGACGTTGTCAACAACGGCAGCAGCAGAGGTCACAGCAGCCTCGGTGGTAGCGGCAATGGCAGTGGAGGTGGCCTCAGTGGTGGTGGCAGCAGCTGGGGCGCTGGTGGAAGCAACTCCGAGGTCCTCGGTGGTGTAGACGATGTTCTCGACGGTCGAGTACACGTTTCCTTCGGCGTCTTCGAGGAGGGTGTCGGAGACTGTCTCGTAGACACTCTCGTTGTCGGTGACGACGACCAGAGCGCGTTCATGGAGGTGTCTGTGGTTTGCGTGGACTGCTACGGCGTTGCTGACGAGCATGGATGCCGCCAGGGCGTATGGGGTTGAGAAACGCATAGCGTGAGAGGAGAGGATGTTTTGTTTCGATTGATAGATGAAGGATTGTTTCTGGTTGAATGGTTGCTTGAACGGGTATTCGCGAGATTGTTTTATATGTACGGGACTCTTTGACGAAAATGAATGGAATGAACAACGATGAAGGGAGGTTTTGTTGGTGGTGGTGTTGTTGTT
This sequence comes from Allantophomopsis cytisporea, assembly GCA_024752435.1. Classification (NCBI taxonomy): domain Eukaryota; kingdom Fungi; phylum Ascomycota; class Leotiomycetes; order Phacidiales; family Phacidiaceae; genus Allantophomopsis; species Allantophomopsis cytisporea. The sequence continues at coordinate 1,600,979 of CP103034.1, forward strand.
CGACTCAAAGATCACAGATCTTTTGAGGGTTTAATGAGAGTGAATGTACAGGAAAAGTACGTGTGGGGTGAGTATGAAAGGATGACTGGAAAAACGAGAGAAGGTAGACGTGGGGGGAGGATCGAGAAGTATTTAAAGAGATGGAAGAGCAGAGATGCAAGATGAGATGTGAAGAAGAAGGAGGGTGTGGAAGTGCGTGAGGGAGTAAGGTAGTAAATTGGAGAGTGAGTGAATGAATGTATGAATGTCTAGGGTTGAAGGATCGGATGAGAGAGAAAGTGGATGAGTGGATGAGTGGGTGAGTGGGTGGGTGGAGTGGATAGAGTACGGATGGAGAGTCAGTGTGGTGGTGGTGGGTGGTCTGTGTTGATTGACATGGGAGAGAGAAGTGGCTGTTTGTATGCGCGTCTGTATGTGGCCGAGCAGAACCACGTCGCCGTGATAATAGTAATGATGATGATGGTAATAAGAATAATAATGATAAGAAGAATAGAATAACAGTAATACCAATAAGAAGAATCAGAATAATAATCCGGACTATTAATCATCACTCCGTATTATGAGTGAGTGGGTGAGTGAGTGTTTATTCGTATTTATCAATCCGTATTAAACACACATATAATCATTCAATTCGTATTAAATCTCCGTACTCTACCATCACCAAAGTATCAACCCCAAGCAAAAAATAAAACAAAACTCACCGTTGATCATAAGAATTAGAATTAACCCTCACACAAATAATCTATAATTGATGAAATCAACCACTCCAATCCCCTCATCCTCATCCTCATTCTCGTCCCTCACCATAACCCATAACCCTCTCCAGAGCCCCAGCAAAATCAATCCCCCAAATCTCATCTCATCTCATCTCCTCATCCGAATCGTTCATGCTCACCACCCCAAGCAAGCAAACAAAGTGGATATCTCAACCCAAGAACAAGGCTGTAAGGATCATCATCGGTTCACCTGCCAAGCTTTACATAGTGGCAGATGAGGGTGTATCGTAGTACACACAACCATTCATCCCTCCAACCCTCCAACCATCTATCCATCAACAGGCTCTCAACAGGCATAACTCCCGAACACGGCCCTCCACAGACCTCAGACCAGGGGAATAGCATGGCATAGCACACACAGCAGAGCAGAGCATAGAGGAGAAGGGACGGAAGGCATCGACCCATCCAGAAGTAGGAATCTGTTGTGCGGGGTTGTTGATTGCCACGGTGTACTACCACTATCGTTACTAGGTAAAGCCATCGATGGATGTGCCTTCATCAAAGACTTCATGCTTGCTCCGTCCGGACAGACCTCTGTTTGGGAACGCTGACCTGACATGCCAGGCCAGGCCAGGCCAGGACAGGGGGTGGGTGTGTGGGTTTTTTAGTCGACTTGGGTGTTGTGAGGCTTTCATTGGTTGATTGTGCGGACACTTGGCGCGAGTTGGAAGGAGGCGTTTATTGCGGCGGTATTTCTATCTTGTTCTTCTTCTGGGACTTGGGTGAGGAGGGTGAGGGTGGGGGTATAGATAGCTGATTCGAGGCAGTTTGGAAAGCTTTGGTCATTTTTCTAGGGACTGGACTGGACTTTGCTGGACTGTGTGTATTAGGTGATTTGAATGGTGAGTGCTTTTGATCCTTCGGTCGTGTTTATTCATGTATATTGTATGTAGGGGAGTCCTTGATGGATGGGAGTGAGGTGAAGGTGAAGGTGAAGGTCAATGTCAAGGGAGATATTGTTTGCTGAAAAGGGGTTGAGAGGGAGAAGAGGAGAGCTGAGATGTGCATTTACGAGGTGAGAGTGAGAGGTGAGAGATGAGATGTGGTACAGTAGAAGATGTACCTCGGATGTAAGGTATGCATTGTAAGTGTGATGTGTTTGTGAATGTATGGACATAAACACTATGCATATGTAAAGTGATTGAGAGTGCATTGGATAGCTGAGTTGAGTTGAGTTGAGTTGAGTTGTATTGTGATGTGTTATGTTGTATTGTATTATCGTGATATTATTATGTGATGTTGTATTGTATTGTGCTGTCGTGTTTGTTCTTTGCTCATATAATGCTACTCTCACACCCGACACTGACACGACTTCTCGGCAACCCTTAATCATCTCCCCGACCACAGCATGCTCGCTCAACTTCACCTTGACCATCCATCACCAGTCATCAGTCTAACCCTCACAATTAACCCTGACTCCTCGTACCTGACGCTTTACCCCTTTTATACAAGACGTAAGACATCCCTCCGTATACTAAGTCGTTTCACATAACGCCATCCCTTGGAAGTTGAAGTCCCTACACTCAATACTCCACTGCTGCAGTGGTCTCTCAACCACTACGACAATACCAACCAGTCACGCAACTCACTTGAAGCCAACGAAGATAATACGATAGTATGCCAGTAGAGTATACAAGAGTATACATATACAAATATACAATAAAATACATGTTTGACATTCAATCAACCTATCACCATCCATCATCAACCCAATAGACTAACCACAAACTAGCATACCAAACTTTTCACCCTCCATCTCAGATCACAAACATTCTCTCATGGTCGGCGGTTACTCGCGCAGACTGGCGTTGACTGGCGCTGACTATATCCCGCTGTGATCCGCCGACCGGTACCAGACCTCTACACGGTACCTGATTACTACCCTACTACTGTGTACCACCCTATCATACTACCCTACTACCACCCTACACCAACACACCAACACACCAACCAACCGATTGGACCATCTCAAATCCACAACTCAAACGAAAGACATTCTCTGACCCCCCCTGCTCCTGAATGTGTTCGTCTTAGTCGCCTCTTCCGGCGAATGGGTCTCTTTCGATCTTTTTGAAACAATGGTTGATGGGATGCCTTGACTTTGGGACAGGGGGGTCGAGTCGAGACTTGGTCTATGGGGATTGGGTGATTGGTGATGAGTTTGGGTGAAGAGATGGTTTTTATGCAGGTTTTGTACTGGGTTAGGTAGGTGGGCACGGTATTTGTGTGGTGAGTATGAATGCTGAGGTGCATCTCGGAGAGATGTGGATGTGATGTTGATGTGGAGATGGATATGAATTTGAATATGGATGGATATAGATGAGGTGGATTTGGATTTGGATGAAATGGGACTTCTATCAGATGAAGATGGAAGTAATAGAGTCAGGTTTACGTGGAGAGGAAGCAGAGGAACTGAATCAGGATCAGAAACGAGAACGAGCAACGGAATAGGAATCAAAAATAGATTAAAATGGAACACCAAACCCCCAGATGACTTTGGTCTATTGATGTTCTATTCATCCTTCATCCCTTCTCTGCGACATCTACTTGTACTCATCTCATCGTTGTCGTGTTTCTGATTCGTATTCATATGTGAATAGGCAGTCCAGTGACTTGTCCATCATCACGAACTACCTCACGAACTATAAACTACGAACTACGATAATTTATGAACGCCATCTCATGAATCTGCATAAACACAATACTCAATCATACCCACTACACCTCAAAACACTCTACGTGATCAATCATGCTACAGAATAAGCCGCATACAATCCAATTTCAATCCATTCTATTCTATTCCACCACCTCACCATCTCACTTCCCCAAACCCGAATCTCACTCACCTCACTACCTCAATACCTCACTACCTCACTACCTCAGCTCAGCTCAGCTCTCCAAGTTCTTCAAGGCCCACAAATCCACGCACATCCACGATCATCCACTCATTGCCACGCACCACGCGCTTCCACCAACGGCAGTGACCGACGCGTCGATCCACAATCCTGGCTGAGGAGAGACAAGCTGCTTGCATTGGCATAGAGTTGAATTCGGGCAATGTTGAGTTGGGGGTATACTATGTGAGGAGGATGTAAGTAGGGTGTAAGTATAAATTGCGATGAGGAGATGGAAGACAGAGACTAGAGACTAAGACGAAAGACCGGAGAGACTACCTTAGGTACCTAAGAAGAGGGAAACTAGAGACTACGACGAGAGACTGGACACTAAGACGAGAGAAACTAAAAAGACAATGCCTTTCTTCGATTGTGGCTGATCACAACGTCGTAAGCTGGATCATTGGCACGAATTGCTGTTATTCGCGAGTTTGACTTGTGATGGAGATGGAAGTGTGTTATTGTCATGATTGAGATTGCGCGTTCTGTACGCGTATATTACGATTGACAGCTGAGTACGTAGACAGGTAAGAACCTCGTCTATCGACTATTCTATCCATTCGCATATAATGCAATACACAGCACAGCACGGAACAAAAAAAGAGAAACAAATCCCCGACTTAACCGTGCGCTTTTCTCCAGCTCTAATATCTTACCTCATAATCTTTCATTCCCTTCTAGTCTACTGTGTACTTCATCGAATCGGCTTGTCGATGTATATGAGTGGAGTGTACCGGACTGGATTGGTATATCAAAATTCTAGAACAAAACACGACACCGAGTCAGTCACCACGGTAAACCTTCCTCTCGCCTTATCCGCTCCACCCCACCTACAATGCATCCGACCATTCAACAGCTTCATATCTAGCAAGACAAGACACCAAGCCAAGACCGAAAAATAGAGAAGAAAAGAGAAAGGAAAAGAGAGAAAAAAAGGGAAAATCAATGCATGAAATGACCACCAGAGATTTCTTGCATGAACACCGCTGATTATTACTGGTCATCGTCACTCAGAAGAATTTTCAAAGTGTTCCGGCGTACAATACAGTATAGACATGGTATCATACCAAGCTGAAGTATCCGTCGAGAGAATGAACATCAACATTCCATCTCGATCACAGACTCGAACTCGAACCCGACCCCGAATCTCGACCGCAGCATACACAGTACACAGTACACAGTAGAATCCCACCCCGCCGTGGAAGGGCAGAAAAGCTTGTTTGGCAAGTTCAAGCGGACTTGAAACACCTCGGATGAATTCTGGTCAACTTAGGTTCTAGAATATCACCTCGTATTTTCAAGATCTGCGATGTGGTTACTCCATGATATGCAAAATACGCATCAGAGGGGCAACGAGGATGACTGCGTAGGGATTCGCGGAGGATGCAGAGGATTGATTGATTGGCTGGATGATGGTATACATAGAAGGTGGAGGTGTTGTGATGGAGTGATCATCGGAGACACGAAGGCTTAGCTGTGATCTGCGGTTTATCGATGTTGGAAGTATGTTAATTATGTAGAAGGGCAAAATACGATGTTTAGGTACTTGGTGCTTGCTTGGGTGCTGGATCCGTACCTTAGGTTCAGTGCATAACTACACAGTACTGTACTGTGTACATAGGTGCACACGTTGATGCCTTGGTACCTGGCACATATAAGGCATGAATACAATTCCTAGACACCACCAGGCACGCACGGCACGCAAGGTAAGGTGAGCACGTGGTGGGCACTATCCCATCCCATCCCCTGGGCGTGCTTGTGCTTGCCTAAAGAAATTCAGTCCCATCCTCAGGCATGCACCCGCATAAACCTCATCTCCAACCCTTCACTTACGCCCCACCTCCACAGCAACCCTCATCATCACTTCACCCCTTCATCCCCGTTGACTACGCAGCACCGAGTGAATTGCAACGAAAGTAACGTTGAGAAGTCGAATGCAATTTGTATTTAATTTATTACTTGTGAGCTGTAAACTGTAAATTATTGCTGGAGTTTTCACGTGGTTGTGGATGTGGACGTGGCTATAGTCTTGGTCTTGGCCTGGTCTTGGTCTTGGTTCTGGGATGGCGTGGCCAAGAAGGGCTGTGGAGCAGAGAAGTGTTATTTATGTGAGACGAGCGGTGGGGATTGAAATCTTGGGATGGGTTTAAATTGGTCTATGGTCGGATGAGTTATTGAGGGGTGATGGATGGATTGAGGGATAGTTTTTTGGTAGGCTGATGATGGGATTATATGGATAAGGGCTCGAGTTTGAGATTTGTGTAGTCTTATTTTGCTGTCTTTCTTCCTTCAGGGAAGTGTACTGTTCTCGCTGTGTTTTGGATATTTGAGTTGAGATGTTGTTTATCAAGGCTATCTTGACATTTATGTTCATCCACTATGGTATTCTCTCATCAAGCCCGCAGGTATTCTTTGAAACATAAAGACTCTTCATCAGCAGGACTTCCATATCCTGTAATTGTCCTGCTCTTCCTTCTACACCTCCTCTTGATACAAACATACCTACATTCATTAACTCAAAACATTACATTTCTTTCGGGTGTTCCAACCACGAAAGCAAGTGTTCGCCAAGCATGCTCTCTTCATGTCCAACTTCCCCATTCATACCTCGTTTCCCACCACCAAAAAAATTCAAAACATCCAAAACGAAAAACATACAACAGTAGGGATTCGCTGGTGGTCACCCACCCAACTACTAGTCTACCGATCTGAGGCTTATGTATGGCAGAGCGGACGGGATGCCCAGGTCTTCTCAGTCTGTGGTCGTATGTATAAGGAGATGTATCTTCAAGGTCTATATCCTGTTGAAATATAGGCCTAGTATGTAGCTTTGTTAATTGATAAAAGGCTTACAGCTATTTGTATTACAAGCTTCTTTCTAAACTTGATCTAGAGGCTAGCTAACCTGACTTCTGATATATACCTGAAGAGAAGAAATTGAAACAAACCCTTTAATAATTATCAAACGATTATATACATATTATGTTCTATATTTGCTGATATAAAGGCAAAATCTGTAGATTTGCAATAAGTAATTGATTAGAGAAAAGTCTTTTGTAAAATTGTAATATTTCTCTATATAAGTCTAAAAGTATAAGCATATATTAGAAACCTAGCGTTGATTTTTATTTCAGATATTTATAACTTTAAATATCTTCTGCTATTTACCTTTTGTAAAAATATCTTCTACAACTATAAAGAAGCGTTAGTTCTTTATCTCTCTAAAGCTACTTCTTAATCTAAAGGTAATTATACTATAGAACTAAGTCGAATAACGTTAACAAATTTCTTGGATTAATTACAGAATGTAGTATAAATATTCTCAATAGACTCTACAGAGACTTTGCAGAATACCTAGAGGTATAACAATAAAAGCTGTTTTCCTTTAGCGTAATCTGCTTTATATATATTCGAAAAGGTATAATTAATCCCAATTAAACAGATAGGAAGCGTTTTACTTCTAGCTTCTCTACTATTATTAATAAAATCGAGCCTACAAATCTATAAAAGTCTTCTATAATATATTTAGAAGAAACTCTTAATATAGTTGTTATAAATTACAAACAGCCTCCTCAATCTGCTTGAAATATGTCTTTAAATATTTTCGAATGGCATTTCCACTTTTTACGCTGTAAGCAAGTAGATTTCTCTATCTAATCTTTTCTTGTCTAATTTTAGAGAAGAGTTGTTGATATAGTCGTCTTCTGTAGTAGAGTATATCCTTTTAATAAAGGTTTGTCTACATAGAACTTTTTATAACTTCGCAAGTGTACTAAGTTATCTAAGACTACCTAGTTGCAAAAGGAAATTCTGTTCATTAACCTTGTTGTCGCCTAGGAAGGCTATTTTGTAAGTTGGCCAAGTATTATCTATGTTTTGAAGGAAAACAGTTAGGCAAGAGTATTTTACCGACAGAGGATCCTTTAGGTATAAAAAAGCAGTAAGAGAGCTAGTCAAAAAGTAGTTCTGAATGTAGGACTTTACAATCGAGAGGAATACTCAGATTGTATATATATGTATATAAATATAATTATAGACAGAAGGAACGAGCAGATCTTTATAAGCTGGCGTTTGTTTAAGCTTATAGAAGTATGATAGCCTAGAGTAGAGTTTAAGCCGTATACTTTTTTGTAGTGATACCAAGCCACCTATTGGCTGGCTACTTTATTCACATTCTTATATGCTCAAGTTACCAATTCTTTCTAACAGCGATAGCATCAAACTGTTTTATATAGAGTTCACGGCAGAAAGGTTGGAATAGAAGACTGATTGTTTTGAAGGGCTACCTGTACTCGTTGCACTTGAAGTATAGTTATCTATATCTAACTTATATGGTTTTTAAAGATAAAGTCGACATCAAGTGCGTCTAGGACTTATTCAATATAATAAGAAAGTTCTGTGGTCATAGTCTAGAGTCATTCTATTGTCAGCTGCTTCCCTGTCCAAATAACCGGGAGCGTAGAACTCTATATCCTCTCTCTATTGGTCGCGGCCAAGGTCCTTACAATCGAAGAATTCCGCCTTTGCCTCGAGGATGTCTGAACTGGTTTCTCTATATCTACACTGGGTTTATGATCAGTTGAATGTTTTGCGTATAGATAGAAAAAGCAATTGGGAGAAATTACAATGCTTGAGCCTCCTCGTCGCCAATAAATCCGTGTTCATTAGCAGCGTGGCGCGCAGAGTAGTCTAGTAATATAATTATGCTGTAGATATTTTCCGTGTATACAGGCCAAACACAAGCGCGTACTACAATACGTTTATAGTTACCGAAATCACACAATAGTAATTGTTCAGTGTCGAGCGTTTCTTGTTCGGCGAGCAAGACACTAGAGTCCTACCTATAGAATACTATAGTATCATTCGATGTCATAGCTATATTCTCGAATATAGCTGATTCAACGAAGCTTCACATATTGAGCTATCTGTAGCTACAGGGTTAGGAATGGCGGGATCAGGCCGAATTTTAGCGGTACCCGCGTCGTCTAAACCGAAAAGTGTATCCCGCTGATCATCGAAGCGGTGCAGTAAAAGACGTATCTTAATCCAAAGAGCCCAGTTCGTGAACTAATTGGCTTCAGGACGATAAAGTTGCAGAAGTTAGCACATTGGATATTCTTCTCCGTGCTAGCCAGTTCTGCCGGAAACCACACGTAAATAGAATGAATTTCTGCTCTTTCTTAGTATAAGTCACGACTGTCTTGGCTTATAGAGGCCTACTCTTCTACAAGCTGACGCCGCTGGTGCATTCTGGAGATCCTATCCTGGGTAGTGCTATTGCAGGGTGTAACATTTTCCTTAAAACACAAGTCAGTCCATTGGTTTCTAGGCCTTGTGAAAACTAGTTTCAAACCTTGAAAAATAGTTGCCAAACCTTCACCTCTTCTTTAAAGGCATCTTCATCAGGGATCTAATCTTATAACATTATATGTATAAAGAGATACCTCCGGGCCGATATTTTGCACGGTCTGCCATTTCTGTAGGTGCCCGAATGAATTTTGAGTTTTCACGAAGTTGAAATAAGTGTCAGTAATTGAAAACATGTGGCATTGCCTTGTTACTTACAAGTGAGGCGGTCTATGTCTGTTTTTGCAGGGTAGATAAACCATCATGGATTTGCTGGGCCGACCACTTGTCTAGGGAGGCGGCTAGAAATTCGGACCCACTAACGTTAAGATTTGTTTTAGCACCATTTTGAGCACTGTGTAGTGGGTGAGTAAATATTTGACCAGGTCAGTGTATATACATGTGGATCAATAGGGCAACCAGCGCTACTCTACCATTCTATATACCAACCCTCTGAGCTTCTTAATCGAATCAAATGTAGAGATTATAGAGGCCAATCTATAACCTTTATCCTATCTACAACAAGCAGTTCCCAATAATATAAAGCTTTGTGAATACAGGCGATATTATGCATGAATGTAATACCTATACACATTATCTCAGCCAAGTGTTCCTCGAGGACCCTTTAACATACTACAGCTGTGACACCTCCGCGTATACTCTCAGGGTTGTTTATAACCAATAACTCAGTCTTTGCTTCTAATCCGAATCCTGACCAGAACATCTGTCTTACTACAAGGAACTTCAATTCAAAGGCGGGTGATAATTACGCTGCGTCTAGAGAATCTTTTCCAATATATACAAATAGAACGAAACAGCTTACCCTTCATCAGTATGGTTCTTGATAGCAAAGCTGTGATTAAGATCTATCTCTTTAATTAGCGACCTATTAGCTCGTATGGTAATACACTTGTACTTCATACAAGGTTGGCCGCCAATGTAACTTTCACCGACCGACTTACATTATCAGTCGCGTATGAATTGTTGGGAATAACGATACTATCAGCAACGATATACAAGACAAGCTCTGCTACGAAACTCAAAAGACGGAGGGACCGGAATAATACGTCGAGCTTGGGATAACAGTTGGTGCAACTACATATTCGTGGGCTTTTTGTGACCAGTAGTTCCCAAGACAGCTTTAATACATGAAAATTCAAGAGTATATGCAAGACAACAAGGAACTTGTTAATGAATGAGATTCGAGTAAATCGACTAGCTTAAAGAGATCAACAGCCTAACCAGTACCACTCCAAGCTACACAAGAACACACAACTATTAGACGCAACTATGTAACTTTCCAATCAACTGCGAACGTCAAAGTTTCCCATAAACCTTCGGATCGAGTAGAGCCACCAACTGAGAATAAGAAGAACTCTAAGCCGGTATTTGAGTTTGCTGGATGCCGGCTAGCTGATGAGGTTTGGAAGATCACGTTCTGGTGTCGATCATTCACAAATTTGGCAGTCCGGCTCATTGAGGTTGACATCGATGTCACGCTTCTCAGCACCTTCGTAGTAGGAGAGCTTCTCAAGGATATTCACATGAGCATCGCGCTTAGCAATGCTCTCTCCATCGGCTATTTATATAATTAGCAATGCACGTCTTGCAGTGATAAGGTATCATTACGAGTAGGAGCAGCAAACACGGTCCAAGCTGCGAGGACGGAAAGATAAATGAGGGAAGTGGTCTTCATAGCTGCTATTTTGCTTTTCTGGAGAAGGTATACTGAGATATGAATGATGATGACTTTGATTGTGAATGGCAATTCCTTCTCTTTTATAACCACAATTCAAACTATCATCGAATACATGGCTTGCCGGAGCTCATCATCGGTGAAGGTCTATCGTCATCTGATATCTGTCTACCATGATAAGTGAGAGTTACAACGTTGCATAGATCGTCAAAAGATGAGAATGGGTGCCAAGAGAGATGGGAATCAATAAATGCATATGCAGTCAGCTTCAACATTCGAGTGATGATAGTCTCTCCAAAGTTCCTGCACGATGAAGGCACATAACTATCCTATGACCCAATATATTGTAATTGAAAAGAAGCCCGCTAGTACATGTAGCTAGCGCTGAAGTTGTTGTAACTTCTGATTTCTCATTGTTTAGAGCCGAACGACAAATTCATTACACCCTGTACATATCACCTCTTCTCATTCACATTGATCTTTCCAAGGCAGGTAGCCTGTAGTGATTCACGCGAGTCAATGGAAGGGTGTCAGCATATAGAAAATATTCTGACCCCACATCAGTGCGACTATGTGAAAAGTGAATCTAAGATTGATGAGGCGTAGAATAGATTTACTTTCAATAGTAAGAAAAACTCCGAGTTTTATCAATCAAATTTCTGATATGTTTTACAATACGTAGATGGGACTGCAATTGTTTTGACTGTCTTCGAAGTTGACATACGCAGTTCGGACAAGCTTCATGATTCTAATTGGTTCAACAGCACGGTTGTTGTACAAGCATCTGAAGATGATGCCAATATATGGCAACTCTTGAAGTATTCCATCAGCTCCATTTTCTGGCATTTCTGCTCTACTTCAAACCGGTTCCAACATCTGTTCCCTCTAATCCCAAGTCTGACTGCAGAATGTGCTATGCAAAGCAACTTTAGGCGATCAATATAAGAGCGATTTCTCATGAAAGTTTGGAGAAGGAATTTTGAGGAAGCATTTAGGTATGTCCACAGCATGGATCGTTAGCCACTCACTGATTACCCACAGATCACTGTCTCGAGATAATCCGTCCAGTGGTTATGTACAAGAGCGATACTGAATTGATTACGTTCCACCGAATCAGGGATATTCATATAACATGTCCCGAATTCAACCCTTGGCATCAGTGCCGTAATATTGAAGCCGATTTTTCATGAGCCGAGAAACATGCTTGGCAGTTTAAAGTTGCTCCTAGAGAACCCGATGTTACTGTATACAGTCCTGCGCCTCCATAGATGTCAGATTATAGTAAGCTGCAGCTTGCTGTACATCTAGTAACACCATGCATAATTGAAATTTCGTTGTAACCGTATGATAACCCAAAAGTAAGATTTTCAAGCGAGATGGCCTAAGCTTCTACAGGGGTTATGACAGAGAAGATATGTACCTACGAAAACTGACCATAGAAATACCGAAAAGACAGCAATTTTCTTAGTGTAGCGGAGTTTTAAAGGTACTGGGCCTCTACTGGGTCGTATTGGGTTTGACCTTTCAATTTTTTTCCCACTACGTAGTGTTACATTCAAAACGCCTAGTCGCCCCTGCAAATCGCCTCAGGGATACATTACTTCCTGTATTACAATAAGCACTCTCGTACATACATATTTCAGCAGATCCTTCAGAGGACAAACTGTATCTGATAGAATACATCAATAAAATAAAGTGGCATCTTGTCAGCCGCGGGCGATCTATTTGCCATTCCTTGTGAACCATGCTGGCGCAGTGCTTTAGATTTTGAGCTTATTGAACCCAAGCCAGAAGGATTCCATACATGATTATAATATTACGATTATTCTGTGTCCTACCCTTAATGAGTTTTAAATCCACATTGCAAGAGTATTCTTAGGGTAGCGTAAAGGATAGAAGGTTTCGGACTTATTTTCGCAGAATTTGATTAACTCTATGCCCCCTACTCCCCCATTTTTCATATTTTGAGGACTTCATTTTGTAGGTTGAATTGACGACAGGTTACCTTCTTAACAAGATTCTGCCCGGATATCTTCTGTTTATTGTGTCTACATTTAGCCTGTTTAACCTGTTCCACTAAATTACCTCTCTATTGAAAACCTGAAGGTACAGATGTGTAAATGACCTTGGAAGATGAAGAATCATAAGCTAGACTTACTGTTTTATGTTGAAAGCTTACAATAGTTACATATTTGACAAAGGAGATGACATGGAGAATATTGTTGCGTCGAGAATACTACTACTCCCAAGTAAGTACGATATTCATATCATGTTTTCAAGTATCACAACATGTAATTATTTTTTAACAAGTAGAATCAACCCTCGATTAGGAGAATGAGATACACCGATCAAGCGACAAAACGATTTACGAGGAAAGACTCGGCAAGCCTACCAGACATGTTCCTGGAAAGAGACTTTTCCCTGAGACTATATCATCGGCGTTGATCGCCAGATTTTTCACTGTCTTGAGAATGATACTACTCTTCAGGCACTCCTTGCTAGTTCCTAAATCAGATATCATCACTGCTTATGTTTCACCTCTTGTAAATCTCCCTTGCGGAGACACCATCTAGTTGCTATGCTTCAGAAATGCACGTTTGATCAAGTAACAGACCAATGGCATCCGCTTGAGTGCCCATGAACAGGTCTTGATGAATTTCTCGCATATAGCGGTCATGGCACGCCATGGTGATACTGGACAGACCAAGCGGGAGAACGAGAGTTCTTTGATCTTTCCCTTCATCATGGTCCGTACTGCACAACTGAGAAGAAACATATGGCTCATCGTGCCTCTATGCTTATCAGAGTAGTGGATACGTATGAGCACCCTGAGATAAGACTCGGTGAGAGAACAGCCGATTATCGGCACACTAAGCATTGTGTAATGATGCTTTTAAACGCAGCTCTGAATTCTCAAAACGACGGATTTGATCAACTCTTATGGGAAGGTTATGACAGTAACATGTTAGAAGGGAATGGTCTAAGATTTTCGGACTTATCTTTGGCTTCATATAGGGAGTTACGATAGTTCCACATGAGTCACATAACCCTACGCTCATCTTTTCATCATCCGAGACTTTATCCTGCTATTTTCCAACTGACTTCCTACAAATTCGTTTTCGCCACTTAATTGATAGGTATCTTGTACGATAAGCGAAAGCTCTCCATCCCCGATACATCGCCCAATGGCGACTGAGATTTGGGCAACAGCGCAGTAGGTCTACAGTTTGTTTCACGAAGCTATTACTCCTAGACGTAGGACTTATCCCGATGGGTAGGATATGGATTTGATGGAGTATGCGAACCAGGTCGCTGGGGCATGTTTCCGTTTTAGAGGGGATTGAGCATGTGGTAATCATAGCCAGATGGAACTCTGTAGGGTCAGATGCATTCAGGGTCGGGCACGTCGGGGTCCTCGAGATCGCCGACCAAAATCAACCTTATTTGTAGCGTTGAATAAAACCCAGCCAATCATAGCGAACGTGAGAACGGCGACGAACAATTTGCACGACATATAAGTAAATGAAAATCCAGATCGATCTACGAAATATCCTACATCACAGCGATATCCAAATTACTCAATCCCTCTCACCTCAGCCGCTTGAAATCCTTACCATACACTTTATACTATATACCACTTATAACAAACTACTACACTCCGCCAACAAAATCCAATATGTGTAAGCAAGGAACCTGCACAACATGCCGTACATAGCTACCTCAACTCAAGACCATACGAGCTCCTCTAACATTAACTAGAGAAAATCTCCTGGTGGGGCTGTGGGAAGCATATCTCAGGTGTCATGGACAGTATCCCACAGAGCGACCGTTGCATTTGCACACCCCAGGTTGAGAGGGATGGAAAGAGTTATCCGCCGATGGCGGCAAAGGCAGATTGACTCCCGGGGTCAATCATCAACCTCATAGTCATTGGGCTTGTTGTTCTTTATCTGCTGAGGAGGTGGTGGTGAGGTGGCTGCTTTTAGTATATATTTTTTCCGACGTGGAGTAGCTATATTAAAACGAGAGTACGCAGGAGTCTAGTCTAGTAAGTAAGGCTTTCTGTATCAGATGTAGGAATATATGTTTAGTATAAGAGTAAAACAAATTTCTCTACCACATAGAGCTCTTTCCTTCTCCTTCCTCCTCGTTCCCAATGTCGAAAAGTATTTGACGCGCCAGCTGCCCAGCCTGGTACCGTTGTTATTTCCGATTTTGCTCAGCATATCATCATGCATCTCAGCAATGCTACCGCGGGACTCAACCATTGAAATGAGTACGAAATGACGTGACAGCAACGCCCCTAGAAAGATTGTCCCCGCCGTCTATGGCTGAGCAAGTAATACAAAAGATCAGGGTTGGATTCTAATGGAGCACATGAGAGGTACTCTGCTAGATACAAAGTTCGAAGAGATGGGCTTTGATGATAAAAATAGAATAAAACAAGTCTGAAGGTAGCAGATATGTAGGGCGCTCAACTCGCAGAGGTTGGTACAGATGGGCATATCATTGCTCCATTTCTCCTACCCTAAATAACCGCCCTATTCGAGCGTTTGGCAAGGTATCTTGGGTAGTGTAGCTCCAAGAAATTACACTCAACAACCGTGTAACGTAATCACTGTTTCCGATGGCAACAACAAATAGAATCAGAGCCATTCAGAAGCATCAGCATATACACACCAACTGATCTGACTTCCTAGCAGCTAGCAGACGTCTCTTGAGATCACTTACAGGAGATACAAAGGAATCAAATCTGATTCAGACTACAGCAATAAGCGGCTTATACTAGTGGACATGTCACAAATTTCGGATTACGAAATTCCTATATTAAATCACTTTCCATGTAACTATGCTATAGTTCTGCGGACTTGTGACTGTAAACGAAAACAATAACGGAATACAAGTAATATTAAATGGTATGTCAGTAGACTAAGAGAACATATGGTTGAAATCATTCTCGAGACAGCTCTTCTTGCTTTGTACCCTCCTACACCCTAGCTTTGAACAATTGCACCATAGCCTTGTGCTCGTGGGGTTCTGCGGCCTGCAGCACGCTGTCGCAGTTGCAGCCGTTTGCGTCAAAATGGGCCTTAGAATCAAGCAGCAGGCGTACTATATTATCATGCCCTTTATGTGTCGTCGCCTGCAACGCGCTGCCGTACTTGCCGCCCTGTGCGTTGATATCGGCTCCCGAATTGAGTAGTAGCCGCACTATATCTTCGTGTCCTTTACATGCCGCTGCTTGTAGCGCGTTGCCGTACTTGCCGCCTTGTACATTGATCTCGGCCCCAGAGTCGAGTAGCAGCTGTACTACGTCCTCCTCTCCAAATGCTGCTGCTGCTTGTAGCGCGTTGCCGTACTGGCCGCCTTGTGCATTAATCTCGGCCCCAGAGTCGAGTAGCAGCTGTACTATGTCCTCCTTTCCTTCAGCTGCTGCTGCTTGCAGCGCATTGCCGTACTCGCCGCCTTGTACATTGATCTCGGCCCCAGAGTCGAGTAGCAGCTGTACTACGTCCTCCTTTCCCTTAGCTGCTGCTGCTTGTAGCGCGTTGCCGTACTTGCCGCCTTGTACATTGATCTCGGCCCCAGAGTCGAGTAGCAGCTGTACTACGTCCTCCTCTCCAAATGCTGCTGCTGCTTGTAGCGCGTTGCCGTACTGGCCGCCCTGTGCATTGATCTCGGCCCCAGAGTCGAGTAGCAGCTGCACTACGTCCTCCCCTCCATATACTGCTGCTGCTGCTTGTAGCGCGTTGCCGTACTCGCCGCCTTGTGCATTGATCTCGGCCCCAGAGTCGAGTAGTAGCTGTACTACGTCTTTCATTCCCCAAGCTGCTGCTGCTTGTAGCGCGTTGCCGTACCGGCCGCCTTGTGCATTGATCTCGGCCCCAGAGTCGAGTAGCAGCTGTACTACGTCCTCGCTTTCCCAAGTTACTACTGCTGCTGCTTGTAGCGCGTTGCCGTAGTAGCCGCCTTGTGCATTGATCTCGGCCCCAGAGTCGAGTAGCAGCTGTACTACGTCCTCCTTTCCCTTAGCTGCTGCTGCTTGTAGCGCGTTGCCGTACTTGCCGCCTTGTACATTGATCTCGGCCCCAGAGTCGAGTAGCAGCTGTACTACGTCCTCCTCTCCAAATGCTGCTGCTGCTTGTAGCGCGTTGCCGTACTTGCCGCCTTGTATATTGATCTCGGCCCCAGAGTCGAGTAGCAGCTGTACTACGTCCTCCTCTCCAACTACTGCTGCTGCTTGTAGCGCGTTGCCGTACCGGCCGCCTTGTGCATTGATCTCGGCCCCAGAGTCGAGTAGCAGCTGTACTACGTCCTCCTTTCCCCTAACTGCTGCTGCTGCTGCTTGTAGCGCGTTGCCGTACTCGCCGCCTTGTGCATTGATCTCGGCCCCAGAGTCGAGCAATATTCTGACCAGTATTGTTGACCCGAAAGAAGCAGCTCCTTGTAAAGCATTACCGGATTTGCCTGTGCTCATATTCACATCTGCTCCAGAACTCAATAGCTTACTAACTATATTCTTGTGGCCATTGGCAGCTGCAAGCTCTAATGCTGTGTTCTGGTTCAAGTTCATCACTTGTACATTTGCATTGGAGTTGAGAAACAAGTTCGCCAACTTATCAAACCCCCATCGTGTTGCAAAGTGCAAAGGTGTGTTGCCAGCGTTATCTTTCTCATTCACATCAGCGCCCTTGCCCAATAGACCCTGAGCTACGCTGAAGATGTTTGAATAGGATGCAATATGTAACAGTGTTGAACCAACTTCAGGGCGTTTTTGTGAGTGATGCCTAGGATCAAGGGTTTGGTATACCTTGATCCAAGTCTTCAGTGCCTGTGTCTGAAGGGAGTCGAACTCTTCTATAAGGCACTCTTGTGAGAACCCGCGGCTTTCAGCTTTCTCTGCATGTACAAAGCAAAATCTGGTTGCATAATCAATGAATGGCAGCTTTTCTCGTAACGCTTCTTCGGAAAGCTTATTTTCATGAAGTACTTCTCCTGACTGTAAATATTTGGCACATGATCTAGTTAATCGATGTTGACTTTTTCCGACAAGGTCGTCAGGAAAGGGAGCTTTCAGATCCATAGAAGACTTCAAGGATGATCCATCATCTGTCATCGAGAACAACAATGTAAGGCCATTAGATAGTAGAAAGTCGTTTACCGACTGGTGTACAAATTGTACTGTGTTGGTGTTTTCATGGTGTTTTATCTCAGCCAGACCACCGGATAAGCTGATCGTTAATCTCCCCATACGAGCATCCGATTCTATAAAACCGGCAACGTCCTTGAATTGTTCCTGCCCAGGATGAGTAGATAAGTTTTCCGCAGTCATAGCAAAGCGTAGTTCGGTCAGCGATAAAGGTCTTTCGGCAAGGTATATCCACTGCATCAAGTGCAGAGATTTCGACCGATGATGTCGTTTGATGACAGTCTTCAAGATGTATTCGTACACCTCACTTAGTCCTTTTGGTACTCTTCCTAACATCTTCTGGATTTCTTCTAAAGAGTCTCCGTCATTGAGTCTTTCCGCAACCATTGGCAATAAAAGACGAGCCCATTGAAATACTCCCTGAGCATTTTTAACAATCGTAGTTTCGATGTTCTGCACTTCGTCTGATATTGACTGGTCAGCGCTGATGTGTAGACTTGAATGCAGATTGTCTCGAACATAAGCTGAAATATCAAGACTGTTGTGGTTCTCAACTGCTATTTCTAAACCAGGAATAGTAGCCACAATAGGGAAATGGCGACAAGAAATGCAGATCTTCGTGGTGCCGTTAATACGACAAATTTTGTCATTCAGAAGATGAAAGTATGCAGCAAGTTCTCTTGCTCCCTCTTCCCCAGCCTCGTCTAAAGCATCCACAAAGATTATTATGTTCAAGGTTGCCATGGATAAAACAGCGTCAAAGAAGAAGTCTCTCAATTCTTTGGGATGCCATTGCCAAGCTTTCCCGGCCTCTCCAAGTATTTGTTTCTCACGGAAGGTTTGAAGTATCTTCGTCCTTGTTGAAGGAACCTTAGTATAAAGCTGGTGTAGAAGCGATCGAAGCATGCCTGCCATAGTCTTTTGCAACTCTACACCCCGTCGGTGGAAGAAGAATTCAAGTCTCAGATCCTGGTTATCCTCCGAATTCTGATGCAAGTGTCCATGGAGGAAAGCCATTAGCGTAGACTTTCCAGAACCCGGCTTTCCTTTGATCCAGAGCAACCCGCGGTCGTTACTTTTCCAAGATTTATATTCTTCATTTTCCAGTATCCAATTGCATGTATGCGGATGAGCTTCGTTCGCCTCTTGTCGACGATGGCCCATCTCTGGATAGGCTATGGATGAGAGGCATACTTTTTTTCCCGTTAGTATCGTAATAATAATACGAGTAGGCTGGGAGACTTACATCTTTCCTCGGACGTCAATTTTGTGCGAGCTGTTGATAACGCTGTAGAGACAGTTAAAACGCTATCCAGTTTACTTTTTATTTTTTCCGGAGTCTTTGTGACCTAACTAATGGAACATACCCTCTCGCTCTCTGCGCTTTGTCTCCATAACACGATCTACAAACTCCCTACATCTCTTGCTGATACTTCGATACCCCGGGAATCCTCTGTTTGAGAATTTGATCATGGAGCGGTGGTCACCTTCAAGCTCGAGTAGATTGTAAGACTTAACAACAAGTCCAGTATACGCTGCCGAGTTTTGATTTACTATGAGGGTTCCTCTTGAAAGCCCACCTGTAGTCTTCAAGATTGCGTCAACTCAGAAGCCATAAAGCTTTGTGGGGGCAATACCTCTTTGTTGATAGGCAGAGATGCTTTCGTCTCGTAGTAACAAAGTATATCAAGATCATCACGGCGCTGAATACTTTCGACAAAACCTTCGTTCAGTTGTCGAAGAAGAGGCCGTGGATCGTGGTCTGCATCGACTAATGCATCACGAACAAGTTGTTCACTTTCTTTACCCTCTACCATCCTAGCTAATTCATCGAAAGACATACCAAGATTTGGAACGCCGAAAAATATCAAGCTTTGGCAGCTGTCGAAGAAGCTTAGCCATGGCTTATATCCTTGACTTTTTGACGCCATGGTAAGTGCCTTAAACGTATCAGTCCTTTACTTTATATCGGGTATTGCCAAAAATTGAGAAGCCTATACCTCTTTGATGATCAATCCTCCTAGACTGTGCCCCATAATCATGATTGGTCTACTCTGAGTCTGATGTTTGATCAGTTTGCGATTATACCTCTGAGAGAGAAAACATACAGCTGCATCATTCCGCACTACACAGATCTCCTCCAACATCGACTTAGCAATGCTATTGATTGATTTCTTGCCATGATGCTCTTCTCCGTCTTTGATGTGCAACTTCGTGTCGTAACCGTATGTCATGATTCGAGAATTTCTCACATCTTTAGGCAGAAAGTCAAGCAACCAAAACTTAGAGTTTGTACGCGATTCCCAACTCTTTATAGCATGACCACCAAGGCCATGAACTACAATAATACTTCGCCATAAGTTAGTGGCTCTACACTTCAATATGAAAGTGATGAAGAGTTGTATACAAATCACTTACTCTGCTGCAATTTCATCGGTAGCGTGGCTCTCATCAGGATATAGAACCGTCATACCCCGGAAATGGCTGTCAATATCAAGCTCGCAATCCTCGGGTCCTTCAATACTCCCTGCGTCAAAGACCTCAAGGAGAGCTTCTTCATTGGTCTTGATGATTGCCTGATAATAATCCGAATCAATAGGTGCTATCGATATTTCAAAATCAAGTTTTTGATCGGTATATGGCGTGGTCGATCGTTGAGATACATATTCGGAAGCGCTTGATGAAGCCAGGCTCTGCAACCTGAGTATTAACGCGTCTTTAGTGATAGCTCTTGGTATCTGCGAGATACGAAAGGTTGATGAAACAGTATTGCGGGGCTTTGATTGCGTGTTGCTCCCCAAAGACGTTCTCGAGGAGGGAGCCCGATCAGGCTGTTGGCGAACTGGCGCAAAATTCCATGACAACAAGGCTGCTGCAAAGACACAGAACAGCGCTATGATGATAGGGATAATCCTATCACGATCCACGGAATCCATTTTAATCAAATCACTGGATGTTATGTAGCTCGAGTTTCGTGTGAAAGAATCGTTTAAAGTAAAGAATCATGGATAGTCGAGACTGATCGTTACAACTTTAGCTGCTCAGCCGCACAAGACAACTCACCTCCTCAGTGTGAGAGTGACCCAGGGTACGATTGGAGCTGATGTAAGCGATTTCTGGCTGCTTTGCATGGATTCATTCTCTCTACATACGTGTTGTGATAGGCCGTCGAATAGGCCGTTGAATAGAGCGGAATAGACCCGAATTGATGAGTTAGGAGGAATATGATGCAGGTAATTGTCCAGCATCCTCGAATTTTGTAAGAATCTCATCAGCAGCCCTCTTTCAGTATGTCTTGCCGTGACCTCTATGACAATCGTCTCCTCCTTCGATAGCTGCCAATATTCAAATCATGAATATCTCACCTGATATCGGTGATATCAATCACATCATAAATCGCATCACTCAGCCAACGAATAAATATAAGCCAATCTCATTCTACATCCAGTCCTGTTCATCTGGGTCATCAATATACACCATATCCACCTAACAGCCAAGCATCAACCAGGTATCCCTCTAAGCCCCAAATCAACCCGCAGTAAAACCAAACCAAAGCAAAAAAGGTAAAGTAATCAACTTTCAACTTTGTACACAGTACAATGCAATCAACAACGCACCAAATGCCATCTCAACTCCGAAACCCAACTGAGGCCTTACCAGCAAGTAAAGCACACGCCCAAATCCGAGGAAGTACTCACGCCCAAGGACAAGACAAAGACAAAGGAAAAGGTAATCCGCACCCCATCATAACACATTAAAGCTCATGCGGGTTAAGCAACACGAAACTCTCAAACGGCATGCCACGAGCCCTGGTCTCACTCCTATCAACCCAGTACTCGGGCTCGAAAGCAACCGACCTCCAGCCGACGAGCATTTCGCGCCAGTGGCAGGCCTCAGCCGCAGGCGTGAGGTAGCGATCTCTAAAATCGGAAACAGAGCGCTCGACAATGCGCGCAGTCTGCTCGGGGTGGTCGATCAGGAAGGTGATTTTCTCATCGAGGTCGCTCCAGTCCTGCTTAACCTGGATGCAGTTGATCTCCGGATCGTCGTCGGGGAGGAAGGTAGCGCACTTCATGGCGCCATGGTGGGCTTCGATCCACTTGAGCGGGTGCGTGAAGGTGATGCTTTTGCAGTTGAGCAAGTACTTGCCGCGGCCGGAGTACGAGCGGCCCTCGGTGTGCGCCACGAATTGGTACTTGCAGTGGTCCTCCATGTGGATCAGGTTCTTCTTGATGTCCTTTGGTTGCGACCAGTGCAGAGCGCGCACGTCAGACCAATCTTTGCCTTCTGATGCATTCACGAGCGAGCCACGTACGAACGGCTGTGTGTCAACATTGCCTCGCCAGATCAGTCGTGGGTCTTTCTGCTCAAACGGCTTCTGTGCGTCTACGGCCTGGATTCGCTCGCGGATCTCCTCGTACGCTCCTACGCCTGCTATCTCTGGCCACGCCCAGTAACCGAAATCTGGCATCAGCCACGAGCGATCGTCATGTGCACGTTTGGTGTACGTCCAGATGGGCGACATTTTAGCATATTGAGATGCAGTATAACTCTCTGTATCGCCCGTATAATCCTCGGTATCGAAGATGAATTCGAGATTGGGAATAGCCGCCCGGTCGGGGGCATTCATGATGGCACGGTGGATGGAATTCAGTGTGGCGCGCCCGCGAGAAGCCGTGCGGTTCATCTCGCCATAGCTGACGATGCGCATCTTACCACTGTGGATGAGTACGCGCACCTGTCCATCGTGCGGCACCCTTCGATTCAGTGACGATAATGTGATGGGGTTTTCAACGTGCTGGGCGACGGACTTGTCGAGTTCTACGAACAGTTTCGGGAAGGCTGCTCGACATTGCGCAGATGACAGGCCGTAGTCGTTGGCATCGCGGGAAGCGTTGTATGCCCAGTCTCCAACACTGATTTCGGCTGGATGGTAGATTGGCGGTGGCACATTCGGCGCACTGTGTCCGCCCGGAAATGTAAGGGTCGATGATATGCCTTGGAAATTTGTGAGTAATAGAAGCGTTGAAACTGTCGTCAGAGTGAGTCCGGCTATGACCATTCGTCGAGGAATTGTCGTCCACCCCATCATTCTACGCACATGCGAAGTTCGTGTAAGGGACTTGTCATCCAACAACATAGAGTTTCGTTAATCTGGATTGAGGGGCTTTTCTCTACTGTAAAAGACAGTGATTGGACGAGATTATCGAGAGATCGTTGGATATTTCTTTGAAATATAATTGAGAGTTCAGATGAGGTGAAAATGAGGTCGAATTAATTAATGGTTGGTCGATTGATCGTGTGTTGTGTTCGGCGGTTAATTGATAGGTAGTGAGGGCGGACAAATTGACCGATCGACTGAACGAGTGCAGTTTTATGGTAATACGAGACGAGAGCGACAGACAAAGATGACGATAGTAAAGGACGAAAGTGGTTGAGGAAGTAGTTGATGAGGAGTAGTAGGAGGAGTAGGAGTAAGATCAAGAGTTGGGTTCAAGAGTTCGAGATTTCGAGGGTTCAGAGAGGAAGGGTTAGTAGAGGGAGGAAGATGAAGAGAATAGAAGTCAGGTGGTAATAATAAGAACTAGGACAAGTTCTTTTTCTTTTTTCCTTCACTTTGAGTGGCCGATTGATGAAATAAAAGAATGGAGATTGAAAGCAGTAGTAGAGAGAGGGTAGAGTGAGAGGGTAGATGGTAGGTCGGTCAATAATATTCTCCAATGCACAATCCAGTTCGTCCCAATATTACAGTACCTTATGGGTAGTAAATACCTGCGTAAGTACTAAACTAAAAGGTACATCTGTCACTGTACATACGTATATAGTCCCGCTGTCTGGTTATCAAAGGATGCACGTCCTCTCCACTTGGCGCACGCCCGAGGCACATCCAGACATCCCTACTGTCCACACTCCAACGTTGTCAAGTCACTCACACTTGCCAATATTTGCCCATATTTAAATCCTTAGGGCTATCAAAAGTGCGGACACTTATTTATATGGCGTATACAAGTAGAGTAAATGACGATAAGTTTTGATTAATTAAGATATCGAAGTGGCATGTTTAGACTAGGTAGTACTTTGAGGGTATTACGTACCGAGTGAGGAGAGTTTAAAAAGCAATTTAATTAAGTAATTATCCATCTTCTATTTTCTATTTTCTATTTTCTATTTTCCGGGTAATTCAATTCCTATGTAGACAAGATAAGCCCTCTTCTCAAGAACCATAACAAACCCGTCGCAGAGGTAGGTGCTACCCCGTTCCTCAAGTTCCGTCCATCATATGTTCAGCTCTTCAGATCCACCGAGATACATTGATCATGCATTCTCATTCACATTCATTCACGTTCACAGCTTCATAGGTCAACGAGTACCGCCATGTCGGCAAAATACGAAAAGCAAAGTCTTGGCAAACAAGTGGCCTTCCCGCCACGGCTTATCACCCGCAGAAGCACCAAACAGCCCCGAGTCGATCAATCTCACCCTTCACTTCATCCCCCATCTTGCACCCAACCTTGCGGAAGAAGCATACGACCGTGAAGAATCCTGCTCACTACACTGCACTATCTCCTTGGGATATCTGATCAGAATAGATCTGATAGCAGCTGTTATGGAAAGTACATGAACGACGACACCCTTTCCATCATAGAAGGGGGAAGGACGGTCGACGGCGGAAGTTACAGTAACAAAGTACGCGTGTACACTTCAGGCCTATCACCAGCCAGGTAGGTGATCGAGGGGCTGTGCCAACACTTCCACACAACTTCGCAAGTGTCACTCTCATTTTTCTTTTTCTTTTTCTTTTTCTTTCTCTTTTTCAATTTCAATTATCCAATTTCAAATTTCAATCTTGTATTCCTCTCTCTGCATATCTCGGATTTTCTTGATTCATTTTGATTAATGGGAAATTTTTGGAATTAGCAGTTCAACACTCACGAACCAACGTCTTAAGAACAGAAATGACAAAAGTCAGGATCCTTTGAAACCCCAAAAAACAAAAACAAAAAATTTAACGGCAAAAATGTGCTAAAGTTCGTCTTTCCCGTCATTCGTCACTTGTACCTGGGCGTTCGTTTTCGGGGCCCATCTAAGATCTACTAATTCCCACTAATTACGTCGTTGAGCGTACCATTTTACTGGCGAAGGATCCTATTTTAGGTGTCACCGATTGATTCCCCGATCATTCTCATTCAGTTTGCATCACCAGCCGCTATCCGTGTTGGTGTCTCGCCTTGTGCCTTGTGTCCTGAGCCTGTGGCCTGTGGCCTGTGCCTGTGCCTGTGCCTGTGCCGCTGCCTTTGCCTTCGCCTCCGCCTGACATCGCATGACATTAGATTAGTGACATTGACATGAGTGGCATGAGTGGCATGAGCGGCGTAAGTGATGGCGAAAGATTGTTACCCGGACAATACCCTGGGCTCTGAAGAACTATGCTTATTGAAAAGCATCATATACTATGTAGCTCAGATACCTACGGCCAAGAACATATGGTGCATGGCTGCTAAACTACCAGATGGAGCTTCGGATGAGCTCAAGGTCCGATCCCGAAGTAAAACATGTCTGTGTTGAGTGAGTATTAGATATCAATGGGTAAGATACCTAGGTAGGTATTTGATGTTCGCCAAACCGAAGCATAATAACCGTTATCACTCATCGCGATCATCAAGATTAAAAAGCCCCCGCCCGCCCAAAAGCATCACAAAGGCTATAGGAAAGGAAAGTGACCTACCACAAATAGCACAATGCGTCACTCAATAAGATTTGCAGCTTCACTTGTACACTCGAAAATACTTGGCACAGATCAAGTCCATGAGACTTGACGATCAAACGATCCTTTGATGGAAATTATATTATGCGATTAGATAAGCAAGATAGGAAGGTGTTGGCTAAGGTGCACAAAACGCTGCAAAGGCACAAAATGCTAAGACGCCCAACCAATGCAAAGAGAGAAACTTGAAAAGGGGACCATGGGTTCACAACCCAGCGGTCTGGAGAAGGCTAGAAGAGGTGTGCGTGTGCGGAGAGGCGATCACTCGACATGCCTAACTTGCCCATGAAAGTCTTGGCGGCCGGCAAAGGAAGTCGACAATGTACATTTGAATCTCCAACTCTTTTCACGACATCAACGCCCCTGGCCTCGGCACCAGAGCACGCTTAGCTGTACTGCCAAGCAGCAACCTCGGTGGTAGCCTCGGTGGCAACGACAATGTCAATGCAGTTGTCCGCTGGAGCGGTAGAGGTGACGTAGACGAGGTAGCTGTTGTCGGACTGTGGGCAGGCGTAGAAGGCGTCAGTGCCGTGGGTGAGGGAGCCGACGGCGGAGCCAGAGGCGGCAGCGGTGTAGGCGAAGCCGTCAGTCACGGAGCCGGTTGGCATAGATGCCGAGTGGGCAGTGGTGAAGCTGAGGACACCCTCTGGGCTGATGTAGACCTGCTGGCCACCTGGGACCTCGACGTCGAGGCTGAGGGTGCCGGTGGAGCCGATGGTCACGGCGGTGGAGGTGCCGGCTGGGCAACCGCTGCTGTTTGGGCAGTAGGAGGAGGTCTCGCGGTCGATGTAGAAAGCGGAGGAGTTGGCGTTGATGGCGCCGTTCTGGACGTCACTGCCGCTGTGGATGGCGATGAGGCCGAAGGAGCCGGTGTCTCTCTTGACAGTTGGGGCGGCCACGGCGGCGGTGGCCATGAGAGCGCTGACGATGGTGGTCTTGGTGAACATTTTGAAGGATTGATTTGAATCTGAAAAGATTAAAAGATTGGATTGGAAGTTGATTGAATTGGTAGTGAAGTTGGAATGAGTGATGATTTGATGAGGAGTGTATTTGGACAAGAAGTCGATCCTTTATATATTAGATTCGTTCTTCGTGAATTCATCCATCAGTGAATAACTAGTCGTGTCTATCGATCCTCCCGTCACCTGTCCATACGATACCAAATTCATCTCGTATTGTCCGACGATCTCTATTTCGATCCTAGAAATGGTCCCAACGTCATGCTCGAACCCACATAGCAGAACCAACGAAGCTAAGGCCCTAGTGTATGTGCGTCTCTCAACCCCGCGGTACCATCGTGCTCTACAGTATGGCTTTCATCAGGTTGAAAATCGAAAGACCGCATAACATTTCTGCATACAGATGCTACCTTGGTTCTCAAGTGGCAGGGTGTAACGGTGCAACAGCGCCTCATCCGTCAAGGGGTTGGCTCGCTACCTCGCTAGAGAGGCTCGCGAAATACCTTAATTCTGCCTCCACGCTGATCCCTCGTATCCCGTCGCCTCAATCAAGATTTGTCTCGAACGTCCAATCATACGAGGCCCCTATATCTTTACAGCCCTGCGCATTGTCTCTGATGATGGAAGACGAGGAGAGAGTTATGCCCTTTCTGCGCTCTGAAACCACATAGTTTATTCTGTCTGCGTGGCGCAATTTACCTCGGCCGGTGGAGACGAGCGTTGAGGGGATGCGTTGGTATGTAAATGCTACGTTTGGGCTTAGATTGATAGGATTCGGAGCCGCTGTCCGCTGTCCGCTGTCCGCTGTATTCACCTTCAAACTCCACTGCAATATAACATTGAGTTATGCGCATGGCGCAGTGAAACGTCCCTTCACATCTTCTAGAAAAATGTGACAGAGCCGCATATTGCACGTCCGGTCTGAGCCGGCATAATGGCTCGTATTTTGCGTCAGAACAGAGTCGTTGGTATGCAACATGCACGGTTGAGAATCAGATGTCTATAGGAAGTGGAATCATACAGTCATAACAATTCGATACTTACAAGGACTAAGGCGGGGAATGGAAAGGCCGGAAGAGGGGAGAAGAATAAGGAAGTGCAAGAGGGAGACTTGTGGGACTTGGTATAACGGTTGTTCTATTCATATCTGTGTTCAACGAGCCAACTTGAAAGCTTCTTCTGATCATATCGTATTCATGCTCTAGTACTACTATGTCTTGTTGCAGTGCATATGGAAAATGTATGAACTATGTCACTCTATCGTGTTGTACGTTGTATAACCTTAATCGTGCTGGCTGTTTTTTGACTTCCGGCATGACGGGGTGGCGTCTTGAGAGCCGGGTGAGGCTATGTTCGTGACAGCATATGCCGAGGAGAACCTTCGAGATACGATACTCCGATGTGCACGGTGAAATCGAGTGAACTTTGAGTGTTTGTTTTGACTTCATATGCTGTAGATATTTCAATGATAGTGTTGATACTGTGTATACATTGATCAGGGATAGATTGAAATACTAACAAAACCAACAGCAACGATGACAACAGCAGCAGCATGTCAATTGAAGCAGTCGAGAGCGCAGAATCCTCGGCCTTCGACGATGCTTGAGCTGTCTCGTGTCATTGTCTGTTAGTTACATCCTCGGCATATGAATCCATCGTGTCTCCTTAGAGCTCTTAGACATGTAACGTCCGCCTTTCAGCAGAAATTTAAGCACCGCCACATTCCTGATCCTACTGCCCCGCCATTCCACCTGTCACTGTGACCGGCATATGCAGATGCAGCATGCACAAAACAAAATCATCCAAGCGAAGAATTACTTGGCTTGCATCTCCTCCGAATATCCAATGCACATATTGACTGGTCGCTATGTACTGCAGACCGCATTTTACGGCTCATCCATACGGTGCAAAAACGCTGGATGAAAGATGCCGGAGTACGGCCATTGTAGATGACAGCGCTCTCCAATCTAATGCCTATGTACTGGGTATATCCAGGCCAAAAATAGACTGCTGCGTTCTCGCCCGACTTACAGTAAGTAACATCAATCCTGGACTTCAACGACATAAGAAGAGTCATGTGCTCACAGAATCAATATCAAGATTATCTGCTCAGCAATAATCGCTGCAACGAAGCTAAGGAGGTCATGGTAACCCCCCCATTTCGTCAATTTCAATTTCAATTGCGAATTTGAGATAGTATATTTGTGTTTCAAGCAAGACATCCGAGGGGCATTGAGGGATAATACTCGCGAAATTCATCCGGAGTCCACGAGCACATTACACTACTCATTCTCTTTCTTCTCCTGGCTCATCATCAACAGTTTTTTCTAATTGCTTCAATGATATCCTCCGCTTCATATCTTTGTTATCTTACTGACCAGTCTGCGAGTGGAATTGATGCATCGATTCGTTTGATATTCCTCGCCAGGGTGCTGCGGACAACAGAAAAAACATTTTCGACTACATAATCAGCTCCCAGACTCAATATTTATTGTGGTTCATCTCGAAGCAATCGAATAATTACATCGTATATCAATGTTCTCGAGAAGTCATGGCAAATTGCCATTTCCGCGTCATTGCTAGTCCTCGTTGAACTCGAAAAGACATCATCGTGCCAATGTCTACAGTCATTGAAGGTTTTCGTTGTGACAAATTCGATGATTTCTCTTCGGCCCACTCGTTGAGCTTCGAAATTTCAATCTCACAAGAAAAACTCGCCATATTCATTCTTATACCACTGAACCAGGAGATACAAAGGTTGATGAATAATAGAAAATATGTTTTCCTTCATAGTTCAGCCATAAACGCACATCACGGCTCATAATTTACTATCCTTAAAAAGTATGGCTTCA
The DNA here is from genome assembly GCA_024752435.1 of Allantophomopsis cytisporea. NCBI lineage: Eukaryota > Fungi > Ascomycota > Leotiomycetes > Phacidiales > Phacidiaceae > Allantophomopsis > Allantophomopsis cytisporea. Next base: position 1,630,417 of record CP103034.1, read on the forward strand.
ATCTAAAGAAAGAACCTGGGTTTATACTTGGAGGACACCGATTCAGCGAAAGATTATCTATCTCATCTATGTAGGCTTGATTCACTGCGACTACCTGATTGGTTTGACCAAGAAGCTTTGCGTGTAGAAGGAAGTATATGAAGTAAATATCATCGCAAAGACTATTGAAACGTGTTGATACAGAAGGTCGATTATTCAGATCCTATTAAGAGATCCAGTACCTATCTATATGGATTACTCCTAAAGAGCGTATGTAGAAGCTCATCTGGAGTATTTGCCATCAGCAACTACCTGCTTACCACCTCCAAAGTCCTTCCCTCGATGTAAATTTGCAGAGTACTAATTCAACAATCTCAATAACCAAGCTCATGATTTGTTCTTGGAAATCTTACAGCTGAATCATAGGCAGAAAACAACATTAGATTCCTTTATTTCTCATGTCTTTCCCCCTAAGATGAACTATTCTTCTGCCAAAGCTGTTACTGCCTCAGATTCTGCAGATAACGGTGCTTCTGACTGTGCACATATCCTAAGGGAATTTATGAAAGCTGCAAAGAAAAGCCATCGCATATGGCATTGTCATTCCTCAATCTGGCATATGCCTCAAGGTCTAGAACATATGAAACACTGATATATGGCTTCGAATCCTCGGGACTAACTATCTATGCGTCACAGTCGGATAGTTCATTCTGCAACACGTTTACTAGAGCAAGGACTAGTCTGCGCAAAGCACCCAGTATCTGCTTTGGATGTTGTTCTACTCAAATCTTCGTCTGAGCCTTCAGATATATATGAAAGGTTGTTCATGCATTGATCCGATCCTGTGGTAGCAGTGACAGTACCAATACAAGAATGAGCGACTGTGAAAGTATTGAATAGAAAACAATGATATCTAAAGCTAAATATAGACGAGGACAAAATAACATGTATTTAAGATCGCGCAAAAGATATGGTATTTGTATCCTTCACTAGAATTCACACAAGTCTAATCTGCATCTATTTCAACATCAATGTTAGCCTACCATTCTAATATAGGTTCCTGTGTGGAATATATGTTGAATAGTAATAGAGATGGCTATTTTGCATAATACAGAATGCTGATGTTTTTGTCCTAGATTCAATATTCGCGGAATTGAAAGGAAGTGAGTATAGTTGACCTTGATTATTTAGAGCCTTCTATGCGAAGCCTAGCGAATACACTACGTTGGCCTTCGTAGGACTGTTCGGAGATCATCTGTCTTAAGGGCAGTGGAATGCAACCCAGAATCATAAGTAATTTAATAGGACACCTTTCGTTAAATGAGTCAATTCTCAAGAGCTTTGAGAGCGCTATAGACACTATCATAATAAATTTCTAGCTATCAGATAATATTAGGTAACTCTCAGGCCACGTGTGAAACGGAGGCAGTCTTCTCGCTGATCTTCTCATCCTGAGTTTCCTCGACGATCTCACCATTGGAAATGCCCAGACGCTCATTAATGCGTTGCATTCTCTCTCTGTCAGCCGCAGCAATACTGTCTATGTCACCACCAAAGAAGACATCCAATTCTTCGAGAGTCTTGTCCTTGGTCTCAGGGAAGAATTTCCAGACGAAGAAGCCACCCATTCCACTGAAGAAGGCAAAGAAGATGTAGGTGCCGTACTTCATTGATCCAAGCATGTCCTTGGTGGTCAAGCCAATGATGAAGTTGAACATCCAATTGGTAGAAGCGACGAGGGAAACACCACGAGAACGCATGCTGGAAGGGAAGATCTCCTGTGCCAAGACCCAGGTGACTGGACCCCAAGAGTACGCAAAGTTGACGGCGAAAAGCCAGATGAAGGCGATGGCAACCCATCCTTGGGGAACGGCAAGGCCTTGGTTGAGGTTCCACTGATCCTCGTACACTCCCTCGACACTAGCAACAATGATATGACATATACACATACCAATGGCACCGACGATGAGGAATTGCTTACGGCCAAACTTGTCAAGGAAGAATACAGCTGGGAGGGTGAAGATGATTTGGAGGATTCCAGTGACTCCGGTAGCCAACAGATCAGTAGTGGTAGAAGAGAATCCAAAACTGGAGAAGATCTGTGGAGCGTAGTACAGAACAGCATTGATACCAGTAAACTGTTGGAAGACCATCATACCGCATCCCAGGAAGAGTCGTTTGAACATGTTTGGGGCAAGAAGAGCTTTCCATGGGGCCCAGATGCCGCTTTGACCAACCAACTCATCGTTTGTCTCCTCGTCGAAAGTAACAGCGGCCTTTATTTCGAGGAATTCAGCTCTCAAAAGAGGGTCATCTCGGTCGAGTCTTCGAAGTTTGCTGAGCGAGGAGATAGCATCTTCGTCACGATGCTTCAACATCAGCCAACGAGGGGAGAATGGGAAGAAGAACATTCCAAAAAACACTTTGATAGATGTTAGCTCTTATAAAGCATGATATGGTAAGAGGGGAACTCACGGGTCCATGCTGGAATTAATTGCAGTGCCAAAGGGACACGCCATGCAACATCCGACTGACCAGTGCAAGGGTGCCCAGCGTTCTGATGAACGTTGTAGCTTCCATCTGGGAGATATGGGTTCTCAATGCCTTCAGGCTTGCACTTGGTGCCACCAACAAAGGACATGCCGAAATCGAGCCAGAAGGCAATAGTCGTACCAATGGTGATTGACAATTGTTGGAGGGAGACCAGCGATCCTCTCAACTCGGGAGGAGCAATCTCAGCTTGGTAAAGAGGAATGACCATGGAAAACATGCCAATACCAACACCTCCGATGATGCGACCGGCAAAGAAGTAACCTGGGTTCTGTGCACCACACTGCAATCCCGTACCAAGGGTGAATATGAGGACAGCGACCATCATACTGTATTTTCGTGAGATCTTGTCTGCAAGCCAACCGTTGAAGAGAGCACCACCCCAGGCACCAAGCTCAAGTGCAGACACCAACCATCCTTGGATAGTAGAGCCGTGCAAGCTTGGAAATTGGTTTTCAAAGTTTTCCATAACCAGAACAGGTCCCATAACTCCCTGATCGTAACCGTACATCATACAACCAAGTGATGCGAAGACACATGTCATGAAGACGTAAGGGTTTTTGAACATTCCCACAATTCCATGTGCCTTGGTTGCATTTTGACGACCGACGACCGACTGGCTCGTCGCCGCGTTCTTTGCTCCTCCGAGCATCTTGGTTCTTTCTTCACGTACTGAAAACTGCTATAGGCAAGACTGGAAGCTCTCCGAACGCTATTAAAGAAAAAGAATTGAAAGTTCAAGGATAACTATCCTTTCAAGACGGATCCTGACCTTATGTATACTTATAGATATTATACCACTCGGACTTACTAACATCAAGAGGCTCGGCTGGCTCATATATGACTGACTCGTATCGAGACTCAATGCTTTACTCCACATGCTGGGTACTCCACAAAGTGGGGACAACGTGTAGGTATCTGGATAGCCACGCGTCGCTGTGTCCAATTGAAATGCTGGAGAACCATGAAATTCCCCATCATCCAGCTTTCAACCCCGTACCTTCCTTCCCCATGGAGCCCCGCGGGAAAAAGTCATTGATTTGGTTATGATCTGCTGTTCTGAATCACCTCACCAACTTCAGAAATCGGTCCGAGAGAGATATATGCACATCCAAAGCCGCATAGACTTTTGTTGGTTGTACACGACTAAACCTGGAATTTGGCCGATATAAGCTCGTTTAAGATAGCGGCTGAGCAAATGTGACTCGACACAAGCATTTGCGGCACCAGATCCGAGGGAAATGTAATCTCGGACCAGGTACTGTTTGCGTGAGTTTCACACTTTTATTGCTTAAAAGCCTGACTGCATGGATCCGACATACGATAATATGCTGCTCTGAGGCTAAGCATGTCAAGGATCACAAAGTAGCGGCGTATACTTCAAAGTGGTTACTGTGATCCTTTATGGGTGGCATCTGTCTAGTTGAAATGAATGAGAAAAGAGAGAACGACGTTGATGATTGTGGGGCGTGGGGCCCCCGCGACTCCCCCAATGTGGGTCACTGCACGCTGGTGAAGGAGCGTGATCCAACAACGAAGCGGCTCGCGAGCAGGCATTATTGATAAAAGAAGTCGAGTCATTTTCCATTCTCCACATTGGAGCCAGCCAATATGCTGGGGAAAAAGGTCAACCCCAGATGACCGGCGGAGACGACCTGAATATGCCTAGAACTGGATTTAAGCAGCACAAACAGTAGATAGGTTATTCCCATTCTGCCGTACAAGTAGAGTTCACTTGGGGGCTCAGATGCCCAAACAAGCTTTGTGTGCCTAGGCGCCAACACGACACAGAAGTAATTGAAACTGATATTGGAGCATAAAAGTAGGAGGAGAGTTATCGATCAAGACTGAAGGCGCATTCAGGGATATCCAATATATAGCAGAAAGAGCACATGATCAGATTAGCTGACAGCTTACCAGGTAGCATCTCAAATGCGATGAAGAGGGCGCAGATAAATGAAAGGGATATTAACCTTGTCACCGGCTCGGACTTTGTCAACCCCCCGCAACAACAATGGCTTTTTGCTGAACGGAATTTTCACAAGAAATAAATCCCGTATTACTTTACCGTGACATCTACAGGGCATGGTGTGAAGTCTGTCGAATTGCTAAGCAATAGAAAATTTTGACTAAGATTAGCCGCCGACATATGCTCCGATGTCAATGGCACACCGGATGTTGTTTAGCCCGATATCACCGAGACCGGTCTCTTTCAGCGCAGCGAATCCACGTAATCTTTTATATAGCCTTCTCTCATGATTGTCTAGCCGATTGGCAGTACTTCAGACCGAGGAAATTATAAATTGCAGGATTGCGGACAATTAACGGCGGTTCTGAGTATCTTGGGATATATACCATACGTCGTACCAAATTCTTCTAACATGGTTGTGTCGGCCTCATATCGGTCGACTATAATCTGTTCCGCAGCTGAAATTCAGATAAGTGATAGATGGAAAGTCATCGTACATAAGCAGCCGATGAGCCAACAGTCATGGTGGTCAGGTAAAACTTTGTAGTTCTACATCGACTGTCAGCTTGAAGCAACGTGACTGACCTTTACGAATATATTATATTAACTCTGAGAAATGCGATCCGTTCAAAATGACTGGATATTTAAGAGTGCTGGAACAACAATATCTCTTTTTCCTTATTCTTTTAATCAGCGAGAGTGTACCAGCATCTATGACAGAAGGAATTCAAGGTAACGGACCTGCACCTACGAAATAATACCCCTTCAAGCACTGGAAACGTCTTTTTCGAAAAAATCACCTGTGTCGCGCCTGTGATGCGTCGTGTTTCGACCTCCCAAGAGCACTTGCAACGTCTAATATCTCGGTCGGTGAGGAAAGCAGCGGAGCGACTCGTACTTCATTGGATTTTAAGATGGTTCTTGTGTCATAGATAAATATGGCTGCCTTGTTGAAGGAACAAGTTGAAGCACGCCAAAAATGCAGATTGCCGATATATTAATCGGAAAGTATTGGAGCGCCCTCCGGGTCCAATCAACGTATGATCCATGATATGCATCCTATCTCAAGCAGTGGTCCAGTCCTTGGCCACATGAAATTGGACAAGGTTAGAATCGTACACTCGAAAAGACATGGAGTTTTTTATGTACAAATTTGCGTTTTCTGCTTAAGACTTTCCGTTATTGGATCTGAGGAGCTATTCGCGGTTATTCGCAGGGCTTAGCTCAGCCAGATGATCGATATATAAGCCTGATTATTGGACTTTGATCAAGTCCAAGTAGATAAGCAATGTGTTCGTTATTGTACGATGTTTTTATGGCTCAGCCCCCAAATATTATCGGCGTTCGTGAAGACCTTGTAATAATGAACATCCTTGAACTACCCATTCTCTTCAAATGCAATCGGTTTCTCCTACTACTTCCGTTCCGTTAATCCTGCGATTTTGATTTCTTGCAGGATATCTTAAGGTATAATCCTTCGTTATGAGTCAAGCCAATCATCCTGCAGAGACTCATTCAGGTATTGTGACTTCATGGCTTGGAGTTACCACGGCGCATCCATCCTCAAAACAATGTTCATCAACATTCGTAAGGCATATCGAAGTCTCTGACTCTGCGATTGGTATCTATGCCTTCGATATCAACGTAGGCTTGTATGTTGATCCAAATCTGAGATGTCTCCCTCAAGAGGCTACGGCATGGTGGGATCAAGAATCATTAGCATTGAGTGGCACAACAACATCGCTTGGTCCTGTTACATGCCCAGAAGCATATGTTACAGTAACAACATCTGTGAAAGATTATTACAGCACATTTGTAGCCTGTTGTCCTTCGTAGGTTCTCCGGATTAGTTCATAGAACAAGGTGCTGACTAGAATAGGGACTATAAATTTGTAACCATAGGGAATCAACAAAGTGCAATACAATGTGTTTCCGCCATCCCGGCCGGTCAAGTTTTTACACTTGCCTCTGAGCTCAACGACGAAATATACACGTTGATGGAGACCTCATGCTCAGATGCGACGGTTGTTCGAGCAATACAAGTTAATGGTTATATATTTGCCAGTACACCTACTACTACATCCGACTCCTCCACAGCAATAAATACATCAGGCGCTACCTCAGTACTTACAGCCACTGGATCCACTGCCTTATCCAGTGCAACAAGCTCCCCCGCTTCAAACCGTATACCAACAGGCGCCATTGCTGGAATCGCTATTGGAGCAGTGGCAGTAGGCTGTCTTCTGAGTACTTTCGTAGTCTGGTTTATAATGCGACATCGGAGGAGTAAGCAAGGAACATCAACGGTTGTTTATGGAGATGGAAGGTATGGTACAAAGACGGTGCCGGAAGCAGAGTTAGACAATACATTTCTCTATCATGAGTTACCCGGCGACCGTTTAGCGCATGAATTGGCAGGACATAAGGGTGCAAGTATTCAGATTTTCGAAAGTAAAGGAGTTCAGAATAGCCCTGGGTGATTTTTTGGGTATTCCTTTGTTTCTGCGGTAAATATTGGTATCCAGTAGGAGTAACGATATGAGTCAGGTAGAACTGGTAAGTGGGCTAGTTTGGCTAGTTTTTTTGATGATACAAATGTAACATTATACTTATTTTATCATAACTATAAGTATAATATACGTACATTTACATTGATATGATACACAGACATATACTGAAAGGGAGAAATCAAACCCTACCTTGAGTATAGTTGGCTGTGATATAATTTTTCATAATTGTATAGCAGACTAGCCAAGATTCTAGCAAGTTACAGAAATGATCATCTTAGGTGATCTATATCCTGCCATTACCAACATCAAATTGCCATGCTCTTCGGAATAAACCTACAGGTGATTTTTTTCCGAATAATCTGATAATAACATATGACGTTGAAAACTCCGTGACTCCCCGGCGGAAATCATATCGCCGACTCGCTTGGCTGTTTGATTTCCGTGACTCCCCAGCCCGATCTCTGCTTTGGCCAGCCAGTTGTCGGACGCCGGCTTAGGTAACATCTATTTCTGCTACTGTATGTCACCAGATACAGTTACAGAAATTTCCGCGACTCCCCGTCTGTTGCTTAGAAACTCAAACATGGCTCTACGAATAACGCCGGTGCTTACAAAAGAGGAACCAAACATTGATTCCCATTACCTAGATCAAATGTACCGGCGGCAGACAGTAAAAGTGTCTTTCCATTTAACTCGTAAATCGTAGGTATAAAGGAGAAAGCATATCCCTCTCTTTCTTTCTGTAGATTCATTCATCAAATCCTCATCAAAGAGAGCAACACAACATACAACCCCCAAAATCAACTCAGTATAATTCAACATGTCTCATTTGACCTACAGTAGCTACGAAGGCTACGGCCAGAGAAGCAAGCAGAACCTGTGGTATAGTCAGGCTGTTCGTGTCGGAGACATCATTGAATGCTCTGGCCAAGGTGAGTGTCGCGATCCTCCATCTACCCTTCAATTTTCTTACAACGTGTGAAGGTGGATGGGACAGAGAGACGGACAAAATCGAACGGGAAATCAACAAGCAAATCGAGAAGGCTTTCGAAAATGTCGAGCACACCCTCAAGACAGCCGGCGCCAACGGTTGGCAAGATGTGTTTTTCATCAGAACTTATCATTTGCCATTGAACGATGAGGCAATGGCTGCGGTGATCAGGTGCTTGAAGCAGTATTGTCCTGGGCACCAACCTGCGTGGACAGCTATTGGGGTCAGCAGACTTGGTTTGGATGACATGAGGGTTGAGATCGAGGTCAGAGCTCATGTGTCTCCTGATAAGAAGTAAGAGGGTATTCTTCGATGCGATGAAGTCGGCTGAGACTTGGGGTCATATTGCTGGATTGTACGCGCATGATATATGTCAATGAAAATCGGAAGTGCGGTTATATGCAAAATCTTGCATATAGCATGTAGCATGTACCATATATCTCCAAATTTGACAGGCCTCTCTATCTCTCAATAAGCTCTGTGTACAATGTTTCCAATACTACCTTTCCTTTGGCGAAGTCCGGGGATTCCTCGGCCCAGAACTCTATAATACCAATTGCTATTCTGATGATATTTGGCCAGTCATTTAATTTCTCATCTAATGACTCTGGAGTAATATCAGCCTTGACAGCAGCTAAGATTGACAAAGCAGATGAAAGGACCAGCCTTCCGATATACCAGCTACCATGATGGCGATGTCTAACAGGTTTCAGCAAGATCCAATGATAACTGCTTTCAAGCGCTTTCAATGCAAGCTGTTGGACTCTCCCTGAAATATTATTATCAGACTGGTGATGAATAATATAGTATAGGAACGGTCGACAAAGCCAGGCCTTGATCTCTAATACCCGGGCTTGAACTGTAAATTGTAGTTCATATCTGGGAGAGACGTCAAACTCGTCAAATTTGATGGACTCTGGAAGAGTTATGTACCTATCCAATAGTTAGCTAATCCAGCTCAATAAAGTTCAACCTATTATATAGGGGATCAAAGAAAGTTAGGAAATTGACATGGGCCAAGCACTGCGTTGCAAGACCAGAACAATACACATACCATTCATGTAATTGGCGTTCGAACTCATCAGCTGCCCGGATCATATGAGAAAGGCGACTCGGATTCCAACTATTGAAATCTTCATTGTAAAGATTTACCGCAACTCGTGTTCCAAGTCTGCTGAGTATGATGTCTGTCAAGTAGAAGAACCACGCTTGCTCCTGTAGACTATCCGGGTCTGATTGAGAATCACAAGGGTGCAAAGAATTCTCAGGCAGAGCGTCGAAGGAGGGATTTGGTTCAGAGACAGCACCCGCGATCACTCTGAAAGTTGATGGTGGTGTTGGCAGCTGTTAGGGATAATCGACCTCAGCTAGTATAGATGCTGGGAGGGGCAATTCTGTTCTGAGTTCGCTTTTTATGTTCAGCAAAATTACGATGATATAAGGCTCTCCTGGGACAATATTCACCACATGGATTTGTAACAAGACCAGTAGATGCTTGCTTCAAAACGCTGAGAGTCGGGCGATTTGCTAACAGAGTCTTGCTGGCCATGATACATATCTTGACATTTCAAATAGGTAAAGAGAGTTGAGGAAGAATATGACCACCATCTCCAAGCTGCCAGAGGATTTAGCTCGTACATCTCGTACACTCCACAGAAATATATGCACTGGGTTGTTAAGATACTTGGATCAAGTAAACCTATTCTTTTACATGCAGCATTGTAGTAAACCCTTGCAAGGGCTGACGACGCTCTTTGTGTATTGTTGGATGATTGACTTGGATCTGAAGGTGTCCCTTCATTTTGTATATTTTTAAAGGGTCGTGAGATAGAACCCAAGGCAGACATGATCAGCTGTAGGACCAGTAAGCACGCTATTTATTCAGACTCTATACCCAGAGCTGATTGGGTATGAGATGATAGAAATATGCTGTAAACTTTCAAGAGAACGTTGGAGTAACTCACTACTAAGCAGGAAGATCCATCCCAACGTAGTCCTGTATGTGCTACATGGCTGGCAGCTTCCCTTGCCATCTTAATATCTAGTACTGGAGCTTTGGTATGGACATTGGCAAGAAACGCTTCAACAAGTCGAGGAATAGCCTCCTCATTGATTGAACCAGCAGCACTAAATCTAACGTCATGAGGTTGGTGTCCCCCTTTCGATAATGAATCTACGCCCGAAAAGCTGGGTGTAAAAAGGCAACTGGTAATGCAATTTGATGGAAATTGTTCCTCAAAGACCGGCCAGTCAAGCACTGCATCTGGAGACGTACCACAGGCAGGAGTCATCATACTCTCATCGAAATTTAGATCATCAACAGCCTCGTGACTTTGTAATATTCCAGCACCTGTAGCTGGGGCATTTTCCTGGACACGAAGATCCATTTGGATCCCATTAGAGCGATCATCATGGCCATTTTGCGATTCGGTCAACATCTGCATTATCTGGTCGGAGTTTTTGGATGCGCTCACTCCTTGTTGTTCAAGCTTTGTGAGTAATTGATCCAGTCTCTCAACTATGAGCAGGCTTGCGCCATCTAAACTAACCATACTTAGCTGCATGAAATGCAATGCTCCGGGAGTCCTACCTTGATAAGTCTTTGGACTCCTCATAATCGCACAATGCTCCTAGTGATTGGCAAAACCCACACACAGGCCTCTCATTGTTACATTTTGTCTTGCGTATTCGACATGTTCTGCATGCCTTCAAGGCTCTTTTGCGAGGATACGATATCGGCTTCTCTGGATGTGGGCGTTTAGCTGACCCAACATTATTATCATCTCCGAGGGGTGGGACTGGCTCCATGGGAAGGGAGCGAATACCAATGTTAATGGTAACATATAACGACAAGTAAGAAACAATTGTGATGATAGGTGCCAATGGAGAGGTCTGATGAATTGATATGCGGGTTTGATGGTGACGGGGATGTGAGGAATTGATGATGGGCGCCCGAATATTTCCCGAATTCCAGTAATTAAACCTCAATCCAAAGTACTCGGTAATGTAAAAAAAAAAGAATTCACACACACCTTGACTAACAAATCACTCGATTCGATGGATATAAGATATGGAATGGACTTCAAGCATTATAGTTAGAGAAGTCGAGTAATCATATACATAACGTGCGATATTATGTGACTTGACATTGGCCAGATTACAATCTTTACTGAGAATTGGGTACCGATTTATGCTTCTTCTGTCTATTACTATATGACAGCGTCACCTCTCCCTTTTCATAGCAAAACATGAAGAAAGTCGCAGGTGAGCTGAACAAAAGCAGTGAGGGGCATTCTCTTAGGGTTTCTTACACCAAATATGCAGATAGCAAGCAAAATAAAAAGTAAATCAATTGGCAAAAGTATAAGTGGATGACTTTGTCATCTGGCTATTGCGCCGACTGGGAATCGAACCCAGGGCCCATCGATGTTGTAGATCTCAAGATCACATGGCAACGATGGATTTTACCACTAAACCACCGGCGCATTGGTTTATACTGTGGACTTCTTATAAGCAGTATTATTTATATTTCATCAACTCGTCGGCGCTCAAGCAGCTTTTAGTGTTCGTTATCGAGTTCTCCTTTCTTTAATTACATTATCTTTTAAATTTTTCTAGATAACAACGTGAAATCTATACGGGATAAATTACTTAGAAATTCCTACGATATAAGAAGAGATTGATTACTGACTAAGATTAACAAAGATTGATACTAATTTACAAATGTCTATAGCCCTTCGTTCTGTATTATAAGGCTGTCTATCGCTTAAAAAGAAAACTATTACTCCTAGGACTTAGGTTTAGACGGAAATTAATATTGTGGTTTTTCTACCTAGTATATACTAATTATAACTTAGTGATTTATAGCATAGGATCTAGTTAGATGATTAGCCATCGAATTTCTGAGTTCCTCTAGTAATAAAGTTAAACTCGCTAAGGTAGAGCGTTGTTGACTTTAGGCGGAAAACTCTTATCCTTAGTACACTTTCAAAGTAGATAGGTGAAAACAATCAATGATAATCGTTTGGTACATGGACAAAAAACACTTTGAGCACTGATATATATGAAGTCCAAAGTAGGAGGAATAGCTTTGGGCTGTTATAACTACAGTCGGACTTTTTTTCGGCTCTAGGTACTATAATTGATATATGCATAGTGATTGGATTGAAGCAATGCAAGGACAATTGCGGCTCTTACAAAGTTAAGAACTCTCAGAACCACGACTAAGGTCTAGAAACCGCTAAGAACAACATTCCTACATTACTTGCCTCGAACACCGTGATACCTTACCGTTCTAGAATTCCACCTAAGTTTTGCTCAAAGCGTTTACGTTGGATTTTCTTCCCTCCCTCTTTTTCTCTATCTGCTTGTCCATTGTGGATATGTTCCCCTACTTAGCATGGATGAGCTTGGTAAATAACCTCAAAAATCCCAGCCAAGACAACTTCATCAGACACCGTCTAATAAGCGCGCCGGTGGTTTAGTGGTAAAATCCATCGTTGCCATGAGATCTCATTGATCTACAACATCGATGGGCCCTGGGTTCGATTCCCAGTCGGCGCATTCATTTTGCTATTTCCTCTCTTTTGTGTCAAGAGGAAAATGAAGCGATGGAGTACATTTTGTTATTTGATCGATGATTTGAAGTTGAATTCCATGAGTTTTGACGAATCCATGGCAGTAACGGCCGAGGGGGAGGTGCAAACCAGTGTGTTTTGGAGGAGATAACTAGCTCGCCATCTTTATGCGTTATTCTGCCGTAGAAATGAAAAGGCCCTACCCATTGGTTGTACTCACAATGGTAAGGGAAACTCTCATAATTAGTTGCCAACCTTATTACCAAGTCTCATCGTGATTCGTAAAAAGGTAATGGTGGATAAGATTCGACTTCGATAGAAATCCCTCTAATGTATGTGTTGCACATCACATGCGCTATGTTGCATGATTGTATACGTGTGTTGATGAATTGCATCCCTTCTGTTTCTGTACAACAGTTTGCATCGCTCATGGGCTACTGATTGATTATATATAGCTGAGCTTTGCTTGCAATTAACACTGAATTGTAATTACTTAGTACTACACCTTGCCTTTCTCTTCGCTTTTGTTCTCGAATTTTGCACACAATACCATGCCTAAAGATTTGACTGTTGATCAATTGAAATCTTCAGCACTAGCAAAAGATGTACGGAAATTGCTTGCTGAGGAGACGAAAAGTATACGTTGGAGCGATGATCGGTATTGGAGAGAATTTCTAGTAAATAACACATAAAAACCTGCGGGGACTAGCTAATATCGATACAGGGGTACCGCCGAAACTTCCTTAGTAGGCAAGATTTGAAAGAGTCTGAGAGTGTAGAGGGAAAAGAAAAGCTTGAGGAAGCTTTTATAGACTGGGTCAAATCTAGCGAAAACGAATCTATGTGGTGGACAGCAGGAGGGTGGATAGAGCATCGCAAGTTTGTAGTATGGCATGTTAACCAGTTTCTAAGATTCAGAACTATGAAGCGAAAGAATGAATACAACGGTAAGGGAGTTCATGATGTTACAAAAAGGAAATACTTACATAGCGCAGAAGATGCCAGAATTAGTCAACCTTCGGAGTCTTCACGTAGAGACTACGGAGAAGATGGTGCAGTTAGACAGGCTAGTAGATACTGGGATCCTGCAAGGCCACATAGAGACGTTGGTGGCGGTGGCGGGGACAATGAGACTACATAAATTTTCTGGTTTTTCTACTTCGAATTGGTTGCATGATCAGTGTATTGTATTCATTACAGTTGCATATCACTGTCAACAGAACTCAAGAGTACCGCTACTCAAATCGTTCTCTTTCACCCTCCCAATTCAACTCTACTTTGTGTCTCAATGTCCTTTTTTATCACCTGATTTCCTGTCTATGATGGCAAAAACAAATTACGATTCTCATCCAAGTAAGCTTTTCTTTGGTTGGTACTCCTGCTCGTCACCGTGTTTCGCACCATTCAAAAATTGGGGCTTCAAAACGTAAGGAACATACAAATGGAGGACATTCTTATTGTTATTATATACCTGATCTGGATGGAGACAAATCATAAGGAAGGATTATCCTATTTATGACTGATATATCTGCCGGAAGAGGCTATCCCTTGCAAGCAAACTCTCTACACTATCAAATTCCACCAACTTTCCAGCATCGAGAACTGCGATATTGCCTGCATCCAAGATTGTATCAAGCTATGGCATAAATTAGTAGTGTTCTTTGAGTGAGGTCCACGAAGTTACCAAACTAGAGAGTGACAGGTTGAAACCAAGAATATTGTTTAGTACTATACCTACTAAACCAGCGCCTGTTGTACCGCGCAACTGCGTGGCCAACGTCACCACTATTACTGCCAGAGCTGTGACTATGAGATCCAGCACTAGGTTCAACCACCGCTAAATGCATAGTAACATATAATACGGTTTCTGCGAGTTATCCAGATGTCTGGTCTGTATTTCTTTTGCTGTATGCTGCTATCCAAAAGCTCTTATGGTAGTAACGCCATTAAGGGTTACAATGAAATGCGAATAGAGTAGACATTTACTCTCAAGATCGAGATATCGAATCTGGCGACTCGTCTTCAGGTATACGTTTTGGACGAAGAAGAGCGCTATTATGGTAAAGGGAATAGTGATGGCTATATAAGATGAGCCAGTAGAAACTAGTACAACCTTAGCAAAGCAGTCGAAAGTTTGAGTTTCAATAGTTATTAGTGCGCCAGGCAATACTATATCAACTAAGCTTATATCTTGGCTAAATCGATTCAAGGTAACGCTAGTGTCTGTAGACGCAAAAAACGACTGTGGAGCGTTCATCACGGCGTCTAGTAGTTCTTTATAGAGACGAATATCTGATTGCAGTATAATGTTGAGGAAGACAATCTATATGCAGAAAACAACTAGAAGTGTAGCTGTAAGAGCTAGGACCGTATAAACTGATAAGTATAGGGGGAGATGGCCTCTTTTGTCCTCTATCAACCAATTCAACTATACCTATAGGAAATTATTAGTAAATGCTGCTGCTGTATATACAATCAAGAATACTATCCAAAATAGAGGCCCTATTGTTCGCACATAGTAAGAATAAACCGATCTGTCCCCGATCTGTCTAGTAAGGTCTATAAGTTTGTCCGGCTCAACTTTAGGAATTTGTAATGTTAGCTTTGTTTTGCTGTCGCTTTCTGTAGTGACAATACTTGACCAGTTCGATGTTTTGCGGTCTTGAATTGCATTGTACTCGACGAACTCCTTTTTCTTACTTAGGTCGCTATATGTACCCTCCATCTCTAAGTTCCCTTTGGAATTAAAAACTACTATTTTATCTGCAAGTTGAAGGTAACGAGCTGCATACAATCAGATGAGTTCTAAAATCTCCTAATGACTATTAATACAGCCTATCTACTTACTAGTATGCCTAACCAAGACTACAGTCGTACCAACCCTCCGGAAGATGCCTTCCTTCGAAAAGAGTCGTATACCAATCGTCTCTTAGGTCTTGGAATCCAAAGCACTCAAAACATCGTCTAGAAAAGAGATGTTCTGCTGGGTATATACTGCGCGTGCTAATACCTAGTCTCCTTAGGGATAAAACCAAAGATATTATACGGCTACAACATACTACTCGCTGCTTTTGTCCTCTTAATAGTGTAAACCCCTTACTACCGATAATACTGCAATCTCCTTCTAGATACTAGTATATCTCTTTTTCTAGAATATATGCGTATACAACTGTGTTGTACCAGTCTTCGTTGACTTGTAAATTCGAAGGTCTGTATATACTCTTTTTGATAGTTGTATTTAAAAGCCACGGAGTCTAACTGTAGTAGGATATATACTTGGATTTGACCGATGCACTTCTTGAATCGCAACCTAGTTTACCGAGTATAGCTTTGATTACAATTGTTTTCCCCGAGTCGACAGGACCTAGATACATAACCAAGGAAGCTGTCTCAACTGTAAAGCTTATATTGTTGATAGTAGGAGTAGTTGCTTTAGAGGCTAGAAATATTATTGCTTTTTCAAACACGATGCCGTTTAGAGTATTCAAGGGCTTGTAGCTGATCTAGGAGAGCTCTGTCTTTCTAGCTTTTCCGTTACCATCTGACTCTTTGGAAGAGGTGAATTTACTTGGTGATCTACCTTGTCGAGTATCTGTCCTAGACTAAGATATTATATATGCTTGCAGTCGTTTAAAGCATCCTAGCGAAGCTGCAATTTGAGGCACAAGAGCTAATAATTTCGCAGCTAGTCGAGTGACAAGTGTAATGATACTTAACGAGGTAAATACTTAGACCGTAGTCAAAGACTGTTCACCTCTCAATTTCGCCTAGAATTGCAAAAACGATAAAAGAAATGACAGATGACTAGATCATTGAAATATTCGCTATTACTGTTAGCATATATCGTTTTAATCGAAGACCATAAGCATACATGATCCATTCAGCCACATGATTCCCCAGAAAAAAGCACGAGATGTCTGCAATTCTTGTTCCCTTTCCCTCTGAATACTAGATGCAAGTGTGTTGGAGAGACCGGAGATCTTGATGGCTCGCTCTTATTGAACCTAGCACTGAAGAAGTATTTTTAACACGCTTTTGTATCGCTTCATTCCAACTCTGTTGATCTTTGCCAATCGTTTTAGCGACCCAGCCTTGACCCACCATACAGACTACAATTTTAATGAGCTTATATTCCAAGCTAGCAGGACACGACTCACCTATAGTAACAATAAGCGGTACAGCACAAGTTGCACCGAGCTGCCACTCAAGAAGCCAGACATCGTCATCAGAACGAGCATGAGACTGGGCTAAAAGCCCACAAATTATAGCGGTGTCACAATATCAAGACATATCGTATATTGTAGGAGTGTAAACGAACATGTAGCTAGCGACAAGGCTTAGATTTTAGTTGACTGCACATTCCAGATACATCGTTCTTATAAGCCATTATAGTCTTCAGGCATTACTATCGTATGTTCGAAATGACATGATAATGATAAAAGTTAGTGAGAGAACTGCACATATTGCCCGATTACCTGCTGAGCTGATAAATGAATCCTGTATGCCAAGCCGGTAATGGGCACCAACTGATGAACCCATAGAAGTCGAGCATGAAATTAAAGAATACAAACCACATGCAAGATTGAACAATTCAATAGATGAAAACAAGAAGAATCCCATTTTTAGCGCCTCATACACTACTTCCGGTTCTGACTCTGCTTTGCTTGCTGCCGCGCTATATCTATTTGTTGCAACCTTGCTCTCATGCCTCCATCCAATCTGTTTCCTTCCAGAAAAGCTCGTCTTTCTGCGTCGCCCTTGAACGGTTTCATGTAGTCCTTGAAAGCCCTAGATAACTCTGCCACGCCATTGAGGAAGCGCCTCATGACAATGACAGTTTCTTTGGGGGGTTCAGCAGTTTTTGCTTCGTATTCAGCCCAAGCTACGGCAGTTTGAAAAGCTATTCTCGAAGTGTCAGACGCGTAATTCGAAACCAGTTTTGTATTACATCATGCATAAGTAGAAACTGACCATTGCGGATCTCTCTGCCATTCCATTTCAGGTCAGTGATCTTAGGGTCATTTTCGACAAAGCTTTCCAGATACTCGTCAACTCTGTAGTTAGGCCGGTCGTTGGTAAGTTTGGTAAAGAACTGTTTCCAAATTTTAACACGATCTTCATCCGTAAGGTCTGTATACTCAAGGACCAGGTGAATCCTGCTAAGAATAGCTTCATCTATCTGTCCTAGCCGATTTGTCTATATTGTTATGGTCAACTTTCATCCAGCCATGTGTCGGATCTGATGGGAAAGAAAAGGAAAGCACAAACAGTCAAGAAAAGAATCCCTCTGTAGTATTCCATAGACCGCAAGAATGCTGACACAAGACTGTTGCGCTGTAATTGGCCATTTGTTCGACGTTCAAAGTATACGTCAGCTTCATCAATAAGCATAATCGCATTCCATGTCTCTGCCAGATTGAACCATTTCGCGAGCTCCCTTTCCATCTCCGTCTCTTCAGTGCCTGATACCATATTAGTAGTGCAACGTCGCTAAGTCTAATATCGCTTACCAATATCCGCCACAGTCAAAGATAAAAGAGGCCGTCCTTCAAGTAAGTCAACAAAAGGTTCAAAGCTTAGGAGGCACTCTAGTAATTACCTGTATAACTCGAAATACATTCAGCAGTGTAGGTCTTACCGACGCCGGATGGCCCATGCAGTAGGAAGATCTGACCTTCCCCCTTATCCACAACGAAATCTGCTGTCCATATCTTTTGGCGACTTTCATACCTATGAGTGAGTGCAACCAGCATCTCGAGCCTCTCTTTCGGAATCCTCAAACTATCAAAGGCATTTTTATCGGGACGACAGAATTTAATCAAAGATACTTTCAAGATGTCTATAAAAAAAGTCAGCTTAAGTTCCTATGCATTTGTTTTCTGCTTGATTCTTACCAAATTTCCTACTCTTGAGCAAAAATGCAGGGATGTGGGTGGGGAAGAGAAAGAAATGGCCCTCGTGAAGCTGGATTTGGTGTTCCGTCCAGGCAACTGAAGTTATTGCTTGGTATGTGTACCATTTGCCTTTCTTTTTGGTATCCGGGTGATGAGCTTCGTCGGTGATTCCTATGCAATCGCTATCTTCACCAATGAATCCTGCATGTTTTTCCTCACGATCTTGATAATAGCTCTTGGTATCCAAAATAGCTCTACCCTTATAATTCTATAGTCACTTGTTAGAGTTGATGTCAGACTCAAAGAAGTGAGAACATTACCCGGTGATTTTCTAATTCGCCATCGTAAGTGACCTCTACTGACCCTTTCTCAAAGATTTTTTGAACAACTTCCCAATGCTTCCGCCCAGACTCTTCAAGCTTGACCCGCAAGTCTGGTCGCAATTCAACCTTTCGATCTCCAACGGTCACTTGAGTAGGGAATACGCTAAGAGATGTTATTTCCTTTGCCCCTTCGTATTTCACTATATATGAGGCAACCGAGACACGATCTATCTCCAAACCTACATCCACATTAATCATATTTTTCCATAAATTACAGGACGACCTGACATACCATTGAAGCTTAAGCACCACATTTCAACTTTGTAGTCTCTGTCCTCATCAAGTTCTATTGAACGTACAATATAACCGCTCGTATCGGCCATTCCAAATTCCCCCGAACTTGTGGAAAAGACGGGCGTGCCTGGTTTGAGTAACATCCATAGCATCTCGAAGGTAGCCATGGGAGGGTCCTGGCTATACAACAATTTCTCTCGCTCAATCTTCTTTGCCCAAGCTGCGTTTACGTACGTGGTCACGACATTGGCGTGCTTGCGTAGAACTTCGGACTCTGTTGTTCCAAGAGGAAGTAGAGCTTGGCTAGAAAGCGAATCCTCACCGTTGGGTATTTTGCAAAGCCTCGCAATTTCCTCCCTATGATGCATCAATAAGAAGTACGGTTCTTTGAGCCTTAAAAAGTCTCCCTTGAGCTCCTGTTTTGGATAATAATCTACAAGAGAACGAATTGCTTCGATTAAGAAGGGCGATCGAATAATCATTTCCGACGAACCAACAGATCTAATGCGATGCTTTTTGTCCTTTTGAGTTGACTCTTCATTTCTCAATTCGCCTGCAGCAGTTGCATCGTCTTCCGTCTGGATGGAATTCTTCTGGATATCGTGAATTGTAACATGAAGGAGGATGTCAAAGACTACGCTTTCAGGAGACTCGTCTTCCGAGGGTCTCACTTCTGTTTCCAAAGAAGGGCGTGAAAAGGAAAATGAGCCTCTCTCGATAACATCTCCGTCGCCATTACTGTAGATAATTCTCCATCGAATATTCCCTGGGTCTGTGTCAGTCGGTAAGTTTTGAGTGTTCCCGTTCTCGACTATGCCGGCGTTTTCCACTTCTGCATCCATCGTAGACATTTCGTAAATCTTACGGCAGACGAAAATTGTATGGTATAAGATTTGTAGAAAAAAAGCTGTCGCTATCTTGAAGTAGAAATGAAGGTTCAGGGTAAAGGCAAAGGCCGAAATCGAAATAACTTCCAGGTGAGACAGTGTCAATTTGCGCTACGATCGCCACCTCGTCCATATGCCGCCACCTTTTTCTATATGATATTGTTCCATGAATAAAGCCATAAATGTAACTCGATAGAGATCGGCAATGCAGTCAGATCAATAATCTATGCAGCATCGGTAGGGTTTGGGCACATATTAGTTTCTCATCAAGCAGACCGATAGGTGTTCAGCACGGTGAAAGAACCTAACCATGCAATCAGTCAGATCATGTCAAGATCCTGTGGTTAAGAAAAGACCTTAAGTTCACGAGACAGGCGGCAGCATGGGTGTCTCGGTACGCATGTCTTACAATTGGTTCCACTCCACCCCCACTCTTATATACTGGAGTCAATAATAATTAGAGTAGCTCTTACTCTTCACGTTTCAATCATTTGAGAATCCGTGTATTTTCACTGCAACTGATGACCCAGAAGTCCCGGATTCAGTCAGATCAACACTTCATGCGATATCGGCAGAGTTTGATACATATTGATTTCCCAATAAGCAACCGGATCTGGGTTCATCACGGTGGCAGCCTAGTCATATCAACTATCTATAGGCGAATTGGGCGCGAATTGGCCATGTTTTGTTTCCTCACCGAAATGGCTGAGATATCAGATTTCCTGGCTTTCTCTCCATTCTTCCAAGGTTCATCGTATTTCAACCATCAATTTCGAATATAATCATCCCACAAATTGTCAAAATGAGTTTGTCTAATGAGCATATCGAGGCACAACTTATCGGGCACAAATTTAGCAAGGATGTTGGGGATGTGCTTACAAAGAATCAGCTTGCTCGAGCGATGACCTTAGCAGCTACGGAGACAGAAGAAACGATCCTCCAGGAGCTTAAATTTCATCAAGATCTTTCCACGTATGCCTCTGATAATCCTTAGTAGAAATATTCTCTAATCCTCAACACAGCACATTGGTCAGAGAACTAAAGGATGCTAAGACCCAAATGATTCAAAGCTGGGAAGAGTTGAAATCAATAATAGAGAAGGAAAGGAAACATCCAGAGAAGTTCAGATTCGAGATTCCTACTGTAGGTTCTTTCGTGAATAAGAAAATCTCTGTATAATTTCATCATTCATGCTAAGTGACCAGAAAATTCGCGCCAAAAACGAAATTACCATTGACGATGGTCGGTCAAAAGCTGTTAAGAAAGTGACAGAAATGATTCAACAATTATGTCAAACTGTCGATGGAAGTGAACTTGCTACACTCATACCATCTGGCAATCAGTATGTACAAGTTGTCACTGGAGTGCTCAAAACAGTCAGCAATGTAAGTGGGCCTTGTGATAATTGTGAAATATACTGCACTGACAACATCTAATCCAAGGCAATATTGAATCATCAACGTATTGAGTCTGGCTTTGAAGATGCTATGGAGAAGATTTCAAATGCCTTGAGGGAAGCCGCAAAGTTGCTCAACATCCCCTGGCACGAAGACACAACTGAAATGAAGACAATTGTCACCACAATATTTGTTAAGATCTTCCAATTTCTCATTCCTTGTGTAAAATGGTGCGCGTCGAAATTCGAGCGGTTTCAAGTTTCCTTCAACAGCAAGTACTACACAGACAATGTGGAAGGGCCACTGAATGGTATCCAAGATCAACTAGTTAAGTTGCGTAATGAGGCCAATACACATTTTATGCGTCATATGATGAGTCTTCACAGCCAAGACATTCAACGAGATATCCGCAAGAAAAGAGCTGCCGCCATCCCCGATCCGAAGAAAGCCTTGGAGTTACAGCTTGGTCGTAAAGGCAACGATTACGCGGTGAAATTGGCTGAAGGGGGATTAAAGCAACAGTACCAAGAGGAGTTCGAGGAGAAACTGAAGCTGGAGAAAGAAAGTAATTATAACTCCTTTCAGAATTTTTGAGACCTCAAACCAACTTATTATCACCTAGAACTACTGAAGCGGAACCTTGTGTTGAATTTGTGGAATTCACCACTCCGAAGAATAGAGAGTAAGACACTTGAAACGGCCAATTTGAGCTCTCAAGATCAGACCGGGCCAAAAATCATTCGGTACACAGAAGTAGAGTTAGCATCACGCCATCTTGAAATCGCCTCAGACAAAGGATATCCGCTCGATTCAGTTATGCAGCCTAATGACCTTAGCTTGGATTCTTTCATCTTTCAGCGCCTTCAATCTTGGATGGCATCGCCGAGTAGTGAGACTCTGTGGATTTGTAGTTCCGGAACAACAGAAGAATTGAGTAAGGCTTCGCTGGCGGCCGCGTATATGGTATCAATCAGCGAGCAGATGTCGATCTCCTATATCGCATATCGCTGCCGGTTTTTGGATTCCCCTGCCTCCGATGGTACAGAGCAGCCTTCCAGAGCTCAAAATCTAGGATATAAAGAAGCGTCACCGGAAACAAATCGATTCATCTTGATGTTGTACTCTTTCATCCGCCAGCTTGTCTGGCTGCTTCCCGATGAGGTTGAAAGCAATTTCGATCTTAGTTTTCACCAATTCGAACATCTGGATGGCAGCGTTAATAGCATTCAAGAGGCATTCGGCATCTTAGAGGAACTGCTAACTCTGATGCCAAATTTTCAAGTCTGCATCTTGGACGGATTCGAGTTCGTTGACAATGATCCGACGGATGATGGAACGTGGATCTATCTGCATGTCTTCCTCGACATCCTGAAGAGAGCAGGGGAAAGGAAGGTTCTCAAAGTCTTCCTTGCGAGCACTGGATTGTGCGTTACCTTATTGTCCGAAGACGTTGTTGCATTAGATCAACAGATTCATCTCCCAGAAGATTACAGTGAAACCCAAATAAGTTCAGGCGGGTTGTGGGAAGATATCGAAGTACTAAGACAAGACTGATCGTTGTGAGCAAGTTTGGGCTCAGTGAGTAGTGAATGTCAAAGCTTCTCGTTTCATTGTCTCATAGTCTTCTATCAAATTCTGGTAGAAACCAACCATCTTTTCGCTATAAAGGAAAGTAAAGGAGATGAATGTGTTCTACAAGAAGGTCAGTTAGTTTGAATACTGTTAGATATCTATTCCATTCTACTCTACAAGTCATGGTGTTGTAGTGTCAGCGGCATTTCGGTGATATGGTGCACAGGCCCAAAGTCAACTGTTTAACCTTATATATAAGCATCTATTTTCTAAGAATGACCTATGATTCCCCTTGGAACATAACACTCATCAATAGCCTTGATCTCCTCTTCAGTCAATTCAAACTCCGCAGCCTGAATAGCCTCGTCGACCCTTTCCTTCTTACTCATTCCCAGAATAGGTGAAGTAATGAAAGGCTTCGACAAGCTCCAAGCAATAGAGACAATTGCCATAGAAACACCACGATTCTTAGCAATCTTCTCAATCTCTTCATTCACCTTTCGATCACTCTCCGTCATGTCATGGCCCATAAATCCCTTCCCCATTCCACCTCCTCTCTTCGTATCCCCAAACTCCTTCCAAGGACGAGTCAAGAACCCCATCGCCACAGGACTCCACGGGATCCCACCAATGCCGAATTTTGCGCAAGCAGGGTACATCTCCCTCTCCTCCTCGCGGTACATGGCGTTATGCAGGTTCTGCATAGAGATAAACTCGGTCCAGCCATTAAGTCGCGCGGTGTACTGATACTCAAGCAACTGGTGGGCAAACATGGAAGAGGCGCCAATATAACGGACCTTTCCGCTCTTCACGACGTCATGGAGTGCCTCCATAGTTTCTTTGACAGGAGTGAAGGGATCGAACCGGTGAATCTGCAGCAAATCGACGTAGGGTAGATCCAATCTTTCGAGACTGGCATCCACGCTCTCGAAAATATGCTTACGGCTGAGCCCAAATTCATTGATGTATCCATTGGCTTCTCTCTGCTCTATCGACATAGCGAGGGGTTCTTCAGACTCATGACCTACTGGCGCCCAGAGTTTTGTGGCAATTACAATGTTGGAGCGTCGCCAGTTGTATTCTTTGATAGCCTTGCCAAGGATCCTTTCGGATTCGCCGTTAGAATAAGCGTTTGCTGTATCGAAGAAGTTGAGGCCCGACTTATAGCAGTGGTCGAGGATTGGAAGAGCTTCTTTTTCCGGAATGGCCCACTTGAGTCGTCCATTTGGATCGCCGAAACTCATGCACCCTACACCGATAGGGGAGATGCGGAGGCCGCTGTTGCCAAGATTTACGTATTTCATGGTGATGTTGATGTGATGGTGCAATTAACGTATGAATGGGTTGAAGCATAATTAGAGGTATGAGGACCTTTATATACACCTTTGTAAAATAATCCAAATGTCTAACTTTGACCTGATACCGGTAGTCTCGTTGTGATGTAATTCAGAGTACCCAGCCTTGGCACTGCACTATCATCCCGTCCAGGAATACAGATGTCGGCAATATGCACTGGGTTGCGGGGCTAAGATTCTATAGACCGCAAACTCCGGTATTTGTGTATGCAACGCAATTAGCAGTGATCAAGAAGCTTACCTCTCACATTCTGTCGCCATATACGGTCAATACGAGACATCACTCCCGAAATACATGGAAGTGAAAAGTTCAACTTGTCATTGTCTGTAGATCACCGGAATCGGCACACAGCACCACTACGAGTGATTAGATAGCGGCAGAGTAGAATCCTGCTCTCTTTCTCCTTCGATCAAGTCGGTACCAAAATCCTGCTGCACTAAAACATCGTGATATATTCGAGGCTACAACCTAAGGCTTTGGTTCGATGATCGATTCTCAAAAGTTACAGAAAGTCTTTCGAGATGTGAGACGTGATTTCCAGGCACGAAAGTCTCAAACCCTGAGAGGAAGCGTCTGGACAAATGGTTCAACCCGGCAGATAATGACATATCCGAAGCACCTTTCACTATCATATCTTAATTCTCCTTACACAACTAGGCTTTTAGGAGCTTTCAACCATCGTTCATCGATGAACTGAACTCCAGCTCTTGGCATCGGCCGAATTTAGAAGAAAGGTACCAACTTTCGGCCGACGTCCTCGGCTCGAAATTAGCGCTGAAACTCACAAAATAGCCGATGATATCGCTGAAGCACGTCAAATCCATTGTCACAAAACTCCACCGGATTTGAGCTACGAGCAGTATGAATGGAACCAGATGTTGTCTTTTGTTGGTCACTTATTCGTCCTTGACCGGATTTTGTGTACAATGTCCCAAAGTATTCTGTGTGCTAATTTATGCGATGTCCCAGTTATTGAAACTGCCGATACTCCTATACACGATGGACGTTCAACTAGCTTGCTGCCAACAACAAATGTGGCTGTACGCATTCTTCACTTGTTATCGATGTAACCGAAAAAGATGGAGTTAAGATTGATATGTGTTAACTCCATGTCACGATATGTTATTAAACCTCCTTAGTGCCGAGGTTTGAGGGATTAAGATATTATACTTATGACCACATATCTCTCGGAGAATCGTGACAGAAGTATGCAATTTTATAAGGAAATCGCACTGTCGAATGCTAATGTAAGGTATAATAATACCTCCCAGTTTTTCTTGGCTATCTCTGTGTTGTTTCACATCTAAAAGGTGCACGTCGCATCTATCAATACTCAGTTCGTCACTATGGAACATGCCAAGTACAGTACTACCTGTTTGATAACTCTCAAGGACTTATTTACATGCCTCTCAAGGATAGGAAAATAGGCCTCAGCATTTCCAGAAGCGCGCTTGAATGTGGGACATGTGGCGACCCGAACTGATAACCCTAGAAAGTGGAAGAGGAAGCCTGTCTGTGATGATGCTGGGTAGCAGCGAAGTCGGGTGCTGAATTGGTTAAAGGAGAAAGAGATCAGGATTCTACTCTACAACTATTCTGAATACTACGAGTGGTACGGTGCTGCCTAGTCTGGTAATCAATAAAAGTGAAACTCATTCACTTTCATATACTCGCACCGAAGTAAGGTCTGTATATTGATTACATATGTTGACACTTTCACCTAATCCTCAAGTTTGCCAACGACTGATGATGCAGTAACCGGCATATGGCCGACAAATTCTCCAGCGGCAGGCCTGAGTAGACCATAGGCAAAGCTTCCAAGATATATGGTATTTCATAGTCCAATGTCGTGATAATAACCAATCAATTCCATTTTGTTGACGAGAGTCGTGAACCGGTGAATGCAGTTCAGATGAGACTGAATAATTCATGACGGGTTGATTGTGTTGGGTTGTTCAGAAAGCATGTTTTTAATACTGTGGAAAAGCCGAGAGGCTTGGGACATATTATGGTAGACATCAGAAAGCTATTGGACGACATGTTTAGAGTGGAAAAGTGAGAGATATTGGGGCTAGTTGTGTATGCTTCTCCTGGTTTTATCTATATGATTATTCCCTTACTAACGTTTCTAGACGGCGACATACGATTTCTACTATGAATTTCAAGTCTTGTTACTAAAGACTGGTATTCCTTTATTAATATAAATCAAGCACTATAATAGATAGGCGAAGTGTTAATTATTCCAAGGGAAGACTGTGGATTAACAAGATACCTAAACCAGCATCTGTTCTTATTTAAATATCAAAACCAGCTTAAGTCCATGAATATGTATCCAAACACCTTAACTGTGAGTAGTGCCTTGAGAAATTGATCTCTACGGCGACTTGAACAACTTTCCTCTCTTCTTCTTTGACTAGACTTATAGCTATGAGTTGCGATACGGGCAGTAAGAAAGTTCTTTGAAGCAAATTACGAAGCCATATGAATTCTGAATTCTGCCGCACTTAAATGAGGCTCTCGTTCACCTGTCTCCATTCATGTATGTGGTACAAAAACCGTTTGCTTTGCTCGACTCAGGTTTAGTTTAAAACACCCCTTTTCTGACCTACGTATAGAACGAACGGGAGCCAAGTCTTTCAACTGCTACGATGCTATACCAGGTTAGAAAGGACTAGAATGGGAAGCACTACACACTCGATATCTGACGTAGCCTCGCCTTCCGACCCCACCGACCAGATAGATATTCAAACTATTCCTCTTCACTGTCTCTTCCTGCACGCCATACTTCAAGGTTGGGTGATCACATAGATTGTGAAAATAAATGAAGTCCGATGTTTGAAGATGTTATGCACAAGGTTGCACTATTAGCATCATGATCGGTCCCTGTCAGTATCACGAGACATATTTCCAACAATCAAACAATTGGACCTTCTACCGAATAATTACCCTGCAGAATGCCTCAACACTACAGCTTCTTTCACGTCATGTTGTCTCAGCGGAAATCTGTCGCCATTATTGACTGTGTCTTTGGTTGTTGATCCTATCAACGCCTATTATGCGATTTGCCTCCATGTGCAGTTATTGGATTTCCGATCACGATGATTCAGACGCATCAACTGCGTGGACGATCGCAAAAACACGCACACCACAGAGTATATGGTCCCTATTCTCATTCTACCATCGAGCACGAGTGGTTATTCAGGCTTTCAAATAGGCATTCAACACTTAGAGATATCTACTCACGTCAATTGGAGTCTCGCAACCATAAGGAAGTCCAGTATTGGAGCTCGGTATTCGGTATACGGCACGTAGGGCTCAATGAGACGAACGCAGGAGGTGCTTTACCACCAATGATCGTATTCAACGCTAACTACGCCAAAACTAAATGGGATTTTACCAGATCTGCCTACAGGAGAGTACCTTAGTACGCGTACAGATACGAGTGAGATTCGTCGTTGGCATGCTGAATGCGTCGTACAATAATTCTTACCATCATCTTACATGGGCAGCTTATATTCGTCTAGGTCTTATAGTCGCGCAACGCTGAGAGACTTGCTTGATGTGTTTAGGATATAGCTGAACGAATGTGGTGACAAGATAAGCAATACGCTTACATTCCTTCCCCGCGTTTGAGGTTTCACTCTACTTGGTCAATTCTTAGCTCCAAAGACATCTACTTCTCTAGCAGTCATAGAAATTTCACATCAGCTGCTGTATATGCAACATGCGTTCATCGGACACAAAAGAAAATTTAAAGTTTGCCCAATTGTGTATTTTATCGGTAACATATAAGCACTTGCAAGTACTGCAGATGTAACTAGAGTATTACATCGCAGTCCTCGAATGCCTATTCAATCCTTAGATATGATACATTTGAGATCTTAACAAGATAACCAATACGAACATCACAACAAACACAATATTTATGCAGAAACCTTGATCCATCAAAACGATACTGTTTTCTCTCAATCCTTCGCTCCTTCAATCGTTCCTTTAATTTAAGATGAAGCTCCAATGTTTATCATCAGCTGGCTCATCGATCGTCAGATCGCTGTTTGAAGTCCGGAAATGCAAATGAGACTCTACATTATTGCCCACAAGTTTGAAAACAGCCGCAAGACATTCTGACAAAGATGGTTACCTGACGACAAGTGACGTAATCATGGAAAGCTTTATAGAAGCGTATGATTATCGTGACATTGTATGCTGTGCTACCAGATTTAAAATCCGTTGTAAAGTCTCGCGATCGTTCTCAAGCTCGTTGGTCAACTATCAAGAGAGTACTTTGCAGCATGCTCTTACTGTTTGAGGTGATATCCTTCTAGTCTCAGCTGGAACGGATAGATATAAAGCAAAGCAAGATCCTGCCAACTATTCTATCAACCAGACTTCAATACACTTTACTTTTACTCACCAGAACATAATCCTGCCTTAGAAATTCTTCCAATATGCAACTCAACTATTACTTCACGGTTGCGATTGCAGCCTTTGCTGCCCAGATCACTGCTAGCCCAAATCCAATGCCATTCCCCGCCGGAGACTTGATCCAGTTGGTATGTAGTCAAGTGCCAGATGCATCTCTTGACATCTTCTAACATGATTTTAGGGTATATATAAAATCCACATCACAACCTAGTTGTGAAGCATCGATTCTCAAATGTATACTTACAAAACACAGGCGAGACAGGGCAGAGCGCTGCAAACCCACTAGCCAAGCGTGGCGATCTCCCAGTTGGCGCATGCTGCGTTGTGGGACAGGCAGCGTGCAAAGATGCGGGATATCAGTGCAATTACTGCATCGACCCAAACACTCACGCCGAAGTGTCACCACCTACCTGTCAAAAACTTGGACAGTGTGCTCCCACTTGTTCGACTTAAGTTTACAGATCGCGTTATGTGAGTACCAGTGTACTTCATCCGAGTGACAAAGCTTCGTTTCAAAAGAGATTTTCTAATTCAGATAAGATGGCTCTGATCCGGGACAAACCAGGATAGAAGCATCAATTCAACATTGATGAGATACAGAAAGAGGTTGGCCGGTCTATTCATAGTAGGAAAGCATGATAGTTGGTTGTCTTATTAAGAGCAAATTCTCTTTGCCATACTCTCTTTAACTTTCACGCAAATAGGTACAAGTGTGTTATTAGAAATCAACAAGCGTTGAAAAAGACTGAGCTATCGACTTTCACATCACCTGTTTAACCTGAGAACCTATATTGATAGCATGACGAACATCCCTTGATCTATAGTGCAGCGTATTGGTGTATATTCTGTCCTGGTACTGAAAATCCTAAGTCCGATATTGCCATATGTAACTATTTATCTATTTAAAACCACACCTTTCAGAAGAAAAAGCCGAACTCAGGTTTAAGCTGTCGAATGATAAAGTCCGCCACAGACATCAAGGGATGATACAGCATCATCCAGATTAAATGCCGTTGGGTATGACTTCGAACGTACCTTCATGCAAGTGCAATAAGCTTTCTTATAATATTCGCATTCAGCCAAGCCTTCTCATCTATTTCCGCAATATTGACCCTGTGAGAAAGTCCATCGCTCCTTTGAACCTGTAGTGCGAAAACAATCGGAGCGATATCTGGGATTTCCGGTATAGCTCTGCGACCAATGACGATGAATTCTTTTGCTTCGCCTCTGTGTTTCCCTGCTGTCTTGCATACCCTGCGTACTACATCTCCAGTAGAAATACCTGGAAGATCTGGCTCATAATCTCCGGCGTAGTCATTGAAGGACCGAGTGCTGTGAGTATTTTGCTCCTGTTTTGTATCGATTTCAAAGAATGCTAAGTAGGTCCAGAAAAAAAGGATATAGTTATTTGGAATAGTTTTTAACCTGCTCTCATCCCGCTTTAGATGTCTCTCGATATTGACTCGAGTGACTCGTAAGGAATCGATTGTAACTTCAGTGTGAGAGTTGTCATGGATCCCGTCTAAGTCTTTAACAGGGATGATCTGTAGAGGGTTGTTCTGGTGGACATAGCAAACAACCTTTGGCCTCTCACTAGAAACATGTAAGTAGGTGTTGGAGACTCGAAAAAATGCAAATTAACTCACGTTTCAAGACGCTCATTCTCAATGCAGCAATATATACGGCCAACTTGGGAACTTGATACATTTGTTCAAAGGCGTTTCTGGATGCGTAGAAAGCTCATCCCGTCGACGCAAGTCATGATAAGTGTCCGATGATATCGCAATGTCAAAACGCGAGCACGGTAGACCCCAAATGAACCGTTCGGTTGAAATACTTTGAATCCTATCAATGATGGCCTGAAACGCGTCCTTGATATCACCCCTGACGGTTATGTCTCTGCGAGTATAGTTTTCAACCAAGTATGTATAGTTAGCCCAGAGGGCTGAAGAGTCAGTGTCAGAGGGGCCTACAATTCCTACTTGATGTTCTGTGGAAAAGAAATGTTCATATCTAGTATCTGGTACTTCGAATGGGGATTCTCCGCAGAAATATGCTTGTTGACAGGTCCACAGCACCTGTTCTTTGTGAATATGAGATTGCGAAGGGAGAGCGCTCGCTCTTGAAGTGTCCAAGCACGGTTGTTCCACCGACTCTGATCAATATCTTCGTTCGTATCAGCAAAGAATTTGCCGCAATGCTTTTGCTGGGTGTTCACAGTGGTCATTAGTAAAACTCCTTCATCACCGTTACTAGCTGGCAATAAAACAACCTCTTCCTCTTCTGAAGAGCGTGTATTGGGTCGTAGTACTGGTAAGTCTGCATCAGAATCCTCTCCGGAGGCAGCAACAATGGTGAGAAATGCTGAGTTGTAGATACTAGCCATCTTGCTAATCTGGTACTGTTGATCCTCTGGGTCATCTTGAACGATACATAGAGCATCAATCCAAAGATAGTCAATGTTCAGCAAAGATGTAAGCCTTAAAGCACCGGCGATAGTCTGAGGCAAATAAAGGTTCTCGAGGTACTTAGGCTTCTGAAATTGCTCAACGTTGGCAAGTTCTAGCTTCATACGATTCGAAGGTCATAGACATAGCTTAGGGTGGAGTATTTGAGCTCAGTTGATATGACATTAGTGAACATCTTGACTGACTTTTGCTTTACATCAATCAGACGAAGATAACCCAGACTGTCGTTTTCCAATTGTTAGAATCTAATTATAACGAGGAGAGAACGATGCTTACGAATAGTTGCGACTGCGATTGTGCCTTAGTTGGCGAACAGGCTACGCGGTTTTCATGCTCGCACAGTTCGATCCATTGTTGCAGCTATCATATATCTAGCTCAAGCGGACGCTTCCTTCCACCGAATAACGTTCCGCTATTCAGGTCTTGGGGTTGAGACGATGCTCCAACCGCGCATGATTGAAGCACATGCTTGAAAGTCATGATAGGGTTGTCGTCTCTGTATAGATAAACTGCTAAACTCATCCGCCGCAACTTCCACTGGTTAGAGGAGTATCTGTCTTTTCACGACTCCCTGATTCTACCATATGGAGCACTTGGTCTGGCCGTGAAATAAATATTCTTGTCATCTAAATACCGACTGTTTTCATACACCGCTCCTTGTCTGTCAATAATGCTGCAAAGAATACGACATAACCGGCAGGTAGATGAGTCCTTCCTTAGCCTCTGGAGTGTTCCCAATTTTACATTCTCTGGAGCGACATCCGTCCCAGAAGAAGTTGAATGATGTTGACCTGTAGCTTTTCCATCGAGAAGATCTGCTATATCTGAGGCACAAGGACCTTTGAGTGTTGAGAAAGAGATTTTACCGCAATGTTCGCAAAGTGAAGTAGATGACATGACTATAAGCTTCAATTTCTGGCAGTCGACCTGATACTCTTATGTCTTTCTCGAGACACGCACGATCAGATGTTGACGGATATCGGTCGACATAGCGTAAGTACATACTGGGAATATATGAGGTGGAGGGTCATTCGCTGATTTTCTCAATTATACCTACGAATAGAATACATACATACATAAATTCTATCGAACCTTGCTTTCGTCAAGTATCAAGTACTTGTCTGTGCTTAGGATGAGAATATGCGGATCGCTGTATCCTGTGCTGGATTATGTATACTAGATCTTGCCAGGCTTACTATATTATTTCTAGGAATATATTTAGTAACGATTGCCCACCGTGAATATCATCAGGTCGAAGGCAACTTCGCATCGAATTCATTGGGATCTATTTGATACCTAACAGAACGTACCTCGTATAATGGCTCCAATTCAACCCTATATTACAAAGGCACGTAACTCACCACGAAGTCATTAAGACTACTTTAGATTACTCTGCATCTTCACAAAAAGTAACAAACTTTTTGTACAATAAACAGATATATGTACATATAACCCACAGAATCATGTCTCAACACAGCAACACCTCCCCCACAGCCAAACACCGTCTCCAATTTCGCTTAACCTACAGAAAACCAAATTTCTCATCCGTCCAGGTCCAATCCAATTCCGACATCCGAAATCCGTCTCCCCCACCCATCCACGTCTCCACACCACTCCACAAGACAAAAGGAAATTCGAGACATGCATGCCCTTTCCAACAGCCAATGATGATGGATGTATGGATGGATGGCTTGACATGGCAAAAGCAAAAGTATATGGTCACTACGAGGGTCGAACTCGCGACCTTGGCGTCAACTACTGAATCTGATGATCTTGTCGTATTAGCACCACGCTCTAACCAACTGAGCTAAGCGACCGTATTGGTTGTTGTTGAGGATTGAGGCTTATATGAAAATATGAATATACATTGAGAATGGAAATGAGTGGTGGTTGAAACTTTAGAGTAGGCACGTAGGGCTGAGATCATGAGGGGTACAGGAATTGGTATTGGACACTCGAAGGATGGTTTTTGTTAGCATGACTGGATGTTCTCTCTCATAGGAAGAGTTTATTTTCACGTCGTTCTCTATTTGACTTGACGCAATTGATTTTCGCAATATCTTACTAATATTTCTTTTGTGTAATTGACAATATCGAAAAGTCACACATAGTCATAGAGAATTCATAGTCATCAAATATTCCATCTTTGCAAATCGCGCCCGTTTCTTGACCAATACGCTCAAAATTGATATATTTTATATACTTTTGGAAACAGAAAACACCCGATTCAAATCCATCTTCCTTCAAAGGGCTGACATCAAAGCTCAAGTCAATTCCAATTACCAGTTAAGACTTTGCACCTTTAAACTTGGCAAGTCATCCTCAGCAGGCTGCACCCCACGAGACTGCAATTTCAAAGCAATGCGATCAACCTCCTTCCAAACCCGCAAGACATTCCCACCAACCACTCTCGACACATCTCTATCAGGAACGCCTCTATTCAACAACTCGGCAACCAGATCCGGGAACTTCGAAACGTCATCCAACCCGACGGGAGTACTAGGGATTCCATCGAAATCACTTCCCAGTCCAACATGCTCATACCCAATCAGCTCCCCAATATGAATGATATGGCTAGCAACATGCTGAATGGTCGAGTTCTGAGGATAGAACTCGGGGACACCATTCGCCGCCCCGGTGTCCACGCACGATACAAAGTCGGGGCTGAAATTCACCATGACCACACTACGCGTCTTCTGGACAAGGCGAAGGATATCATCCGGCACATTACGGGGATGTGGACAAAGCGCATAGGCCGAGCTGTGCGAGAAGATGGTGGGCGCCGCTGAACCTCTCCATTTGGTGGTGTTGCCGCGCAGGACATCGCGCATGGTATCTTGGCTCACGTGCGCCAGGTCGACGATCATTCCCAGACGGTTCATTTCGCTGATGAGCGTCTGGCCCGCTGGGCTTATTCCGCCCCAGTAGGGAGTCGACTTTTCAATGCCCCCGCCTGGGAGCTCGAGGAGGGCGGCATCGGCGTACTTGTTGTGGCAGTTGTGGGTTAGGGTTGCGTAGCGAACACCCAGGCTGTAGTAGTTGCGGAGAGTTGAGAGGGAGTTGCCGATTTGGTGGAGGCCCTCAATTGCGAGGGGAGAGATCAATTGCTTGTCTTTGAAGGCTTGGAGGGCGGTTGTGCCGTTTGGTGGCAGGGAGAATGTTTGGGGATAGGCGAGGCGCAGACGATGAAGCAGGTCAATTTGATTGTAGGTGAATTTAACAGCTGGGGAGATATTAGATAAGAGGTTACTCAGACAGGTCAAAATGGAGTTGAATGATTTGGAGATCGGATTGGCAATATACATGGACAAGAAAGAGACGTTGATTCTTACATTCAACATAATTCTCATCAGAGAAGTCCAAGCCATCAGCTGGACATGGTACAAATGCACTCCAAAAGGCGCCTCCATTCTTACCCTCCTTTAATCTGGGTAAATCCACATGCATCAACAAACCGCCATTCTCAAAAGGGTCTGTAAAGTTCTTGTCATAGATGTGGTTGTTAAAGGCAAAACGCAGTAAGATGGCGAGATCATTGTGTCCATCAATGAGCGGTGTTCCTGTCAAGATATTATCAACTCTTTGAGCGATTGTCAGATGTGGACTTGGACTCCATGGTGCTATGAATCCTTCAAATCGAAGATATAGGAAAAGTACAGCGATTAGAATTGTCGCCGTTGCAAATACTGCGAGAATATCTCCAAATCCGCGGCGGGGTTGCGTGTCGTCATCATCAACCTGTGGATATTCATCCGACAGATATTGAGGTTGGGGATTGAAAGAATTACTGATTTCGGGAGCTGGTGCAGCTCGAGGCAGAAGAGGGTCGCTCTCTTTGGGCATAATTGTTGATGGGGGGTTTTTTTTATTTAATTAATTAAAGAGTGGTGATGTTGTCAAAACATCTTACAAAAGTGGTTTGTTTATCTTCCTACCTTACCTTGCTTGCAGTACATATGTAGGTAGTACGTGCTTGGGTACGTACCGGTATTACAAAGCTGGTGTCGTGCTGATAAGAAGAAGTCATGTGATGGGAGCACGTTATGCATCACATGATTGAATCATTCCTTTCCACCTACCACCAACCACCTCACCACCTCACCAGACACTTCCTCACTAGGTACCTCAGGTACCTAAGACACCTGAGTATATATGCACAGTCACGTGATAGTAGAGAAAAAGAAGCCGAGCATGGTAGGCTAGTCTTCCTTACCCCGTGAATTGCGCGTGGCTTAGGAGCTTTGGAATGGGTCCAGGGCGGTGCTCTCGGTGTCTGACCCCTGAACTTGGGACGAACATGACATAGGATGCTCCGTACCTTGCCTTAGACTTAGACTTCGAGAACTTCTCAGAATAAAACAAACGCAGTAGAGTACAGAATTAAAACAAAAAAAAAGGAGTCGAATTGAAATGGGGGGAGCGAGGAATAATAAGGCCAAATCATCCGCAAAGGTGGATTATTGGACGTGTCTGTCAATGTCAGCCCAATCTACAAGCAACATCCTTCGAAAGAAATATAACAGCAAGTAAAAATTAAATAACAACACCACAATAATCGTCATATTTTTTCGTATTTTTTCATATTTTTATATATATTTTTATACTATTATCTCTAGCCTAGATCTACAACAGAAATAAAAATCCGCCAGTCTTGATTTGCTGTTGATTTGCTATTCGTCACCACCGTGCGCCGCACTCTGACCACATCCAATTTCTGCCCTTTCCGCATCTTCTCTCACCTCAAGCACAGCAAATGCCGCCATTCGCTGGTCATTCTAGTCGAATCTATCCCAAAGTGATGCCCCACATATGAGGTGTCAACATTAACCAACTCTCCAACTCTCGTTCGTATTCCTGGTCTGGATAGCCTGTGCCTGTGCCTGTGCCTGCGCCTGCGCCTGTGCCTGTATGCGTAACGAAACATCTCAAAACAATTAAACCACTTCTCCGTTTCCCCTCCCCTCCAAAAAAGTCTTCCTGACTCTTCACGCTCATTACTTCTTCTCACGGTACATCTGCCCTGGCAGTACGATTTGACTGCATAGAAAGAAATCGTGGTATGACCAGCGACGATCATCAAACGATTACATCTTTCTGAGGCTACGAAACCCGGTCCGGTCTACGACTGAACTCGCCGTGAAGAAACCCTACGACCGACCACACGATAGAAGGAAAAGAAAAACGACATCCCGCACTTCCTTTGAGAGTGGACAGCCAGAAGCAGTATCTACAGAACAGGAGAGTAAGAAATCCGCCAATATGCCTGCTCAAGGGTTCGCGGAGTCCTTCTGGTCCGGTGCAGACTATGCAGGAGGTAAGGGAGTTCCAGATCTCCAACCCATAGTAACGTAGCAGAGGCTAATTGTACAACCAAGGCCTTGGAGTATTGTTCGGCAAACTCAAGCAAGGTATTGATGAGAACCAACAAGTACTTACGATTGCACGAATGCGAGCAGAGGCCGAAGAGGCATACGGTATACGATTGGGAGATATTGGTCCAGCAACCGATAAGATCGCTGGTGGATTCTCGAGAGACGATGGAGCCAGTGTCAAAAAGGTGGATGACTATGAATTATGGAGCTGTGCGGATTTGACTGACATGGCGTAGGCGTATGAGGGTGTCCGAAGTGAGATGGAAGCTGCCTCCAAAAACCACCGAAAGATCGCGTCAAGTATTCGAGAGCTGGTTGTGAATCCATTCACAAGATGGTGTGATGCACATGAGGCCCGCGTACAGAACTCGCAGGACGAGCTTCAAGGACGTATAAAGATTCACGACAAGCAGCTTGAAGTGGTTCGAAAATTGCGTAGCCATTACTTCAACAAATGTCGACTGGTAGAGGATATCGAAGAGGAGAACAAGCTTGCTTTCCAGGATCCATCAGTTGCTGAGCAAAGTCCGAAACCCAAGATTCCAGAGATCAAAGAACCTGGCCACGATGAAGAGTCCGAGGATGAAATAACATATGAGATTGGTGATGAAATCTACACACAAGAGCAGATTAAGAAGGTTCTTTCTCACATGATGTCGACCGTACCACTCGGTGAGACGAAGGTTCCCATTTTGGGTACATATCAAAACGTCACTTCTGGAGCAGACATTGTGGATTATTTACAGAAAAATGTTGGAGCTACAAGCGTTAGCCATGCTGAGCGCATTGGTCAGGATCTCGTCGATAATGGATTCCTTAGATTGGTAGGAAACGTTGGAAAGACGTTCGCCAACAGTTCGAAGATGTACTATCAATGGAGACCAAAATCATTCCAATTGACCGGTCTTCCCGAAAAGAAAGCAGTCATTGGCCGATCATTCTCCTTGGCCTCGAACGCCAGTGACTTTTCAGAGTCCCCAACCATGGGATCTGTTGGAGATTATCTTGCTGGCTGGAATCCTCTCAACAACCAATATCCAGGAGAGACACCTTCCGATCGTCTTCGTAGAGAGGCTGCTGAGGCAGACGAGCGCTACAAGGCTGGCATTCGTAAGCTTGATCATCTGAGATGCCAACTTGAGGAGGCCATGGTAGAGCACCTTAAGTTTATGGAGCGTTGTGAGCTCGACAGACTGAAGGCTATCAAGAGTGTCATTCTTGATTTCTCTGGAGCCATTAGCAATGTAATTCCAAGCTTGCAATCAACTGTTGACAACATGATGTTGTACCAGGAGACTGTTCAACCTCTTGGTGATCTCCGATATTTGTTGGAGAATTACCGAACTGGTGGCTTCGCACCAAAGGTTCAAGTCTACGAGAACTACTACAACTCTGCCGATGAGCAGACGTTTGGTGTCGATCTCGAAGCTAGAGCCAGAGCTGATCGCAAACGTGTCCCGATCATTGTTACCTCGATTCTCACTTTCCTCGATAACCATTACCCGGATCTTGAGGGTGATGAAACTCGTCGTGGTGTATGGCTTGTAGATGTTCCTCTTGCCGCCACTCATCATCTCCGAAATTCTATCAATGATGGAAAACCAGTCACACCTGAAATTCTTGAACGCTATGAGATACCCATTGTTGCGAGCGTTCTCAAACTCTATTTGCTTGAACTTCCAGGTAAGCACTCTTCCAATTGGATTCGAATCTTTACTAATGACAAACAGATTCTTTGGTCTCCTCTCACGTTTATGAAATCATGAAAACCATCTACACAACCGCAGCATCAGAGTCTACTGATACAGCGAGAGTTTCCGTCCTCCAAAACACCCTCAGTCAACTCCGACTTGCCAACATTGCCACTTTGGATGCTTTGATGACCCACTTCACACGCCTTATTGAACTGACTTCAGCAGATGAGACCTTCGTCTCGTCTCTCGCCCACACTCTTGCTCCATGTGTCCTGCGCCCACGTCTCGAGAACTCGCTCACCATGGAAGAGAAGCACTCTTACCGTCTCATTCGCGATCTCTTTACCCACAAGGATGCCATTTTCGGTGAATTGAAGCGTGCCAGTTCCTTGTCGCATTCCATGAGCGTTGACAAGCGTCCACGGGCCATCAGCACAGACGAGTCCAACCGCAAAGCAAACATGGAGGCCCGAAATCGCGCCATTGCAGCCGCCGGAGGTGGCAGAAGCAGAGCCACATCTCCAGCGCCATCTGCCAGAGGACACCGCCGAGACCGAAGCTCCGACGCACCATCAACTCGATTCCCCATCCAGACCTCTCCAACCGCCACCAATGACTCGCGCAATTCGCGTAGCTCCCTAGGCGCTTCCGTTCGTCAATCTCTCGAGGTCCCGGGCACCACCTCGCCTCCCCCCGTGCAGGAGGAGCCCCTTCAGCCCGTGACCAATGGCGCTGACAATGCTTCCGAGGCATCTGAGGAGAGCGCTGATAAGATCGGCAAGAGAGATAGTCTCTCCAGAGCTAGTGTTGGTAGCAGATTCTCTGTGCAGAGGAGAGCTGCTGCGCTGAATAGGGCTGGTACGCGTGACTCGATGGACAGTTTGAGGAAGAGGGATAGTATTGATTCCGTGCGCGAGGAGAAGCCTATTGGGGTTAGTCTTGTTGATAAACCTATGGATGATTAGGTTCTTTAGAAGGGGGCATGCTGGGGTTGGTGCTGTGGCTGTGGTTTGGAATGGAGATAGAGATGGAGGTGGGGATGGGCTCCGGGGGTTGAGGATGGGGACGAACATGGGGATGGAATTGGAATTGGAGGTGGGGGAGGGGTTCATACATGGCTGGTCGGTGGGGGGAGTAATTATGTAGTGTGTATTATTATGTAGGGAATCGGATTTCTGGTAAATCGTTCCTATGTGATTATCTAAGTTGTTTTAATATGTTTTCTAAGATTTTGGAAGAATGGCCTTGTTAACTTGAAAAGGCTCTTGGGGCATTGCTTTGCCTGTCTTTGATGGGTCGTTGTGATCTTGTGAGTGGGTTTGTTCTTAAGTCTTACATTGGAATGAATATTAAATGTTTATCGATGAGATAGCCTCTTACCCGGGGCTGAACGACTGTCTTGATTGTCGAAGAGATTCATGGGTGGTTCGTCATCTTCCGCCCAAGAGAAAAGGAACGGGCTGTGAATAACGTATATAGAGAAGAGATGTGCCAAGATGTTGAGCAAGGTATGTTTAAGACATCTTCTGCTGCAGTTTTGATTGATCGTTGATGAGGACGCAAATTAATAAGCCCAATCGCCAAGCGTTTATATAATTCATGCGAATACATATTGCTAAACCAGAGGGCATACTTGAGTCTGTACAAGATGTTTTCCGAGCATCTGGACGAATATCATAAAGTATCTACGGATTCAGAAATGGCATGGTATTGAGTGGCTGAATTTAGCCAGTATTGACGGGGTGTAGATTATCCCTGTCAACAGCTTGTGGTCGTACATACATGCACGAATCCCACATCGGCGCTTATTTAAGTCACAGCCTCACTTCATGAAAGTGAACTCCTCTTCGTGTCTCCCGCACACGATCATGCTTCCAAATATTATCTTACTGTGTTCAAAATCTCTACCAGATATCCTTCAGCTCAGTCAAAATGACGGAGAATCATGTCATGTCACAGCTCCTTGAAGTTCTCACACGTATTGATGGACGTCTTCAGTCCATTGAATCCAGCCTCGCTGGCCCCGTGCCTACAGAAGTTCAGCAGAAATCGCTGCCAGCCGCGTCTGATTCCGAGTCCTTAGAACATACAAGAGGCGAGCAGGGAAATGCCCCGGAGTTGGCTGCTGAGACTGGTCAAGTTGCCAGAGTCAACAGCGTGACCGAGTCGAGCCATCTCCACGATTCTGCGAGGCGGCTATCAGATACAGGGCTATCTGATGACATTGTGGATCCTGAACCTGAGACTGAGATTGACCAAGCTCCAAGGCCTAGATCATCTCTAGATGATAATGGATATATTAAAGGCCCTAAGATAACCAGATGGATTGACGATGACGACCAAGAAACGCAAAAAACCCAAGACTATAAGTATGAAACACCGGGACACATTCTTCTAGGTGATCCAGTTCAACTGGGATGTTTGGATGAGATTGCTACGATTTACGCTGAGCAAGAGAGCTTTCTTGGGATCCCAATTGAGAACCGAGTGCGGATGAACAGCCGGAGCTATGATGATCCTTTGTCGACTGCATTGGTCAAATTTTTGAGACGCACATTAGGAGCAAAATTTCTTGTGCGAGATATCGATAATTACGGTACAAACTTTACTTATTCCCTAACGGATAAAAGATCAATCAGGACTAGGTGGAACTACAATAGAAGTCTTCTGCTGCCGCCTTTCGTGAGGAGGTTAATCCCCCCCTGGAGAAGAATAATGTAAGTTCATCACCTCCATATCTCATCCTATAAGAATGATAATAACTAGAAGTCACCAGAGTCATTAAAGGTCTAAGTTCGATGGTCGACGACTTGGACATTTCCGAAGCAGTCGAAGCCTATGGGCTCGACGTGAAAGATGACTTCCCCGATGTTATTTTTGATAAGCCATGGCTATTTAATATCAGGAAACACTTATTGTTACGTTTGATGACAGATCGAGAAGAGTATTTTGAGTTTTTTAAAAACGACATAGGCTTTCATTTGGTGTTCTTCTCTGTTGGTAGCTATAGCAGCTTAGAAGGAGATAGAGCAGAAACATGCTGGCCTACTGGAAAATTATACTCTCACAGGGACAGTTTTCGGAAGAAAGCTTATACGGTGAGTTCATTCAACTATTTACAACTCTCACGCTGTTTCTTGGTCTCATAGCTTGTAGATGAATGTCCGCTTCAATTGGTCTCCGAAGTACTGGACCATGTTGAGGCTTTTGCCAGCAGATGATCCGCACTTTGATGCATTTTTAATTGATAATACACCAGGAGGTCCATGTATCGCAATGCTTGCATTTATTTTACAAGATATTCCTGTGGTTATTAAGAGTTGGGAATCTTTCGCAAATTACTTTGATTCTGAATTTGGTGCTAACACATCATATATGGACCTCGAGGCTCACAATGCATTGCTAGTCGATGATGAGGGGTTCTCGCAGTCCCGCAAATATTTCTGGGGAATCAGCTGTTTAATGGACCTTAACAAGCACATTTCCAGCAACATCCTACACTGGGAAGAGTCGAAAGAAAACTGGGAAAGACGCTTTCCGGAAATCGATCTTGGCTCTTGGTCTGAAGCTGAAAAGCTCATGGATGACATAGAAAAGCACTTTGGAAAGCTACGTGAAATTCAACGTCGATTCATTGAGCATCTTGATCGAATCAATATGCTCCGAGACGGCCTATTCAATGCCAGCGCTGTAATAGAGAGTAGGGCATCGACGAGGCTCGGCGAAAACGTCAAATTGTTGACTTTTGTCAGCATCTTCTTCCTTCCCTTGGGGTTCTGCATGTCTCTCTGGAGCATCAGTTTCGATGTTTTGTCGAAGACCCCATTAGTATATGTCACTGTTATCGTTGCTGTCGTGACATACATGGTCGTCTTCAATATCAACAACATCGTCAAAATATCTGCTGTGTTCTATCGAACTCGCAGAAAAGCTCTCATAGAATCTATGTCCAAGGATGATACTTCAAAGAGTTGGCAGGAAAGGGGTACTCGCCTCAAGTCTTATGAGTTCCGCGCGAGATCAGATAAGGGAGAACCAAGTGAATGGTTACTTACGGGGTACATACTCTACTGCTTTTGGTATTCTGCTGTGTCCTTTTGGAGAGGGAGGAGATCAGCTACCTCGAGTGCTACATCTTCGTATGCATCATCGTGGAGTTCTCGTATATCTCACAGTGATGACAATGGGTCAGAGACATCGCGTCCATCTACAGGCGACACATCGCGTGGATCTCCTATCCCTGATACCGATAGCAACAATGCAGGGGCTCTACGGGGTATTCGACGCCTGTTTCGACGAACTTCTGGTAGCGGTTCAGAAGTTAGAAGTGCGAACCCTAACATTCCTTGATGGCAGTGTGCAATGGATTTGTCAGAATACATATTTAGTTTCCAATCAATTTACGACCTATATCAATCGGAATCGAGGTTTCATGAGATTGGAAGCTTGCTGTCTCAATACATCACAAAATTTGCTGACATACATCTAGCTTGCCTCTCATTTCCCCATACAAGTAACTCTTCAGACCGTTGAAATCTCCTGATCATTCTTCCTCGATTTCGCCTACCCGAATCGAGTATGACACACCCGAAAAGCCAGTCCAAAGGACCCCACCAACAAACAAATCAATGGCATGCGTAGCCAACAAGTTTATAATCCATGTCCAAGAGCTAGGTATAGCCCACACATCCAAGTCAACTCCTGCACTCCTTGCAAATCCATCCGCAACAACCCTGATCATGACCACCTCAAGTGGTGCAAGTGCAATATCGGTCATCACCTTAGCAAAGATCTCTGTCGAAAATATTGGTGGCAACGCAGTGAGGAAGTTGGTTCTGAAAGCAGTAGGTTCCGGTTCGGCATTCATATTTCGAAGCTCAGCAGAATAGGCATTTCCTGTAGCTTCCATCTCGCTTGCTTCGACGTCGAAACTGACGAGTGTTGCCTGAACCATTTCATCGTCCTCCTCAGGTTCTTGTTCGGCGGGGAGACCTTCAAGTATGCGCAGAGTTTGATCGTGTT
Organism: Allantophomopsis cytisporea; assembly: GCA_024752435.1. NCBI lineage: Eukaryota > Fungi > Ascomycota > Leotiomycetes > Phacidiales > Phacidiaceae > Allantophomopsis > Allantophomopsis cytisporea. The sequence continues at coordinate 1,673,697 of CP103034.1, forward strand.
GATTAGCCGTCCTCTCCTCCTGAGGCTCAACGGGATGCATAGCTTTGCTATCATATCCATGCCACATGAATTCAATCTTTCTAACCCAGCCTGGATCGTCGCTTACTGGTTTTGGCATTTGACTATATAGTGGTAATAAAAGACTTTTCGTTACTTTAGTACTGACTTTTTCGAAGAGATACACAGATAGGATTGGTGCAAGCGACAAGGCTAGTGCACTCATCCATGACTGCATGCTTACAGTGGTCAAAACTTCTGGGAGTGGTGGGAGTTGAATTGGAGATGTTCTGGACATCGGAATAAGGGAGACTAAGCTCGGGAACCATCGATTTGCTGATACGAGACCTAGCTGCTGAAGAATGGTGAAGAGTCGAACATGAAGGTCGATATATTTCTGAAAAGCATAGATTCTAGCCAGTTAGCATTTAATTAATTAAAATGAACCGTCACACTCACCCATAGGCTACATTCTTTTCAATTCTGTATTTGAGCTTTACATTCGCCTCATGATCTTGGACGAGCTGCTTGCTATGAAATTTGCGTCGGCATACCCGGTACAGAACATTTTCTGCAAATGATATGGTAGATTGGATGATGGTAGCTGGTATTCCTGCGAAAAGCATGCGGAAGATCGACGAGCGAGACTTCTCATAGCGAAGGATCTCAAAGAATGTCATGGTCGAATATGGTTGAAACAACTATCAAGTCAGCTTTGATCATGCGTGGGAGGATATTTAGTACCATGATTCGACGTCGAAGACCAACCACACCCCATGTTCCCATATAGAACGATTGTCGACCATAATCAAGTAAGCTTAAACCAGCACGACTCTCTTCTTCTTTAAGTTTTCGGGCCTTTGCCTCTCTCTTCTTGACCGTGCTGTATTCCTCAATGATTCCTGCAGTCTCAAGGACTTCATTTGCAGCGCGAACTTGATCTCTAGCAATACGTTCAGACCAGCGGTTCACAGGACGGCCAGCTCCATCATATTCTTGATCACCAAGATCATCATTCTCCTGATCATCAGAATCCTGGATAAGGTCCGGTTCATATGGAGAGCGACCCTGTTCAGCATTAGCTTCTTCTTCCTCTTCCTCTTCTTCTTCTCTCTCCCACTGTTCATAGCAGGCTTCTATGAAGTCACGAGGACTATAAAGAAGCACTTTGAAATCGTAGCTGTCGACGATATGATTATCTGAGCGTAGCTCAAAGTCGGCAGGCATGGTCGCAACTTGGGACAAAGAGTGAAGAATTCATAAGATTGGAATGGCTTGGTAACGTCGGAGTACACGAAAGTGACTGTCCATATTTGTGCCGTAGTTACGCGCGCATAAGGACAATGTGAATATCGTGACTTACCAGCGCAAGTACAGTCAGTGATTGCATTCTACCCATTTCCGCTACTTTCTCATCAACCCATGCTCACTATTTAATACATTCCACTTGAGAGTATGCTGTTCGAAGCCATGAACAATTATACAAAAATGATGCTTTTGATGATTGAAGATTGTAGGAAGAGCATGGATGGATTCATGGAATAACCGATGAGGCTACAGTCGCACTCAGGAAAACTAAGCTGTGGAGTCGAGGCTCTGCGGGGCTCCGGGAACTACGACTTAGCTGCAGCGCCATCCCTGCAAAGTCCAAAAGTTTTGGAGAACGAGAAAATCATCACCATAATCTTCACAAATCTTCACTGATCCGCCTGTTCTGCAGATATATTTGCGACTTTCTATAATCGCATTTTCCGCAAACATGGCTAACAAGGCAGCATATCAAACGACATTCGAGCCAGAAGAGACAATTCAACCAATTTATACTGGTGGAAGTGTTGCTTTGGATAATAGCGGGCGCATTCTTGCGACCTGCCTTGGCGAAGATGTTTTGATTACGGATCTGAATACTGGAAAAGAGCTTGCGCGTATTGAGGGTGATGGAGAAGTTGTATCGACGTTGACTTGTAAGTAAAAACCTCATGGCTCCTAGACTCTGCTGACAGTTTAGTGACTCCTTCTGCTTCTCACCTCATCATCTGCTCGCGATCACTATCGATGCGAATTTATGCCTTACGACCATCACCAACCGCTCCCTTTTCGATCACGACTGAAATCCTTCGAACACTGAAACCCCATGCGTCTCCCGTTGTTGTGTTAGCCGTCGATCAAACAAGCACTCTTCTCGCAACTGGAGCAGCTGATGGTGTCGTAAAAGTCTGGGATATTCGTGGAGGTTTCGTCACACATACATTCCGAGGACCAAATATTCTTATTTCGGCTCTCTGTTTCTTCGAATTGACTGCAAGCAATAGAGTTGAGGAAACTGGTATTTCAGCTCGCAATAGAAAGAATCGCAAGAACAACGCACACGAAGAAGATACATCGGAAGAATCTACTACGAAAGGCTTTCGTCTCGCGACTGGTAGTCAAGATGGCAAAGTCCACATTTATGACCTTTTCAAGAGTGCACGTATATCAACATTGGACTCTCATGTTTCTGATGTTCGAGCTTTGGATTATTCGACCGAAGAAAATGCACTCTTGACGGGTAGTAGAGATAAGACAATTATGTGGTGGGATGCAAAGACATGGAAGGTGAGGAAGGTCGTACCGGTCTTGGAAGAAGTTGAGGCTGCAGGATTCATTGGTGATGGAAGTTTGACATACACTGGCGGTGCGAATGGACGACTTCGAATTTGGCAGACCGATAGTGGAAGAGAGATATCGAGACCACAAGCAGCGGGTGCGGAAGCGGAGAACATTGTCAGCGCAAACTACTCGAAAGGACTTCCATTCATCATGTCGGTCCATGGAGATCAAACACTTGTCCTACACTCCACAGCTGGACTTGCCAATGTCACCGAAGGCTCTACGATTGAGCCTCTTCCTGAGCTCCGAAGAATTTCGGGTACACATGACGAAATTATTGATTTAGGATATCTGCTCCCGGACAGATCTTTACTGGCCCTCGCTACAAACTCGGAAGATATTCGAATCGTTTCTCTCGGTCATGCTAATGATGAGGCTATGGATACTGATACGCCGTCAAGCACATATTTTGGTGCTGATGTTGCATTATTGAGAGGACACGAGGAGATCATTATTTGTCTTGACATTGATTGGTCGGGACACTGGATTGCTACTGGTGCTAAGGACAACACAGCCAAGTTGTGGAGAATCGATGCTGCGAACAATTCATTCACCTGCTACGCCACATTTACAGGTCACGCAGAGTCTCTCGGTGCCATTGCGCTTCCTCGTTCAACGCCACCCGTTGACTCCGCCGCATACAAAAATCCTCTTGATCATCCACCAGCTTACATCTTGACCGGTTCTCAAGATCAGACCGTTAAGAGATGGGATGTTCCTAGACCAGAAGCTCTGAAGACCGCAAAGAAGGCACCAAGAGCGTTGTACACTCGCAAAGCCCACGACAAGGATATCAATGCCCTTGATGTGAACCATAATGGCCAGCTTTTTGCTTCTGCATCTCAAGATAAGACTGTAAAGATCTGGTCTGTCGAAGAAGGAGAGGCTATTGGTGTTCTGAGAGGACACCGAAGAGGTGTATGGTCGATCAAGTTTGCACCAAAGGAAACGCCAACCATTATCGGCGATAACGGTCCGGCGGCAACCAACAAGGGTCTTGCTTTGACTGGTAGTGGAGATAAGACTATTAAGGTCTGGAGCCTCTCTGATTATAGTTGTTTACGAACCTTTGAGGGTCATACCAACAGTGTCTTGAAGGTTGCATGGCTAAACATGCCAAAGGGAGATGACCGTGGAAAGCGCCGTGTTCATTTTGCCAGTGCTGGTGGTGATGGTTTGGTGAAGGTTTGGGATGCGAACACTGGTGAAGTAGAGTGCACATTGGACAATCACGAAGACCGAGTATGGGCACTCACTGTTCATCCAACAACTAACACCATTGTGTCCGGAAGTGGAGACTCTACAATTACGTTCTGGAAAGACACTACTTCGTCTACAGCAGCTGCATCAACCGCAGCGGCAACACAGTTCGTCGAACAGGAACAGCAACTGCAGAATTACATCCACTCTGGTTCCTACCGCCAAGCTATCACCCTCGCTCTCCAACTAAATCACCCAGCTCGTCTTCTATCCCTCTTCACAACTGTTGTCACCGGTCCTCAAGAGGAAGATTCTCTTTGCGGTCTCAAGGCTGTCGATGAGGTCATCGCCTCGTTGTCTGATGATCAACTTTTCACACTTCTTCTCCGTCTTCGTGACTGGAACACCAATGCTCGTACTGCAACTGTTGCGCAGCGTATTATGTGGACCATTGTCAAGAGTTATCCAGCGACTAGATTGGCGAATCTGAAGGTCAGGGGTAAGGGCAAGAGTTTGAAGGATGTGGTAGAGGCATTGAGAGTTTATACCGAGAGACACTACAGAAGGATAGAGGAGTTGGTCGATGAGAGTTATTTGGTGGAATATACTCTCAGGGAGATGGACGATGTTGCTTTTGGCGGTGAAGAAACAGTTGAGGCTATTGAGGCAGCTGATACTGAGGGTGATATGATCATGGTTTGAGATCAGAAGGACTGCTTGAAATTGGCCTGAGTGAGCCATCAAGGCTCTCTCACCGATAACAGTTAACTGCAGTTACATGAGGCGTCATACCCATATGATCACGATTATGTAAATTTAGCTATGTAACAGACTCATGGTAGACAGGGCTGCGACGCAAAGTAGAAGGACACGTTTGGAGATGGGCGTTAGGGATGCATGTAGTATGAAATCATAGCGAAAGGACAGGATAAAAACTTTATAAATTATTCGAGACACCTATTTTGTAGCCACTCGGAGGGAAATTGTAAGAATTCATAGAAATTCAGGTGGATAGAACTCACACATACACTTGCAAGTAGACAATTGAAAACAAATAATTCGTACTGTCCTGTAGTGAATTACGCTATTCGGAGTAACCTTTCCATACATCCATGTGACTCTTTAGAGTTTATGTCAGACAAGAACGTCAACAAAACTTTATAATGAGTGCAAAAAAGCTAAAGACTTGAAAACAAGGCAGTCGTCATTGAACATTTCTGACCAAGAACCTTCGACATACATGCAATAAAAATGCAAAAAGAAAGTCTCTCCCACACAGGCTTGAACTGTGAACCTCCCGATTAACAGTCGGACGCGCTAGCCAATTGCGCCATGGAAGACTTGTTGTTGTGCTCCGGCGCATTATTTCGATAGATTACCGAGATTGGATAGAGTGGGTCTTGATGATTGATGTTGGCTAGCCAGCTTATGGATGATTGATGCATATTGGCTCGAATATCTGAAAAATTGAGATCTAGGCATGAAATTGAGTGTAGGAAGAGTCTTGATTCATGTACCAATAGTTGTCACTTATTTTCAGGTCTTCTTTGGTGAGAGTTTGTGGTTCCCTCATTAACGTGCTTGTCATTGGTAGGGGTCTCGTGAATTTCAGAGATATGCTTCTCTGAATATTTCTAACATCAAAATCTTCACAAGTAAATTTCAGCATATGATAAATCAATATTCCAGCCTTGTGAATTGATCCGAATGACTACTAAAACTAGTTCGTCATCATATCTGATCAAATCTTTCATTTTCTATGCTAAATAGTAGCCTGAAAGATAGATATGCCTATCACGTTGTCCCTTTTCTGCCAACACAAGACATCTCAAATCATCATCTTTCTTGAGAACCACTGCCTGTTCACAGCGATATATAAGTAGCACAATTTCAACAATCGGGCGATTGGTCTAGTGGTATGATATATCCTTAGCATGGATGGGGTCGCGGGTTCAATTCCTGCATCGTCCATTAACTCCTGAAAAGGAGTTTCTTATTTTGTCTGGGTGACAAATTTTATCAAATATTTTTGTTAGTTAAGTTTTGGGACCCATAGCCTTGCTCATTGGCTTGCCGACGGAGACCGGGTATGTCTAACTTACAAACGGAGACTAGAACCATAGGCCCTAGTACGGAGCATCTCATATGGAATCGTATTACTGTACCTGTCTTGCGTAGTGCTGGTTGAGACAAGCAAGATAGAGATGATACCTATAAAAAGTGGTTGACAGAATATCATGCTACATAAAGAGAAGACCGTTTGATGGAAGATCTTTTTGAGGTTCCGCGGGTAGATAGTCCTCGAGGTAATAGAAATAATCGTTTTCTACAGGGTTTGACTTTGATCATCGGAAGAAAGACAAATAAGTGGTTGTGGTGTTGCAGGAAGAGAAGGCTGAATGTCAAATACCTGGTTTGCATTGTTTGCACCCGCGTCACCATCGCAGCCTTCAAAAGTTCGCGTTCCAATCCCATACAATCAACAAAAAGGCCACTCCACACGCACTCACCATTCTCATGAACACGATGATGAAACGGCAAGCTGTAGAATCTCTGGAAGATGTTGCTGGCGTTGACTCTCCAGCATCCAAGAAATCTAGACCGGATAGTCAAACCCCGACCAATGGATTTGAACACACGCCAACTGTCGAGGACGAGGTAGCTTCACCAGCAGAGGAGGAGGAAGACGAAGAGGAAGAGGAATCTATAGTTTCTGCGCCTACACGCCAGGTGGCACCGCTCGAAGGGTACGATGATCTCTATCTCGACACCATCAACCGCAGTGTATTGGACTTCGATTTCGAGAAGCTGTGCTCGGTCTCACTGTCGAATATCAACGTGTATGCCTGCCTGGTATGCGGTCGCTATTATCAAGGTCGCGGGCCTAAATCGCACGCGTATTTCCATGCGCTAGAGGTGGGACATCATGTTTACATCAATATGCAGACGCAGAAGGTGTACGTGTTACCGGAGGGCTACGAGGTGAAGAACAAGAGTTTGGAGGATATCAAATTCGTATCAGATCCGCGGTACGCGAAAGAGGAGGTCATGAAGATGGACAAGGAGGAGAAGTCATCGTGGGCGTTAGGTGGCAAGCAGTATACCCCGGGATTCGTGGGGATGAATAATATCAAGGAGAATGATTATTTCAATGTGGTCATCCAGGCACTGTCGCATGTTCCACCGCTTCGGAATTACTTCATGTTGGAGGACTTTTCTTCGAAACCAGAATTGGTGAAGCGATTGTCCATTCTGTTCAGGAAGATTTGGAATCCGAGGGCTTTTAAAGCACATGTTTCTCCACATGAATTGCTGCAACAAATCTCACTGCAGTCGAGTAAGAGATTCACCCTCACGAATCAGTCCGATCCAGTAGAGTTCTTGAGCTGGTTCTTGAATAACATTCATTTGGCTCTCGGAGGAAGCAAAACAAAACCAGGCAGCAGCATGATTCAACAAATCTTCCAAGGGAAGCTCAAAGTTGAAAGTCAAGCAATCACAGCGAAGGCCGATGCAGGAGACAGACTGAGATTCGAGGAGGCAGCAGAAGTGAAGAGCGACGTCAACCGATTTATGATGTTGACGCTCGATCTCCCAGCGGCACCACTTTTCCAAGACGAACTCGACCAAAACATCATTCCTCAAGTCCCACTAACATCGATCCTAAGCAAATATGATGGTTTACGAGCGCAAGAACATCTGAACACCCGAAAACGTTACCGTCTCCTCCATCCTTTACCGCCATACCTCCTTTTCCATATCAAGCGCTTCTCCACCAACAAATTCGTATCTGAACGCAATCCTACTATTGTGACATTCGATGCGCGAAATCTCGATATGGGACCATATGTGGAGCCTTCGCCAAATCATCCAATGGGCGAACCGATCTGGTATGATCTGGTGGCTAATATTGTGCACGAAGCCGTGAGAGGTCGTGAAGATAGTGTGGAGGGAGAGGCGGAGAAGCATGCTTGGAAGGTGCAGGTTCGAGACAGGGGAAGAGAGGAGTGGCTTCAGATCCAGGACTTGTTTGTGGAGAAGACTCAACGAGAGCTTCTGTACTTGGGAGAGAGCTATTTGCAGGTTTGGGAGAAGAGAAGGACACCAAAGAAGAAGTGATGTGTTTGGATTAGGCTTGTTGTATAGATCGGCAATACATTCTGCTGATGAAATGATGATAATGACGGTTGGAATTGTATAGAAATCAATATACTCAATCATCAAGGAGCGAGGTGCTTAGGAATTGATGAGATCTGATTGTACTTATCATTTCTTGTCAGTTATACCTTGCTCAAAAGCCTTTATCTTCTCAAGACCTTCTTTTGCACATCCCTCTGTTTTCTCGGTGAGGTCTCATTATGAATGGCACTGCAATGTACGCAGGTGATTGGATAGGCATTCCAGTCTTCTTTGATCACCTAAGATGTGTGGATTGCTTGAAAGTATTACCACAGAGCATTACGTTCATGAGATCTTCCGATCCCATTCTGCAAGTTATTATCACCTCCCCAAGAAAGATCTGGTTTCAACGACTCCCACCACTCTAGTAAATGCTATCGAGTGTCATGAACTTCTCACTTTCAACTGACCTGCCAAGAGTACCACATCTGTTCACATACCTGGTATCCCAGCTTGTCTCCCAGCCAATCTACATAACCCAAAACAACTCAATACCCAACATGTCTCCTTGGCCTAGTGGGATACGTCGGGCCCTGCAACTTCGCGAACTTCTCGAAATCGCCGAGTCCACGCTTCGACTCTCCATGGTCATATAGCTGGGTCGATATCTTCGCCTGTCTGGGATAAGGACTACTGTAAAACCAGTAAAATCCCTTCGGTGGGGTGTCTGGTGCAGCTGGTGAGGTTCGCCCCGGTTGTATTCTTTTTGCCGTTTCTGAAGGGGTTGGGCTGTTACCTTCTTTTTTACTGATGATGTTTGCGTGGATGATTGGACGCGGTTGTATGTGTGTATTAATGTGTTTTCTGACTACTTTTCTTGATATGCTTCGAATTGGGGAACTAATTGTGATAGCTGCTGATAGCTTTGAACTTTGAATAGCTTAAGCTGTTGATTGAGATATTGTTGGAGTGCTTGATATATATTCTTCATCGGGGAAGTATTGGTCACTACCACTGAAGAATCAGGAGAGGCAGTATTCAGGTCGGCTCCTACACATGTTACAGCTTAGGTAGTCGAACAATAACAAGCTTCATCAGGTGCTTTATTGCATTGCTTGCTTCACTCAGATCTCCACATCTTGTTTGTATCCATCCAGTTCTCTGTTTTACGTGATCAACATCAATCCATAACCTAGTGTATGAAGAATATCGGGTATCGATGATTAAAAGCAAATGCAAACGTGCCAACCTGCTGCATAACTCAAGCTTTGCAATCCGTCTATTCAACGTCTTCAGCCTTGAGATTCTCCTTAATCTGAGCTCTCATCTTCTCATCAACGCCAATACTTTCCAAATAATTCTCAATGCCCCCATACTTCTCCGCCAAATAGCTCTCCACACTCTCAACCCAATCCCGCGGACACCTAGCAAACTCCTCTCCCAGATCAATCTCCTTAATCTCCGCCATCCTCCCCTCCATCTCCGGCTCCAACTCCTTCTCACTAAGCATATAATCCTTCTCAATCACACGTCTATCCACGCCCAACAAAAACAACAACAAAGCAACAATCAATCCCGTACGATCCTTCCCCTGCGTGCAATGCACCAAAACCGGATACGACTCAGCGCGCGCAAAGACCCCAACAGCATCCTTCACCTCAGGCCGCGAATGATCCAGCGTATTCCTCGCCAACCCCACCAACCCAATAGGCGAAAGCACCTCGCGCGCAAGGATGCTGATAGCCTGGATGCGCCGCCCAACCGCCATCAGAAAGACCAGCTTGACGAACGAAAACAACGACAGCCTCCACATCAGCGACCGCTCAAAGCCCCGCCCGTTGAGGTTGATCTCCACGTACCGCACGCCCTCCATCTTCATCGGCAGCGCGAGTGCCGGGTTCGCAGCCAGCGCCGGCCCGCCCGCCACGTCAGCCGCCCGCTTGTCGCGCTGCTTGACGTGCTCCGACGTCGTGCGCAGGTCCATCACGCTGCGGACGCGGTATTCTGCCGTCAGGCGTTGGCGGTCGGCCACGGTTGCGTCGTCCGGGCGTGCTGAGCGGAATAGACGCCCTTCTCTCATGAGCCTGTGCGGATTAGGAGCGGTCTTTTTTTTTATTTTTATTTTTTTGTGGGAGGGAGGGGGGCGGGTCTCGGGCGCAACTCACTTCTTCCCGCTGGCTTCGTTGACGAATTTGCCAACGTCGCGGAAGTTGAGCAGGTTGGTGAAGGGGGGGCACGTGATGGCTTGTGTGGGCTGGTTGGGTTTGATGTCGGCCATTTTGGGGGGGAGAGAGGGTGATGTGCGGAGGTGGCGGTGCTTCTTTTTAATGTGAATTGGAATGGGAGGTTCTCCTTAGGTAATTCGTGTTTTTTTCTTTTTCTTCTGGTGGGTTGTTTTCGTTTTGCACTCCGATCATGTAGGCCACTTGGATTGTTTATGGTCTATGGTGTTGTCTACGTTGATCAAGTGGAGCGGGTGATAGGGAGTCGAATGAATGTCAACAAAAGGGGGAGAGGATGAGCGAGCAGGTCAGGAAGCGGGGGAGTCAATTGAGGCTTGACTTGATCTTGATGATGGAGTCATGTAGTAGTATGTTTGTACGGCGTGGAGTCCCAAAAGCAGGGAATGGAAGCGAAAGTTACATCCATGCGCAGATCAGTGATGGGTATCCATCTACTCTATCTCCGGATAGACGCACAGAGGGATGCGATGAGGGCCCATAATTGACCAGCATCAAGGGATTAATTGAGTGGTGGATGTTTGATTGGATTTATGTTTATGTTTATATTTATATATCTTTATATTTATATATATCTTTATATATCATTATATATCCTCATGATTATCATAATATTGTAGTACGAATTCTTAGATGTTTCATTATATTTATCAATGATCATCATAATAAATCTTCGGAAGTCAATCGCATTTGTTGATTTATGATTATTATTATGATTATTATGATTATTATTATTATTATGATCATTATTATTATTATGATCATTATTATTTAATATTATGCGACAGTCAATCCGCGCCGGGATTGGTCTGGCGTGACGCCACAGTAGGAAAGGTCTAGTAGATGCTCATATGATAGATTAGATGCTACGTCATCGCTGCCACCGAAAAAGGCGACTTTGTCTGCTACGACACGACACAGGACGAGCGCATAGACTGGCCTGTCCTGTATGATGATGATGATGATGATGTTGTTGCTCTCCTCTACTCTACTGCACATGTAAACTCCTCAAAAACATCCACCTCTACTACTACTACTACTACCTCATCCTCCTCATAATACAACAACTTCCGAATACCTTCTTCTTCTCTTCTCTTCAATCTTCAATCTTCAATCTTCTATCTTCTAATACAATTCACACCGTTGAAGACTTCACCCTACTCATCACTCGCACACCAGACCTTGAGAGAGTATCGCCGTCGCATAGCTAAAGCTACGATCTACCCACCACAGCTCCTCTGCGACAACACAAATAAACAAACAACAACAACAACAACAACAACAACAGCTCTCTACAATTCTTAATATCAAATAGTCACTCAGAACACAAGCAAAGACTCACTTCATATCAAAGCGCAATCATGGTTGCCAATGGTGTGGTGAATCCAGCACAGGTTCCTCTTCCGGGTCGTTCAAAACTCGAAGATCAAGCTGCTTCCGCAGCATTGTATGCGACTCACCCGGACCGAAAGGACACTACAAACGGAATCCTTGATGCCAATGGAAAACTATCCTCTGCAAGTCAGTATTACCTCACCACCCTCATGCACTCCACATGAATAATCATTGTATATAGGTGCAGCAGCTTCGCTCAAGCATGCTGATCCAAGGACGCTGCCGTCATATCCCAGTACCGGTATGAAGAACAATGCCTCGGCAGCCGGAGCAGCCGCGTCCCTCGGATGGGCAAATCAGAAGCCCTTTGAGCACTGGAAACCAGACCCTTCGGCTTCCGCATCGGCAGCAGCAATGCTAGCGAAGGATTACAAGATGGCCCCGCTATGGCAACCCGAAGCCAGTTCGCACGGCGCAAAAGCTGCTCTACTGGCGCACAAGGCTGATGGAAAGGTCGAGATCTGGAAACCAGAGCCCAACACGTGGGGGAATTCCGCGGCGACTCAGGCCATGGCGAACGAGCGTAAACAGACACTGAGTCCCCAATTGGACTATGGATATACGGATCTGGGTCGCAAAGGCTCATTGATGGCTGCGACGGGGGCCATGTCGGGCTCAAAATCACGACAGCGATCAGATTCGACACCGGTGCGAACGGTACCGTTGTATCCGGACGAGGCCAACGCAAAATCCAATGCCTTGAAGGCCGCCACTTCAGTGCATAGAGCCTCTGCACTGTCACGGAGTGGAACGCAATCCAACGGGATGGGTACCACTGGTGCTGGCGGAGCTGCCAATGCAGCGGTCACGAATATGAGCAGGGATATGTATTCTAGTCACCCCCCAGTACAGCTTGAAGTCGACGAGAAGAATCGCAGTGACACCTTGAGAGCCTCTGCTGTAGCCATGGCACAGCAAATGTACAAGGTTCAACAGAAACAGATCCAAGACGCCGCAAATGACCATTTTGGTGCTGGAAACTCCGCTGCGGTGGCAGCACATGGTCGTGAAAGGCCAGCCCCTGCAGCTGATGGAGCACAACCCATGCGTTTCAATAATCTACAGGAGACCGCTCAGAGACTCGCACAAGAACGTCTTGCAAAACTTCACAACGACCACTTTGAAGCTGCTGAATACAGGAGCTACTATGGAGAAGATGCCAAGCCACAACAGTCGGGCAACCGACTATCTATTCGCGGCCGACCTCGTCGACGTGCCTCTTCGGAGGGATCAAAGGACGAAGACAAGGTCCAGTCCTTAAGAATTCGGCAGCAGATGTCTCTCTTCTCCAGCAATCTTTCTCAGGTAGATGACAAGAAGCGAAAGGCGGATCGTGAGAATCTGATTGCAATTGCTCAACGCAATGTCCGAGAGAGTCTTCACGGTATGGATGAAAAGGTCTTTGCAGACACCGGAAAAGTGGCCCCATCTCTTCTCAGTGAATGGGAGATCAAAGCCCAGCGAGCAGCGCAGGCAAATAGCGATGATCGAATGCAAAACCACGGCAGAGTTAACCTCGGTGGTGGTAAGTTCGTTAATCAAAGTGCTGTGGATCTGGTGGCTAGGAATAACGTTCAGCCTACACTTGATGAGATCAATGAGAGCGCAGCTGCGGAGAGGGCGAGACAGGATCAAATCAAACATGATGCCTTGATGGCCAAGATGGATGCGGACGACAAGAAACAGAGGGACAGGGAAGAGAAGACTATGAGTAAGCAATTGAAAGGTGAGTAATTTGTTTCTGAGAGTGCGTAGCATCGACTGATCCTGTACAGACCAGGATAAAGCGGAAGAGAAACAGAGGAAGGCAGATGAGAAGGTTGCCAAGGAGGAACAAAAACGTCTTGCAAAGGGAGAGAAAAGGAAATCTGGCACTGCCAAAGCGGGTGCAGAAGCAACTGGCGCAGCAGTAGTTACAACTGAGGGACACGAACCAGCTGTCGACACCGATCACGCCGTATCTCCAATCACCGACGACGAAGCCGTAACAACCTCACCCATAATCGACGAGACCACACCCCACACAGATCGTCTCACCATCGACCCCGCGATCGCCAACACCGCAACCAGCAACAAGGAGGCCTCAACCCCCACCTCACCCGTCTCAGACTCGAACGTCAAAGACTCCAAAGTGCGCCACTGGCTCAAGAATAGATTCCGCCGCTCCTCCCGCGGCCAGAACTCCAACCCCGCCACCTCACCTCCAACCACCTCCGACGGCACCAAGGACAAGGGCTTCGTAGGCGGCGCCGCGTACACGGGCGCCTCGGCCAATAACTCCACTACCAGCCTGCCCGGTCAAGGGAGCGTGCGCAGCGTTGCGCTCGCGGGTACGGGTACCGGCGTTGATGAAGGCGGTATGCCGACGGGCGTTCATGAAGGTGGTATGTCGAAGCGCGTTAACGGTAAGGGGAAACAGCGTGCTGGTAGTGTTAGTTCTTCCGAGGAGGAATTCGAGGAGGCGAGGGATCGCTTTGACGAGGAGCTGGATCTTGCGCCGCCTAGAACGCTTGGCGATGAGGTTAGGAAGAGTAGTAGTCCTATTCGGGAGACTAAGTTTCATGAGGTTATTTGAGGTTGTTTGAAGTTGATGGGGGAGGGAAAATGGGTAGGGAGACTGGATTGGAAAGTGGAGGAAGATGGGATTGGAATGGGATGGAAAATGGGAGGGTAATTTGTAAGCTCTACTTGTTGCTTTTGTTGATTTGTACATGACGTCTTCTCGTATTTGTATGCTTGTATTATGTATTGTTGAATCCAGTGGGTGGGTGGATTTGATGATGGCGTGGTTGGTTGGTAGGTCGTACTGTCTTTTAGGTTGATATTCCCTGGTTTATTTGTCTATTTGTTGGTTCAGTTATGTTTGTCTGTTGGTTCAAGTTATGTTTTGAATGATTGTACTAATAATGACTTGGTCTGGGAGGTAATAATCAAAATTAATTGGTGAAGGTCTAATTTATAAGCTCTTTTCTTCGATATATACCTTCTGCTTATTTATTGCTCTGTGTCATTTCTATAGTCTGATAGCTCGGTTCTCAAACATACATAACTCTTACACCTAACTCTTGCTAATAAAACACCACCTGTCAAGAATCCCATCAATTATCCAAATCTCCATCATTTGTTGCTAGCAAACGGAGTCATCTCCGAAGACTCAATCATCTCTCCCTTCTTCGCTTTCCGAATTCGTCTGAAAAGGCTACCAGGGTGAACAACAGCAAGCAGAAACACCACAATAATCATCAGCGACCCATCAAAGACATAAAGCAAGACCTCATGCGACGAAATATACCCCCCATTACCCTGAGCGAACTCCACGACCCGCAGAACATTCCGCAGCAGGAAAATCCCACTAACAGCATACAACACTGCCAAGTGCTTCCCCACCGGCAGAGGCGTCCCGCCGCTCTCCCCATAAAACCGCCGCTGAAAGCCCGCCGTCAACAAAATAAACAGCCCAAACATGAACATCTGCAGGACCAGCCCCGCGAGCACAATCCGCGTGCCGTTCATCGCCGTCGGCGCATCCGTGCTGCCGCTCAGCACCGCCCCCGCGAACTGCGTGCCGAAGCAGATCGTGTCGACCACCACGAAGAGCTTGGTCGACCACCGCGGCGGGATCATGCAGCAGTCGCTCGCGTCTAGGTTGCGCGCTGTCCGTCCGAGGATCATGTAGATTGAGGCGGCGAGGAAGGGCGGCGACGACAGGATTAGCATGTATTGCATTATGTAGGGGCCTATTTGCCGGGTGTCTTTGTGGGATTGCGCGCGGCCGTAGTAGCCTCCTGCTTCCACTGCTGTGCGGTTAGATTTGCTTGTGGTTTGTGGGGTGGTCATGGCCATGGCGATGGTGTTGCTTGGGCTTACTTAGGCACCCTAGGACTAGGGGGATGAAAAATGGTGCGCGGTATCGACATATTTGTGTGAGGTGTACTATTGCTCCTATGCCGAAGAGGATGATCCAGGCGTATGCGGCGGTTGAGGAGGGCGTGTAGGGGTATAGATCGAAGGGAGCTTCGCCGGTATGCGTGGTTGAATTGGATGGGGTGGTTGTGTTGGAGGTCGACATGGTTATGGACGTTCAAGTGAATTCGATGGGATGGGATTTGGAGATGTGAAGGGAATAGCATGAAGAAGTGAGAAGTATGTTGACTTATCACCGTCGTGGCAGATACCTATCATTTAAGAACTCCTTCACGGATAAGGACTAAGTGGGAACTATGTGGAATGATTGATCTGATCGCCAAGATTCGATCATCACTGACATATATTAGGATATCTATACGTTGTACTTCCAACATGTCGGGCATTGTATGTGTGAAGGTTGTCTCACGCCAAACCAAACCAAGAGAGGACCTTTGGGTTATTTTTAGTGAAAGTGGACAAAGCCACCATTGACGCATCATTAATTACAGAAATGCTAGAGTATTGCCTCCTTGTAATTAAATCGGCGAACAATACAAGCCTCGTAGTAGACAGCGTTGTTAAAAATGTCAGGAGTAGAAGAGATCTGCCTTGATGTGCTTCACGATACGCGCGCTCGTATAGATATCCACATTCGGTTAGATTCGACACAATCATATCCCTGATAAAAATTCTTACAATGTTAGCCGATGAAGTTGGAACTCAATTCTAATCCAACGTACATCACATTAAGGACTGCTTAATGGATATTTACTTTACATGCGTATCCGTGATCTACGTCACAAACTCAGGTGATGGGAGTTTGGGGATTAAGTCTTAAGGTGAAAATAATCAAAATCGATGGGAGAAAGTCTAGAATCTAAGAAAGTCTAGAATCTACAAACTTCAACCGTGATCAATTAGAACCTCGAACTATGAAGTATTTTCTTCATTTGCTTCATCGATTACTACTGGCGTCTTGCTTGTGTCTATACTTCTGATATAAAATATATCCCTTCTAAACGATCCTCTACACTTATCGATGTAGAAATACGAGTCAAGCACAGACGTCCAAGACTCTTTCCTCATAAGGGCATTCTTAAAATCCTGGAACTACCACATTAAGTTGTGTTAATGATATGCATACTCTCCGAATCATTATCTCGAGTTAGCAAAATGTATTCTAACAAGTGAAAAGAAGACCTATAATCAACCCAACAGCCCTTATCAATTTCACTAAAGTTCGCTGGATATCAGTGGTCTCTTCGTCCGTGGTATAGCTATATCTCATGTATTCATCATGGTAGAGACCACTGTCTGCATTTCTGCCGATATATAGACGAAGCTCATGCACAAGTTCAATTGTTCTTTGCCAAACTCAGAAGTCAATTTTTGCCTATACTTAAGCTGGAGTCGAACTCATTCAATGAGTACCCCACCCAAAGTCGCAGTGGCGTTACTCAAGTGTATATACCGCACTCGTTCAGCAATTGAGTACTCGGATATTGTAGCCCGAAGTGAGAGAAAACTTCGAAATTATAATGTGGTTGAAATATGAAAAGCAAAGAGAGCTGTAAAAATATATTGTACAGCTAGACGTACCTGGCTTAACCGCCCTGACCATTGATGAAGGCTACCTTAGCAATACCTCTACGAGTCGGAGTGTTATATTGCTGAAAAGTGCTGATCTGAGCCGGCTGCTAAATGGGAAACGATCTTGGAAAACAAGTGAATAGTGCTCCATCGTTAAAGGGTAAACTCCAAACATTCCCCAATCGATGATATAAAGTGCATTGTCTTCTCCGATAATGACATTTGTTGGATGAAGGTCGATATTACAAAATACAAGAGATTCAGAAGTGAAACCTAGCCTCACTCGCCGGTTTCTTCCAATAAGTTTCGCATTACACTGCTATTACAGTCTATAGGCCTTTAAAGGCTCTGTCAGCACTGCCGTCTGTGAAAAAGTGGTTAATCGCGATTTCATTTTCGAAAGGATTCACGGGAGCTTGCTTTGGCACAAGAAACGTCCAGATATGGCGAACAGCTGCAACAATAGCATCAAAGACATCAGATTCGTCATTTAGATGCTCTATTGTGTATTGGATACATGTTATCCTGTTGACCATCTCCATTACAATGTAAGTCTTCGGGATGCGCGCATCCAAGACCCACAAGTTCGGGTACCCCAAATTCGGGGCCACCGAGAACCAATCATAAACCTTAGGAACTCGAAACATATGTTGATCAGCGTGTTCGTAGGCAAATTCTTGAGCAGCCACCTCGGCTTTGGTGATATAACTGCCATACTTAACCCAAGTGTTTTCGTTGTACGCAAACCGCATTGATTCCAGCTGTATAGTTTACAACGAGCGATGATATCTCCGCGATCTGGCAACGGAACGACGTCGGCTACAGAATCCTCATCTGTACTCGACACGCCGTCTGCAGCAGCGGTGCTCACAGCACTGATTGTTGTCGGTGGTGACATAGAAAGCTGTAATATTGTCCTCTACCATTTAGTAGCCACGCGATACGAGGTTGTGCGAACTTGCAAGTCGAGTAAGAGATTTGGTCATACGAGCGTAATCCAAGTGACTGATATTATTGAGTGGTGGATAATGTACAAGATTGGGGACTCCAGTTTTATAATGTGTCTCGCATATACTAGCCTACCTAATAGTCCTAGAGTAGCTTTTATGTTGTTAGTAAGTTGCGGTAAGGTATCTTGGTTATAGATTATTGACCTATGTCAGATATAGTTTATCGTGCTCACTCATTGTACTTCTGACCCTTAATTGACTTACCCTCAAAAATCGGGTTAGTTCATACTCTATACACCAATAAACTATCGTTTCAGTCACCTTCAATTGGGAATCGGTGAATTGAAAATGGAAACAACGCAGAAAACTTTGGGTACTAGCAATAGTCTGCAGAGAATCTACCGTAATTATGGTACGTCGAAAGCGTATAAGATCAGATAAATACAATTTGACGGGTACATAGGTTTGTTCCATACAACCTCTGACTTTATACCAATGGTAAGGTATGTAAACGTTTTACAGATAATTGGATCGGAATGTTATGGATTCTGGTAGTGATTTTCTATCTAAAAGATCTCGTGGTGATGATCATATCTAAAGCATTCCCATGAAGTTCCCTACTGTCAAGCTAGTAATCCCAAAGTCACAAGAGGTCTTTATTATAGACATAAAGTGGCATGGAGTCTTCCCACATGCTGTCGGTAAGCATAGTTTTATTGGAGCCATCGACATTCATGACTAGGATCTGACCGTATGGTTGGAACGTATCATCATAGGTGGCAGCCTCATCACGGAAGCCGTACATGCCGCTGTTGTACTGGATACGACCATCTGCGGTCCATACAGCATGTGCATCATTGGCACCGCTCGTGGTGAGCTGTGTCAGACCTGTCCCATTCGGAAAGATGGTATATATGTCGAAGCTGTCGGTGGTTGAAAGATCATCAAGGTTTAATTGGTTTCGACGGGTGAAGACGATCCTCTCTCCGTCCGGTGACCAGCCCGGTGTGTTGTCCCAGGTATCCGTCAAATTAGTGACGGTCATGTCGGTGAGGTTCATAAGGCGCAGGCCGAGACCCCATTCAGAACCGAAGTCGCGATAGACAAGCTGGGTACCGTCAGGTGAAAAGCTGGGAAATCCTGAGTTCACTACTCCAGACGTGCTGAAGGTCAACTGCTCGTAGTAAGAGCCATTTGAGGTGGCCCTGTAAAGATTTCCACCGACAATGGAGCGCTCGAAGAACCAGTTTCCGAGACCGAAAGCGATCCATTCACCATCGGGTGACCATGTAGGCTGGAATGCACCAGCTAAGCCTTCAGCATTCAGGGTAGCATCGATCTCGCCTGTAGAAAAAGTATCAAACACAAGCTGCAAATCCGTTCCATCGGGGTTCATGGTCATGATAGACGAATTACCGAGCTGCTTCTGTGTGATAGCAAGGATGCCCTGATTTGATAGTGTTGGGAACACGTCGGTGAATCGGTACTCCCACTCGCTATCCCAACTATAGAGCGATTTCTCCATGGAACGGACAGGATCGAAGAGCGGCTTCTCGTAGACTACCATAGAGCCATCTGGTGACCACGAAGGATTGCGCATCTCGCCCAATATAGCAGTGGAATTCGAGCTGGAGGACGTGTAATTAAGTCCCTCATTATCGCCAGCCTTAATGTCATAGCCAATGACATCCGCGGTCACCCATTGCCCAGAAAGTTTACATCCATCACCCGAAGTATGGTAGATGTAGTCGGTGCCGGTGGCAACATCAACAGACGCAATCTGGGCGACCGAAGTACTAGCTGATGATGCGGTGCGAGCATTATACGTGTTCTCCCTCGTCATCTCATAGAAAAGGATACGCGAGCCATCAGGAGACCACTTGGGCGAACCAAGACAATAGCCCTCCTTGCTAACAACGAGTTGGAAATCGGATCCATTGGGTCGTATAATATAGACAGAGAGGGTCTGCGTGTGCTCCCAGCCAGTTCCATTACTGTGCCCAGTCCAGTTGGTATTACGATCAGAAGAAAACGCGATCCATTCTCCATCTGGTGACCAACTTGGACGGTAATGACCAGATGGGCTGACTGGATTGCTAGTAGTTGAGGCAGTGTTAGTCAAATTGAAGGCCTCTTTTGTTTCGAGATTCTTTACCCAGATATTGGTCGTATAGTTGCCCTGAGTGGACACATAAGCAAGTGTAGTGCCATCTGGAGAAAGTACACCGGCGTCCTCGAAAGAAGGCGTTGCGACGAGTTCCTCCAATCCAGAGCCGTTTACACGAGCGCGGTATATATCTGACTGGCCGTCTCCTGCACGCTCGCTGGTAAAGGTGATCCATTGCCCATCTGGAGAGAAGGATGCATGATAATCGAAAGCAGAGGTGCTGTTGCTTAGCAGTTGGCGTTCGTTGCTGCCATCCGTATTGGCGATATACAAGACAGAACTCGAGGGAGCGATTCGGTTCATGAACATGACAC
Organism: Allantophomopsis cytisporea; assembly: GCA_024752435.1. Lineage (NCBI taxonomy): Eukaryota > Fungi > Ascomycota > Leotiomycetes > Phacidiales > Phacidiaceae > Allantophomopsis > Allantophomopsis cytisporea. The sequence continues at coordinate 1,694,224 of CP103034.1, forward strand.
CAAGCTTCCCATCAGCGGCTGGGGCATGAGCAGAGTAGCCCTTCGGGGTGATACCAGAGGTAGGTACCTTTGCGTAAGGGCAAGCCGCCTGGACCGAGCCGGCAAGAAGGCAAAACAGGAGGGACATTATAACCCGTTGCATCTTGGTTTTGGTCTTGTCCTCTTGGGTGGAAAGAGTTGAAGAGGAATGCATGAGAGAAAAAGAGACAAGACTTACAATCATATATATACAAACACTTTACTATTGTGATTATGATTATTCTTGAATTACCAGTATCTCACTGGCCCTCCAGAGAATAGTCATGGCTTGGCAATGTGGAATAATTAAAACAGCAATGCAAAGTTTCTCTCTGGAATGGCAGGATACGGTACTCTTGCAAACCGTCTATCCTACGGTTTTGCAAGTTATATTCCGATGCCCCGAAGACTTGGAGAGTACGGAGCCGCAAGTCGGGAACAGTAGGCAGAATTTCGCTAGTAACCAATGAAAATGTCTCTCTCTGCGCAGCAGCCAATTAAACTGCTCAGGCATGATGGAGCTATACCTATTGCGAAGTCAACAGGATGAGGCTCTGTAGCTGCGGAGTCTTCGGGGCTTGAGGAGGAGAGACCACTTCTTGGCACCGGAGCTCTCTCAACTTTTTACTCCGTCCAGAACTAGTAATTAGTGTAGTGGGATTCATTTGCCACAGCTTATCAAAGTTGCTTAAACTTCTCTTTTCCACGTTTATTCCCGAGCGTTTAAAGTTTAAGTTATGCAAGTTGATCCATGAATATTAGTTTATTTAAAAGGTATACCTCTAAGCATAAAGGATCTATAGATAAATAATCACAACTTTAATTATAGAATTATTTTTTATAGGTAGTCGGGGTATATTACTTTAATGAATCGATGAGGTCGAAATGTGCGCTAACAATTTCACATCGGCGGCGTGCATTATGGGAAAAGTTAAACGACAAGACAACAATCCAAATAGCAGCAGAAAAGGTTGTAGTTATCTACAAGGAAGACTTCCAACCCTCTCTCATCACCGACCCGGGCGAGCCAGCTGAAGTAGAAGAATTTGATAAGAGCTGCGAAATCGCGGATATCGCTCTTGTTGTTTGTATTGCTTGTCCAGCTTTTGTTCTACCTATATTGGATCTTATAGATGCTATTGAGGCATTGCCAAATTTCGAAATTCCTGAAGCTAGGAAACTTCAGTTTCCAGAGTGGTATATATAGACTTCAAGAAATACTTGGGAATCTCAAGTTGTAGAATGGACTTGCGGTTGGTTTTCTCCTACAACTTATTTATAGACACTGATAATTACTAGGTTGGGAAAATGATGTCGACCAAGCTATCTATATGTTTCCCCTTCCAATTGAAGAGTTCATGCCTATACTTCGTTGATGGGGAAATATAAATATCTTGCGGGCACATCAAGCTGTTCGGAAAGATGAGCAGGGAAGACAACTCTTTTTATTTGGTTCATGGAAAGAGGGCCCTTGGAAATTGAAATACGTGTTGGTTAGACTAACATGGATCAAAGATGAAGAAGGTATATCTCAAGGTATAAGAGATTGTGCGAAAGAGGCTGTGAATAAAATGAGGTCATTGAAAGTGAAAACAAGTAGATTGATTATTATTGAATGACTTTGGACCTATCGTTATATCGAGCAGTGCAATGAAACCTAACGCTTTATATATGAAAAATCTTGGTGCATACTTGCCACCGATTGTTTGTCGATGGATGCTACGTATGTCGACAAGTACTGTTCTACACAGAATTTAGTTAGTGCTTGATATAAATCCTTGAAAGTGTACTTAGATACTGAACAACACTTTTCGACGGAGCTATGGTTCTGTTCAGACTGTCCATACACCTGGCCGTAGAACTTGCAACAGCTTATATAGACTCTTATTATCTAGCAATCCCCGTTCTTCACTACAAAGGAAATATCCAAAATCACTTTCCACTTCAACATTCTACACATCTTCTTCCGATGACCCCTTTAACCATCTAAAGAACTTATTTCCCCGTTTCAGCGGTGTCTGCAACGCGTCTCGCCTTAATCCCATTTCGACGACCACTTTCTTTGCAGCCTTGTTTTTGAAACGCGTCCGCTGCCCTGGCTGTGCACCAGCCATCCTATTCAAAATTAACAAGCTTTGCAGATGTATTGTCGGATTCTCGATAATCTCCTCCATCGAAATGTCAAATCCCAACTTCGTATAGTGTTCAGCAAACTGTGCTGCAGCAATGAGGCTGCCCCAAATATTGTAGAAGCATGTATCACTTCCCACCTCATCGTTCGGGATCTGCTCTCCTTCTGTGCTCAGGATTGTGTTCCATGCGTATTCAACAACAGCCTGGGATGTTGCAGAGGATATGGAAGATTTGGAGAAGCGATCTTGATTGAAAGAAGGGGCTGATCGCATGCTAACTTCAGCTCGATCTCGTGAGAGTCTGGTATTATTTGCAAGAATTGGAATTTGAGGTGGAGAAGACGTTAACATGGAAATCAGTGGGAGTGGGTTGTGTGTATCTTGGGATAAGAGCTGAATGGCTTCGTATAACATGTCTAGCATGATCTCTGCCAAACTCTGTGGGATGAGCGTATCCGAGAACAGCAAGTCCACTTTAACGCTGCTTTCATTTGGCCACGAGATAACCATTATATCCGCCGAATCATACGATGGGGCAATAGCGCCGAATTTGCCTTGAGCGTCGCCAATTCTGAAGGTCTCCAACTGATCCTCTACTCCATTCAAGTTTTGATGTTGAACGACAGAGCTGAATCGAGTCCATAGCGGCCATTCTGTACATTTCTCCACAATCTGGTCCAACCCGAATGTTTCAAAAGGAATAGCAGCCAGTTGCTGGTCATGCACCTGTCGTAAAAGGCTCATAACGTTAGTTGAGGCAGATTCATCGAGTCGAACTCTGACAGGAATTATGTTTATACATGGCCCAAGGATTTCGTTGATATCCCCTGCATTAAATGCCATGTTCCTCCCTGAAATCACATGCCCAAATACCACGTCGGTTGATCCGGACAACTGCGCCAAGACGAGTGCCCAGGCAGCCTTCAAGACTGTTGCAAAGGTCATGCCGAGAGTTTGTGAAGCAATCGAGGGCACTTCGCGTGTGATAGTCTTCATGTTGGTATTGTTGTGAGGTGGGCTCTTATGAGAGACAATATTCGTCATAAAAGACCCTTTAAGTAGCGAGTACCAATAGTCCTCTGCTCCAACCGCGTTGCTCAGTTTAGCACAATGAACAAATTCTGAAAAGGTCGGGCGGTTTGGTACATCAATTCCATTATACAAAGCTGTAAGATCTTTGATAAGGATGGGAACCGACATGCCATCATATTGAGTGTGCGAGATCCGCATGAGAAGCAAACTCTGATTGCCTCCATCCAAGAACATAAATCGAACGATTGTATCTCCGAGTGAAATGTGCTTAGATTGGTCTGCCTTGGCAAGTTTGGTAGCAAGTGAGGTCAATTTACTCGATTTACAACTGTAGTATCGAAAATCGGGCGATATTGAGCGAAGAATAACCTGCCATACTTGGCGCTGATGGGCGACAAAAGCTGTACGAAGGATAGGATGTTTAGAAACAAGTTCTATGCAAGAGTCCCTCAATCGCGTAGAGTCTATAGAACCGGTGAAAGAAAAGATAAAGTAGTTGGTGTTACCACGGCTCGACAGAAGGCCAGTTGTTGTGAAAGATGACTGCATAGCTGTGGCTTCGATGACATCTTCAATACCAGATTTGTCCACACGAACAGAGGGGCACACCACATTCTCCAAAAATTGTTCCTTCGATAACGGGTTCAATGACGACATTGGTTCTTGCTTTCTCTGTATGACTTCCGTGGTGCCCAAGGACCTACATATGCTCGAAAGTGTGGGATTCTGAAGAATATCAATAACTGATAACGAAATTGGTTTTTCCGCGTTGCGACAAGCAGAAACCAACTTGATCGCAATAATTGAGTCTCCACCAATATTGAAGAAGCTATCGCTAGGTTTGATGCTATTTGGATCGATATCCAGCACCATTGCCCATAAACGTCGCATCATCTTCTCCATTTCTGTCAGTATGATCGGGTTTGTGTTATTGACCGCTGATAAGGCTGTAAGTTGACCTTTAGAAAAACCAGAAGCAATTTGCCGTAATCTGCGTCGATCTGTCTTTAGGGATGGCGCTAGAGGGATGCTCTTGACTGGAATAAACACAGAAGGGATCATATAAAGAGGCGCCGTCTCGGACATTCGGCTCTCAAGACCAGCTACAGCTTTGGCAAAGTTGGTCTTCGTCAAAACGCTGAGATTTCCGAGGTTCTCGTCACCTTCGAAGTCGTCTCCCAAACAGATAAAGCCGGCCAGTACAGGACGCTTTTGATCGTTTGCAAATTCCAGCACCTCCGCAACGACCTCAAACTTATCCCCTAACGCTCTCCGTAGGTGATGTTCCACTTCGCCCAACTCGATTCGTTGTCCGCGAAGTTTGACTTGTGTGTCTTTCCTCCCCAAGTACCGGAAAGAACCATCATGATTGTATCGGACCAAGTCCCCTGTTTTATAAAATCTCCTCGTCGCATAAGAAGAAGATTCTTGACTCCATTTTGGGTTCTCAATAAAGACTGCAGCGGTTTGGGTTGGGTTGTTCAGATATCCTCGTGCAAGCAGTGGCCCTTCAATCAGAAGTTCTCCAACGGCACCCACTGGCACTAACTTGTTGTGATCAGACGCATCGACAATCCAGAAGTTTTCCACATTAGGCATACCAATACTACTTGGATCCGTGTCAGTTGTTACATTAGTAACGAAGCTGCACACGCAAGAGCATTCTGTCGGACCATAAGCCAAAACCACGTTAGCTCTGTCATGCCAGAGTCGAATGTTCTCCTTCGAGGCCGACTCTCCTGCGAAGATGATGGTTTCCAAAGAAGGTACGTCTCCTGGATCCAGTAATTTTCCCACACTAGGTGTTAACATAACTATATTAACTCTCATCTTGCGAATTGCTCCAGCCAGGTCATCAAGGCGTTCCGCATCTGAAGGCATGCAAATACATGCCCCAAGCATAAGACTGGTGATCATTTCAAACATACAAGCATCGAAGCTGTACGAAGAGAATTGAAGTATTCGACTGTGATGGCTAAGTCCAAAGGCCTGTATCTGCCCTATCACACTAGTGCAATAGGCCTCGTTCTCAATGACAACTCCTTTAGGCTCTCCAGTGCTACCAGACGTGAAAAGTACATAAAGTGCACTGCTAGGTATAGATAGCTGAGGAGGTAATTTGTTGAAGGAGGAAAGTTTTCTCATTAGATTATCGTCAACAACGACCGTTGTCTCCACGAGTGTCGAAAAATGCGGTAAGCAAGTAGCGGAGGTGAGAACTATACTGGCGTTTGTATTCCGCACGATGGTCTCAAAACGCCCAGTCTGCTCAGAGTCCATGGGAACAAATACTCCTCTAGCTTTCATGACGGACAATATAGACACAATAACCCATTTTGACTTCTCCATGCATACTGGCACGAAAATTTCCGGGACAATGCCGAGAGAAATGAGATAGTTTGCGAGTCGTGTTGACATAACGTCAAGCTCTGAGTATGAAATATCTCCATCCCATGAGCAGACAGCAGGTGCCTCTGCCCGTTTTACAATCTGCTCCTTGATTGATTCGAGTACAGAAGATTCTTTCAGTTCTGGTTTGGGAATTGGATTGTTCCAGGCCAAGATTTGACGGTGGTGGCGATCACTGATCAGATCTATGTCATCGACATATCCTCCTTGAGTACCCAATAAACTCTGTAGGACTTTGTCAAGTGTGCTAGCTACGTTCTCTGCCTGTTTACTGTTCATGATTGTCGGTCTATAAGACAAGGTGACCTCTAAATCTCCATCTGACGCCGTGATGTTAATTGTAATGTCATACTCGGAGGGGTCATGACCATTGACCATTGCGAATGATATGACGGGAGGATCCTGAGAGCCTGTTTTCGATTCACCCATGAATGACATTCCAGTGTTAAACAAGGCCTGTCCTGAAAAGCCCATCTGATGCTGAATCTCAGCCAGAGAGGTGTGCTGATATTGAAGCCCATTCATCCAGTCATCCTGAGCGGCTTTGAGGAGCTGTTTGAGAGTGTACTTCTTGCTTAGATCCATGCGGCAGACCATCATGTTGCAGATAACACCAACTGCCTCTTGGATACCTTCCACAGGAGCATCTCGTCCAGACGTCAAATAGCCGAAGCAGACTTGGTCAAGACTAGTATAACTTCGGAGAACCAAGCCCCATGCTACTTGAAAGAGATTGGATGTAGTGAGGCCTTGCTGATGACATAAGTCGAACAATGCTGCTGCCGGCATACTTAAATTGACTTGCATGGAGACGACATCTTCACCACGACCCTCACCTAAAATCGGAAAGTGACAAGGCTCAACTCCCGCTAAATAGTCCTTCCAATACTTGATCGCTTCATCCTGCGGTTGAGCTTGTATATAGGAGATGTAATTGCTATAAAGGGGAGGTTTCTGGCTGGACAGGGAGAGCTTTCCATCGTATGCAAAACTCAGATCCTTAAGCATTATGCCCATGGAAAGTCTGTCCATAAGGGCATGGCTGATTTCCAGTTTCATATAGACCCCCTTTTCAGTCTTGCAGATTGTCAGACAATGTGGAGGCTCTGGATCGTTGTAGTCTGCTGCAGGTAATTTATGGAGGATTTTGAAAACATCATCATCGCCACACTCCATATGAAGGACACTTGGGGTGAAACACTTCAGTACAACTTGATCAAAGAGACCTTCTTTAGAAGCGCTCTCCATAAACACTGTTCGCAGCATCGCGTGTCGATCGACCACCCTCTGCCAAGCGCTTTGGAGTCGAAGAACATCAATCGGCTCGTTTCTCAGTGAAGAGACCTTGAAAGTGGTGTGCACCTTGTAGTTCTGTGGCGAACGACTTTGACTGATAAGTATACCCTGCTGTGTAGGTGAACAAGGATAAATATCCTCGACCTGATCGAAACTAAAAACACCCATTCTGGGTAATTGCTCGCGCTGGATCTTTTCGAGCCCGATATATGTTAGAGACAGTAGAGGGAAGTCACTGAGCGTGTATTGGACTTCCATGTTGGTTAAGCTCTCGGTGACTTCGACAAGGATCTCTCTGTACGTAGCCATCCAATCTCGAATCTTGGACTGGTGATGTACATGTTGGTTGTATACTAAGTGCATCTTCAACGCGCCATTATCAACTTCTGCTGTTATTTCAAACAGACCTAGTCGACGCACTTTTGAGCCCACATCAGAAGTGGAGTCCGTGACAGATCCACCTATCTCTTGTAAAGCTTCTTGTTGTAGCAAACTATCATCTCGTTCAAGTTCTTGACGAAGACCCAGATAGTTGAAGACTATCTCCATTGGCCAATGGTCTCCGAGACTATTGGACAAGCCCTTGCTCATGAATCGCGACGCGAAATATGACCAGCCATTGTCTTTGATTTGAGATCGAGTATCCTTGGTACGTCTAACTGTCTCAACTAAATCGGTTCCATTCTTGAATGGGATTTGAATGGGAAACACTGTAGTGAACCAACCAACAGTACTAGACAAATCAATATCAGAGTTCCAAGGCTCGCGTCCGTGACCTTCAGAAAACACAGGGGGTATACTGCGGTCAGAGAATACCTGACTGAAGGAATGAACCAAGGCAGAGAGGAAGATGTCCATGGGCTGTGTTCGTAGGGCAGTATTGCAATCTCCAAGTAACTTAGATGTCGTCTCTGTATCTAAGTTGAATCCGACTTCCAGTGAATCCCCATAGACATTAAGGGCATCACTGAAGCCCCAGTATCCATAATCAGGTGGGGTAACCTTGAAAGGCAAGGTATCCTGATTCAAGGAAGTTTTGATATATTCATTTTGAAGCTTACACCAGGTCTGGAACGGTAGAGGCTTCCGGAGGGACATGTTGTCAGGTCCTAGGAGTATCTCCAAATCTTGCAAGAGTACGCGCCACGACACAACATCAACTACCAAATGGTGGGCAACCAGGAACAGCAGTTGCTCTCCATTGGTATTCTGGAAAGTGTCTGCCCTGAATACAGGTCCGTTCTCGGGATCTAGAGAAGATTGGCTAGATGAAATGATAGAAGCAACGTCCCTAATGTGATTGAAGGTGTGAAATTCAAAATGGTAGGTACCTGGGACCTGTTTCAGAACTCTTTGAGACCAACCCTCACTAGACTCAGTGAAGCGTGCTCGTAACATAGGGTGCTGACTAACAAGAGCTTCTATGGCCTTGGCAAGAGCATCGATCCTGATCACTTGCTTGAATCGCAAAAAGGAACTTTGGTTGAAGCGGTACTCTCCCGGTTTACTTTCAGCTCTTTCATCTGTCGTTCCGCCCATGTTTGTCTGAAAGTACATTTTTTGGATTGGAGATAGGTCGAACTGCGTATCAAAAGATTCTTTCGAGCTTTCAATTGAATTTCCGGACTTTTCTGTGCATAGTGCAAGCTGCGAGATGCTCTTACTCTGCATTATGTCCTTTATCTTCACACTAATTCCTTGAGCTCGGCAACGAGCCATGACTTGCATTGCAGTGATTGAGTCGCCTCCTAGCTTGAGGAATGAGCGATTTAGTGCGACTTTTTGAATCTCAAGGTTGAGAACTCTACTTATCACTTCCCGAACGCGGTCTTCCATTGCAGTTGCTTTTACCGTAGTCAAATCTGGTGTATCAAGATCCATGATTTCATGGCACTCCTCTTCGCTCATATCTTCAAGCCACGTAGTTATTTTCCTCTTGTTTAGCTTCGAAGACTGTGACAATGGCATGTCGTCCACCATAGCCCAGACTGACGGTACCATGTAAGCAGGTAAATGATCCTCCAGGTAAGTGCGAACTTCGAGGAGATGAGATTTCAATGAGTCTCTATCAACTCGCTTAATCAAATGAAGATCGCAGTCACCTGTCTTTGTCGAAACGAATGCCTTGAGCGACATGATAGCCACCAGCCGGCCTTTGAAATAGCCAGAAATTGGCATTATTACGGCAGCGCTGCTGATGAGGTCATGAGTTGAGAGATGGTGTTCAATTTCGCTGAGCTCCAAGCGTTGGCCATGAAGCTTGACCTGCATGTCTTTCCGCCCAACGTAAGTGACTGATCCGTCAGGATTATAGCGAACCAGATCCCCAGTCTTGTAAAGCCGACTGACAACTCTTTTTTCTTGTAACCAGATAGGGTTCTCAACAAAGACCTCTTCTGTCTTCTCCTTTTCTTTTATATATCCTCGCGACAGCAGCGGGCCCTCGATGAGAAGTTCACCAATGCACCCAATAGGAGCAAGAGAATTGTGGTTATGAGGCTCAACGATCCAGCAAAGAGCACCTATGGCTTTCCCAATATTACTACGGTCTGTATTCATGGTAACATTGGGGTTTACTAGTGACGTCACGGTACACTCGCTAGGACCGTATGCGTTCATAAGAGTCAGTTTCTCAGACCAGGACTTATCATCGTCCGTCATACTCTCGCCACCCAAAACCAACGTTTTGATACTTGTAACTTCTTCTTGCGGGATAAGTCTTGCCACAGACGGGGTGAGTAACGCAAAGTTTACACCCATGTCGTTAACCGCTTTAACTAGATCAGGAATGCTTGTTCTGTCTTCCTCCCTAAGTACGCATATACATCCACCATGCATAAGTGTAACCAGGGTTTCGAGGATGTAGGGATCGAAGCTGAAAGAGGTGTAATGAAGCGTACGAGTAGTAGACGATAGCTTGAATACCCTTCCCATAGCCAGTCCATTGGACGCGAGCGCAGAATGTGTTGTGATGCTCCCTTTGGGTTTTCCAGTCGTGCCCGATGTAAAGACTACATATGCTGCATGTGATGGTTTGACTGCTGATAATTGTCTAAGGGGATCGTCAGATCCAGTCCACGTGAAGTGCTGGTCGTCCACAACGATTACAACATCACAAAGAGCAGTTGAGAGCTCAGAGTGGATGCGAGAAGACAACAAAATTCTGGCGTCAACAGTACTTAAAACATCTTTGAGCCGCTTTATTGGGTGAGAAGGGTCCAATAAACAAATAGCACCTCCTGCCTTGAATACCGCTAGCATTGCAACAATTGTCCATGCTGATTTTTCAAAGCAAAGAGGGACAATAATTTCGGGCCCAACACCTTCATTGACAAGATGCTTGGCCAGCCTTGTCGATAGTCTGTCAAGCTCTGCATAACTGAGATTGATGTCCCAAGAACGTATTGCAGGAGCATTTGGTGTGGAGTTTGTCCATTCATTAATGATCGTATTGATTGATCCTTCTGCGACATTCGGATATGAGCTGTTCCAGTTCCATATTTGCATCTTATCTTCGGGACTGCTCAAATCAATATCTCCGAGTGTGGCATGATCTTCACCACTGTTCAATTGGCGCATCACATGCTCAAATTGGTGAAGCATTGGCTGGACATCAGGAAGTACCTGGTCGTCGTACGTCACCTTCAAATCAAGTCCATCATTGGAGAGTGTACATTCCACACAAAGCGCATACGTGTTGAAATTCGCCTCGTAGGTGGGAATAATCTCAGAACCCATTAATACGGACTCGAAAGCTTTGTTAGGCTGAATGACCAACAAATTCTGGAACTGCGCACTCGAACTGAGGCGGCCAATGTTATGGAGACCCCAATGTTCAAAAGGAATCATATTTGTAGCTTGGACTTGGATCATGTTCAGAAAATCAGCGACTGATTGATCACGCTCAAGTCGCACCTTAATGGGAACGGTCGTTACCGTCGGTCCAGCGATATTTTCTATGCCTTGCACATGAGCATTGCGGCCAGACATTGTCGCACCAAAAACAATATTCTCAGCACTTGCGTACCGTGAGACTATCATAGCCCATGCTGCACGAATGATGGTGGATAGAAGAATATCAGACTCAGGATTTCGTTTTATTTGTATTGAATGCAAGCTGATTTCGTTCGCCTGAGGCTGATATGTCGCATGTGGGAGTTGAGGGAAAGTTGCGGAAACTTCGCCATCTAGTTCAGTCTGCCAGAAGTGGTTGCAGGACTTGCTGTCGCTAGTAGAAAGGTATTTAATGAAGCGGCTGAACGGTACAAGGGCTGGCACAGACTGCTCTTCATACACTCTCTGTACGTGCTGAAGAACCAAGGATTGACTCCATCCATCGAATAGCGCATGGTGAATAGTCCAAACGAAATGTAGATGACTCTGGCTCCCAACAAGTCCATATCGGCTCAATAGTCCTCCATAAAGGATGTCAGTTTGCTGGTCTCGGTAAAGATACTCGTCCAGAACGTCTCCAGTTTCCCAGGTGATCCTATCCTCAAGCACTACTTGAAGAGAGCCTTCCGTTTCGAGATTGACGATACGGGTCCTCAGAATGGGAAGCATCTCAACTGTCTTCTCCCACGCTTGCCTGAAACGAAAAACGTCAATAGCCTCTGGTAAACGGAAGACATTTCTGCCCACATATGCGCCCGGCTGTTTCAGGGTCAGTGCCATAAGAGCTTCTTGAAGTGGAGTACATGGATAAACGTCTTGAATCTGTTTTCTGTCAACATTGCATTGAGCTGCGACATCAACTAGCAGATCTTCCACTAGTATGCTTCCATTTAGCATTGCGAATGGTGTCACATCCCATTGCGATTCGGAATCATCGGCTCGAATCTCAGCATCGCTAGCCATATCACATAGTTTTGGCTTGTTAAAAATGGTGCCAACAGTGAGAATAATACCGTTATTGCGGGCCGCCGCAACTAAGCGCATAGCCATTATAGAGTCACCACCAACTCTGAAGAAGCTGTCATCGGCTCCCACAGAGTCTGCGGGAATATCCAACACCGCGGCCCAGAGTGACTGTAGTCTCTCTTCTAACTCTGTACTTGGCGTACGCTTGATCGTATTCGAAAGAGAGTAGTGATTCAGCTGCTCGTATGATAAGCCTTCTGCAAGTTGGCGAAGCTTTTTGCGATCCAACTTTCCTGTGGAACTGACTGGTAACCGTTTCATAAAAATGAATACCGATGGTATCATATAAGATGGTAGGATATCACTGAGGGAACTCTGTATGGCGGCAAGCTTAGCTACTGCATGTTCAGAGAGTGGCATGAGCAGCTTGTTGTAGGCAGTACTATCTTCTGATGGAATGTCATCTGAGACATCTTCAACACAAGTTAGATATGCAGCTAAAACCTCTTTGTCTTGACGTCCAATAGGATTGAACAAATCTACCGAGACCTGCGAAATGCTCGGTAATCTCTGGACTAAATGATGTTCGATCTCTCCGACTTCGATTCTCTGACCATGGATTTTGATTTGTGTATCCCGCCGCCCAATGAAGATCATTGTGCCGTCAGAGTTGTAGCGAACAAGATCACCGGTTTTGTACAACCGATGATCTGTTTGATCCCCACCTCTCCTTTTAACAAGCCAGGAAGGGTTGGTGATGAAAGCTTCTGCTGTTTTCTTCTCATTGTTGATGTACTCCCTGGCTAATGTTGAACCCTCAATCAAGAGCTCTCCCACGCATCCGATAGGTCTAAGGCGATTATGGTTATTCATATCAACAATCCAGCAAACACCTCCCACAGAAACACCAATATTGTTGGCCTCATCCTTCACATTGTCATTGTATGCCGAAATGATGCAGCATTCACTTGGGCCATACCCATTGATGAGAGTAACGGCCTCTTTCCAGATGAAGATATCGTTGCTGGACATCATTTCTCCTGCCAATGTTAATGTCTTGAGTGTTGGTACTTGACCCGGTGAAAGGAATCTCGCCACTGTTGGAGTGAGAACAGCCCAATTGACTGACATTTTGTTTATCGCGCCAGCAAGATCCTCCATTCTGTCTTGGTCACTGGGAATGCAGATACAACCCCCATACATGAGAGTTGAGATAATCTCTTGCAAACAAGCATCGAAGCTGTAAGATGCATATTGGAGGACCCGCGAAGATGGCAGTATATGTAGAGCTTTTCCATGAGCTGCAGCACTGGTACAGAACCCAGCATGTTCCATAAGACTCCCTTTCGGCTTTCCCGTCGTCCCGGATGTGAAAATGACGTATAAAGAGTTCTCAGGTGTTACTGTAGTACAAGGACGACTACTAAAGCTCGGTTCGGAACTGTGAAATTTGTTCAACGAAATTTCTTCAACGATATAGACAACATCTACCAGACCAGCTAGCCGGTTAGACTGGGATCGGCTGGCTAACAGACAACGAGCATCAAGATCTTGTATCATTCCTCTGATACGTTCCAGTTTCTGGGATGGATCCAGTAGGATGAATGCGCCACCTGCCTTCATGACAGCGAGCATGGCAACTATAGTCCAAGCTGACTTTTCAAAGCAAAGAGGAACCATGACTTCAGGACCAACTCTTATGTTCACAAGATGATGGGCTACTTTGGTTGACATTTCGTCTAACTGGCTGTAGGTATATTCGCCATCCCATGAACAAATCGCAGATGCATTTGGACGTGCTTTAACTTGACCCTCGATGACATTATGAACACAATTCATTATTTTTGGAGGCAGATACTGGTTCCAGGACCATACCTGGTTTTCGTCACGCTCAGTGAACAAATCCACCTCTTTTGCTTGTACATGTCTTGCAGAATGATCCGTTATTGACACCAAAGCCTTTTCAAAACAGCTGGCAATATTTTTCGCATGACCACTTGACAATATTGAGGTCTTGTATATGAGAGAAATCTCAGGCTTCTCTGTTGCGACAGATATATCAAGTGCGACGTCGTACTCCGTGGGATCATGGTGGTATAGGAATTTGAACGAAATGGATCCATCTGCATCCTCGAATCTTCCACTTTGCAAATTGACAACGGAGTTGAATAAAGGTCGTCCTTCCAAATCATTGTCGAGGCAGTGCTGAACGTCAGCAAGCGAACAATGCTGATATGGAACACTGTCCGCATAGTCCCCTTGCACCTGCTCAAGGACTTGAGTCAATGACTGTGTCATATCTATTCGAGAAACAAGAATATTGATGAAAGCTCCTATTGCATCATTTATGTTGTCGATGGGGAGCTCTCGCCCAGAAACTAGGTAACCAAAGCAAACCTCATCTAATCCGGTGTAGTTTTGAAGAACCAGAGCCCAGGCTGTCTGGAATAAAGTTGACAGGGTGATATTGATATTTTTGCAGACAGAATTCAACTCCGCAACCGTGAACTGATGGGTAAGATGAACTGACTCTAATCGATCTTCCTGCGTCACTCTATCATTCAGAGTAGGAAAATAACTAGGCTGAGTACCAGCCAGATATTGTCTCCAGTATTCGAGAGCCTCTTCTGCAGACCATTCTTGCAAATAAGCTATATAGTCACTGTATAGGGGCGCTTTTCTTGGTGAGGTGCGACCATCGTACTCGATTGCAAGGTCCCGTACTAGTGCAAGGATTGACATACCGTCAACAAGAGCATGATTGATCTCTAGCTTGAAGAAGACTTTGCCAGTAGATGTCTCGCAGATGGTCATCCTATGAGGGGGTCGAGTTTCATGAAGTGATATAGGCTGTTGCCTACGTAAGACTTCCTTTAGGTTGTGCTGCTCGCACTTGACATGCAAAATTCTCGCCTGGGAACTCTTCAGTACAATCTGGTCGAATGCACTGTTTCCCGCAAGTCCTTCAACAAAGACAGTGCGTAAAGAAGAATGCCGATCAATAACTCGTTGCCAAGCATCTTGTAGTCGATCTACATTCACATTGAGAGACTGTATCGTTGATCGAGCTTCGAAGACGTTGTAGTATTGATACCATCCTTCTGCTTTTGCCTGACTAAGCAACAACCCAGTTTGCATAGGTGACGTAGGATAAGCATCCTCTATTGCATCTAAACTTGACAGTCCAATTTTCGGTAGCACAACGTTGGAAAGCTTATCAAGACCGCGATAGTCTAGAGACAGAAGCGGAAAGTCGCTGAGGGTATACTCAACGCCTTGCGATAGAGCCAAAGTGTCCACTGCTAGTCTGAGGGACTTCTCGCACTCTACAATCCATTTACCAATACCGAGTTGATGTTTCATCCTGCGATTGTACTCAAAAGTAAATTGTAGCTGTCCTTGTTGAATTTCAGCGGTAACCTCAAACAAGGAAAAGCGCTGTACGTCTTTTCCAACGTCCTCGATAGCCCAGGGCTCATACTTGAAGAGCGCATCATCTCTCTCCAATTGTTGATACAAGCCCAGATAATCGAATTGGATCTCAGAGAAAAGGTGATCACCGAACAATTTGATTCCCTCGGGGTGGTTGTAGCGCGATGCGAAATATGGCCATCCTTTGCCAGGTATACTTCGCTGAGTATCTTTGATTCGGCGTACCGTTTCCACAATGTCCGCTGCAGGTTCGACATGAACTGGGTAGATAGACGTAAACCAACCAACTGTTGAAGAAATATCAATCTGATCATTCCAGGGTTCTCGTCCATGACCTTCCCTAAAGATGGTAGGCGCTTTGCGATCAGTAAAAGTCTTGCTGAAGGAATGTATCAACGCTGATAGGAAGAGGTCGATAGGTTCTGTTCTTAGAGCCCGATGGGAGTCTGCTCCAAGAATCCTGGATGTCGTTCCCGTATCTACCATGAAACGTTCTTTCACAGTATCACGAATTGTGTTCTCCGTTGGTTTCAATCCCCAGTATTCCATGTTGGGGGAAGGGATATCAAAGGGTAAGACTCTCTTTGGCGCCAAGTTCTGCCGAGCATACTCAGATTGTAGCTTAGCCCAGGTCTGGTACGACAGTGGCTTTTCTCTGGTGAGTTGAGCTGTTCCACTTCCAAGGAGCTCCTGCATCTCCTGCATGATTATGCGCCAAGATACCAAGTCGACGACAGCATGATGTGCAACAAGAAACACAAGCTGTTCTCCGACTTTGTTGAAAAGCTCCGCTGAGAATACAGGTCCGCTCCAGATGTCTATTGAGGCTTGAGCTTCAGCAACGAACTGCTCTACCATGAGATTATCTGTCACATTGTGCACTCTGAACCTATGCTGTTGCTGTGTTGCTGGTACGGTATATTGAACAGGGTTGCCGTCGTCTACTTTCTTAAACCTTGCACGCAACATGGAATGACGTTTGACAACACAATCAATTGCTCTATCCATATCCTGAGCTGACACCTTCCGTGTCAAACGCAACATGAAACTCTGATTGTAATGGTGCTTGCTATGAGCGACAGAACCTTCCGGCTCAAGCTGAAAGTAGAACTTCTGAATTGGTGTGAGCTCGAATGGAGTATCAAGCTCTTCATCTTTCAACAACTTGGATTGCTCTGTGGTTTTCATACATAACGCGAGGTCTGTAAGAGTCTTGTAACGAAGGATGTCTTTGATTCTGAGTGAGATACCTTTATTCTTGCATTGAGTCATTAACTGCATTGCAGAAATTGAGTCTCCACCCAAGTTTAGGAAAGATTGGTTCATAACAATGCTTTCGAGAGATAGATTGAGGACGTGGCTGACCACTTCTTGAAGTTGTGCCCCCATCTCTGTAGTTGGTTCATCTGCAGCATCTTTGGTATCTCCAATACCAATCTCACGATACTCTCGTTCACCCATTGCTTCAATCCATCGCTTGACCTTCATTCTGTCAATTTTTCCGGATGAATTCAAGGGAAGTGCATTAACGACGATCCAGGTTGCTGGCACCATGTAACCAGGCATTTTGTCGGAGACATAGTCACGGATAGAGGCGATCTCCTCAACCAAGTCCTCTTTTTGAATGTTGATGATCTTGAGATCCTGCATGACACTTGAGGACTTGGCGCTGTGGAATGAAAGAGCGGCTACAAGTCGACCTTTTCGAAGACCCGATGCCGGCATTGTGACCATAATGTGCTTGACAAGCGAATCCATAGCAATATGGTGTTCGATCTCTCCCAACTCTACACGCTGCCCTCGAACTTTGACCTGGGTGTCTTTGCGACCAATAAATGTTATTGATCCATTCGAACATAGCCTTACTAGATCACCAGTCATGTACAGTCGCCCTTTCCGCTCAGGAGTAGCTTCTAACATCCATTCAGGATTATGTACAAAAGATGCAGCAGTTTTCTCGGGGTTATTGAGGTATCCTCGAGCTAAATTTGGTCCTTCGATTGCAAGTTCACCAACGGCACCAATGGGAACGAGTTTGTGGTAGTTGGAAGCATCAACAACCCAAAGTTTTCCACCAACTGCATGACCGATATTCGATGCATCAGAGGTCTTTTTGAGTGAGGAATTGATAGCTGCTACAATTGAGCACTCACTAGGGCCGTAACCATTCATGAGTTGGACCCTTTCTGACCACGTCTCGACGTTATGTTTAGAGACTGCTTCCCCACCCAGGACCAGAGTTTCCAACAATGGAACCTCCTCGGGCTTCAAGAGTTTTACCAAAGATGGTGTCAGGAAAGCCCATGTGATTTTGAACTCGTCCATCACACTCGCGATGCCTTTGCTTCTTGCAAATTCATCCGGAATACACACACAGGCCCCGAAGATCAGGGTGGTGAATACTTCCAAATGGCTCAAATCGAAGTTGTACGATGCATATTGCAGCACACGACTCGATGGACCAATTCGGAAATATTTTCCATGTTGCAATGCTGCACTCAAGTATGCGGAGTGCTCTGTAACACATCCTTTTGGTTGTCCGGTACTTCCTGAAGTAAAGATAACGAACATGGTGTCCGATGAAGATACCATTACCTCAGGGGGTTTTGCTTGGTATGGAAGTGTATCGATTGTAGCCTGGTCCACCATAACTGTATCTATTCGCCCATTCCACATGCCAAAATTCTCGTACGACGTCAAGACGAGTTTTGCGCCAACCTGCTCGATTATGTCTTCGAGACGAGCCATCGGATAGTAAGGGTCTAAGAAGACGATTCCTCCGCCGGCCTTAATAAGACCGAGCATCGCAACTACCATCCAAGCTGACTTCTCAAAACACAGCGGCACTATGACTCCCGGACGAACACCTTTGCTGACCAGTTCATGCGCCAGCTTGTTGGAATACTCGTCGAGAATACGAAATGTGAAGCTAGCATCAGACGCAAGTACAGCTGTGGCATCTGGTCGAGCAATGACCTGACGATGAAAATAATGCTGGACACACTCTTCGATGCCCCTTGGGCATTCTTTGTTCCAACTCCAAATAGTATCCAAGTCTCTTTCGCTCAAAATCTGCAGCTGCGTAATGCTCTTTGTTGCATCGTCAAGTATGGCGCACAACGCCGTAGTGTACGTGCTTGCCAAATTGATTGCCTGCTGCTTGCATATCGTTGAGGTCAGATATTCGAGAATCAGCTCAACTCCCTTTCCGGAACTTTTGACGTGGATGACAATATCTCGCTTGGTATTATTAGCAGATTTCTTAGGTTATTTGGACCTGGCATGCCTACTCTTGTATCGTATTCGATTCCAATCTCCTGCGACAAGCTCTTCCTCCATGAAAATTCGTCTTGACTCAAGAATCTCATTGTACTGTTGAACAAAGACTGGCTTTTCAAAACCGTTTCTTGAGATTCGCTCGGAGAGGAAGCATGTGACAAACCCTCTATATGAGATTTGTGCAGTCGGCTTAGGAGTTGTGATATGAGGTCTCCATTTCCCAATTGCGCTCGGCAAACCGTAAATTGCTTTGCTCCATTTTCAGAGGGCATTATCACCCCGAAGCAAACTTCCTCCGTTCTGATATAGCGGCTGAGTATTACTGCCCATGTTGTCTGCAAGACGTCTGCCACTGTGACATCGTGATTTGCACAGAAATCTGCTAACCTAGCTCCAGATTTGCTAGTATCAATGCTTACATGCTGTCTAAAACCTTGCTGTCTCTCTACAATGACTCCATCTGTCAATTGCGGGAAGAAGCAAGGTTCACAGTCAGCGAGATGTGTCTGCCAGTATTTCGCCGTTTCAAATCGGGAGTGTAGATCTTCTATGTGACTGCCCATTGTTAGCTTATTCACAATGATATTGATGTTTGATTGAGAGATATCAAGGGTCAAAAGGAAGTTATTTTTTTAGTTTTTTGTTTTGAATGGATTTCTTAGTCACAAGTATGTTTCGACGTCGTAACTGATCTTTACTTGTTTTCAGGTGAAGGTATATCGAAATCCTCAGGAGAAGAGTAAAGATAGCAAGAAAGTTCGGAATCTGAAGAGATGAGTTGCTGAATTATGCGTTAAAAGAAGTTAGTTATAAGCATTGTGTGGAGTAGGAGTTGCTTGAAAATGAGGGCGATCTTGCAACGAAGATTCGTGAATATAATCGCGGCTAACATATAGAAATAAATTTCAATGACAAAATAATTCCTTCTGTTGGATTTCTCCATCGGGTAAGATGTCCGCCAAAGGTAGCATACGAATCAGCCGCAAATGATATACAGCAGGCATACAGAATGTAACCATGGAAAAAGCAAGTCTCATGCCAGAATGTACTGATAGTTGAAATCGATAGCAAGGATAAAGGCCTGCGCCATAGTTCTAATACTGCAGGCAGGGTCCTAGAGATGTCCAATCGTAATAAAGAAACGTTAAGTGCTAGATGCTCTGGGTGTGCCAAGAAAGTTCTAGAATATGCCGACTGAGGTGAAATCTGAACTATCTCTTTACCTTCTCAAGAGCGATTCGCCCAACAATGCCTTAGGAAAACCTCTCATTTCTATCTATCAATCTCCAATTATTAGGCCCAGAATTTTGTACGCAACTTGTATATGGACCCTTCTAACTTTAAACCATCGGCCTAGGAAAGTCCAAAACAAGAGTCACTGACCAGTGTTTTTCAACTTCGAGACCCAAAACGTGAGGTACGCACTTTGTCAAAGAGTCAAAGCCCCACAGCTGGATATTAATGGTGAGGCTGTTTCTTTCTTGTTTTTAAGAGCTGAAAGGTCGTTCATGTGGTTACATTGGAGTTGTTACCTGTTGCCAATCAATGACGATATATCAAGGTGTTGGGACGACTGCAGGCATGTCGTTAGTATTCGGCATTCTTGCGTTCTTTTCTTTTCGATTGGCATTCCCCTCCAATTCGTAAACATGTACTTTCAATAGGCATGCAGATGAGGAAGCAGCCAGGAGTGAGGCACATACTGAAAGTTTGGGCACTGAAGATCAAGTATCTACCCGAATACCATATTAAATCTGGTACTGAGGTGAATATAACATGATTCTAGGGGTCTGTTTAGCAGTTGGTGGTATGATGTTCTCAGATCGTTATATTGCAAATAGCATACGTCCTTCACATTCTGGATTGAGTATCGAACGGCTTTTTTGCACCTTGAGCCAGCCACGCTAGATAATTGACTAGGTAATGAACCACCAACGAAGACAGCATGACTGCCAATGACATGCTCTATGTTGCTCAATGGGTAAAATTACGACGTTGTCATCGAAATTCTCACAGGGTTATGGAGCACAAGGACATGCATGATTCAGCCGGAAACGTCGGCGGCGCTAGTGTTATGATACAAGGGGTGCAGGTCATATGTATGTCGTTTTCCCAGAAGCACATAGCATGCATATACCCCTGATGAAACAGGGAATAGAAGCCAAAACCGGTACGCTAGGTCTGTCCAGTGCAGAAGTGTGAATGAATATAGATCGAGTCTCAGGGATATCAAGCAACAAATGTGGAACTCACTCGGCAGATCCATGATTTTGGATTTGACGCCTCAAGTGGCTTTTCAGCCTAATACACTAATTGGTCTTAGTAAATACTCTAATTTCCAGAGGTATATTACTTCATGTGTGCTATTGCCATTGGCTAGCTTTTTTTATGCATAGTGCAGAGTAAAACGGCGTGGAATGCATGATCTGTCACCAAGCAATAAGGTCTACATACGCATAACCTGAACTCTGTATATATCATCTTACAATTTGGCGTAGTCATTATGCAGCAACTATATCAAACTTCTTTCCCTTGACACTCTTCCACTCTGTTACCAGCGCGCCGACAAGAGATAGGGCTGCTGTAGCAGTAGGTATATAGAGTGCAGCCATAACGGCATCATTGTACGCTGTGAGTACACCAGCCAGGTATTTTGTATCAATTTTTTCCCTCAGCTCCGTAGCACCGGCATTCAAAACAATCTGCGGATCTAGGCCAGGTACATTCGCTGCGAGATCGGAAGTGAGCGTGTTCTGAAAGACATTTTGCGCTGTAAGTAGCATGACGGCACCGCCAAGCGTCTGCGCAAACACCACGGCAGCAGTGCCCGTCGGGACATCGGCCAAGTCAAGAACAGTCTGTACGGCCATGAGAGGTTGCTGTAAACCGAAGCCGATGCCGAAGCCGAACAAAGCCTGGAAGCCAATCCAGCTTGGGCTACCAGAGCCAACCTGGAGGGTAGTGAGGCAGCCAGCGCCAATGGCCGTTATTATAGAGCAAATTATCATGAACGGCGTGTAGTAGCCACAAGCAGTGATCATGCCACCACTGATGATGGATACGATAACTACACCGAGTACTGTAGGGAGATTATCAATGCCTGACTTTATAGCACTTGCGCCTTTGATAGCCTGAAACCAGATGGGGAGCTAAGTAAATCCATCAGCAAGGACGTTCTGAAGAGCGAATGTTGGTGAAGGAGATTTACATAGTACGTCGCAACAAAGAATGCAGCGCCGATTGTGAAAGAAAATGCAGCAGCTCCAGCAACGCTTCTTTTCATCACAATTCTTGGCGGGAGAGTAGCGTTTTCTTTCTTCCAGAACTGGATTCTGATAAAGACAACGAACAACACAAATGATGCTACGAAGAGAGCGGCAACATGAGCGTTGTTCCAGGCGTATGTGATACCTCCCCATTGAAGAGCAAGTAGACAACAGACAATGGATGGAATGAAGCAACAAATGCCGAGGATATCGAATCCTGCAAGACGTTGCATAAATGGCATGGGTAGACTCCTAGGACTATGCATTGCAGGAGTCAGCAGCGCGATAACCGCAGCCGTGAGGCCTCCGACTGGTAAATTTATGTAAAAACACCAGCGCCAAGAGACTTTGTCTGTGAAAACACCTCCAAGAAGCGGTCCAATTATGGCGGCAATCCCAGATATAGCACCAAGTATACCAATATAGATAGGTCTGTATTGTAGAGGTATCGTATGGGCGGCAATTATGAGAGCACCCGAGAATATTCCGGCACAACCGAGACCAGCTATCGCTCGGCCGATTATGAGGACTATGGAGGACGGGGCCAGAGCACAGACTAAGGATCCAATCTCAAAGATGCCGACGGCGACAAGAAAAGTCCATTTGATAGATAATATGCTGTAGAACTTGCCATAGGGAAGTTGGAAAGAAGCGGTAACGAGCAGGTATCTGTTAGATGTCAACGAGGGTATTGGTGAGAACTTTCGGTAAACTCACGAGCTGCCATACCATCCAACATCATCAAGGGAATTGAACTCGTCCGTGATTCTAGGAATTGCAGTGGCGATGATGGTTTGATCCTTTTAGATGTAAAGTTAGCAAGAGAAACTTCGATGGGTTGAGACCTTTCAACCTACGAGAGTGACAATGAAGACGCTGCAGCACAATGCCAGAGTGATAAAGACCAACTTGATACCTCTGGGGTATTTTGGGTTGTGACTTTGACTGAAATTGGAGGCAAGTTCGTCCCTGTCCGTATCCTGAGGGCTTCCAGCAGACCCTGAAGAATACGAGAGTTCAGAGACCGCAGGCGGGTGACTAATAGCCCTTTCCCCCAACTTGAAACTTTTGCTCGCCTTTTCGTTCTCCAAGGGTAAAGACATGTTGACAGAAAATGACAACAATGATGGGGAGGAGAATCTCTACAACTACGACTCGGCGGAAAGGAGTATTTTGAGAGATTTTAATTTCTACCGAGACTGATGAAGGTCTTGTGGCTTAGCTGTATCTGCCTGCAAGAATTTCAGCTACGCCAACGGCAATACCAAGCTCGACGGCTGGTAATGTAATCGATCCAGGGGCCCTTTTAATGCCTGATATGCTTTCACTTTTGGTTTTGCCATTCTTCCGATACTGGGCTGGAGCGTTGGGATTCAAGGATGCTATGCTCGATCAAGGGAATGCCGCATCGCCCATAATTGTTGATTATCTGTGGTGGTATTGTGGATCTGTATATATGTATGTAGATTTCAGCTTCAAATTCTTAGGTGATTTCCGCATGGTATTGGACGAAATATAGCGGTTATGCTTGGCATCTCAGAAATTCAACAGGTATTCAATCCACTCCGTTTAACAAACACCATGCATCCCTTGCAGCCCCGGTTTATGTTGGGTAAGACTCTTGATGCGGATAACTCTTGATGCGGGTAACTATTGATGCGGGTATCATAAGCTCTTTATGGAAGGTGGATGGATGTTAAGATGTATATTTAGCAATGTCTATATGGTGTAAGTAGGCTTGCAAGGGGAGGAAGCAAAATAGAAATAAGGGACCTAAATTAATTCATAGTTGTTGGTAAAGCAAAAAAGGATCATGATACCTAATTCTATTACCCGGTAGGTCCCTTTTCGTACACGCCCGAGGTTTGAGATCTTGCAAATACATCCGCAAGTTGTGTATGCATGTATACAACGTGTTAGCCGATGCAATAGTATTGTCAGTATCCGATTACAGCCTCTCCTACGATGTCATTTTTGCCTTCTACCATGAGGAACCATGTCAATAGTCATTTTGTAAGTGGGCTGTTCGGATGCGGGGCGGGCCTTATGTAGTCGCAAACCCATGTGCGCTAGCTCAGCTTGCTCGCATATAGCCTTCTCGCCACGGCTAGCGCCATGTCTCTATTCGTGACAACACCATAGCTCTCTTGGAAAAAACGGTTGGAGAGTGAAACTATTGGAGCATAAAAAGTCTACAAACACTTGTATGACCAATCAAACGGAACCGTTGATGTCGGTACCAGAAGCCAACCGATATAGCGGTAACCTGCATGTAGTGTAGCAGTGCATGTACATATGTACAAGGACCTGTAAATCACTCCCCCATTGTGGCCGTATGATATACCTAGTGAAACCTTAACTGAATCTTAACCGAATATCACTCTGTTAAGTAATGAAATAGAATCTACATACTCCGTAGACTCTCACTCGCGGAACATCATCATGACGAATTATCAGCTCACTCCCTTCCTTCGTATTGCGTGATCTTAGCATATGGCGACCTCGCAACCTCGGGCACATGATATGTCCACTTGTAGAAATCCCAACAGTAAAGATCAGCTTCACGTCTGGCACGGCCATTCAGATCTAGACCCCCGGATCCCATTTCATTATCCACGCCGAAACTGGTGATGTTAGCTTTGTGTTCTCCACTGCTATCAGCCTCCACGGCTGAATCTCGCCACTAGATCTCGTAAGATCCTCGATTCGCAACGATTAACCAATATGGCTGTGTGATCGTCGGCTGAGACAGCCCTGACAGATGCGCTGTAGCGGAACGAAGGTGACAGTCGGCTAATGGTGTGGAGTGAAGATGATGATGGAACCTAGAGAAGCTACGAGACATCATTGTATTGTGCGGTAGCAGAAGGCTACGGCACAAGTTTGGCTGAGTCACCTGACTGAGTCACACGGAGATCTATTCGTTACACAGGGATAGCCATGCACAAGAGATACTACGACGGCATTCTCCTGTCAATAAACTATGAATATAGTAAAATCTCCGAGAAGGTACGTGAGACTTTGCTGCGTGAAATGTTTACACGGCTGTTCTTATCTGTGACTGTTTGGGAACTTTTCCAGAATCCTCAAAAGATTCTCGATATATTAAAATCTAGATATTGTGCTAGGTGATTTATCTGTGCTTCTCGCTTTACCTCCCTATGAATAGATATGTAAGCAGCTTGAGCACTACCTTTTTCATCTCTAACCCATTCGGCTGTAAGAGTACGTATTTAGTTTTTCTCTCTTCTATACACCATATGCGAGCCACATAGTGCTTCACACGAGTTTACACGAGTATAAACAAGCTCTACGCTGTACACAATATTTGCACAATCTATACAGTGACAAAGAAAGCAGTACTCTTGTAACCGAAGGAATAATGTTGATACCCTCACCACATTACTCTTTGACTTTTGAAAAAAAAAAAAAAAAAAAAAAAAAAATCAAACACAGTACATAATTATAAGATGAAGTTGGTGTCCCAGTATATCCAGGCATTTGTTTTTATCTTGTTAGTAGAACAACCACGTGACCTCATTGACCTCTGTAAAAAGGATGGAAGTCTGAATAGTGAGCTACCTGCCATGAACGGTCAATTTAAAGGCCCTGTTACTCGAAAGAAGGATTGCCTACATCAATATACTAACTTTATCAGAAACTAAAGCAAATGCTCATGACTACACTCGTCGCGTTAACACACATTCAATTATTTCCGATTTTTCTTTAGCTTATAATACCTTTCTCCTATTTTTTATATTGTCCTCTCGTGAAATTCACTTTCCCGTCAGCTTTCGCTTGAATATCCTATGAATCTAAAATTTAACGTATTGTTGATATTGAAAGTTTCACTATAGATTCGATGAAGATGGTAAAGTTTAGGATCTACCATAACTCAAGAGTAGCAGCTCGCAAAAAAGAATATCTGATAGCTCGCTATGAAGAATTTTTAGGCCCACTAAGTCTCGGAAGGCTTTTGGAACCATTCTGTTGGTTTCTTGAAAAAACTGAGTGACTGCAGTTTGATGACTAATCTGTTTTATATTATCTTGTTAAGGAATCTTAGAGATTGAAATTGTCATAGTCATAACGGGTAGGAACAGTGCCGCCCTGGCTTCTCGAGAACTCTGATCCTCTATGAGACCTTCCACAGCCCATTTTGCATGCATTTTAGGATAATCACGAAATTCTCTATCGTGGTGTTGCCACACTTCCTGGGATTCTTCTTACAGGCATTGAAGCGAAAAATAACCAACATTCGATACACCTGACTGCACACGTGGTGAGGAACATAGCTAACACAATCAAAGACGATACGATAGATCGAGAAACACACGTAGATACATGCCTACTGAGAACAGACCATCAGAAGTTATCTCTAAGCCTCTATCGGCCAAATTTTGTCGTTCATTGCCTCTTAGTCATCTTCTCCATTAATTTCGGGACCGGCCTAGTCATCCCCGGAATGAATGTAATGATGGAAGATGCAATATGCTGGGACTTTTATCCAGAGCAGGATTGAACAAAACCTGTCGAGCATGGAGATGTCTGCAAGTGCGCAGATATTCAGGGCAAACTGGCTGTACTGCGCGGCTTGCAGAAAAAGTTTGACTGCATTCCCGGTGAATGATTTCTTGAAGACGCAGCTCAGTGCCGTAGACTAATAGGTTGAATAAAGTTATCATGAACACTGTTCCATGTGGAGTTCTCTCAGATAGCTGTGGCGGAGAAAACTTATATGCCTAGCGCTCTTGGGCAATGTCTTGAGTATCCTTTTCTCATGCACCGTCCGTAAACCTACGACACCTCAGCAGCCCCAATACAATTGCATGTCAATTTCTCATGCGGGATTTGAAGTCTTATTTCGAGAACTTTTTCTCGTCAAGGCCATTTGCTTCTTCTTAGAATTCATGTTCATAGGAGGTTCTCTGCTTGTTGCACAAGCTATGATATGTAGCTGACGCGGTTGCTGTTGCGGAAAAGTGAGTAAAGAACCAAGGGATTGACTTATTAAACATATGATACCCAATCAGCCTCAGAGCTACGGTCTCCTTCCATATCACGATTGTTTTCCTTCCCTCTGATAATTTCGGTATCATCGGAGCGAATTAGTATGCTTAAAAGTGCCTTGTTATCACTTCTGGTAGTACTCGTCTTGTTTATAATAAGAAGCTTGCAGAAATCTCGCAATTTGTTCAAGCCTATAAAGGCCTCACGATTCTATTGATGTCCCTAATATTCATTATTCTTGAACGGTTTATTTAAGAGATGCTGCTGCGATATGTGACGAAGACGCATAAATGGAACTAGAGTAAGGTAAATAGACTGACAAAGTGAGCCATGGAATTGAGCAGCTTCATGATTACGGCTCGGACCTTGACGTAAACTCCCTAACTAGGCGTTGTATTGGGGGGTGGATGGATTGAACTCCCATTCTTCTGTGCTGTACGAATCTCCCCATATCATCGATTATCGCCTGGACTTTCCGAGTCCCGCTTGAGGTCCAAGAAGAAACAAAAGCCACCAGAATTATAAATTAGAGGTTCTTTGTCACCAGCAATATAATCTGATGAAAGACATCCTAGTAAGAACCAGAGCCATGGTTTTGAATCACGCGAGTGGGTTAGCCGAGAGTCATTAGACGAAATGCTCCGATGTGCCTCTTGAAATTAACGTGGAGCTCGAGATGATGCTCTAAGAATACATAGAAGCGTACAGGAGCCTTGCTTATTATCAGAAACCTTAAGATCGATCATTTTATATTTTCTCTCTTTTTAGCCTTTACTGTCCACAAAGCTTACTTAGTACCGGTCATCAGCAACGAGGGCCAACAGTGAGACCGCAGTGATTCCGTTATAAATCATTTCCTCAACGCCGGGGTCATTTTTTTGCTTTCATTACCGATCAGCTGGCTTTGGAAATTACAAACTTCAAGCTTCTACCAACAAGCAGATGCAAATTGGGGTCCGGGTCCGGGTTTGAGTCTTTAATAACACTTGTGTTTAGTCATGTCAAGATGGCTCCACTCTTGTAAGTACATTGGATTATCTTTCAACTGATCCCCTTATCTGACATTTCCCAAGTCTTTAGTCTTGAAAAAAGATGTCACTTCTCCAAGGGCTACAATCATGGGTCAATATCTAGTTAACCAAAAGAAACATCGCCCATTGAGTTCTGCAACACTTATGACATAGCACTTGATGCTTGCACCAAAGATGATGACAAGTTCTTACCACAAAAGCTAGCGAGCTCTTCCAAACCTCTAGCAGAGAAGGATTACTGTTTAGAATTACCGACTTCATACGATATGCTGGTTGTGGCTGCTGAGGCCAATAGCTTACGAGTTCTACGCCTTTTGCTTAACTCCAGTCATAAGTGACTCATCTAGAGATGACTCCACCTCTTCATCAAGTTGCTCACGATAGCGGCAAAGATGTGTATGAGATTTTCTTCGAAGCTTATCCTATCATGTCCTCAATTGAGCTTAATGAACTCGGAGGACCAATACCCAACCTGGTCTTGCAGAATGACGCCTTCTTCCTTCATTTTATTCTCCAGCGCGGCTTTGATAGCGGTTGTCTTGATACTCTGAAAAGCTACCCACAGTCACAAAGTCTCGAGGAAGTAGACCATATAGTGGTAGATGTCCTTGAGGGAACTGGTCTATCACTATGTGGCACCAATGCACCATTGAAAACCTCATTACTAAAGCCTTTCTCAAAGAGGTTCTCGAAGCCATCTTAAAGAAACGTTTGTCAGTAATCAAGTATCTTCTATCAACAGATCCTACTTGAGAGTAACAAAAGGGTTTAACATCTATGACGCCATACTCGGTGGCGGTCCCTCAGTGTTTCGACTGTTTGTAGAGCATGAGCCAGATGTCTTGAAGCAGAATTATACCATCAGAGAGTTTTTTCATCCGCTGCCTATAATTGTTGGCACAAATGATCTACCCTACATAAAATTCATGTTGGGGCATGGTGCAGATCCCAACAAAAGCTATTGGTGGACAAAGTAAACATTAGCATATGCAAAGTCGATAAATTGTCATGAAGAGGTAATTGAACTATTGGAAAGTTATGGTGCTACTATGAAGGGCTCGGGGGGTGTGATCGTCGTCGATAACGATAGATAATTAGGCGGTTCAGCGTCTTCGATATATTACTTTCTAGAAATATCAAGGTGCAAAACACAAATATAGAAGATACGCTTTCAAATCAGAGCTTCATTCAATTCTACATTATCGCTGCACCCAAGTTAAGCAGAATTCCGAGGTTATCAACTCTAGAGTTCCAAGCGTCCAATTCCAGCTTGTATGAAATTACACCGCTTTGCTTGGAAGCATCAATAAGGTCCCCAAAAAGATCCAGACCCATCCGCGGCATCGTTTTGTACACTTCATATTCCGACTGCCACCCTGAACGCGTTCTTGCCTCCCAAAGTGACTTAGGCGAAGAGAGCGGAATCTCTCGGAAGTCCTTGAATGTATCGCAGGGTATACCAATCTTGATGTGAACCATCTGAGCGATGAGAAGCCACACTATTACTGTTCTACGTTGCGACTGTTAGCAGAGATTCAAGTCGTGGAATGAGAGCTTTAAACGTTACCTCCTTCTGGATTCGGCAAAAACCCAATCTTCCCAGCTTGAACTTGGGTATTGTCTCTCATCTTGGCAAAATGGCTGGTCGCAAAGATTCCTGAAGCTTTCGCAAAGGCCCTACATCGATTAGACAACGACTCAGCGCGGGAACAAGGTGTTGTACCTGATAAGTGACTATGAGTTCCCGATTCAAGTCCGGTTCAATTTTCGAGTTGTCGATCACTCGCATCATGATGTATATAATCTGGGCTTGTATAGTCGCGAGAAGGTCATCCCTCGATAGTTGGCGCTGATCTGTCTATGTACAAAATTAGTTGTGTCTTTATTATGTAATTTTAGTATGTCCTGAACTATTTGTATCCGCCAAAACTAGACTGATGGCTTTAGATCTATAGGCTCGATGAGTGTGAAATTGCTATTTCCTCGTGCTCGATGACTGGGAATCTCTGCATTAAAGGGAATAGAGTTCGAACCTTTTCAACCGATGAATGTAGTTCCGTCTTGACTGTACGCCACAAGAATGGTCTGGTGTCAGGATTATGAGAAGCAAATACTTGTGATATGCCCATGCAATTGACTAGAGGCGGAGGTAGAGCAGGCTCTGTAGCACTCAGGTGACGATACCAGTGTCCGTGTATGAAACAAGGGAGCGTCTCCCTACGAAGCATCATCTGTGGAAAAGCACGAAGCATTTGCATGATGATGTGTGCAGTGAAATTCGTAACGGGATTTGATATCGGGATTGGAGCTAGAAAGTCGAAATCTGTTCGTTCGGATAGATATGTAGGTTCGGAAAGGGCAGGGAGATACTCATCTCGAGTGGACCATGTAGACCAGTGAAGTCTAGTGAGCGAGATATTCTCTGGATCGAAATCGGCGTTAAGACTGTCAATAACATACGTAACGTCACGATTATCATGGGGAAGTGACCCGGTGGGTATATTCTTCATGGCCGGCTCATGAGAACGGGGCATGTTACTCTTGGGGCTTTGTGAGAGCATGTCAGTCGTGACGAAATCGAGGGCATCCCAGTCCATGTCGACTTGCGCTTCGTCCGTATTTGTTGCCTCGGTGGATGCATACAACTCGTTCCGGTTACCGGTAATGTCATCTCTGGTCAATGAAGTTGGGGAGCAGATCGGCTCAGCGTTTTCTGCTGGTTGCTCACCGGCAACCCGGTCCTTATATGTAGCAATAGGAGTAGCCGTAGACGTGTCGTACACACACTCGAAACCTTTATTGGTGCATCGCAAACATCGAGACTGGAAGTTACACTTTACTTTGGCCATACTGCAAGCTCGGCATGACCTGACACGGGTCCGAGGACGGCTCTGGGCACGGCGACAGTACACAACATGTCGATTGTACGAAGTTTCTAGGATGCATTTAATAGTAATACATAGAGGTTTGAAGAGGAGCAACCTTTCAAGAATGGCTTTTGACAAAAGCCGCAGAGCCGCACAGGCTCAGGCGATGAAGCTTTATGAGACGACTCAAATCCAGGATCCATCATTGTAAGTGATCTGATGTGTTGTACAGATTTATGGTTCAATCAGTTTTGGATTCATCTGAGCATGAGCTCGATAGGAAGATGGGTCGTCCTTTGTTATTGCGTACGGCCAATTTGGCCGAAATGACGGGTCACGTGCGATTTCACCGATTGTTAATCGCCTCCATATCTACATGGATAATAATCAGGGGATAATATCACAGCTGGCCGAATTGGCCGATGCCTCACACTTCATTACTAGTCTACAATCATTAGTGATGTCTACTTATACACTCCTTCATCACGCGTCTCGCAGACTGTCCAACGCTACAATTCTTTCCTCCCTTTTGTCGAACCCACCTGATCCGCCATGAATTCTATAGAGGACGTCGCACATGAAACTCATCAGAAATCACGAAATCACTCCAATGAAAGCACCCAAGAAATCAAACTCAATTCCGTCTCTCAGGCGCCCTCTGACATGTCTCAGCAACAGAAAGAAGATGACAGCCCCAGCCCAAGAGCAGTACATGGTTGGAAATGGTCTGTTGCTGCTGCATCTCTTTACACTGGAGCACTTATCTACGGCCTAGATGGAACTATTGCTGCAGATATCCAAACATCCATCATCGAGCAATTCGATGATGTCGAAAGTCTCACATGGGTTGGCACTGCCTTCCCTCTTGGCTCTGTGTGCGCTATATTACCTGCGTAAGTTAGGATTTTTACGCTCAAGAGAAATGACGAAGCTAACCTCCCACTTGAAGAGCTGCCTTATATACTATCTTTGACCTCAAAGCTATGTTCATTACAAGTATTGTTCTTTTTGAAGCCGCTTCTGCGCTCTGTGGTGCAGCCCCTACCATGGATGCTCTTATTGTTGGTAGGGCAATTGCTGGTGTCGGCGGAACTGGCATCTACATTGGGTAAGTTCTTCTCATCGTGCGCATTGCGAAATGTCTACTAACACATTTTATAAGTATTCTTAACTACTTTTCCTTTTGCACGACTGAGCAAGAACGTGGTCGCTACATTTCGGGTATTGGTGTAGTCTGGGGAACAGGTGCGGTTTTGGGACCTATAGTTGGGGGGGCCTTTTCTACTTCTTCTGCAACATGGCGATGGGCCTTCTACATCAATCTGTGAGTTAATGACATATAGAACCCCCACGGTGCTGCTTGCTGAGACGTCTAGTGTCATTGCAGCTGTGTGTGCACCAGCTTACATCTTATATCTTCCTCGCGTCATGCCAACCGGCGACTTAGACGTTCCTGTCCTCAGAAAGCTCAGAGCTCTAGATTGGACTGGCTTTATTGGCGGCACTGCAGCTACAGTGTCCCTTACCATGGTCTTGACTTTCGCAGGCTCAACTTGGGGCTGGGGTGATCATCGTACAATCGCGACATTTGTCGTTTCTGGAGTCCTATTTATCTTGACCTTTATACAGCAGTACTCTGTCCTACTTACCACTCGTGAAGCACGCATGTTTCCCCCGCGCCACATTCTCTTAAATAGAACACAGATCCTACTGAAAATCGGCACTGCCATGGCTGCTACCAACATCTACGTACCGGTCTATTACATTCCCATCTATTTCGCCTTCACGCATGGGGATTCAGCACTGATGGCCGCCGTCCGCCTACTACCTTTCATTTGCTTCCTTGCATCGCTGAATTTGGCATCGGGATCCCTCCTTCCAAAGATCAGATATTAGTAAGCGCTCATCTTCGTTAAAGTTTCAATTCACAACCTGACTTATTTAGCTGGGCGTTGTACTTGGTGGGCGGTGTTCTAATGACAATCGGTGGTGCAACCATGTATACCGTTAACTCTGATACTCCTATACCAAATATCTACGGATACAGTATTATACTAGGAGCTGGTACTGGCTTGACTTTTAATCTAGGCTTCACGGTAGCGGGTGTCACGACCATGAAGGAAACAGGCTCTGTCCTGGATGTTCAACGGGTCATCTCAATGCAAAACCTTTCTCAGCTTGGTTTCCAATTGGTCAGCTTACTTATAGGGGGACAAATCTTCCAAAGTCTTTCAATGAAGAATCTCATGCAAGTCCTCAGCGGCCAAGGATTCTCTCAAGCAGGTATCAGGAGTGCCATCGCAGGTACTCAAAGTACTGTGTTCACGTCTCTGAGTCCATCTTTACAGAAACAAGCTATCACGGCTATCACAAATTCTGTGAGCCAAGTTTATATTCTCAGTATAGTGGCAGGAGCAATCACCGTGATTAGTGCGGCGCTGATGAAAAAAGAGAGGCTCTTTTCATCATCAGCAGATAAAATCGTTATTGCAGGTGGAGGTTGAAACTACTTCAAGCTATCTGCAGGGATTTACTGACTGGTGCTACTATGAAGGTGCCGGGATGTAGTTTTAGTTGATAAGAATAGAGAATCAAAGGATTCAGCGTCGTTGCCTTCTAAGAATATTACGATATAAATCATAGATATGGGAGATGAAATTCAAAATCAAACCTTAGTCAAGTCTAAATTATCACTACTATGGGTCCGGAAAGAGCAGAAAAATACATATTTCGAGAGGACTAAACAGACTTGGGAGATTTAGTAAGTGGAAGCTTCTCTAGACTAAAATTGTCGTTGAGATCACCAACACGTGTGCTGTTATGACCACTGTGCTCGTAAGTGCGACGATTAGATAGCTGTTGCTATGACTCAAGTTCTTTTTCATTGGTGATTTGAAAGTTTCACGATCTGATGAGACTGTATTACTAGGCAATAAATGTTAACATCCGCGGAGTGACAGACACTAAAGTGATAGAACATCTAGCACGACATTTCTGCAAATCTAGCCTCGCTCATCTTTCTATTAATGATATCTTGCAGCGCCACCTTTACAATGAGCCCAGGCTTCTTCAAAAACCTCCAGCATAGTGTCTGGTAGTGGTCCTTTCTCCAAATCAGACAGGTTTTCCTCTAAATGTCGAACACTGCTAGCACCAACGATAATAGCATCATTGCGAACTTGGCTCAGCTGTGAATGGTGCTTCGACCACCTCAACAAGATCTCCGCCAAGGAAAACCCTTGGCTCTTTGCAGCAGAGTTAAGTAAATCTAGGCTCTCGAAGTAGGCGTTGCTCCAATAGCGCTTTCGGTGTATTGGACCCTGCCCACTCTGAGGATCGAAGCGGGATCCAGGCTCGAAGTCAGTCTGTCCTTTCGTATATCGTCCAGTCAAGAAACCCCCAGCTAGTGGTTGGAAGGCATAGAGATATATCATATTTACACAGACAGGGAATCAGCTCGGGCTCGATCGAGCGCTGAAGAGCATGGTAAATGCCTTGGTATACCGTTGGCTTTACCCAGTTGTTTTTATCGCAAATTTCCCAAATCTGTGCAACTTCCCATGACATATAGTTGCTCAGACCGAATAGGGTGAATCTACCCTCAGCATGCAACGCATTGATCTCCCGAAGCGTTTCCAGATATGATGTCTTCCTGTCCGGTCCGTTTAGATAGAACAAGTCTACTTTCTCACATCTCAACGAATTCAGACTCAGAGAGAACCCCCGACGAATGTCCTTCGCAGAATGAGTGTAGGTATCGGCAATCGCCAATGCGGTACCGGCATTTGGAAACAGCTTGGTTGCCATAATCAATCCACGATCTTGCGATCCGAGATCTGCTAACATTCCTTCGGTGGTACCAGATGCGTAGAGTTGAGCAGGGTCAACTTCATTGTGGCCGTGCTTCTGAAAGGTATCAAGTATCTCACTCGCCTCTTCGACCGTATTGACACGAGCACCCCTGGTACCTAAAGAACAGGAATACTCAGAGATTGATTAAACAAGAGAACACCACAATGGATTTACCTGTCTTTCCGAATGTCATAGCACCGAAAACAATTTTAAGCTGGGCATCAGGTGAAGGATCCATTTTGGAGATATTTGCGAGTCGTGGTTGAAATCGTTGGAAAACAATTTTCTCGACTCAAGATAACTCTTGCAAGAACGAGTAGGGCCCCGTCTTGAGCTGCGACGAGCAATAGGCTTATATTTAAAATGGCTCTGAAACCATAGATCGCAGCCAGATTTACTCAAAAAGGACTGGCTCGGGTATACGTCCAATCACCGCTAAATCCGTGATGTACGATTGCTAACAACTTACAGTTGTAGAGTAGAGGAGAACTCATGGACTGTGTCTAAAGATCATGGCCTTACGGAACGCTGAACGTCCTACGCATCCTTGTAGAGTACAAGGTATAATTTTTGAGTCGCAACTCAGATTTAAGTAATACCGCTTATCAACTAGTGGATGCGCTAATGCTCAGCGATTTCTATCATGTTGCGCCTCAAGAGGTATTGCAACGGGTTCAGAATATACGACGTGCGAACATATGTACATGATATAAATGTAACTATAGCACCACCATCAACACAGCAAAGTCCATTCCAGGGCCATACATGTACACAGTAGCTATACTATCTTACCAGACATGTCCAAAGATAAACATGAAAACCAACATTAATGTCAATAAATTGTCCTTAGTCTCCTGCTGCGCCATACTGGGCAACAGTGACATACCAGACAAGGTACAAGCTCGACGTCTTTCGGCCGACGCTTTGACCTTCCCCCAAAAGCTCCATTCTCAACGGCCGAAGCTTTGGCCTTGATTCTCATCGGCCGGATGTCGTACGGATTGACGAACATTAAAAGCGTTAAGAGCGTGTCTATGCTTTGGTTATGATCGCCAATCGTGTTAAACTTGAAAGCGGAAGCAGTAGCAGTATAAAACAAATCCAAAAGCCCAAGGTGCATATCAATTTAATACCTCCGTACTGATATGGAAGAAGGCTAATGATAACAAACATACCACGACACATCATCTCATTCATGAACAGAATTGCATGCTCAATAGTGTAAGGTAAGGTCAAGTGACTGTGCACGTTTAGGTATGGTAAAGGTACTGACTTTGTGCACGCTTTTGATTTGACCCCTTCTCATTCACGCCAATTCAATTTCAATTGCTCTTCAAGTCTTAGTCGTATCGAGGTAAGTAAAGTTGAGTCAGCTTCCACATTTGTTACGGGACCCACTATTATGAAGTTGATCTTTTGATTTCCTTATCTCAGGTAAGTGTAGTAGCATCTTATAGTAACATATTTAAGTATAGACAGACGAAATACCATCTCCTAGCGCCTTTTTCCTTCGCCCAGGATACTACCTGTACCTTTTGGTTACGCTAGCTGTGTTGTTTCTACTCATATAACAATTAGGCGGGCTGGATAAAGGGTTGTTGGGCAGACGCTTTCACACTAGTACCATCTTGACTCCGGTACTCCAAGAGTTCCTGGTTTGCATAATTCATTCTCTTCCTCTTGAATAGGAGACCGAAGGTCAATAGGTTGAGCGTCTTGACCAGAACCGATCGCGTATCTGGATCCTTCGGGCCTTCTACCTCACCCCCTTCTCGCGTGAGGTGGATGCGGTGGTTGCTAGGGAGAAAGCGTCCTGGGTTCCAAATGTTCCACAGAGCTAAGTTCACGAGCATAACGCTTGCTTCGAAGACGTAGAAAAAGACCTCGTATCGATAGAGCGGGCTCAGAGCACGGAGAGCATCGATGTCGGAAATGTCAATGTGGCTTGGACCCGCGTGCTCGACCAAACGATAAATGGAGCGGATGCAGATTAAAGCCATACTCGCAAAGAGCGTGAAGATCATGGTATTGACATTCGGAGCGCGCAAACTGGCCTTATGGATTCGTAAATAGAAAGTTCCGGCGAGGGCGACGAAAATGAGGATTACGACGAGTTGGATGCTGACGGCGGCTACTGTCAAATGGGCTCCCAAGGCTATGGTACTCGAATCTCCCTTTGCATTGGATGTCAAGGCCACACCAAGCGAGTTCAAGACCTCTACGAGCGCCATTAGACCACCAAAGGTAGCCAGGACTCTGTTGGCGGGCATTGGCGCGTAGTATGGCACGTAGTGGAATAGTCGATCGAGAATATGGTAGTTGGCGAGTTCAAGAAGAGGACTAAGACGGGCGATGATAGCGTCAGTTTAAGCACTAGGTAGATAAACGGGATGCTATAGATTGGAGACGGTTCACTCACGGGCATATGTATATGAAGACTTGACTGAGGATGTAGACCATCAATGTCGTCGTCCTGCTCGTATCCGTTGGGTCATACGGGTCATAGGTGTAGTTGTATCCTCCATATTCGCGCAACGCATAGCCCGCAGTAAACACAACGGCACAGAATGGATGCAATCCAATCAACGCCCAGGATTTGTAGCGGCTATCGCAAGAAAACGTCAGACGCCATTGTTCTGTACCTGTGAACGAAGGAGTTGGTGGGACCTACAGGCATTGCCAGATGTGGAAGAATGCGGAAATGGCAAACGCAATAGTGAAGAATATTGGTGCCCCTTTATTGGGAAGGTAAACGTACAAGCTCCATTGAGCTGTGGTCATGTCAACAAACTATCTCGAGCTTACGAGGTAAGAAAAACTTACTAGGATCTCCTGCTGCCATCGTGGGCAGGACGGAGGTAGTTGTTGCGATGTCTTTGGGGAGGGGAAGGCTGGGTCGGACGAGGGAAAGATGTCAAGGCTGGATTTGTTGAAAGCCAACCTAGGAGGACTGGCCGGTTAGTAAGGGGTGGTACGATCCAAGAGAAGAACATTGTGAAGCTGAATGGTTTTATACAAAAGGAACAGAACATTGTGAGTGACACAGCGACGCTGCGACGATATCGCGAGGCATGTGACGTGGATACCAAGGTGCCAATGGAAGCTAGGCAGCAGTTCTTCCTCGTTGCTGCGCCTAGGGGGTCAGAATTGGGCCCCGGATCGGCAAGCAACTTCGCCTACCATCTTCTGTTCGCCCGCTAAGCGTGTTCGTGGAAATCGATGTTTCGCACCGCGCCAAAGTTGAGGAGAGAAAAAGCCTGCTATAGCTGATACGTAGCAGCGGCCGGATCTGGGAGTGGGAATCGACTCAGCTCGCATTCTCATTCTGAGCTTCCCGGCTGCACCGAATAAGCTTCCCCTAGCCATTTGTCACCGCCGTTGGGTTTAGACCAACGTCGTACTGTAATTAGAGGTTCAAATATTAGAGACGTTTCCAGATTGATATGATTAGCGGGGTAAAATTCATCTCGCTGAGATAAAGTACGCAGTAGAAGAAGTGCCTAACTCAAATAGGAATATACAAATGCCAAGACATCCGCGCTCCCGCATATCATGTTAAAAATGACAGTGCGGGACCCGACTAGGTGGGATTTAAGTTCAGTGTGAGACACACCAAAACTAAAGCAATGGGTACATAAGTCCGTGCACCATGTTCCGGAACACACCTAGTACCGGAACACATCGTAATGTCAGTATATTTAGTAGTATGATAATATAATGATTGATACTATTCAAGAACTACAACTCGTAGAGCTATACTATTGATATATAATTGATTGTGAATACTATATCTATTGTTACAACACCAAATTATACTCGTACAGCCCTCGACAATGCCTTAGAAGCTATTTATAATAGCTTTTTACTCTAGAAAGCTGCTAATAGCTACAGTATTCCTATAACAATACTACATTCCTATTATTATAGTGTAGAATCAACTTAAATAGCTTATAAATATCAATAGTGTTTTAACAATAGCTAGGAGCTTGCTATTGTCAAGTAGGTATTGCTTTAAAGTCAATTAGGCTTCTTTTTAACTTATACTTAATTCTAGTATATTATTATATATATACTATATACTACTAGTAACTACCAACTACTTAGAAAACACTAGATTAGCTATTTTCTGAATAAAAACTCTAAATTGAAGACAATAAATCTAAACCTATTGTTAATCTATAGGTTAATAGAGTATCAACTAACAATATTAAAGGGTTCTTCAAGCTCTTTAATATACTAGCAATCTAAGATATCCTATAATAATACTAGTATAATATAGATAAAGCTAGGATTATAGAAGGACTTAGTCTTAATAGGCTAGTTATTAAAGACTTCAATAAAAAGGTTATATTTAGAAAGAGTCTAGACTCCTAGAATTAAACTATAATAGTAGAATATATTTCTACTACTAGATTGTTAATACTACTACTAGTTATATTTAAAGGAATATATATTCAACAACAATAATTCCTTCAATAACTACTACTATTAAAGATTGGAGATTTACTAGTTTACCTAATAAGTAGACTTCTAATAAAATTAGCTTAGAGTAGCTTGTAGATTATTTTATCCTATTAATAGTACCAACAATACTAAGTTCCTAGCTCTTTATTATTAATAGTTATAGATATTAATACTAATTGTACTTCTATTAGTAAACAAGGTTTTATAGAGTATTATATTCAAGCTAGAATTTACTCTATAACTAAGAAAAACATTTAAGCTAGGTAGACTAGGAATAGGTTGTAGAATACTTGGTACAATAAACCCAATATTAAAAAGCTATTAAACAACCTATTAATTTTTCAGAATCAAGTAGAAGAACCGCCTATTGACTAAGAAGCTATAATAGCAAAGGACAATACCAATAATATACTAGTATTAATACTAAAGAAAGGATTAGACATTCGAAAATACTTGTAAAAAACACTTTAATATATACTACTCTTAGAGCCAACCGGCTACTATTTAGGAAGATTAGGAAGAGTATTAATAACTAGAATACTTAAATAGCGTTATTACAACAAGAAGTATTGTCTTTAAAGGCTACAATAGCAGCCTTGAAGCCAAAAAAGCGTAAAAGAGTAAGTATTGATGCAAATAAGAGGTTTGCATCAATTGAGCAAGTATTGAGGTTACAGGCTATTGTCGAGTCACAGCCGGAAGTCTATAACTCCTATGCATACGAAGAGATGCTCCATGAGTAGAGCTTGTATGATATATAAGTCAATTACATTCTATTGTGGTGGTTCTATTCTAGTTGTAGCTATTGTAAAGGTTGAATAATCTCACGATGTGTTCCGGAACATGGTGCACGGACTTACTAGATGCGTCACGAACGCATAATCCACCCGATTGCATTCCGAGACACTTTCCGCTTCTATTAGCTTCATGCCAATCCGGGGAAACGTAGGCGTGGGAACCTGCCAAGGGGCTAGCAGTGGTTGACGTGTGTGCAGGGTCCTTAGCTTAAAGTTACATAGCATCTTCCTTAGCCCAAATAGGTAATTTTCTTTGCCAAGAACTCTACCTCCACTTTGTCATCACGGACAATCTTACCTCTCATTCACCAAAGGCGCAGCGATGGAGAAAATTGCAGATTTCGGGTACGTGACTTGATTCAAGATACCCATAAAACCAAACGCTCATATTTATTGCAGTGGCCACTCCTGGGTTGATGTACGCAATGTTGCAGATGCTCATGTTATGGCTGTAGAAGTCGCGGCTGCGGCAAACAAGAGATATCTTCTATCGGAAGGCAACTACAACAACCGACTGATTATTGACATAATTCGGAGGAACTTTCCCGAGTATACCCTTGTCCTACCTTCTGAGTCGGCTCCTAGAGGCAATTATCCGGAGAGGGGTATCTTTAAGACGGACCACTCTCGTAGCGTCACCGACCTGAGCATCAAGTATAACAACTTGGAACTCACTATAGTTGACACTGTCAATTCTTTCAAGACCGCATCCAAATGAGGTGTCCTCCCTTCTTTTATGCTCAAGCTTAGTACTCTACATGCTTCGATACAATAGCAGAAAGCTTGTAAGAAAGCCATAAGAGTTTAGCCAATTGCAGTGTTAAATATTCAAAAATACGTGCCTATCAGTAAATTCAGCTAACCGCAGATGAACATCTTCTGGACTCCCATTCTGGTTTCATGAGAGTTACTCTTTCAAAACTAATGAATCATGAATCAATTGAACGACACACTGTTAATAACATAGAAAACGGATCTAATATATAGCGATTATCTTTCAACACGAAATGCGTGGCTCACTTCTCAAGATTCGAGTTCAGAGTTAGGTTACGAGAGTCTTCCATTGTTGAAGACTTTCAAAAGGCTTTTGTAACAGCGAATGTGACAAATTGAGAAGAAGTGCCACAGTCTTGGAGTGTTGCGCTGGACGGTCTTATTCAAGGTATACGTTCATTTCGATTGAGAGCTCTTACAGATGCATTTTTATAGCCAAGAAGGTCATATATGTCTTTCGAACGATAAAACGTTATTTTGTTGCATAAAAGCATAGAAGAAATAGTTTCTGTTGAGATATAAGCAGTGTTCTACTTACTTTAAGATTTCTCATACGTCCAATGACTCCCTAAATAGGCAATAGACTCGATTACTTGTATTAATATATATACCATAGGGAAGATCCTATCAAGAAATGAGCAATGGCCGGTTCCCTCACTCTCAAGGTCATTATGCTCAGCCTTAAGCAGTAGATAGTGATATTATACAGATAGCGAAGCATTGATAATATATTGCGAAAATGCGAAAACTCAATGGCAGAGATAGTAAATTTCAATTCATCTAACAGGTACAAGCAACCCAATCCTCATCTCTGC
Organism: Allantophomopsis cytisporea; assembly: GCA_024752435.1. Lineage (NCBI taxonomy): Eukaryota > Fungi > Ascomycota > Leotiomycetes > Phacidiales > Phacidiaceae > Allantophomopsis > Allantophomopsis cytisporea. The sequence continues at coordinate 1,735,558 of CP103034.1, forward strand.
TATCCTACATTCCAAGCTCATCAATGCATACCCTAAGGAACAAAAAGAACGAAAAATAGAAATACAACTATAGAATGTAGGTACACAATATCCCAGGAATGGGTTGCAAAAGAGTCACGCACAGAGAAATCTGAAATCAGGTGGTCGTGCCTTATTTCTTTATTTCTACTTTTCTTTACATATGAAGGATCGCTCAACTTGAGCATGAAACCTTGCGCATATCACTTGATTAAATCAAAGATAGATTTCACCACCCTTGAGAGTTCCACCGGCTTTAACAGCTGACAACATACCAGCAGCCGTCAAATCCTCAACCAAGTCGAAAAGCATACCATCACATCCTTTGGCGGCCATGATGTTTACAGTGACAGGCAACACCTCCTCGTGGAAGGTCACTGTGCTATTGTATGGCACTTCTCCGATTGGGAAGACGTATTCTGGCGCTTCGAGGAAAACACTCACGAACGAGGCGGCGAAAGAATCAAGCGCGGCTATGTAATCGCCAGGAGTATCTCTATAAGCGGGAGTAGCATTCTTGGCCACGAAAAGCAAAATGCTGTCCGAACAAGTTTGGTTATTTCCTGGGTTGATTGTACTATCCCACCAGTTTTTAAATATGGTCTGGTTTATAATAGCGTCAGCAATTGTAAGTTCAGGATGAGAGTCTGAGAATTCCCATGTAGATCGTGTTGAGGGGTTGATATATGGGGTCCGATTGTTGTATTGAGCACCGTAATCTGCGTAAAAGGGGTCGCGAACAGCCTCTGCCTGTTCATGAGCACAAACAGTGACCCATGTATGTTGTAAAAGACCGTCGAGAGAGCTTGGGGTATTTATAGAATGGGTCTCTTCCCAAAGCGCAGTGTAATTGATAGTCGACACATCTGCTGATAGAAACTCTGTAAGATTGCTCAGGAATGCCAGATGAATGCTATCCTCTTCAGAGAGTATGGTTGAATTGGCGTCGGGGAAGGCATAGACTTGAATTTTCTTTGGGTATAATTCAAATGTCTTTAAGTCTCTATAGATTACCTTCGCTCCCGTAGACCAGATATAGGGATTACAAGCTAGCAGACCAGGTATCCTACTCTGCTGCAAGTAATAAGACACCTGTGAGGTTGACGGAGCTATGAGATGGTCTGTTACTATAGACACCTTGATCCTTAGCTGGTACGCGAACAGAGCTACTAGTATCCGAACCAAGAGTTAGATTAAGCTAGTCATAAGCAGCAATTCCTATACCTGGACAGATGAAGATGATCCTGCCTCCTGGTATCTATCCCTACGGGGGTTAAAAGGAACCTGGTAATCAATCGTATGCCTTGCGTTCTCAGGTGCTGCAAACTGGGCAGTCTTCATTTTTCCAACAACAATGGCACCGGCATCTACAAGACGTTGTACGACCAGGCTGTTTTGCTTGCTGGTGGGTACAAATAGTAATAAGCTCGATTGCCGACGCTAGTTTTAAGACCCTTTACATCATAGATGTCTTTTATCCCAACGCGTACACCAGCAAGAGGTAAATTACTTGAAGTCTTATAATACAAGCGGGAAGGCACTGTAATAGTTATTGAAGACGAACCAGGAACAACGACCGGCAGTTCTGCAAAAGAATTATTAGTAGCGGGAATAACGCCTAAGTGGAAGGCTTGCTGGGTATCTGCGTATAGTCGGTACGCTTGATGCAAGGTCCCTGTGGAGAGCTGGTAGAAATATGGACCAGGAGGTATTGAAGACTCTGTGTCCTTTAATTTCAACAGAAAGGATGTGTTGTGTGCATCAAGGTTGGCCTGCCCGACGTCGATTTCGCAGGCTCTGGTGGAAGAGATATACACAACTTTAACGGGGTCAACAGTTAGTCTACAGTATGGAGAAGACTTGTTGAGTGATATAGATTCATCTTACCTTGCAAAAAGCCAGGGTTGAAAACATCATCTTGTGCCGAGTAGTTAGAAATTGTTGTTTCAAACAATGTAGAAGTGAAGTTGGATGATGTGGTTTCTATGATAGTCAGAGGCACAAAGCCATAGACTGAGTGGATGTTGTCCAGTACAGGCGGTGCTGGCAAGGAGGACTTCGATAGCGTAGGAATGAAATAGGGGATGCCTCCCACTGTGACAGAGATTCCACCATTGTCAACCAGAGCGCTGGTTGTGCTCGAATGTAGAAGCGAATGCACGGGCAGCACGAGCGTGCTACAAATAAGAGAGAAGCGCATGTAGTATGAGTACAATTAGAAGATACCGAATTGTGAAGATGCTACAGAAGACTGTGGTGATGATGGAGTTCGTTTGTTATTACGTTCTCATATATATGCATATATGTGTGCTCTATGCGGAGAAAGACTGATAGTTACTTGTCACCTTATCTCCAGGAGCTACTGTTCAGCTATATCGATAGTACAGTAGTTCGTCCCGTAACTGAGACCAGAGAGGAATACTCGTCTTGATGGCCTGCGAAGATTCCCTTACGTATGATTCCATATTCTTTGGAAAGTCTCTGTATAGCCCCACTATTTTTGACCGATGATAGTCTTATTGCTTTTAAACGGGGTAGTATAGCTTACCGGTTATCTTTGTCACTGTCTTTCTCATTGAACTGCATTGTGTGACTTACGGAACTTGATGTACTAATCAATGCAAGAACATTATCTCTTATCCTTGCGGATGTAAGTAAGCCGCGTCGAGAAGTGCCGCAATTATAAGCGAATGCTGTGGTGATGTAGTCCAGATGCTGCTCTAGAAAACCACATACATGCGCTAAGTGCCTGCCATTCTATGAGGTCCTCGCAAGCGTATTACAGCCAACCCCAAGAATACTAATTGCAGGGATAACTTGGCTATATGAATAAACCTTCTGGCCTAATGGGAACCAGCCGTGATTATCCTTGATATATAGATACGTCAATAATATTACCAAACTTTCAACAATTTCCTTACACAATTGAGGGAGAATGATAAGTGTCATGCCGAATTTGAATATGGTTCTGGTCTAAATCGATCAAGCTCCGGCCTTTTGGGCACAGGGGCACTTTCAATTTGAGGACGTCACTAATATTCTCACACTGAATTCTGGACCACAACATATCTTTAAAGGGACAGGATTGGCCTGTATACTAGAATAAGGCATTCAGACTCAGACGGACTATAACAGTTCTCTCCCTTAAAGAAAAGGTTATTCAGTAGTCTTTGCTGGGCGGAGAGATGGTCAGTTGGTTGATACCAGTAAAATACCGTAGTAGCTCTACCTGGTCCGAATACTTTCTATTCAGATTCACAAGATTCCGGAGAACGTCTCGAAGAAAGTTGGATATTCAGGCATGTTTCCAAGACAGATCATCGAGATGTGGCTGAGCTGCATAAAGCACCGAATTCTTATACTGGAGCTTAGTGTCGTCTAGAAGCGAGCCTTTAGAATTAAGAGGTCAAGGTTCCTAGGACTGGTAAGATTTTGCGGTATTGAATGTAGATTACTAGTAGAAAGTAAGAGCATATCCAATACCTTTCGAATTACTCGAAATTTTTAAACCCGCTCCTCTCTATCTACTTAAGATATTTTGAGATGAAAAAGCCTATTCTAGGATTCGTACGAATAATTTTATCAATTCAGATCGCTATACTTCGATCTACTCCAGCTCTCAAGTACTATTCTACTTCAACTGTGTAGTATCTCTTCATTAGTCTGTATAAACCCGATGTAGCTTTACGGATACTATTTACCTATTTTCAAAAATCTGTGTCTGTAATAGTAGATGGATTGTTATATCTCGTCTAAAAATACAAGTTTATAGAGGAGTTCTCCATCTGTAGTAGTATATACTAGTTTAGACTTTATAATTCTATATAACATCTTTGAAAATCTCGAATTCGTTATACTAAGTTGTCACTAATTTGGCTCCAACATCACTCTTTCACTTAAACTAGTACATGATCCAATTCAAACTTTCAAAGCATTAGAATTTCTTGTGCCTTTCCTGTGTTGCCTCTGTTGACATCTATCAACCTAAATATTCTGTCCAACCCGGCTTATTTGTTCCCTCAGGATTATAGCTGAAATGGTAGAACAACACTGCGGTTATCAAGTGTGTAAGTAAGAAGTACCATCCTATGACCCTCTTTAAATGCCTTCGCAGTAGATCCAACTCCTCTGCTCCGAAAGGCGCAATAAGTCCGGAAGTGAAAGCCCATACAAGCCCAAGGCATGACGCAATCGCAATAATTGCTAAAGCTACTGAAAATATGGAGAAGCCACATGCGTTGATAGTTAAACATACGGCGCTCAATGACATTAAGGCGGGGAAAATGGGCGAGGGTCGTCCATTACTGTGATAGGCCCGATATTTTTTCTTCGATGTCAGGTAAGAATTAAGTTTGAATGTCCACAAACCAAAAATGTAAAGGCTGCCAACCGACAAGGTGATTGAGAAAACAATAAGGGCTATATTTGAGCCTATGCTCAAGTCCAGAGTACCATAGTTTAAGGTGCTCGAGGCCCATTCGTGCCAGCTCCGATGATCATAATGTTGAGGATTTGGCTGTCCCGAAATGTCATCAAGTGCTTTAGCAGTGAACCAAAATACAAATGCTTGTGAGACCGGAATCGCGATATAGGGCAACCTTGAAGATGAAGCTCTGCGATCGAAATGTGGCTGAGGATTCATCGGTCGTGTCCAAAATACTAGCAACTCGATAATGATAAAGGATCCAAGGTACAAAGAGGCAACTGCTTTCGTCCATGCCATACCACCAAAAGCAAAAAGCTTGACAAATTGTGAGACAGTCAAAGCAAAGACAATCAGGCGGAAAGCCTGGTTCTTCAACAACTCCGAGAACGTGTCTTTGGAATCTCCCTCGCAGAAGCGGAGTGCAACGAGATCTTCCAGCGATGAGGTCCATGTGCTACCAGTAGATATCAAGTGAAATAGCATTGACAGGACGTCGAAAAGACATATCACGGGTGAGCTGCGAATGTAAAAGCTCATATCAGATGTTATACCGCAGACGATGCCAGCGGGCTGCGCCATGGAGTTCAATGCAAATGGCATCAGACCCCAGAATGCCGACTGCCATGAGACAGTATTCGGGTTCGCTATTTATGAATGTGTCAGTAACAACCTCATTCAGATCGATTGCAAAAGCAAGCTTACATGTCGAATTATCTGCACTTAGGGGAGACGCTATAGTAGGAATAATGCGAGTCTGACCCGGGACCTCAAAATTTGCGCTTTGATCAAACCGCATGTCAATAGAAATAGATTTAGACAATTGGCGTCAATATATGGTTAAATGACTCTTGATGTGAGACTTGTGGAAAAGGGTTGTTATTGCTGGAGTACCTTTCTTTTGAATGTTTGATTATCTGCAGCACAAAACAAATCATATACAAACACACACAAACCAAGTTAGTTAACTCACATATACGAGCAAAGTCAGGCTGGCTATCTTTTGATCGAGATTTGCTCAACCTCCATTATTCCTGGATTTGATCCTATCTTGCGAGGTTTTATCCAATTACTTGTCGATGAGGCTATGCACTGACTGGGTTTATATCCTTGCAATATTGATTTCAGGTCACTCAAATGCGGGCACTCCGCACCTAAACTGCCATCACAAAATAGTTGATCTATATGTTGTACGGTTTTCTACGCGAGCACCTCTTCAGTTCCATCCAGTGCATGTTTGCGAGTCAAGATGATAGTCAAAATGGTGCGACTCTGAGTCGAGTTGTCTGCTTGAAAGTACAGAATCTGTATCTACTCTCCCACATGGCATAGTACTCGTGGCAAAGGTACAAATCTTCTACTGATTAGTGAATCTTGTAAAATATTCTCTTCCGGAATGAGCATGTTAGAAGCTCGTCTATGTACAATAAAACGTACTAGTTTAGAAGGATATGTCGATCGGAAGCTGTAGCCTCTATATAATGAATTCAATGATTGAACTGATATTTGAGGCGATATGTGCTTAATTCTCTGCATAGCAGTATAAGGCCCTCCCAACATGATTTTCATATATTCACTTCCGAGCCTGTTTCTCCTTCCAGTAAGTTCGCTGTTTGAAGTTTTTGATACTGAAAGACTATTTTGCGCCTTCCATTGTGCAAGTATGTGCATAAAGATTTTGATTCTATAACTTCACGACTCGACCTGATCTCCTATCTTGAATCATTACTTTGATGGCAGTCTATTCTTCGAGTAGTTTCTTGGCCGTGCTAGGGCCGTATACCAATTCTTTAGCATCACCCCCTCTTAACCAACTTCAGAGAGTGAAATGAGCTGCTAGTGTTCTCTTTGCTTAGTATTACTATATACATAGTCGCTACCGCAACTACTAATTTGCCTTCAAGAGGGTCTAATGCATTGCAACAATGAAACCAAAGTACGCAAAATTAAAGTAAAATATTGAGTTGTCAAACTGATTAATTTGCACCCAAGTATAGAGTTACAGTTTATACTCAGACACGTCTCTCTCAGGAACCCAGACCATGTTTAGCGAAAGAGGTTACCTCAAAGTAATCTTCACAAGACACTGTCACCAGGGTAGAAGAGTGAAGCGAAATCTCGATAACTTTTCCATTCTATCTTCGAAGACGTCAGCCAGAACACGATCTAATTGCCAAAATGGTTCTCAATGATATTTAGTTTGTCCTTTGAAAATAAATCTTACACGTCGTCATCAATCTTATTTAATAGAGATGTTAGTACTCTTACTATTTACCTTAGGCTAGGTAATCGTTGCCGTGTTCATTGAATCTGCGGTATAGAAGACAGCGGGGCTTGATTTGATGTATAAGAGTGCAGATACAATTTGGAATCCTTTCTGATAAGATCTTACAACTACTTTAGAAAAGAAGTATTTCATATACATCTAAGATAGTGTTTTCCTAGATTTCCAACGCTCACTCTACAGATCAATATACATTTCACAAGAGAAAACTCTTGACAAGTAGACCACGTAAGCTATAGCTATCTGATATTTTTTACGCAACGGCTCCTCTCCCGTATTCATCACCCCTATCAGAAAAAGCCTCAGGCTACTAACGGAAGACAGTCCGATTCGAGAGATCACAATCACCCAGAATAAAACTTAATGCTCAATCTTTTCAATATATATGATAACTGCTAATCAAGTTGTATACCACATACGACCATAGACTGAGGAGCGCTGGGCATCCCGTCCGCTCTGCCATACATAAGCCTCAGATCGGTAGACTAGTAGTTGGGTGGGTGACCACCAGCGAATCCCTACTGTTGTATGTTTTTGCTTCTTGGCTTTAATCACTATTTTTGCACCTCTCACTTTTTGCGGTCTCATCTATATAACTATGATTCCGAGACACCTCAAAGTTTACATATTTCTTCTGGCATTTCTTAGTAGCATACGGAGTAAAGTTTTGGTGGTAGTACCGAAGTAATCCTAGGAAAACATTCAACCGCCTCAAGACGCCTCATCAACTGCTGCGATCAACTATTCGAAATAGAGTATTGAAGACTATACAAACTCTTGTCATAAGATTAGGACTTTGCGTCATGGCATGCAGTTAACTATCACATAAACCTTAAAATCTACCGATATCCAAGGACGTACTCATTACCGTCGAATGCAAGTCTCAATTGCGATCGTATATATTGAAGCTCGAGAATTGACATAGCTCTGCTACCAGAGTCCGATTGATAATCTGTCAAGGCCGCTTCGATCATCTTCTGCAATATTATATCTTGACAGCTGCACCATGCCGCTATGAGGCAGAGTATTACATAACTGGCACCCAATGGTCTATAGGCTGCCGCTTCGACTGAAAGCCAGAGGATCTCATTGCAGAAATATATCGAATCCAGGTCGAGGTCAGCGGTGTAGGGGTCAAGAGCTCTCAGAACGGAGTTATAGATGAGACAGATGGTAACCCCTAGCCCATATAACCGTAGATGGTAAGCGTGGACATATCTGGACAAGGTTGCGCTTTGCAGACTGTTGTCGCCCGATTGAATAGCCTTAAGATTTTGGTGTAGCTCGGTCGCTATCGTCTTTGCTCTAGAATTCAACTGTTTCGTCTCTTCTGCCAATGTTTGTAGGCCTGTGTTCCTTTGCAACCCAATTCTTGTACTTTGCAAGATATTGGGGAGAGAAGCTAGACAACGCATCATCTGACCTTCACGAGAGTTCCCGTCGAGGTCATTTTCTATCAGCATTTTCCACTCTTTGGAACTGAAGTGTATCCTAGGGTTGACAAGAGCTTCGAACAAAACCGATCCACGTAAGGTAAGCAATAGCTTGCGCTCAAAAAGATCTCCAGCATCGTGACATCCGCGAGCCTTCAAAATCTGCGCTGCCCCTTCTCCATGACGTGACCAATTCCATTCTTCATCGGAGGTGATCAAGGCCTGACATATTAACAAAAGCATGACTGAGCACAAAGTTTCCGTCGTACGAGCTATCACAGGATTTTCCAGGCAGGCTCTCAAGGTCTGAAGAGCATGAGTATATTTAGTTAGAACTTCAACTGGAGTAGAATGAGAGATGACATGAAGGTAGCGTAAGCAAAAGTTTGAGTGTGCAGCTAGAAGAGCTGAAACAGCCGCATCAAGCGCTTGATTTGTGCCCAGACGCTTAGGAATATCATCAAGGAAGAATCCATAAGTCCAAGACAAACTGAACTTCAAGTCGTCTGCTGCTTTCAACCTCCAAACAAGCCCATTAACCAAACTATTCATCTCATTTGTTGGTTGGTGGAAAAGTTGCTGCGACGACACATCGTTTGCGAGTTGTCTTGAAGACATTTTATCGCTGTATGCCTGCAGCTCAGTTGATCTCGATGCTGACGTTGATGCATTCGCAAATTTTTGTTCTGTCATGAACTTGTAACGTTGTCTACCAGCCCCTACACAGACAATATGAAGGCGATCACAACGTGAGCACCGAGGTTTGAGCTGGTCGCACTAACGGCTGCATCTCAGTGTCTGTTCACGTGACGGCTGTAAAATCGACCTGAACAGACTGACCTTCTTCTTCTGCTTGCGACATGCGTCACATCCTCTCGCTGAGGGAACGCCTGGCATTTGGAGAAAAGCCAAGAGTTTGATTATAGAAGGATGAGGGCTCAGCTTGAAAGATGTGACTTTTTCGTTCGAAGACGGAGTAATCATCACTCGGCTGTCACGTGTGTAAGCACTAGATCATGGTTGACGAATATTCCGCAAACCTCTCCCTTTGTCTTTCCGATTGGATCTGGTCATACCGTTGATCCTTCTTCTTGAGACATGAATGGTTCTCGTATTGCGCCAGAATCACAATGAAGCTGTACAGTGGCTTGGTGGCTGAAATGCGAATGCATTCATAGGAACGTCATCTCAAGTCATATATTTTGCCGAGCGCACCGTTTTTCTGTTTTGGACAAGCGCAGGAATTGCTAGCGTATATGCCAAGGAAAATTACTTCGCTACCATTGGTAAAGAAGTCGTTGTCGTGTACAGCCCGAGGCAGCTTTAATCTGAGCCACGTTCTATCAAACTGATTATGGAAATTGATCAGATTCCAGTTGCTTGTAATTCATAAATACAAATACTTATATACCCATAGATTGCTCGTTAGGATAGTTGATAACTTATGCTTCTGCACATTCTACTTTATTGATATATTTCCAAATCCATCAAAGCCATCCACTTATAGGCAACGGATAACTATGGCTTCTCAATTGCTTCAACAGCCACAGACGCAACAGCAACACCTTGTGAATCGAGGACATGAGCAGCACCAAGAACTGTCGGAAGGCAACTTGTTGCTCTCTTCTGAAAGGACCCTTTCCGCCATGAAACATTACAACATGTACTACACAACTTCAAGGAGTAATGTCAGGCTGCATCTTGGCTCTTCAACGGACCCATGCGTATACTACGCACAGAGTACTATCTTGACCAATAAGCCACAGTTTCAACTGCGATCCGGCGACTCAAAATCTGGCCCCATTGTTGCCTTTGCTAAGTTTTCTCTTACTTCACGCCACATTCTTATCGGCGCTGGAGATGATGAACGAGATACAGAAAACAAAGTGGTGTGGGAGAAATTGCACCGGGAACAGAGCATACTGTGCAGAGGCGACTATGAGTTCTCGACGTCTGTTGGTTTGGACGCGAGAAGAACATATCGATGGAGAAGAGACAGGAAGAACCCATTGAAAACAATCTACGAATGTGTGGATGAAGAAGGATTTGTAGTGGCATTTTTATTCAGTGGTGGCTTCTTGAATTGGAAGAAGGGAGGTGAGATCAAGGTTGCTATAAAATTAGACAAGGAGCTGGAGGAAATGTTACTTGTGAGCGCCTTAGGAATCTGGGTATGGGAGTGTGGATGGTCAGTTTTCCAAGGCTATGATAAAGGTCACAACGACGTGAATGGTACCGAATTGCACAATCGGAAGGGGAGATAAAATCTACTGATACATTGTTCTCATCCATTAGAACATATTTCAATGGCAGCGGCTGGAGACAGTTTACTAGCGCGTGTGGTGTTGCTGATATATCATTGCTAAATTCCTATATTGACTTACATTCTATCAACTTCAACATACCGTGATCTCAGAAATGTGAAACTATACCTTGTGGAAGCAGCAGGATAACAATAAACTCTGCTTATGTATTAGCCAGAAATAAATCTAAAGACAGGAATTCTTTTATTAACCCACCTAGATGCAACGGAGTTGTGACAACTTCTAACTATGCAGACCTATCAACCTTTGGAAGATGGCATAAGACAATCATATTTTTCACATAATCAATGAACACGAAAAACGTCTATCTATCGCTTATCAATTAATTTCAACTGCATAATCTTGCTACTTGTATCTGAATGATAGCATTGTTTTTCATCATTAACGCCTCACTACTCTGGTACCCACTTTGCAACTTGCGCCCAGAACTCACATCTTTCACCTCTCCCACCTTCCCAACTCCAAGCATCAACCACATCAAACTTTGCCGTTAATCCTGGCCCCGCATTTTGCGTAACATTGAACTCCACGTTATCCGCACTACTCCATAAGATCTGCGTCGGATGCCCACCTGTCATATTCAAATTCAACATATTATATCCTACTTCCCCTTCATCATTTTCTCTTTCCCAAGTGGGCCAAACACCGGTACCAGCAGCAGCAATAAGGTCTCCAGTAGTAGTTCCATTACTTGATGTCGTTATCCTCGTTATAACATCGGCGGGTAATGTCGGATCGTCGTAGATTATAAATCGTCCCCAAATCATCTGTTGCGCTGTTCTGAATCCTGTCGAAAGTGTCCCAGACCCCAAAGCTTCCACATTGCTGGCAAGATACGCATCGAGATCTGCGCCATGCTCGGCTGGTGGAACAGAGTATTGGTATTTCCAAGCTTTCTTGCCTGAAGTCGAGCTTTGGGAATTCGATGCAAAAGCACTAGCCAGCCAGTAACTAGGGCATACGAATGTCGTCTCTGAATATAGGTTGTTGGCTCGTTGTTGTTGTCCGATTCCGAATTCGGACTGGTTGAGTGCAGTAGGACCAGAGTCACCAAGCGTGCTGAACAGTGGTCCTGGCGTGATTGGTGCGATTGCGTAAGTGGACTGAACTTGAGAGAGTATGGTGCTGTTCATGAGTGGAAAGAGATTATGAACGTAATAGTTGAAATCTGATTCGTTTACTAAAGTTTGGGGAACAAAACCCTGTCCCTCATCTGCATTGTTCTGTGATTGTCAGAATGAACGCATGAAGTTGGCAGAGAAGTTCTCACTGATGAAAGTAGTCTCAATCCGTTGACTTCACCGGTGAGCAGTTGTTCGGATGGTCTCTTCTGAATAAGCTCTCCGTCTGTGACGGGAAGGAACACCCACTGCCCAAACTTCCCACCAGCAGATAAATAAATACTCGCCTTCTGCAAAGTAATCGTATCTGCTTCTTGCAAGCATTCAAATACTGTAGAGTTGACAGTATTCAATGCCTGATTGAAACATCCAGCAGCCTGGGCAAATAGATAGTATGATTGGCTAGGCGCAAAGTCATTATAGTCCCACTGCATAGGTAGATACGGACTCGAAACAATGGCGTTACTGAATAACTCTGTTCCTTGGGTCCCACCATAAGCCATAGTTTGCAGCATGACTGATCCTCCTCCTGCCGACTCTCCTGAGATGGTTACGTGAGTAGGATCCCCGCCGAAAAGGTGAATGTATTTCTGAACCCACTGGAAAGAGAAATTCTGATCATATAAACCGGCATTTGGAGTCCCAAAATGAGAGACTTCAGCTGAAGAAAGAAACCCAAAAGCGCCAAGGCGATACTGGATGACGACAATAATGAATCCGTGGAAATTAGTCATTATCAGTTCCGAAAAGTCGGTGTTTCCCTGCCCGCCACCATAACCACCACCATCTACGCAGATTAATTGTAAGATTATGGCACATGAAGAATGAGGTGAAACGTACGTATCCAGACAAGAACTGGCAATTTTGTTGCATTTTGAGGGGTGAAGACACTCAGGAATAGACAATCTTCTTTTCCGAGACCAGAGGCTGTGAAGTTATAGCTTGCAGGACTAGCAATGATCAATTGAAGTTTTACAAAAACGTGTTTGGACGTACATTGGGGCTTCAGGGCTTTGAGGACATCTCGGTGGATAAGCTTTTGCCAAGATGGTGTGGCTTCGATTAACTGCTGGCGCTTGTGGTTTCTGCCATCTTAGACTTCCGGTAGGAGGAGCTGCATATCGAATTCTAAATTTAGTCAGTGGTGGTGCTCAAAAGTGTACGATCTTCTAACAACTCTTTCAACGACACAATAAGAGAACGCTGTGGAGATGGCAAACAGTTGCTAACCCTTTATAAATGTTTAGCTTAGAAGTCGAGTTATAATAACCTTCGTATATGCCATATCCTAAGTCGACCACTGGCCCAGAGGCTGATGTACTTTGTCTTGGATATGTGCTTCCTAATGCATTGGCCGCAGCGGCAAGAGCAAAAATATACGAAAGAAAATTGTAGAACTTCATATTTCTTTGCAGATTGAAACACTAGAGGTTATGAAGTACATATAAATGTGTTTCCACATAGCGGACCGGGTGATATAGCATCTGCAGTATGAACCAGTCCATTCCATCTTCAAGAAATGAGGAAAACGGCACCGGTCACTGTGTATGTATACAATGCACAGACACGTTGTCTGACTTGAACCAAAAAGATAAAAATAAAAGGTTCGGACCACTAGGAGAAATATTCTCTGTCGCTTCGGAATCATATATACCGAACCGACGCATTGGAGATAGTGGGGTTTTGAGGTTAAATGCGGGGTAGTCGACCCTCCACTTCTCCATGTGAAGTTCCATCTTTCGCGAGAGCTTGGACAATGAGACCCAATGATATATACAGCAAGTGTTAGCATAATCACAAATGAATTGTTTTGGCGAACAAACCGTAAAGCAAATACATGATCTTTCTTTCTATTGGGTACAAAATTTTTATTCCTGTTTTAAGCAATTCTAATGGCAAGGAGGATGTTACACATATCTAGGTCCTACTGCGTTCGACAGTGCCAGAGGAGATGATAGTGGCTGATTTTCCAAGAAGGACCTGCTGCAAGACATCGTTGCGTGACCTCTCTCAAAGCAGATCTTGTGGGGAAGCTGTCCAGGATTGGCCCTCTACTCAGAAACTCAATTTCCACTTCCTTGGTCTGTTGCCGATGTTGGAGAACAACCATGTCTTCCAGTGGTGGAACCAGGTGTTGCTAAGACAAGCTTCGCCGTACTACTTGGTGATTCCATTCGAAGAAATTCCCGAAGTCTGAGCAACTCTATTTTCTCTCCGCTAGTATTGGCACATGTTATTAGCAAGCAAAACAATGTTCTCCATGTTAGAATTGTAAGAGGAAAATACTCAAAGTGCTTCACGTGAGCTTGAAGGAAAAAAATAATAAATAGCGTTCAGATGAAATTCTGCAGCATTTGTCTATACAAGAAAGACTTATTCGAGGTCGCACTTGCTCAAATATCTGGTTCGAGGAAGCATCCCCCTATAATTATAACTCCGATCCACGTATTTGCTAAGTCATATAATGAGCATTTACATCGTTGGAACACGTGAAGATCAGGGAATAGGGTTGGAAAGCAGTAGAATTAGTACTCCTCTCACATTCGAAAGTGAGCAGTTCTCAATAAAAATGTGTAGATTCTGAACTCGCAAATCGTTTATCATAGGACTTGTATGATATCTTCTTTTCGAGACAACCGGTTCATCTCTGAGTTGAACATGCGTTCCGAACTATGCCCAGAGTCCTATATATTATGGTATAGTATCAATACAGCTGTCACATTTACAGTGAATGACTCCCTAATTAGGACAAGCGCACTTCGCACTCGCACTTTGTAATATAAATTCATAGCTTCTCAGAGAGCTTCTCTCGCTATGTGACAATCGACACTATCAGTAGATGCACGACCCCACTACATGCATTCTTATCGATCCGTATATATTACGATGACAATAGTTTCTAAACGAAGAAAAGAGAAAGAAGAGAGGAAGAAAAAAACATCAACGTTATGGTCCTAATCCTGCTCCCTAAATACCTTCAAACACCTGCCGAGCCCCAAAATAGCGAAAGAATTACCGCAACTATCGTGAGCGGCACTGCCACATTCTGAAAATCACTCGGATGGATCACCAGCCACCACGCCCAGAATCCGAACGTGCCGGCAAGGATAAGAAGATGGTACGAAACCATTTTGAGAAATGAGATGGCATGTTATGCTTGAATACCCCACACAAATTCTGAATGATTACTAGCAATCTCAACCATGCTTTTCCGTTTTGGAATTTGCTCTATCGCAAATGTTCCAGTTGGGGGCTCTACACAATCGTGGAAGGCAGAGAATGAGCACCTTGAAGGACAAGCTGAAAAAGTTAGCTCAAATTCGTGTGGGAGGTTGGGAGGAATTTCTGCTATTGGAGGACGAGATTGATATTCGTATATGATATCTTCCGGGAGTCCCTTGCTGTGGTGAAGTATACGATTTGCTCTTAGTTTCATGAACTGGAATTCGTTAGCCAACCTATTGACTAAGGGGACTACACGAACCTTCACAAAATCGCAATGACTAAATTGCAATATTGAGAACCAATACCGCCAAATTCCTCAATGTTTCTTATAAGCCTTTGTTAAGCTTTGAAAAAGCGCGTTGTCGTTAGAATGCGGTTTGACTTCTATCTGCTCTAGCTCCAATGTACGTCGCGGTCCCTGAATTCCAAAAAGAACATAAAGATCTGATCTTTATAGCTCGTTGATCTTTACCTGGACCTCAAGCTGATTATTTGTAAGGTTCTCAGTAGGTCTACTGGGGTTATTAGCCGCTTGATGTACTCCAGCTTGATATCCCTTGACACCACTCGGTCCGAGCGCGATTGTCTGCTGACCAACAGGCTGAGTAGTTTCTTGGGTCGTACAAGGCGGGGATCTCGTAGATATATGGCCAGCTTTTTCGGAGATTATGTTCCAGAAGGCAGCACGCCACCAACGTTTCCACCTAGTCCTGCAAAGATGGTTGCTTTGTAACGCTGATCTATTTTGCGATAAGATTAATCGATATACTTCTGCTTGAGATAATGAAATCTCAGCCCACTGTGTGCTGCCGCAGTGCTACATCTTGTCAGATCTTCCTATACACTACTAAATCAAGAGATGCTTATACATTTCCAATATACTCGCGTTTGATCTTTTGTCAACCGTCGCATTCTGGGATGTAGAGGCCACCAGTTCCAATTTTCCTCCGTGTTATTTTCTATGAATCCCTTTACTCGATTAAAAATTGAAAGGTTTTCTTCAGATGAGAAATATTTCATTTCGTTGGAAATCGTCATGAGGATTCGAGATAGAGGAGTGAGAGCCGCCGGGAGCAAAGAAGCAGGTATTCGTGATAAGTGAACGGAACGAGCTGCCTTTGAGTAGGAAGCTCTCCATCTCGGCAGTATTTAGCAAATAAAGTCCATCGGTTTGCTCCTCTTCATCATCACTGTCGGAAGCAGCGTCATCTAAATCGTCCCCTAGTACTTCATCGCCAAGCGCTTCAGGTTCTTGCGGTGGTGCTAATTCAGGATTGTTGGTTATCCAGCTTTCCAAAGTGGGAATTTTGTCTTCAACGTCTCGCGTATCAACTAAAAGCTGAGTATAAAGTTCGGCACTATCTGGTCTTACTCGATCGACAATATCTTGCGCCATTCTGAGTCGGATCCACCTGCTCCTTAACAGATGAACTGTCGCTTGCTCAAGATTTGTGTTCGCTGAATGAACAAGGTCGAGATAACACTGATTCAATATTCTTCGAAAATTGTTGACAAACCGCTCTTTAGCCATTCGCTCCAGAGCCATCTCATATAACGGCTTTCGATCTTCATGTTTCGCCAACAAAACAGCCAAATGTTTCTCAGCGAGCATCTGTTGTTATGTTTTCCGCGTAGGACTCTGCGAGGAGATATCGTTCCTATCAGAAACGACCGACTCTAAATCCTCATTTCCAGCTCCGTCTCTCCAACTTCGAGAGCATGCTCCTTGCGCATGTCCAGATTGCTCTCTTTATTTACAATAGATGTTACTGATTGCTGAGTATTTCGGTTATTGTGGATTGCAGCTTGGGCATTGCCGCTATTTGTGCTAGGAGCGCCTGGAAATGGCATCGACCCATATCCCGAGTCTGAGAAACCTTGCAAGTTTTGTGCATACTTAGCGGTAATCCTAGTTTTGTACCCAACGAGCATATGGTGATCAACCAGGTCAAGCACTTGGTTGTCACCGTATCTGTACTTGGCATGGTGTTGCGCAGGATCTTGTGCCATCTTGTGATATCTGCTAACACTCTTTCACCATCGTGAAACTAATCGCCAGCTGCTATTGACGGAGGTATCGTGGCAGATTCTTTTCTGGTCTTCATTACTGCATCTTCTCGTAGCTTGTTGAATTTTCGGGTACCTTCGTATCCTAGAATCACCCATGCTGCAGCCATTGAAAGTACGCAACCAAGAGACCAAACATCACCTGATTGAATGACGATCCTAGTGAATTATCCCTTGTTGTCGTAGATCTCTGGAGCACCTGCCACACCTCCAGTCAGTTACTCATAAAGTTAGCTTCCACTGTTATTTCATCTTACCGTACGTTTTGGTTCCTCCTATCAAACGCTCTTTTACATCAAAAGTATTCTTCTTAAACAGCTTAGCAAAGCCAAGATCTGCAAGCTTGAACTTCCCATCTACCATGAGAATATTATCTGGCTTGACATCACCATGCTATCTGAAAGATCAAGATCAGTAAAATTAAGACGATTATAACATGTCAGTACAGTTCAAACGTACCCAAAGTAATCTTCCTTATCAGTACGATTATGTATAACGCTGATAGCCTTGACTACATCGGCCAGTTTACTCCAGAAATCCCTAACTTCGATGGCAAGTATCGGTGGTAGTTGCGCATAGAAAAGCTCCTCCAGATCAAGTTCACCATATCCAAGAAAGATGTTGAAAGTCTGCTTTGCAGAAGCACCGCTTTCTTCCATCTGGTAATGTTGGTAGGCTCCCAGATATTTTACCATGTCCTCATTCTCTCGGAGACTACGAAACGCAACCCTTTCGCCCTCGTAAAGTGGCAGGTTGCTTGTCTCAAACGACTTCAATGCAAATCGATAGCACTTTATAGCAGTCAGTAAGCCTCTCCCGTAAGACTCAGATAGAATAGGTGTATTCAGAACTTACCATTCCAAATTCGTTGTCTTTGTATCGTGAGCTTGACAAAGCACTCCTCAGATTCGGCCCTACATATTCTTCTTGAACCACAATCTGATACAAGTGAGCAGTGCCACCCTTCTCGTTGATTAGTTCCTTCTTGCATATTGGAAGTATCATTTTCTCGAAGTAAGCCTTCAGGTGGTCGAATTCCAGCTTTACCGGACAGAATTGCCACTGTAACGAATCGAAGCGATCTGCTAAGTCAGGCTGATCTTCTAAGTTCATCTGCCGGACTTTATTTCGAAGTTGCGCCAAATCCATTGGAAGGTAATGATCCACGATGTCGTGTAATCGAAATTTGTCGATGAAATTTCCAGACCTGCATGTAAGCAGTATACTAAACACAAGCAGGCAGCGGTCGTCGACGCTACAAACTAAGTCCACTCTCATCGGATACCCCATTTCTTTTCTATCGCGATATACTGCTTCGAGAAGAAGCTCTACAAGAGTTCTTAGTTCGTTGTCACACCACCTACTACTCTTCAACCAGTCTGATCATCGTTCAACAAGAACATAATCTCTGCCATCACTGGTTTTTCGAGTAAGCTCCTTCCACTTGTCTTCAAATTCGATAAGTATATCAGATACAGCCTCTTCATCGTCGTCCGACTCTGCCTTGAATTGCTTCAACTTGGAGGTATCAATGCGTCGTTTTGCAAGCTCCTTTCTATCCGCCTGTGGATATGTAGGAGAAATGAACCAAAGGGATCGTTTAACAAGGATATAAAACATGTCTCTGTCAACCGTCTTGGTATGTTGAACACATATTTGTCGTCTCTAAGCGACTAGAAGTAGCATATATGTTAGTTTTCAGAGTCAAAGAACTCCAGCCAGCTAATCTGCCAAAAACTGTTCATCAAAAACCCGGTCAACTCACATGAACGATCTTGTGATTGGGAAAATTCTCATGAAGGAAATCCTTAAGTGTTTCCCAGTCAAATTTATAAACGGGAAAAACTTCTTCTACCAGACTAGCGGATAGCTGTTGTTTTGTTCAACTTATTATCCCACCGGTGCCTCCTTGAGAAGAGCTGGAGGCCCCGGTAATCCGACGTGAAATTGCTCTTCCCATCGATAAGGCTTTTCAAGGTGGCTTACTGTTATATGTCTCTGAAATCTCTGTATGAGTTCTGAAGAAATATTGCACTTAAAGTGCATACCAGCCTTGAAGCTTCTCATACAGCTGACTTTCAGAGCTGGAAATTGCCAGTTGTATGGGTGGTGCGGGCGATACAGGTGCTACCCCGATATCTCAAAGACTTACAGCCACTCATCTTCGGTGAACACAATGTGCATATGCACAGTAAAGGGCTTTGTGCAGTCTTCTCATCCTGATTCGTTGGTAGAGCGAGGTTGTTTGCTGTCAGCCGAATAAGAGATTTGAAAGAAGTCAGCCTTGCATGCTTTTTGCATATGAGCCGCACAACTGATTAGCAATTGAATCGCACAAATGATTAGCAATACTTGAATTTCATGTCAGCCGAGTCCAGTACGCGCCCCAGATTTTCGACACGTGATGATGAAACGAAAGAGTCTCAATAATGTGAAGTGAACAAAAACCCCACCTCTACGTTGAAACACTTAGGATAAGTACATATCTTTATTACCATCTTCCTCGTCACTATGTCTCGACTCCTCACTCCAGAACGAACCATAGCAGTCTTCATCAGTGCCAGTGTTATCACTGCTTTTGTCCTGGGAACTTTCTTCCCACGAAAGTCGAAGCCGGCCCCCAAAGTCGTCCCTGGCCCAAGAGCTGCTGAGGAAAATGCTTTAAAGTTTCCCTTAGACGCCCTGCCCGGCGGTCGATTCGTCAACACTCCAGTAGGCAAATTTTGTTTTGATGGTCTAGAAATTCTCTAACATATGATAGTATGGCTCTATAAGAGTTTACGAGTGGGGGTCCGAAGACGGCAGGAAAGTATTGTTCGTCCACGGAATTTCAACACCTTGTATTGGCCTTGGTGGCATTGCTCACTCTCTGGTGGAGAAAGGTTGCCGAGTTATGCTGTTTGTAAGTGTAGGCATTTGTGGTGATTTCAAGCAATCTGTATTATTTCAATTCCTTTACTTGTTTAATATATCCAACAGGTACTTACAGATAAGCAGGATCTCTGGGGTCGTGGATACTCCGATTCTTGCGGCGACTTAGACTATGACGAACGACTATACTCAAGTCAAGTCTTTTTCGTCCTCGCCTCGTCCCCACTGGCCTGGACAGGGGCTTCATCTGGTGGCTTTAGCCTGGTCGGATACTCTCTTGGGGGAGGTATTTCTGCTGTTATCACCAGCCACTTTCCTGAACTTGTTAAATCTCTCGTTCTCCTCGCCCCAGCTGGCCTGATTCGTCGCCCGGTAATCAGTCCTACGAACCGCCTCGTCTACTCCATGGGTTTGATATCCGAAGATACCCTGCTCAAGTCAGTCACACAGACGACCTCAGCTGTGCGTAGGAAAGAAAACCAAATTAAAGGCGGTACTTCTTTCATTACTAGTATCGAAGAGTCAACTACCACAGAAGAGACAATGTAAGATGTCCCACGTTCTTGTGATGTGTATTATCATGTTTTCTAATCTAAATCTGACAAACAGTGAAAACCCCCGTCTATCCAAGTCTCGACCAGAAATCACAGGTAATCAAGCAGTCGAATGGCAAATCAAGAATAACAGAGGATTTTCGCATTCATTTGTGTCCACTCTTTTACACGGTCCAGTCCATGAGCAGGGATCGGTATGGACTCAGCTCGGACTGCGGAAAGACAAAACTCTTATAATTGCTGGGAAAGCGGATCTAGACATCGTTATATCAGAATTGAAAGAGGATGCCACTTTCTATATTGGTGAAGATAAGATTGAGTTTAAAGAGATTCAAGGGGCGCATGACTTTCCAATTATCAGAGGTGCTGTTGTGGCCTCGTTGATAAGCGACTTCTGGGACTTGTGAGCATTGCGGTGGAATGATGAAGTGACAAGAATATGAAGGAACATACCTTTGTACCGGAGTAGTGGTCATATATCAGGTAGTAATCATCAATCCTTAATAGAGCTATATATATTGACGGTCTGTCTCTACAATAGAAGACGCGATACCCTTCTATACGTAATTTTCATAGTTAATTCCTTGCTTTTCCCTATTTTTCGCGATGCCAGTCTTTGGTTTTTCCTTTCAGTCTTATTCTTACGTCTGTATATTCTAAACAGCACCAGCGGAAAAACGAAACCTCCTTCAGGGTACAGCTCCACGTCCATGAAGTGGAGAACGCAGTCGGGCGCCTCCTTATAGGCCTGACATTCCTACTCGCTCAAAGGTTCGTAAAAAGAAGATCAGCTGTAGATAATTCAACAGAGAAACAACGAGTCGCATGAACATTTTTCCATTTTCTAACGGCAGTTCATCTACTTCATAAGGTCTGGATCATCAAGTAACAAGTACCTTCAAGCCTATGGCTACGCCAGATCTTTAGGTGAAATTCCTACTTGCAGTAATGGTGCCCTTAATGTCTGAAACAATGAATAACTCATTAATAGCTGAAGCTTTTCAATACTGAGCAATCGAATTCTCTCCGATCGATCTCCTCTCCATGAAGGGTCTACTATTCCGCAGCTGTAATCACGACAGCGATCCTCGATTCTAGATGCCATTCGGTCTTTCTTCTTGCTGACAGAGAGAACGACGCGCGATATGGTGATTCGAAGTCATCGATGTGGTAGGGACTAAATCAGATACCTGTACATGACTCTAGTTTCTAACCTCCATCCTATCCGTTAATAAGTATGGGGATATAAATTTCAAAAGTAGGTATATGGTATCAGTGGAACGTGTCGGAATAATATCTGATGGCTGTATACTATACGAGTATCTAAAAATATATATACAGACCTCACTTTAGTGCGAGTGTGTGAAAGTGAATGATTTTCACTCTCATTGATTACCGAATAGGCAGCACCGCAGCACTACATAGTATCTAGATAGCTGTAAAGTAGAATCCACTCCCTTTCTCTCCCAAACAATTCAATGACAAAAATTCGCACGCATTTAGCATCGTGACACCGAGCTGCTAAAATGAAGAGAAAGATGTGAGGTTGTTAGGTATCTTCTTGTCCTTGTTGTTGTTGTTGTTGTTGTTATCTTTAAAATTATATAGGGATAACTTAGGATAAGGTTACTCACAGCTACCGCTCAATTATCAGGAAGTGCAACAATATTATCGAATGGCTGAAATGCATATGTCTACATGATTGTGATTGACACAACTTCCCATTTAGTGATCCAACCCTTCGGTTACCTGCAAACACGAAATGGTGCAAAGAATAATCGTAGGACTATGGTATACGATACTCGAAGCGGCAGCGGCAGCGGATTTTTAGTAAAGGTATGTTGAGAGGCTGAATTGTACTGAATCACGTAATAAATCTTGAAGAATACTTTGTGTGGAGTGCGTTATCATAGAACCTAAACTACATTGAAAATATCCTTAACACTCGTCCCAACCAGTTAACAAACCTCATTAACTCCTTCTACCACCCCCAAGTTTCCGTCTCTATTGATTCCTAACCATTCTTTCATATCAGAACTTAACGTTTTCTTGGTCTCCTCTGAGAGTCCAGCTGCCCAATTTACTTGGCCTCTCAAGAACGGTGCATTATAAGCACCAAAAAGAAGTGCTCGATCAAAGTCCTTCGTAGTATTCGCACCAGATGTATGCCACAGACGTCCATCCATGATCAACATAGAGCCAGCCTTAGCCACAAAAAGCTGAAGCATCTTCTCGGCATCTCGGGGATGTCAGCCTTTGTCTGCCATCGATGGCTGCCAGAAATATATAGCGTTGCACCGTTCTCAAAGTAGATATCTGTCAGACATCAGACAACATTCAATCCCCATGTAGCAGTCCAAGGATCAGGACATTGAAGTGAGAGATCGGAATGAAGACCCATAGACTTGGAACCCGGGCGCGCAATGTTGGCAGTAAAATTTGAGATGAGGAAATTGGAGCCCAGCACAGCTTGGACCATCTGAATCGCAGTAGGATGGCTAATAAGGTCGCAAAAGATGGCATCGAGCTCCAGTAAATAGAAAACACGTATATTGCTGTCGTTGGGATCTAGCCAATCCAAGTATGTAGCGTCGCCACGTCGCTCGCTTTCTTCCTTCGCAATCCATAGATGATCAAGAACTTCTTCTATACGTGAAGCATCCAGCACAGCAGGAACTATACAGAATTCCCCATCCTTGTACTGTTTCAATGCTTCCTTGAGCTTTGTGGGTTCCAATCTGGTGCTGTTGGTCATGGTCGAAGCCATATACATTTGAAGAGATGATTATAAGCAGAGAGTAGGAATGCTTTTATATTAAAAGAATCAGAGATGAGTAAAAAATGTACTTACCTAGCTCTAGTATCCCAAGAATCTGCCAAGATATTGTTGCCAGTAGTAATCCAGTATCTTATCCTGAAGTAGGCGGGGTAATTAAGCAGATATACTCGCCTAAACTGTAACGTATCATCACATGACAGTGTACATACCCAATCAAGGTTCCTCCCCGATTGTCATGACCTTGAGAAAATTTCACGTGCTGCTAGAGATTGTACACTGTCTAGAAATTTTCATCAAAATTCATGCCTCAAGTAACTCAGGCTCCACCTGATTTATGTTGCTAGAGCAAAATCAATGGCTAGAATAACAATAGACCGCCTCCAAACCACTGAATACTCTCGGTTGTCGGTTGTTAAAGGGTCTCGAATTTGAAGCAATGTCAAACAGGGCGACGGTCGCAAGAAGGCTGATAATCACCGCCGCAATTTCCTGGAGGGATACATCCGAGCTACAAAGAGCAAAGGGATACCTAACTCACGAATTACTTCTGGATGCTATGTAGAATTAAAAGTATACATTCTTATCGGTTGAGTCCGGAGCTTTTCATGCGACGTCGAAAATACGACATGAACTAAATAAAAAAGAAAAAGTTAAGTCTTCTTCCTCCAGGTCAAAACACACTCCAAGCCCGATTGTTGGACAAACCATCTGTTCTTTGTCTTCCAAGGCTGATCTGGTTTAGCAAGCGCAATGTTGAACGTCCTCAAGAGCTCAGGAACAACCTTCGCCATCTCCATAAGGCTAATATGCTTTCCCACGCATGTCCTACTCCCAGAACCGAAGGACAGAAAGCTCTGTTCCATCTCTTTCAATTTCTCCTCGTCGGACTCAATCCAACGCTCGGGTATGAATGACTCCGGGTCTGGGAATACTTTGGCGTCGTACTGAAGAACCCATGGATTGATACCTACAATGGTGCCTTCGGGGATATGTTGGCCACAGATCTCGACTCCGCCAACAGGTACATGGCGTTCCATCAACAAACCGACCGAGGAATGCAAACGCATAGCTTCTTTTCGCACGGCGTCAAAATATGGGATATGTGTCTTGGATTCCGAATATCTGATGGGGTGGCTGAGGACATTGGCTGCATCGGCAGCATCGATTTCAGCGACTAATTTCTGCATCTTATCCGGGTGAAGACAAAGGTAGTAAATGATAGAGCGAAGAGCAATAGCTGTGGTATCTGAACCTGCGAAAACATTCGTCGAGAGTCCGACTATTACATCGCGGGTACTCATCTTTAACGGGTCTTTCACCTTGACTGCCGACCAGCGAGATAGCATGTCCTTGCCGACAACGTCCTCATCGGAAATTATGAGCTCACCGTTGCGCTTTATGGACGAACGGGAGTTGATGGCTTTCAAAGTGAAGGTGAGTACGGAATTCCACGATTCCATGCTGGGTATCAGAATTGGGAAAAGGGGGTTTCCAAGTAGGAATGGATGGAGCTCAGGAACCTGCCCACAAACACTAGCATAGAAGAGAATCCCCTCGATTGTCTTCATCATATCATCAACGTCCCTTCCCGATTTTAGGAAGCCTAATTTTGTAGCAAATGAAACTTCGCCCACTACGTCAAAAGCATAGTATTGGAGCCAGGCTCCAAGATCGATGGGTTTACCTGCCGAGACATACTCATCCAAACGCGATATGAATAGCTTAGTGCAGGAGTCCATCGCAGGTTCAGACTCTAGTAGAGTTGACAAGCTATATGCTCCAGCAATCTTCTTCTTATCAATTCGATGAGCTTCAGCATCTCGCGTTGAAAAGAGATTCATTTGAGGCTTCTTGTTCCAAGATATAGATTGGATCGGATAAAAGGCCGTCTAGAGGTAGTAGTTAGCTTCACGTCTAGGAAATCGATTCATGCGTTCTTTTTCTACCTTTGTGAATTGCGTCTTCAACCCATATATGATAGGAATTGCGTTCGGGTCCCCAACGGAGATATGGTTAGGGCCAATACGGACTAATGGGCCGTGTTTTTGATGCAATCGAATTGCGGTATGATGGGAATCTCCTTGGTAAACATCATACAGTCGCCATAACTTGGTGTATTTTGCTAACCATGGTCCCGGAATATTCGAGAGGCCAGAACGTAGTGTTTTCAGAGACACATATAGAATGAACAGAACAGCCAGGAAGTAATGAGGATATCTTCTCAAAGTTACGATCAGAACATCGGCCAGAGGCTGGGCAGCGTCTTTATCCATAATGGCGTCCGTAGTCAATCGACGGTGGTGACAACGGAGTGTTCGAAAACTAGATGCCAAAAGCTCGTCGATAGCTGTTTGGAATAAAGAATAAACAATTTTTATTCCCACGGCGGATGTACAACCATAAGTGTTTTCCTTAAGAGACCATTCCAGAGAAAATAAGGAAGAAGTAATAGATCGTCCTGGCTTTATTCCTATCTTCAGCTTTATGTTAGCCAATAGAAGAGGAGGAGGAAGAACGCTCAGAATAAGTAATTTCTCGAGATAAGATATTTCTCAATAACAGTTAATGATTTCTACTAATAACATGGACACCTAATGTATGATTGAACCTCAACATCCAACATTTCAGGGATTCGTAAAAGCGGGGCATATGCGTACGTTAGTAACTGTCTAAGTCCGTCCACATACTGACCGGCCACCCCTAGTAATCTGTAAGCTTACCGCAGCTCACGCGGAGCAGAACTACGTATATATCAATATATATTGGATATATGGTGTAGTATAGAATTGGTTCTGTAAAAATAGTAACTACAACAGGTTGCGTCGCCGCTTGCCAAGGTAAGCGGTAAAATTGATGTTTATTACTGGGGCGGCCGCAATACTCTGATAGTACAATTTGATATTCAACTCAGTATTGACCCGTATTGACCTATATTGACCGTATTTACCGACAATTAACTAAACTTTGTAACTCTATATTCTAGTAGTCTTCCTAGTAATTTCTGGAGTCTTCATTTTCTACGTTTTGTCTCTCTCCCGCGCTCTTTCTCTCCCTCTCCCTCTTTCTCCTGTTCTTTCTTTTTCTTCTGCTCTCTCTCCTACTCAACATTGTAAACCAATAATCCTAGGACACTGAGAGTTAAGCATCCTAAACGCTGAGAACCATTGATTATCCCTATCTTGCTAATATTCCAATATTATATAGATAGCTACATATCGTGTAAAAGTAGGGAAGTTGCTTTAAGCATGAAGTAAAAGGAAATATAACTGTAATATAACCGGCTACCTATCAAAATAGGAATCTTTAGGTATCACATAGAATTGTGTATAGAAGGACTATATTGAAATATTATTAATATAGCTTACTAGAATGCCTTATATTTAAGCTATCTAAATATAAACTTTTTATTTTATAGTATTTAAATGTATATTTATCTTATCATACTAGTTCCTATATTTGTATTCTTATTTGGAAGGGTAGCCGGTTATTAGAGGTAGCCGGTCAGTATATGGACGGACTTATCTCTCTGCTGCCAACGAAAGCATATCCCATATGCAGCACAGCACAAGTAAACGAGAATCCTCAAATGCACGGAAGTCATCAGATTAATTCCCCATGTTCTCCAACAAGTACCGAACCGAGCTTCCCGAAAATCTGATACATTGCAGTCACGCATCTGCGCAATTTGTATACCACTTTTGGGAAACATTGCATCCAATATAGGTCAAGATTAACAAAAGACCAGCATCGCCTCTGCATTTCTACCTGTGTTGTCTATCTCGCTCGCCTGTGGTATTTGTCAGTTCAGCAAGGAGATATGTACATATATAAGTTTGAGTGTGATCAACCGAATTATGGGGTGAGATAACGACAGCAATATGAAGTGGGCCATACTTATAGAAAAAGTATTGAACGTGTACTAAGTGCGCACTTACCAAAGATCTCCTTCGCCAAATATGAGTAGTTGTACAAAACATATGGAATACCCAGAATTCTGGCTGTTCAGGGTCTTCATATTCATATTATGCTACAAAAGTTTCAAGTGATCGAGGAGGAAGGATCTCCTTTGGCCTCTTGGTCCAACCCCGCCCACGCTAATTTGGTAGGTGGTATCGGGGATAAAACCCGGTACTCCATGATGGACCCGATGAGGCTTCCTGCACGCGCTAATTTGATAGTATCGGAGAGAGATCCTAGCATCCCGAGACGACCCGCTTTTAACCTTCCCGGTCGACTGAAGGACCATAGCCCTCTATTCTGTCTGGGTCGTCAGTTTTTTTTTATTATCGGATTCATGTCACTGCAAGAAATAGCATACCTTCTGAATAAATTTTGAAACCTGTGCTAAATGTTCAAGTGACTAACAATGTCAGCTCTCATTGCAACTTGTTTTGATCACTAATGCCCGAGAAAATAAATGCATAGTATATCCTTGGAGTGGCAATTAAGTTATGAAGAGAAAAAAGATTGATTGTCTGATTTAACGAGCAGAACAAATTTGTATTTAGAACTTGGTATCTATTGTAAAATGTATGCTATTATTTCTAAATTATTGCTTTTTGATTTGCTAACCTTATTATCAGAGTTTGATAATCCGATTCTTGACTACAAGATAGTAATCTCGAGACTTGTCACTGAATTTAGATGTAATTAAGTACTTACATATGGTTTGCGTGTCAGAATAAAAGACTGGATTTTGTGCTTACGACCCCGAAGTGCTGTAAGGTACTACCTGCGCTTGAGAATACAAAATACAAAATACAAAATGTAATTAACCTATAAACATTCCAAGGATTTGGTTATCGTTCCAAAGGGGAAGTCAACAAACTCAGCCGGAAACTCTCACGTGGTCTGCTCCTCTATTGCTCTCTGCTCTGCAGCCCTAGCACCCAGCTCTCGCGCAATAATTGGGTTCACAGGGCCTTCTAATCCTGCTTTCTTCGCGTTGTTGAAAAGACAGCCCCACAAGTCCTCTCTGTCAACGACCTCGCCGCCCCCTGTCTTCGCGAGTAAACTAGCCAGAGGTCTTGCCTGGAGTTCCTTCGAATTCGCATCCTCGACCTCATTGCTATTGACTTTCGCCTTTACTCCCTTTCCCATGTGCTCCATTCTCCTCTTCACGGCAATATTGTAAATACTCTCTTCGACACTGCCCTGAATAAGGTAGAGCCAGACAGTTGTCTCCGAAAATTGCCCAATACGGTCAACACGGGCAATGGCTTGCAGTTCCAGCGCAGTGTTGATAAGTGGTTCGCACAAGAAAACATGACTAGCAACCACGAGGTTCAAGCCAGAGCTCTGAGCTCGTGCGTGTAGCAAGAAAACCTCAACACTAGCATCGTTCATAAATTGTTCAGTTGAACCAGATTTGTCTATTGTCGTATATCCGATGCGGAAACGCTTTAATGCACCCCCAAGAACATCGAGGAAATCCTTGTACTGCGAGAAAATGATTGACTTAGCACCGGGGTCTTTCTCGCGAAGCCAGATGATGTGGCGTGCTAAGGTGTTTATCTTAGTTCCAAAGGAAGGTCCATCTAAATCAACATTCTTGATCTCTGATAATGCTTCGGAGCTGATGTCTGAATATATGCCGGACTTATTTGTTGGAGCATGCCGAGAGGACGAGGGAGAAGATGGCTCGTTATGAACTTGTAGCTCCTGAGGCTTGTAAGTAATATCGTGGAGATCCTCTCTAGTGAGACGTCGTTTGCAGATGGGACAGGTGTGATGCTGGTGCCACCATGCCATCATACACTCTTTACAGTATTGATGTCCACAAACTGTCAAAGCACCTGTTTCGAAGGATTCCTGACAGATAACACACATGCGTTGTGCACTTTTATCCGAAGCTGCCGTTTGGAGATGAACAAGGTAGCGCCGCTTGGACTTGGCCGTTGCGATACGACGCAGGAGTTCCTCCTCTTTAGCAAGCATAGGAACATGGATGTTGGGTGTGATTTCACCTTCGTAAGGAGCAACCATATCTGAAACCTGTTGTAGCTGACGATAGTATTCAAGACGTGTGTTCATGACACTTGTAAAAAGATCAATCTCTTGCTCGAGACCGGTGACAGCCTTACGCTGCTCTGTGAGATGCTTGGAAATCTTCTGCCGTTCCTTTTCAACAAGCGCAAGCTCGTTCTCTGCACGTTTGCTACCATTCTCTGCATCGACACGGAGATTGGTAGAAAGAGTTCGCAACTCCGAAAGTATACCACTGAGTGAACCAAGATCAGCATGAGGCTTGATCAATTCACGCGCTCTTAGAAGCTCTATAGTCTTCTCTGGAAATGCGCCCTCGCCTTCTCTTGCAAGCTTGAGAGATGTCTTCACTTCATTCTTCACCAACAAATTCTCTTGTCCGGTGATGGCATCGTATCGATCCGCAATGGCAGCACGTAGAGCTTGCACATACACCATGACCTCGTCTTGAGTTTTGGTTGAGTCTTCGTACTCATCGCCCGTGATCTCAACACCGTCATCCTCATCCACCAGCGGTTTGGTCAGGAATTTGATTGTCGTCTCGCGCCAATCATCGAGCTCATTTGCTTGTGCATCCATAGCCTCAGCGAGATCGTCCATGCGCTCGAAAATCCTTGAAGTTTCGATGCCACCTTTCGCAGGTTTCTTTGCTGACACTTCAGGTATCTGAACGAACGATTGTTGAACGGCCTGTCGCGCAACCTTTTGCATGAGATGAGATGCTTTACTGAAGATCTAGAAGCATATTAGAGTGACTTCAGATGATTGTTGACAAGTTAACTGACCTCCCTCAAGATTTTCTTTCGAATTGTTTTTGCCCTCTCATAGCCGTCGTTCTCAAGACGCTCTAAATCCTTTGCCTTTTCACTATCAGGCGGCGCATAGTCTTTATCTTGCCTCAGCTGGAAATACGCATTGGCTTGAAAGAAGGCAGCCATGTGTTGGACCTCCAATGCTGATCTTAAACGATTTCGCAAAGGCCCCAACCTTGAGTTCTCATCTTTATCCGCCTCCTTATCACTCTCAGCCTCTGAATCCTTAGCAAATCGGTCGGAGAACTTTGAATCTGCCTGCTTCAAGAGCTCATTTGCTTCTTCTACCATAGCAGTAGCCTCTGCCGAACCCTCAGTCCATATGTCGAACGCCTCTCTAACGCGAGGACTGTTCTCTAGAAACTGACCACGTTTTAGCTTCGAGAGGAGAACTGTTCGCTCATCAGCGCGTATTGAAGAATCAGTTTGTTCGAGCATAGTGTTCAATACATCATCTACCGTTCGTAATTGGCCATTTGGACGTCCAAGAGCCCGGCGATTTCTCTCACCGACCTCAGGATGTAAAGCGGTCTGTCGTAGCCGGAGAAGCGCTTGTCTCATAGACTCTATGGTACGTGGATTTTCTGGATCCCAGTCATCATCCAAGGGAGCTCCATTCGCATCGAGACCACATCTCTCAGCTAGTTCGATGAATAGAGACCGGTAGTGCTGTTCTTCAATAGGCGTAAATGGCATACTTATCACTATTCTTTTCTGAGAGGGAAGTCGAAGTTCGTCGCGAACCATTTGTTTGGTGTGTCGCAAGGCTAACTGATTGAAATACTTCTTGAAATATTTTGGGTGATTAACGAGACATGTGAAGTATTTACTCTTGGAGTAAAAAGGCTCGCATCGTAAAAAGAACAGGAGACCATAGAGATCATCGATATGACGGCGAACAGGAGTACCGCTGACACCCCAAGCATTGATTCTTGGAATCATTTGGGCAACTTGAGCTGCATTGCTTACACCGCTCTCAATCATTTGAGCCTCATCAAGACAAACCCGCCACCATGCGAGTCTCACAAGAGGTGATTGAGGGCGTTCGTACCTTGGTTCCCTGTTACGAAATGCGCGATCAGGTGGCGGTGTTGCATAATGTATCTCTGCAGCTAATACACGATAGGTGGTGAGGACAACATCGTAAGAGTTGAGCTTATCAAGCCATCTGTCGTTAGTAAGCTTGGAGCCTTTCATTCCTTTGTACTCAAAAACAGTCAAATTCGGAGCATGTTTCTCGAGCTCAGAAACCCATTGCTTCAAGATTGAAGGGGGCGTGATAATCAATGTTGCCGCGGTTTGACGTATGACTGGATCGAGACCATGAATATGAAATGTGAGAGGTTGTGGTGCTTTGTGCAGTGTGATCAAAGCGGCTATTTCAACTGTTTTCCCAAGTCCCATCTCCTCTGCAAGTATGCCACCCCTTGTTAGCTCCATTGGCAGAAATATCTTCCAAAGATCTCGAGTGGCAACGTCAAGCAGTTCACTGTAGAAAAATGGAACACCGTCCGCATCCAATCGTTTTTCAAAAGATTTCCTAATGCACTCAAGATCATCATGTGGCTCCGTGACTCCCATAAGTGCTGATGCTTCTCTTTTGAGCATCCAAGCCAGAGTTCGCTTCTGGAATGGATAAAGGTCAGTCGCCATACCATCAGTGACGATATTGCTGGCGACGCTGTCATCTGCTGGTGGTACATATACACTCTCATAAAACGATTGTGCAGTACGGCTGAATCCAGTGTCCATTGGGATTTTGCCATGATTCAGTGCTAAATAAGCACCTCTCACTTCGTTGTCGAAGGAACTGTAATCCCGTGGGTTTGCCCATCTCAATGTAGATTCGTTCAGCCATTGAACTTCAAGATCGATCTGCAAACAGTCGGTATTTTGAATGCACAATAACTTGAAATGGATGACAACCGAAGATTGCATGTTCTTTCCTCTAGCGTAAACCGATGCCGCCTGCTGTATTTCCTGGAGGATTGAAATATCCCCATCGCTCGTGAGAGGCTCCAGATGTGTGTCAACTACGCAGACGGTTTGCTTGCTCTGCTGTGCTTTAGAGGTCTCTTTGCAATATACTCGGAGCCTGTAAGGAACATGACCATCACAGTTAGGGTTATACGCCTCGAGCGTTACATTTCCAGGGCTGCTGAAGCTTTTTGTAATCGCAGGGCCGAGGAAAACCGGACCGTCGATTTCAGTATCTTCATCAAGAGAGTTACTACAAAAATCTGTCGCCAGACGCAATCTTCTCAGTATAATCATAGGCTGATCCTGGACCTTCACAGTCGCCACTTTCCGTCGCTTGCGAGGTGGTTCGCTCCTATCAGATGTGGAACTACCACGAGTTACAAAATCCTTCAGAGTCTGGGGTAGAGCATCTGAATATTAAGTCAGTATATTTTAGAACCCGCATATATATATATGAACATAGGGAGTACCTCTGGAATGAGCTCTGACAACTCCGAGTTGAGAGTCATCCATCTGTCACGTTAGGCAGACACTACTGCTGTCTAACGATATCAACCACACTCTAGTTATCACGTTGGGGTTAACCTTGTGCGATCCACAGTCTTCAGACAATCGTGATTTAATGATTGCTCGTGACACTTAGTATCTGATGAACGTAGAGCTGAGGTTCCGTGGGTTACTATCATGGAGATAACAGGATAGCTAACGAGGGAAAAAAGATGAGGAGGGGGAGGGGGAGGACCATGGTCAACTACTCGGCATGGGTCTGGTTCAGCCTGGTCGAACTTCTTATCGATAAGGAATTAGCGCACAGCCTCGAGTTTAGTAAGCAATGTCGGCTAAGTTTCTCCAATTCATAACGTATAAGGTAAGGTAACCAAGGTGTGCATATCTTAATACTTCAAGTCGTTTTTTGTTTGTGACATTATCTCTTTTTCCTTCCCTAGACTTACGGACCAAAGATCCCTCTCAATTACGTGTATATATGACGGCAGAGTCTTGGCAGAAGTATCCAAATATATCTTAGGGGGCAATCAACCATTGGAAGGCCTCGTGCTCAACCTAGACGCGGCCGGGTAAATACGAATGAATAACTGCTGCTGCTTACCACGCGCATAATTCTATTTGTGATGAAGATTCACTGCCAACTAATTTTAGACTCAGCCGCATAGAATAACAACTGTAAATATGACTTGATATTGAGATTACACAAAGTCGCTGGTGAGTCGAGTGTTTGTCATGGGATTGAGTGGGAATTATCAATTGTCAGCAATAATCACGTTTTGCACTCCAAGTTTCCTTGATCACATGTATGTTAACGTGGTAAAAATAATTGAGCATGACTTCCTGCTCCCAATATGATTCGTGTATATTCTACGTATAGCTAACTAAGCTGGGTATTTCTCCATATTAATGTATCCTCTGTGAAAAAGAAAAAAAAAACTCCTCTCAAATCGTGTATCAGTCATTAATCGTGATCCCCAATCACTCCCTCAATGAGAAGACCTCTCACCCCTATCGCCCAGAATAATAATATCCCCCCCTGCCACTTCCACTGCCACTTCCCTCACTGCCTCTCTTCTCGGCTCCTTTCTTCACTACATGGCTTAGACTCAGACTTCCCCAAGGTAAGCCGCTCAATTCCTCGTCGGTATCGTACTCCACGTCAGCTGCAGTGCGATAGACGCCGCCAGCCTTGTCTCTATTTTCGCTGTCCCGGTATTGGGCCTCTTCCTCCTCCTTCTTCTTATCCCTGTACTTTCTCTGAGCAAGACGATTCTGAATACGTCGTCGTTCCTCTGCATCCGTCACTGTGGTCCAGTCATCCTTTTTGCTAGAAGCGTGTTTAGAAGATGAAGATTTATGCTTGATTGAGCTGGAGGAGTGAGATGAGTGAGAGGATTTGCTGGAGCGAGAAGACATGGCTTTGGGCTGATTGATGGGTGTGACTGTTTCTTCTGATGAATATCCAAATCCTATATCCTCTGAGATGTCGAATGTTTCGTTCTTGATTTTAGGAGAACCACGTGAGGGTTGTTTGCCTTTGGATTGAGATTTTGAAGATGATGACATCTATCGCCAGTAAGAGACAGCAAAATTATCGCTTGGCCTGAATAGAATTGTGACTGCGATTGGAGATATTGAGGTGAGAACGGAGAATGTAGCTCCACGAAGATGCCTCTTGATGTGTTTGAACCTGATAGTATATTTGGAAACTCGTCTTAATATAAAGACAAGCCAAGAAACTCTGACGAGGAAGACGATGATAATGATGATGATGATGAGAATGAAAAATGATCTGAGAACTGAGAAGTATACTTATACTTGTAATCACAAACACAAAGTTTGAATATAATAATAGCAAAAAGAAATGAGGAAGAAAAAATCACGGACAGCTTCAAGACGAATCGTCACGCTCCTCAATACCCCCAACCCCCAAGCAGGCAAACGCCAGAGATCCAGGTACGATACTAACATCATTGGTGGAGGAGGCTACGCAAGACAACTGGGGGTAACCGGGGGGCCAAGGGGACGAAATCGGCCTGACCGTTGCATACGACGCCGTCAAAAGCCATCTGGGTAGGCATCAACTGAGGAATCTGGCTGCGAGTGAGAGATTATGGAGAGCGTTCGATGTGACCAGACTTGCGCGGCACATTTTCCAGAAGCGCCAGGCTGCCATAGGCGAGAGAGGACAGACAATACCTTATGGTAAAGCGAAAGGTTCGAGAGTGCAAGATGCTTACTTGCTTTAAGCTTGAAAGGCCTAGAAGGGGGAGGTCAATGGATGACGCATAGTTACGCAAACCCTTTGGCGAAGGGAGTCATACTTGAAGGTTACCTTTCTGCAGGGCTTCTGACCCCCCCTCATGGATTGTCTCTTGTCTCTGTAGTCGACTTGACCCCTGCCTCAGATATGAGGGTCGGGCCAATCTTCACGATGTATGCATGCGTGTTGGTTCTTCGTACCAGTTCGTCGCGTCCCATTGCGAATACTTGACCCGTCCTGATTGCGCATTGTGCCGTATACTGTTCGACATTGTGTTTGGATATATCCTCGATTCTTGCTTAATGATTGAAAAGAAGAAGAACATGCATACTGGAATTTGAATGGAGAGATGTTTGATGAGGCTGCTGCTGCCTGAGGAGAGTGGAGCGGTAATGTAAAAGTAAGCATGGGCTAATATCTTCCCGAACCGAAGGGGCCGAAATACTCAGTCACCAGTCTATTGTCCTCAGCTTCCCAATCTTTTCGTTCAGTCTTATGATCATTTCGATGAAATATTATGTATCCTGGCATCGGGCAGTGCAAAAACTCCTCTCGAGATCTCGTTCAAGATTCAAGATGCTGCTGCAAGAGAAGATTGACAGCATTTGCAGGTATGATAACATTGGGAGTGTGACCAGTTTTACGGATCGGATAGGAATGCACAAAGCTCAGGAACCGACTCCGGAGTACGTCAATTAGAGTGGAGATGCAGTGTGAAGGTGGGTAAGATATGGCGAGGATGAGGGAATATGCGAAAATGGGGGACGACTATTACGAGGTATTCTAGGAAGAGAATGGCTGTGAGCATCACAAAAATCGATTCTATGCATGGTGAAGAATAGGATGAAAGGAATAAAGATGAAGATCAAGTGGAAAGTCTGAATCAGAATCATAGTCATGATCATAGTCATGATCATAGTCATAATCATAATCATGATCAGAATTATCTTAGTATCTATCAATTGGTCCTCATAGGATAAGGCATTCCAACTTCTGCCCCAAGCCCCAACTATGTACTCAAGGTTGAATCTGAATAAGCATATCATTTTGCTCTCCCACCCACTCCTACTCTAATCCTGAATGCTGGGTCCGATCTGTGGCGAAAATGACAAGTTTCATCCTCTGATTGAAGCATAAACGATAATCTACATAGCACAGCATAGCACAGCATAACGCGGCGAGACATAAAACGTAATCTTGGGTGAGGCAGCTATATTGAAGCACATGAAATCTCGGTGAATAGAGAAGAACGAAGTCGTTTCTTGAGATTGAATATACAATGAATACACCTACGTAGTACAGCATTCGCTACATGCTGCTATTCACAACTCTAATCAAGGTTAAGATGATAACCAACCGCGTATACACATAAACATGCATACGTACCTTAACCATGTAGTCTGATTCCCCGACCGTTCATGGAAGACAAGGGTATTATTCATGATCGACGAAACTCTGAAGACACAATCATGATAGGACAGGGCACGTACGCCGAAGAAGTCAGAGTACTCGTAAACATCCAGAATAAGGTAGGTAGCACAGCGACATGGCCAACATCTTCATCCAAACTCCACCCAAAGCAAAGGCCTGTTGAAAGTCAATAAAAATGACCTGCATGACTATACACATTGATGAGAAGTCACAAGAGCAGATGTGCAGGACAAGTCGCCGACGACCGGTACGGACCCCTCGACCAATGCACCACCACCGCACCCGTGCCGTCGCGGCAAAGGGCCAGATACGGCACGAATGTGGATGTATTGACTGGGCGGTATGCGGGTCACTGGAGTGGCAACGTCTTCGGATGCGTACTCATTGGCGTGTGCATTGGCGTAAGCCCTCGATTCGAGGCGTCGTGAATCTGTCAGTAGTCAGATCAGGGTCACTCTGAAGTGGGTGTGGTGGTACTTCGGATGACAAGCATGTATACGTTAGGTACATGCGATTGTTTTCTTTTCAATGATACATTCAAAGAGTGTCCATCACTTGAGAGCAGAGATCTTGATTCCACGCGGTATCAACCTCTCTTGTTCTTGACACAATAGGTCAATTTCATCTGTGTTGATTATAGGTCAAATGAGAATGCTTGTAATTGAAAACCTATCACTGGTCAAGAGTCCAACAAGCACACGGGTCTCCTGTAAGGATTTTCCCAATTGTCTTCTCATAGCAACAGAATCGCAAATCAAATGCTAACAGTCAAGGATGGTTGTCAAGATTACCAAATTGAACGCTCAGGAATATGTTCTTATCATGAATGCCACGACAACAATACAATCTCGTCGTAAACAGAGCGTAGGGAACCACGTAACCATCGCAGCCTTACAGCCTCTGTTCGAGTTTCTTTGCTTGGCAGTCACTATACCAGATTGTTAGACCTGCATATCAAGAGTACAGAGCCACGCATACATTGACGTTACAGCAACGAACTTCGGTCTCGAAAGAGAAAGACGAAAGTCCGACCAGTGACATGACATGAATCCATTGTCCACCAGATTATGCCTATCTTACAAAAATACAATATCAACCATTCATTTTACATCTTTCACTTTTTTCTCTCCTCGCTCCTCCTCTTAGCCCTGACCTCGGCCTGTCGTCTCTCACCACCATCAATCTTATGACCTCTTCTGTCCTCCCACAACCCCTCAGCGACCTTAATTTTCGCCTCACCCCCATCGGTGCCCTTGACAGGTAGCACATGCGGGCCCACGATAGTATGTGCGCCCTGCACTCTAAGCCCCTTCACCGGCTGCTCGCTGACTCCCTGCTCGCCCACATTCAAGATGGCCTTGGCCTTGCCAGGACTCAGAGTAGCAGTAGCAATGTGCGAGCCCGGCTTTGGGACCTCGAGAACCTTCACTATGGCCTCCCCGTCCTTCACGAACTTCAGGTCGCCCCCAATGCCGTACTGGCCCTTCCGGAACTTCTCGCGCCATCTGAGAAGATATCTGCGAGCGCGTGGAGGCTCAACGCCCAAGTCTTTGAGCTGCGGCGAGGTGAGTGAGAAGAGTGCTTCCCATGTGGGGATTTTCGTGGCATGTTGGGAGAGATTTCTGCCGATGAGGGTGAGGAAGGTTTTGGAGTCAGGAACGAAAGGTGTAGGTGGTGGGATTCGTGGAGCAGGCATGCGCTGATGAAGGCATCTTGCTTGTTGGAATGGGAGGAGAAATGAAGGTATAGGACGGAGTTGGGATGGTCGGATTATCATTTTGACGATTCTTGAGACATTGTGTCAGTAATTATTCCTCAAAGAGATTGTGTGCGAGACTCACAGTGTGCAATTGGTCGTGCGACCCAATTGATTTGTTGACTGGTGCTGCTGTATATTTTGTGAATTCACGAGAGCGCATTTGAGATGGCTTACATAAGCGATATTGCTAGACTGGGTTTGGACGAGGCTGACAGCCTCGCTCCACCACGATGAGATCGTGATGATAAGTACTGGATGAGATCAACAGACTTTATAAGTTTGATTTTAACAGCGTTATGTTCTCAACGTAATTCATCCATTCCAGTGTATGCTGAGAAGCATGCAAATTTCATGTGGAAAAAACCATACTAGATCACCAGGTCATAACAGCGATTATCAAAAAATCCATCGCTTTTGTTGAACCACTAGCACAGTATGTCTATCACAAACTCCCTAAACCCCGGATATACCACCTATCACGCCAGTCCCAAACACCAATCTAATAATACACGCTCAGTACCTCTGTAGCAAGATTATTCCTTCCAAATCCATTCAATCAACGTCCATTTCCTCCTCCGTCTCATCCCCTCCAATACCAAGCAATGCCTTGTCAACATCATCAAGGTCTTCCTCCGCATCAACTTCACTTCCGAGGCCTAGAAGCTCCTTCTCCATCTCATCAAGATCTTCTTCCTCCTGCAGAACAGTATCACCTTCCTGCATCTCCTCGGTGTCTTCCTTGGCCTCCTGCACAACAACTTCCGGCTTAGCGACCCTGTTCGTACCCATTACGCCAAGCTCTCCGCCACGGTGAGAATCCCATCTGTCTAATCTCCGACCCATGCGTCTGAATGCAGCTGCATATGCAGCAGCCTCTTCACCAAAATCATCATCCTCAGATTCGAGTTGTACAAGACCAGCAAATCCTCTCTCTCGGAAGGGGCCCTTTGGCTGACTGAGACTCTCTTCGCCCTCTGAGTCCTCAAACGGATTCTGAACTCGATTCAGCCTTGCCTGTGCTCTGACAAACGCCCCTTCTTTCCTCCTCAACTTTCTGGCCTGGTGATGTTTCTTCCTCAAGCCACGCGAAAGAATATAATTTACACGTTGATTGCGATTCTGCTCTACTGCAATTTGATGAGCGGTCAAAGGGCGCATACGTCGTGTAGAACCTTCCACGCCAATGGTAGACATCGAAGGCACAGGCGACGAATTAATATCCATAATTTGGTTTGCTAAGGGTGCTTTGCGACGTGTACTGTTGATGGCATTCATTCTTACGGCCCCATATGCTCTTGGGGGCGGAGTGGACCGGTTGCTGTCCATGTCAGACTCGTATTTGCTTGGCCTAATACGGGGAAGCAGTGGTGCCGGAGAAGCCCCGTCTTCGGGTGGCAGATTCAACTTCGGTTTCGGGCCTCGTTTTGGTGGGAAGACAGCCTGGAAATCAGCCTGGTCTGCTTCAATGATACGCTTGCGTTCGCGCATCTTTTCTTCGCCATACTCAATTTCGCGGGGTTTGTCGACATTCTCCTTTTTCTGTTCTTCTTCGGTGAGGACCTTGAACTCAGGAACACCTTGGTTGCCATGGCCTTGACCGTAATCAACTCCTGGTCCAAAAGGATTCTCGGCAGCACCTTCCCTCGTAAAGTCAGATTGTAGGTAAAACCACATCAGCCAAAGAAATGCCATGGCACGAGAATGACTGGAAAGAGAAGGGCGCATGATGAGGTCGTAGAAATCGCGCTGAGGAGGAAAGTGCACATCGGTAATACGTGGGGCATATTGTGCTAAGACAAAGATGAGGTTTACGGGATTCGTTCGTGGAATTGGAGTATTCGTAATTTTGTCCAATGACGTGGGCTCTTTTCGATCTTCCGAAGCTCCCTTCAAGATGGACTTCAGTCGAGGTGCGTCTTGTAATTGCTTATAAGAGTTCGGATCTTGATAGGCTTGTAGCGAAGGAATTGCGTGATAGGTACGTAACTGCGCGCGCATCTCTGGGAAAACTGTTCAGCTGTCAGCGGAAATTCCATGTGAAGAGACTCAGTAGATCTTACAATTCAAAGTGGTGTTCATCCTTCCAAGATTGACCAGCAAACAGACCATAGCCATGTTCTTTGCCGGTTCATGCTCACTGAGTAGCTTATCCCTCAATATCTTGCTGGTCTTGCTACTTCTCGCCATCGCATCAATGTAGAGCTCAGCGAACGTCTGCATGCCCAACGTCTCGGGCTCGTAAGAATTGGTGAAGACTCGGTCGGTATTGTTAAAAACATAGTACAGAAAGTCGTACTGGATATCCTTTCTCCAAAGCGGCTCGCCATCATCCTTCTTAAGATGACGAACCTTATTGCCCGAATAGATGGACGCATTAGGAGCATTCGCAGCTATCTCCTTCGCAGCAGCAGCCTTGGCACGTTTTGTTTGTCTCGGGGCGCTGGAAGGGGGAGCTTCAGGTTCGTCGAGGATGCTATCACCATCGCCTTTGGCCGAGGTAGCTCGCCTGCTCGGGGTGGAAGCTGACAGGAGATCGGGGGCAGATTTGGCGCCGCTGCGCGGGATATCCACGGGGATCGGGGAGGAGGCACTGGGCATTCGGTCATCTACTTCTGACGCAGCGATGGTCGAGGCTGGTGAGCGAGCACCGTCGATATCCATCGTGAAATTTATCGACGATCAAGTCATGCAATTGTGGATGGAATATTGTCGAATCTTTGGTGGATGGACTTGGAAGCTGGATGGATCAAGGACTGCGTGTCTCGAGTTTGAGAAGGAACGGTGCGATACTCACTCAGAATACGTAACTTCTAATTGGCGTCGCGTCCGCGACTCGGTAGAACTATTTGCCGCGTTCCGCTAAAGTGCTTCATGATCCCATCACCAACGTCAAAGAAAAGTACCACTCCATCGCCATTGCTCCTCTCATCACCGTCAAATTACGACTGGAAGTAGTTTATAGGTACTGGAGAGCTTGGTCTTAGATGATGCAAGGGTTTACAGACATAAACATATAGCGGAGAGAGCCAGTGGGCCATTGATAAACCAGGAATAACGATACCGATCTTGGTGTAGAAGCGAGTGAAAGGCTTCACCAACAACTACATGCACGTTAAAGTCCAAACCCATTCTATATACATGTAATCAGACGTCACTTCACATTCAATGCAAGCCAGAGAAAGATTATGTAAACTTTTTAATTTCTTTTGGAATCCTCAGATCGCCCCATTTCCACTTCCATATCTAGCCCTTCGCGGTAGCAGCTTTCTGCCTCAAGATGTGCTGAGCCTCAGCCATGATGGACAAGGAGCACTTCCATAAAATGCCATCAGCGTAAAAGAGGTATAAAAGCCACATCAAAAACATCAAAAGCCCATGTTCATCTTCCATATCAGAAAAAGAAGAGAGGAAAAAGAGAAGGCTCGTAATGCATTTATGATGGACGCCGCTGCATGTAAGAACAAAGATGGAAAAGAAAAAAAGAACATGCTGCCAGGTCTAGGCACTCAGTCGTGAGATCGTGAAGCTCGATAATGTCCTCCCCCAACTTTCCAGTTCGATGCCTCCAGATAATGAACCCCCGTCTCCAAGCACAATGACGAAATTGTCAGAGGAAATTCCACTTTTGTCTATGAAAACAGTCAAAGAGAAAAAAAGGCTTCAAATAACAGCAAAGGTGAAGAATCTATGTGGTAGCAACGACCCTCGAAAAACAAGAAAGATTACGCTGAGAAACATGACGGTCATAATGCGTTCGAGATCCAGGGGTATCTTCCATCTTCTTTCCTGGGTTGAAAGCATCATGAGCTAAACGCCAGAATGGGCGTCTCATGCGTCCGCCTAGTCGCCCTTGATGTATGGGGTATCGAGGCGAGAAAAGCTCGTAGCAAAAGACAACGCTATCTATCGTATCGTATGATTTTGGTGTCGAAAGACGAGCAAAAGATTTCTCGCAGAGGCCGTAAACAGTTTCTTTTTGTATGATCGCGCAAGACGAGACCGAAGATTGCCGGAGAAAATGAAAAGCAATGAAAGAAAAGGAAAAGAAAAGCAGTAGTCGTAAGAAAAGAGTTCGCTGGTGATGTTCAGGAACGGATGATCTACCACCAAGAAGATTGTCCACCTGGTCCGCTGGGGTTACCATA
The DNA here is from genome assembly GCA_024752435.1 of Allantophomopsis cytisporea. Lineage (NCBI taxonomy): Eukaryota > Fungi > Ascomycota > Leotiomycetes > Phacidiales > Phacidiaceae > Allantophomopsis > Allantophomopsis cytisporea. The sequence goes on from CP103034.1 coordinate 1,777,539, forward strand.
TCCACCGCCACCGTATCCACCACCGCCGCCGGAGCTTCCACCGTAGGATGGGGCACCGCCGTAGGCAGCCTGTGGTGGTGGGCCACCGAAACCACCTCCGTAGGCTGGGGCTGGGGCACCGCCGAAACCACCACCGCCGCCTCCGTAAGATGGAGCACCACCACCACCACCTCCGAACTTACGGAAATCGCGGTTGGCAGCACCACCACGGCCACGTCCACCCCCAGAGCGTCCACCTCCGCGTCCGCCACCGAAGCCAGCACCCTCACGAGCGATGTTCTCGAGGAAAGCTGGAACCTCCTGGTTGGCTTCCTTGAGAAGCTCAAGAAGATCACGGACAACACCACGGTTACCACGGTTGAAGAAGGCAGTGGCAACACCAGTGTTACCGGCACGACCAGTACGACCGATTCTGTGGACGTAGTCATCAATGTCGGTTGGAAGATCGTAGTTGACAACGTGGGTGACGTTTGGAATATCAAGACCTCTAGCAGCGACGGCAGTGGCAACAAGGATTGGGCAACGACCGTTTCTGAACATCTCAAGGGCACGCTCACGCTCACGCTGAGTGCGGTCACCGTGAATGGAGGTAGCTGGGAAGTTCTGGTTGATCAAGAAGTCGGACAGGGAGTCGGCCATACGCTTAGTCTCAACGAAGATCAAAGTAAGACCAGCACCGTGGGTGTGGAGGATGTCGAGGAGAACGGAGCGCTTGTCCATATCCTCAACGTATTCGACCTTCTGGGTGATGTTCTCAGAGGTGGAACCAACACGTCCGACAGACAAGAAAATGTAGTCCTTCAAGAAATCTCTGGCGAGCATCTGGATGTCGCGTGGGAAGGTGGCGGAAAACATGAGAGTTTGACGGTTCTGGACGTTTGGCATATCCTCACCCTCAACGATTCTTCTGATTTGTGGCTCGAAACCCATGTCCAACATGCGATCAGCCTCATCGAGCACCAAGTACTTGATGTTCTGGAGGGAGATACGACCACGCTCGATCAAGTCGACAAGACGACCTGGAGTAGCAACGAGGAGATCACATCCACGCTCGATCTGGCGGAGTTGGGAACCAATATCGGCACCACCGTAGACGACACATGGGCGGACCCAGGATCTGTAGGCAAACTTGCGGGACTCCTCGTAGATTTGGGAGACCAACTCACGGGTTGGGGCCAAGATAAGGGAGGTTGGGTAGGCCTTGCGTTGACGACCAAAGTTGCCGCCAGCAGCTGGGGTGGCAGAAGGACCGTTGATGAAAGCCTGGGAGAGGATGGGGAACAAGAAACCACCAGTCTTTCCGGAACCGGTCTGAGCACAAGCCATCAAGTCACGGCCACCCATGACAATTGGAATGGAGTACTTCTGGACTGGGGTTGGGACCTTGTAGTGAGCGAGCTCGATGTTGCGGATAAGGTGGTCATCAAGAGGTGGGTTGGTGAACTTGTTGACTGGCTCTGGGACGTCCTGTCCGGAAGCCTCGACTGGAATGTCGTCGTACTTCTCGAAGTTGATACCGGTCTGTTGCTTGCTTGGGTCGTCGGCGATACCGAAAAGTTCGCGCTCGACACGTGGGTTGGCTGGACCGGCGATGTGCTTGCCATCCTTCCAGGAACCGTCACCCCCACCACGAGCAGCACCACCACCGCCACCACCAGCGTGTGGGTTACCGTATGCGTTTGGGTTGAAGCTACCAGAGTGTCCACCGCCAGACTTGTCCCATCCACCACGACCGCCGCCACCAGAGTGACCACCGCGCGGGGTGAAGTCTGGAGCGTTAGCCCAGTTGCCACCGGCAGGAGGAGCAGCACTGTGGAAAAAAAGAGTCAGTATCGTGTCACGAACAGTCAGAAGATCATGAGGATTGACTTACCCAGCTGGCCCAGCCCACGCGCTGCCGTTCATTCCACCTGGAGCGCCACCTGCTGGACGCGGCTGACCTCGCATGTGAGGTGGAATGTAGGAAGAGCGAACGTTGAGGTTCGCCATGTTGTTGTGAAGTTCGTCCGCCATATTGGGAGAGGATGGAGGATGATGATCAGGGTTATTTGGAGTTATTGGAGTTGTTGTTGTTGTTGTTGTTGTGAAGAGGAAAGTTTGGGGTATATTTGAGACAACGTAGAGACCGTGTGGATTTTTTCTGAGGAAAATCTAAAACGCGACGATCGGAAACGGGGTATTAAGTGAAGAACCTGTGAAAGAGTCTTCTTCTCTATTTGGGGATTTGCGTCGATGTATAAAACGCACTTGTATCTTCCTGAATGATGCAGAAAGAAAGAAAGTACGAAAAACAAAGGATGGAGAAGAGTTTGTATGAAGGTGGGTGATTTGTGTGTGGGGGGGGGGGAGTTTTTGTGAATATTTTTTTGAGAGAGAAGGGAGTGAGGGATGTTGATTGTGAGAGGATGGCGAGGGAGAGAGAGAGAGAGAGAGAGAAGTAGGTGTGTTTTGGGGAATTCTCAGGGTTTTTCTGCGGGTACGTGTAGAGGGTTGGCAGTAGTACGAGCAGGTGGTGGCTGTAGCATGGAGGCGTCGTAGCCTGAGGCAGCCATTCAGCGCGAAAACCGGCATTTTGACTCTTTTGCCTCGATTTTCACTCGATTTTCGCCATTTGTGCGCTTAGCGTTGAAAAGTTTCAGTCATAGAGGCGAAAAGCACGGAGTCGATGGAGTCGCTGCAGTCAAGACATGGTTTGACTGGAGCATTTATGCCTTAGCGCCTGATGAATGTGGTAAGGTAGCTCACCGTAAGCTCCAGATTCTGGTGGTTGAGTCGAGTTGAGTCGAGTTGAGTACTGATGGTCCAAGACCAGGTTGAGCTTATCGGCCGAATCCATCGCCGCCCAATTGCGGAGTGCGGACGAGAGAGATGATACTCATACGCTGAAAGTTTCTTTTCTTCAACTGACTTCCTTTTCGTGCCTTACGTAGTGCAGTCGCTACTTTCACTTGACTTCAGTGCGTGGATTGTAAAGCCGTCAAATACTTTCTATGTAGATGTGGAGAGAATTCCCCGTCACTGCCCGTCGAGTACTGTACTGTACTTGACACTCTGGTACTCCAGTAGAATACGGAAGTAGTAGTAGTGGTGGTAGTAGTAGTGGTGGTGGTAGTAGAGTACGTACCCCATATCAATATTCATCCATAACCCTCGACCTCACTCAACCCTTGATCAAAAGATATGGAAGCAGAGATGCGATAGTCTTGAAATGCTGGAGTCGAGTCGTGAGGAATTTGGAGAACTCCCCTGCCGACCTTACTACGTACAAGGTTACTCGACTTGAGACCCAACGTGCATGTTCATGTTCATGCTCATGCTCGTGCTCGTGCTCGACTCTCGGCCTGCTGAAAGTCAAAGAAAGAGTCATCGCATCCTTCCAACCAAAGTCACAGGCTGACACAGATACTCCATACTTGTTCTCTGTACCCTGCAAGACTTGTCTCTAGAGTCCTTCACCTCAACCTGACCAGTAATGTACATTACTGTATCCATCATTGGAGATTGAATGCTCACCAGTCCATTTGAACTACCATTTATCAAGACATGCTCACATGTATGTATTCAGTGTGTTTCCGAAATACTGGACTTCTGTGGTTGCACAGAAACACAAGTATCGGCACCGGAGTTCTACGTAGGTTCCAGAAAAACGCCTCTGGTGACGGAGCTAGGTACTCACGGCATATGATTAAATATATTTTGCTTTTTTCATGTGCGTGGCTGTGAGCACCATGAACAGTCGTATCAAGGTCTGTAATACAGGCGTAATCCAGATGATGTGAACTTGTGATTATTCATGGTGATACGAGACTTGGTTGATATCCTAATACTATTATTATATTACTATCAAATCGCCAATATTTGGAGATTCAATGAAAATTATTATAATGTTGACCATGACGAACAACACAATATCACGAGAACACCTACTTTGATAGCATGTATGCGGACATGTATTTTGATATATGCACAATGTACGTCCTCAAAATCAGGGACATCACCGTTTGATCTGTTGGGCACGTGATGACCATTGGTTTATCGATTAATCAAATATGCTGGTCTCGACCCCTCCTTGCAAAAGCGAATTATGAGGAAATCGAGGCCGCTTCTCAAGGATGAGATTTTGGATTGCGGGGTGATCGTGGGAGAAGTATATATGTACTCCAGCTTGACTTGGTCATACAAAGTAGCGTCGGAAAGACATTCATATGCACATGCTTGGTATATCTAAGCATAAATACACCCGACGATCCGAACCCATCGCAGCAGTAGAGCACGTACTTCATCGGCCTATCAGATCTTCAAAGTAGGTATCATGACCCATTCCGTTTTATGCTATAGTACAATCATCGCTCAAAGAAAATCATAAACCGGTATTGTTGAATACCAGCGTGTCTATTTACGGACACTTGACAACACTGTCATCCTCATATTCAACCTCCTTGATACCTTCCTTGGTCACGACTTTAACCAACATGCCCTTGAAATCAATCGGAAGACGTCTCTTCAACTCATCCGTACACATTCTCAAGATCTTCAATCCTTGCTCATAATCGATGTCCGGGTGGTGGTGTTTGTCAAGAATGGAGAGACAGTAGTACCTGGTTTCTGTTAGTTATTTGCCTTGCCAGTAAAAGAATATTTACACCGAAGACGAGAGTTGGAAGTCCTTACTGTGCGTAACCATGAGCAGCATATGGTAATGGAGCCAACGAAGCCAGATAGTCCAACCAGTACAAGCTTGGCTGCTCAGTGATAGGATCAACACCACCCAGCAACAAGTTGACGTTATATGGCTTTCGGGATCGTAAAGACGAAGCGAGTTCACCACGGACAAAGTGAGCCATGGCCGAAGGGGAAAGATCGTTGCCGTTGCGCATGGAATAAAGTTGAGCGTTGGCTTGCACGTATTCGGCGAATTGGACTGGATGAGGTCACAATTAGTGATTGTTGATCGGAAAGTGCTTGAGAGATATATTGAAGCAACATACTTGTGTCTCCAGCTTCACCAGTGAATGCCATCAGGGTCTGCTTGTTCAACTGTCTCGTCTTGTCATCGGAAGCCTTGAGGATAGTAGCACCTCTCATAGCAGCCTTTGAGGCGGCGATGAGGGTGAAGTCCTTCCCAGTAATTCCAAGTAAGACCTCCCTATCGATACGTTAGCAAAGCGATGCGCATATTTGCAACTGAATGTGAAAGGACATACATTTTGTAAGCTGTTGATGAGGAGAAAGGTATTCGTAGTAAGTCGTTATGCAAGCTCGAGCTCACGCACGATGTAGCTATCACACAGCAACGCACGCGTAGCACAGCTGCCTCATACATCGGCCCATCAATAATCCGTGAATGCCTGGCAGCCTGACAACTGCCAGCCAAATTTCACCCGACGAAATAATATTTTTGGTGCCCGCAGCATTTGAAAATCAAAAAGTCAAGGCGAACTGCTCACACGCGCCAACACATATATTGATTGAAGGCACTCGACAAGTCATGTCTTCATTCTTCACCATCCCCGGCGCTCAGAAAAAGCGCAAGAGAACGGATGCCGCAGCACCTCCAAAAAAACGAGTCGCAGCCACTACCACCAAGCCTTCGAAGCCTGCCCGACAGAACAAGGCACCTGAACGCGATGAAGAAATTTCCGGCAGCGAAAGTGACTCCGATGACGGTCCCAGGCCAATAGATGAGTCTGAGGAAGAAGATGGGTCGGAATCGGAAGCCGAAGACGAAACCGCTGCAGAGCGTAGATTACGGCTTGCGGAGAGATACTTGGATAATATTCGCGAGGAGGTCGACGAAGTGGGGTTCGACGCTGAGGACATTGATCGAGATCTGATTGCAGAACGATTGGAGGAGGATGTAGCCGAGTCAAAAGGCAGGATTTATCGTGCTCTGGCAGAACAATTGGAGTTTGGGATTGCAAGCAGCGCAAAATTCCGGTGCGACAGCCACACTATTACTGGCATAGCGACTTGCGCACCATACGCATATACCGTCAGCAAAGACTTATGGCTACATAAATGGCGCATCCAGGAACTGCCAGAGAAGCAGGTGAAGAAGAATGCGAAGGGCAAGAAGATGAAGAAACAACCACCGCCGAAACGAAGACCTGAAGTTGTTAAGAGTGTACGAGGAAACAAGAACAATTCAAAGGACAATGGTTACAAAGGGCATGTGGACTCTATTCTTTGTGTTGCTGCTTCTGAAGACGGCAAGTTCGTGGTCACAGGTGGAAGAGATAGAAGGATAGTGGTCTGGGATGCCAACACTCTCGAGCCTTTACGAGTATTTGGTCAACACCGAGACTCCGTGACCGGTCTTGCATTCCGTCGAGGTACAAATCAACTCTACTCCAGCAGCAAGGACAGAACGATCAAGATATGGAGTCTTAACGAATTAGCATACGTCGAAACACTTTTCGGTCACCAAGATGAGGTTGTGGACATTGCAGCTCTTGCTCAGGAACGCTGTATTTCCGTTGGAGCACGCGACAGAACAGCACGTTTATGGAAGGTTGTTGAGGAGACTCAGCTTGTCTTCCGCGGTGGTGGAGGTGAGAAGAAACGAGTCACTGGACCTAGGGTGTTGGAGGGAAGCATGGATCGAGTTGCCATGATAGACGAAGAAATGTTCATTACTGGTGGTGATAATGGATCTATATCGCTGTGGGTCACGCACAAGAAGAAACCAATCTACACACTCAGCCAAGCACATGGCATTGAAGAGCCAATGACCGCCGAGGAGGTTTCAGCGGAGGCACATCCAGACGAGAAAGTTGTACCAGCGCCGCAGCCAAGATGGATTACGGCCCTCAAGACGATCCCTTACTCCGACGTCATCCTCAGTGGGAGCTGGGACGGTTCTCTGCGTGCCTGGAAGGTCAGTGAGGACCGAAAGAAGATTGAGTCTGTAGGGATCGTAGGTTCTATTCCCGTCTCAGAGGTGGTGAATGAAGATGGTGGTCGGGAAATAAAGGGCGTGATTAATGACATAGCCGTTTTTGAACGGGGAGATAGAGGTAAGGAGGGGGTGTGTATTGTATGTGCTGTTGGCAAGGAGCATAGATTCGGGAGATGGATACAAAAGGCGGGGAAGAATTGCTCGGTGGTGTTCGAGGTTCCGAGAGTCGCAGTTTCTAAGAAGGTTGCCCAGCAAGATGAGCAAGAATAGGCATGAAAAACGGGATCGTTTGTAAAAGGCATCGACCAAGGAGTTGAGCGGCATTTTGGCGGAGTTAGGGATTTTTCCTCCCTTATTTTAAATGAATATATTGTTGAACTTCACCGCCACAAACCATTTCAATGAGTTCCACGAGTGAAATCAACTTGAAGCATATGAACATGATGTTTTTAGAAATCAACTTTTGATATCCTAGGGGTATATTCATCTAATTAAGTGTGTCGCAATATAGCGTACAGTGTGATCCCCAACGCCAAACATCATTATGGTGACAAAAGAAAAGGTCATATCACATATTCACACAGGGGTTCTCTGCACTCCCAACCCGATACAACCAGAATTACACGACTTAGAAATTGTGTGCGACTCCCTGACCTTGCTTGTACTTCACGTTGTTGACAGTACGGGACTGCTCATCGGGGTTCGTCAAAGTACGCTGGCTTCCCTCTCTGACATGACCATCGTTGGCCTCCAACTGCATCTCGGTCTCATTGCTGGTGAAGTGCTTGGTATGCACGGCTGGGACGAGGTCGACGAAGAAGCTGGCCACGTAGAATGTGAAGACAAATGAGACGGCCCACTCAAGGACAGCGGCAGCATTGTATGCAGAGCGGAAGTTGCAGACAGCAAAAGCTAGATTCAATGTTAGTAATGGACTTGATTGGCACGATTGTAGAGTGTGCATACCAATAGCAAGGGCAACTTCAACCAAGATAAAGACAAGCTTAATCCAGAAGCTGGCTCTCAGGACGCGATGCTCGCGGAAGTGAATCCCGAGGCGCTGATACTCGGCGCAAATGCAGATGGCAGACACAACGTAGCCGACAATGAAGAGTAGGAGGAAAACATCGTGAAGACGTGGGTGTCTGAGGGTATCGAAGATACTCAGAAGAATGAGCCCGGCAGTTCCAATGGCAGCGAAAACGAGCGAGATTCCCGACAAGACCTTCTCAGCCGTGGTGGTGTTCTTCGCCAAGCGGCCGTTGTGTCGGAGCCAGCGCTCCGAGAGGAAGGACAGGTCCAAGAAGACGGTTGTCACACAGGATCCTGCGATGAAGAGGGGTTTGAGCGATTGTGCGCCAACATCACTGATGTATGCGATGTGTTGGTTAGGTTCCATCGATGCGTAATGAGGTTTTCCTGTCGAGGTCCAGTGGATGAGGAGACCCATTAACATTCCCACCCAACAAAGGGAGGAGATGACTGGGAAGACCTGCGATTAGTGTTAGAATTGATGTTCAAATTGAGAAGGCTATCAATACAATACATACCCAGTATGATACGCCCCACATTCTGATCTGGTGGAGGTTTGTGTTGTGGTATTAGTTTGCAGAGTAAAGAGGTCGAGGAATTCAATCCGCTCGTTTTGCAGATTGTATGAGGGTCGGGTCACACAACAGTAGTAACTATTGATGAGGATGGAATCAGAATCAAAGTGAATAATACGAAAGCGAGGGAACAACGCCGATTGCTTCAATATAAAGAAAAGGACTAACAACACTAACAAATCCTTCTTCTCCAATACTTGTACGTAGAGTAGTAGGTCATCACACAGCACCCAGCACCCAGCACCCAGCACACCTCACACCTCACACAGCCTCTAGAGACTGCGCGGTCTGCGTGGTGGTGTGCACTTCCACTTCACTCCACCCAGTCATGACTCGAGCCATAGGAGAGTCCTGCGTACATAGTACGGTCGTCAAGTGCAGCACTGGCATTGCATCAGTGAGGAGAGTAAGGAACACATCCATCTCACTAGACTATGACCTCATCAACGTCCCTTTCATTCCCCGGCTCAGGCCCACTTGCTGTGTATTGCGTCGTAAATAAATCTTCGCGGTGACGAATGGACTTCAGGCGTAAGGGCCGACTTACAAAGCGACTTGTAGGGATCATCTGTCGCGTATAGGCAGATAAAGTTAGCAATTCCGTCTGCCAAGTTTATAAGCGGACTTGGGGGCGTCGATCGGAGGTTGAATGAGAGCGACGAACGAGAACGGCACCACTAGAGCCGGAGGCTCTGATGCAATGCACGTGACCCCTTTGAGCGCGCATGTCCGACGGATGAAGGAGGATTTGGACGATTTTAAAGGAAACACATGACATCATGTTATAGTGTGTTCGTGAACCTCGGCTTTGAAATTATCAAATCCTTTTTCCTCCGCAAATATAGCGAAAATGAGAACAAGTTATGGTTACGAATTTTCAAAGTTACATTGCTGGCTGTTCCTGAAAATCACACCAATCGGATCTCATGGATATACACATTCTGTACAACATGGGAAGGAAAGTAACATGACACAGCATGGAACATATGAACTAATTCCAAGTAAAAAAACAACAACAACAACATATAAAATCGAAGACCCTCCGGAATCTGAATAACAAACTTTGACTATCGAATTAGCTATATCATTAGACTCCGATGATACAAGTCCCTGGATTGACGTGGCTCCAAACATCGAATCCACAATGTCATCCTCGTGAAATGCGGACTTGTCATGTACGTACATACCGAAGGAGTAGTACATAACACAAAATCGCACCCTGGCTGAGACGCCCCATTGATGATTAAACGTCCCGCAAAACAAAAGTCCCCTACGCCGCACGATGATGTACGTCACGTGATTCAGCCTCGTCCGCCAGCCGAGAAGGCTACGATTCCATCAAACATCACATTCACTCTTGCACGTCCAGACAATATGCAACTTTCCGGATAGCTCGTGCTTCCTCTCATATTGCCATCATGGCAGTCTCACCAATGGTTCTGTATCCAGGACCAACAGACAAGAACTCCATCGCAGCGTCAAAACCCTCATCAGCGCTAGCTGCCCCGAATGGCGCCCCACCACCCTCGACTGTTGCCGATATGGCTGAACAGATGAATGAGATCGAGAAGGCTAAATACGTCAAAGGTGATTGATACTGGAGCATTGGACCCAAGGTGCGCATGAACTGACTACTCGACAGGCAAGAAACTCGGAGAAGGTACCTACGCCAACGTCTACCTCGGTCACCTCAAGACGAATTCCTCCCACCTCGTCGCGATAAAGAAGATCAAGATTCAGAAGGAATACAGCGAGGGAATGGCCCCGGATGCAATCCGCGAACTCAAACACTTACAAGAGCTCTCTCACCCCAACATCATCTCGCTTCTGTCGGTCTTCTCGTCAAAATCGCAAAACCTCAATCTCGTACTCGAATTCTTACCACTGGGCGATCTCGAACAACTCATCAAAGACGTCGAACATATCCGATACGGCGCTGCCGATATAAAAGCGTGGATGGGCATGCTCGGCCGAGCTATTTGGTTTTGTCATGAAAATTTCGTGCTGCATCGAGATATCAAACCGAACAATTTGCTGATCGCTGCTGACGGCGAGGTCAAGCTTGCCGATTTTGGTCTTGCGAGAAGTTTTGCAGATCCGTACAGGGTGATGACCAGTAACGTGATTACGAGATGGTACCGTCCACCGGAGTTGCTTTTCGGCGCAAAGCACTATTCCGGCGCTGTCGATATGTGGTCTGTTGGTCTCGTCTTTGCAGAACTTATTATCCGAATGCCTTACATTGCGGGCGACACTGAGGTCCATCAGGTGAACCTCATCTGTCAGGCGATTGGAACACCAACGGAAGATAATTGGCCGGGAGTCACAAAGCTGCCAGAATATACAGTGCCGGACCCACCAAATCCCCTGAGACCAAGAGATCAATGGATGGGCATGTTTGGTACAGCGGGTAGTGAAGGTGTGGATTTGCTGATGAAGATGTTGATTTTGGATCCCAGGAAGAGAATAACCGCACGTCAAGTGCTGGAGCACGAATGGTGGAGAGTGGAGCCGCGCCCGACTCGGAAAGAGGAACTACCTAAGAAGGGAGGAGGGGGAGATAAGGTCGGAGAAGACCTTGGTAGAAGACCCGGAGTAGTAGAGGAAAATGATAGAGGAAAAGGTGTGGCACGAAAGTTGAATTTTGGGGCAATGTAATAAAAGGTCAAGATATATGGCGTTTTGGGGTACGAAGGTTTCAAGCGTAAAAAGCTATGAAGAATGATCATCACATTTATCTTATACTCATTGCCATCACATGAATTTCGGACCCGAACCATACATAATCCCGTCTACAGCAGGTTTGATCGTATACCAATTAGCTCTCTCCGCAAACTCATAGATTTTAACTCTGAAGACCTTTGAAACCTCTCGCCATCAACAACTACTGCCGCTAGCTGCTTCGCAGATTTTACCTTAATAGTGGTGAAGAAGAAAACGGTGTCTGAGATGAGAAGTATGGAGCCATCGAGGAATGTTTATTCATTGCCGCTTCAGATGCGTAGATTGCGTTCCGCGCACTGACAATATTCTCTTTGCGCATTGAATGTTAGCTATAATCCCATGTTTCATTATGCTGCAAAAACAGAAACGACCATACATATCTGTGAGAAATAGCGAGGTTCAGCAGACGGTGTTCATTAATGCAGGCTACTGATCGTTGTGTCTGGTCACTGGCTGGTACATCTGGTTACTTGGCGTAGTCTAAATTAAACTCCTTGCACTTCACTTCATTGCAAATCATATTGTAATTCTGGAATACAAATGAATCACTCAGCTAGTTTTCTAGAAAATATATAGTGGAATTTTGTTCGTTTGCTATTTTGAATAGATATTAAAACAGCTTATGAACTTCACCCTTGTCTCTTTCGTTTTCATCTACCTGTATCCACTAGAATTCACCTAAACTCATGTCCTCTCTAAACCCTATTCATTGGAGATTCCAGCTGTATAAAAAATCAGCTCTGGTAAGGAAGTGTTAAGTCTCATACTTCTCTTCAAATATGTAGCGATAGCATTGGGATTTCTTTAGTGCTCGACATGTGATTTTACCATAGAACTCGAGAACTGTTTATATTCCTTTGCACACAAGTGGAGGACGAGAATAACCTGAGGTTTTCGAATAACTATACAAACTGTAGCTCATGTCATCCTGTCACGCCATGCTTTTGGGTAGGTGGCTTTTGACGATACTGCATTTTATCCTGTTGATATCTCAAGTGAGACTTTGTTGCATAGCGCCTTTTAAATATTGATTCATCATAAAGTAATCGCCTGCTTGTAACAACAGGTTCAGATAGAAATAAAGGACCAAATGCACGAAGAGATCTGAATTATGATGCGCTTGTCAAAGTGAAGTGAAGTGAAGGGATATAAAGGTCATGGAGTTACCTCCGTTTACGACCGCATCATCAACTGTAACTAAAACGCTCCTACAGAACGTCAACATTAATTTGTATTTAATATCAGTTCCCTTCTACCTTGGTGTTGGCTCTGCGTATGTAAGTAGCTACTCTCGCAGTTGGGAATGCTTCTCCGCAGAAGCTGGCAACAACACCGTACCATTCCTCGACCTTTCAGCCTATGGTACCAAGGCGGTCAGCTGCCTAAGGTGTATGATACTAAAGATCGTAATTTTACCTACTCGCCCGTTGAAAGCCACCAAGCTTTCAATGAAGTCAAAATTGGATTTTGAAATCGCACAACGACGCTTGCCTCTACAGAGGATGACAGCATTCAAACACAAGCTTGTAACGGCGTCAATATCGATTGATAGACAACTGCGGTCCTTATCCTACTCAATTTTATGCCTCGACTATGGCTTTTGTGTTGCAGCCAACAGTGGCTGTAATTGGACGCAAGCCACTGTATACTATGTGCAGGAAGCCTGTATCACCTTTTGGACAAGCACAGCTTGTAATAGGGGAAACGGTAGCTTTAACCCAACTTATGACTCGGTTCGTTGCAGTCTTGTGGATTCTGCACAAATTGTGCTTCTTTTCGTGCATACTCGGGCTGCAACTTTCAGGACTCTAGCAACTGTTCATAAAAAGCTGCATCAAGTCCGGAGACAGAGTTAGAGACTATTCCATCCACTTCTCAAGTGGGTTTCTCTTTTGAGTTCCTTGGGGTTTCACACTTGTATGACGCAAATGCGGGAAGTAGTAAAAAGTAGATCTTATATCAAATTTGCCCTAGAAGAAGACTATACAATTTAAGACAACCGTGAATTGAGCTATACTAAAATGGTATAACTTATTCGCATTTGAGATCTTGCTTGGGCATCTAGTGATGCTGCGCGTATTAGTGACAGGAGCGAGTTCTGATGGGCTATAGAGAGAATCTATATAGGATTATGATATGGCTTACTGAAAAAACCAATCCAAAGATCATGGTCCTTGACGAAATGTCTCCAGTAATGAACGTTCGCGTACTCTTTTGGTATGCAAGCTGTTATCTGTATTGCGTAACATAATACTGCCTCTATTTTAGCACACATTGCTTGTCATACAAGTGTATTTCGGGTGTGTGGTGAACAAGAACACTCTTGTAGGTAATTCTCGGCGGTATCCTTCGTCCGGTCTGATGAAGGAGAACCGTACAGCCTTGCCGTTGTCCCAATAACATAGATACCACATTATTCTCTTCTCCGTACAGAAGCCAAGAGTTCATCCTGTGGGCAAAACTTGAGACTACACTGAAGGCATTCAGGGCATTCGCGGCTATCATTTTATATACGCAAGGCGGTGTATCCTAGCCTATGATACAGAGACTTAGAGCTTGACAGCTGCTACAAAGTGCAAAGAGAAAAGACTCGCGATTGAAGGACCGATTATAGTAATCCCCAATATGTTGGTTATGACAATCGATGTGGGAACTAACTTAGACATTCTGACGAAAACAAGAATTCAATATGTGTCAGCATGACTGGTAGTTCTGTTGGGGAAGGGCACAATTTGACTTTAAAAACCACACTGATTTTTCCGGAGAGACATTTTGAACCCTAACGAAAAGCGAAATACTGATGCTTGAATATGTTGGCAGAATTATTTGTCAAGTGCTCATATAGCTACAGCTAAAAGCCAAGCAAGGAAGTTCCGCAAGACCAAAGTCAGATTCTTGGGATCCATAATAGGTTCCCTGTCATCAAATTGGGCATAAGAACAATACAAGCTATCCAACACTGTACTTACTATCTCGGCATATTTGCGGCTTATAATATCTATATCAAGCCGACTAATAGCCTAAATATCTAGACGCAAACGTGGCAATATAGAAGGTCATATTTGATCAAGTCGACCTGTCCGTAAACGAATGTATCCACTGAAACGTCCTATGAAATCCACAGTATTACTACTAATCATTTTACCAAAATGTCATAAGCAGAGCACGACTATCAAGATGATAAGATTCGGTTTTATACAATAAGGCGGGTTTTGGTGCTTGCAACCGCTGAATTCGGCGGCTTTCAGCGCCGTTTCACGCTGCCCTGAGAACCTACGCAAAGAGACCAAGGTCATACAGCTTTAGACACTGACACTCGAAAATACATCGCTCCTCCGTCAATGACATAGGGATGCTCTTGAGATATTAAGGATTGGCGTGAGAGACTAGTCAATAATCATTTGGACATGCTACCCTGAGAGCCAGTATATCAATTGATATTTAAAGGTTCTATCTAACATCTCTTACCTCTAAAACTCTACTCAAATACTTCTCTAAGTCTTTGATCTCCTCCGCAACAGTAGTGTGTGACATTCCCTCGTATATATGGAAGTCAATATTCCAACCCTCCTTTCGCAAGATCTCCTCAGATTGTTGAGCCCACCCAAGCTTTATTACTTGGTCGCGATCTCCATGGCCCATGAATATGCATGTGTCTTGATTTGGAGCGTTTGCTGGTGTATGTTTGTGAAGTGACAAATACAGGGGCAAGAAGCAAGAAAGACCAAAGAACCCACCCATTTTCATAGGTGCAGTAACGGCCGTGAATAACGACACAACTCCTCCTTGTGAGAATCCTCCTAGAATAATTCTCGATGGAGCAATACCAGCATCAATCTCGCCCTGAATCAGCTGAAGGAGGTAGTCTCTCGACTGCAAGGTCCCCTCTTCATCTTGATCGGCGCGCGAATGAGTGAAAGGTGTCTATAAATCAATGGGTATTTGTGACAGACGCATTAAAAAGACAATCGGGCAGAAGAGACCTACTGTGCCTTGAGGGCGCACAATTTCAAACCAAGCAGGCATTTCCATACCGCTGAGTGTGATGTTGATTTTTGGAGCATTTGGAAGAACGAACTTTGCGTTTTCGAAAGCTGGCTTGAGTCGCCATTGATCTGCTAATGGGACCCAACCGGCACCGCTATCGCCAAGGCCATGGACGAATATGATCGTAGCAGTGTGTGAAGCTATGGCTGAAATTGTGACTTCAGACATGCTATATTCGTATTCAAAACGTGGTGTGTAGGGATAAACGAATGGGGAAAAATTGATAACTGCTAGTTGTAAAGTCAATAATAATTTCAACAGCCCCATGGAAAAAAAAAAAGATCGGGTTTTGCCTATTATTGAGATATCTGGTGGGAACGATTCCGGACTCAAGGAGAAAGCATTTATATCTTTCTTTACAGAGCGCAGTGCTTAATAATTATGATCATAATTTTGTTTAAATTCCGCGAACAACCACGGTTTTTATCATGATGACTGATTTCGAAGCAGTTTAGTTTCCGCGGGAGCGTCCGCTTCCGCACATTAAGCTTACCACGTGCTTACCTAGGAATTAGGAGAAGGAGAGCTACACACTCCCTACTACGCACATACGTTATTTGGAAAAACCTGTATAAGTACTTTGGTTGCATAATTAAGATTATATACTCCATTGCATAATACCTTGAGTAAAGCTATCGAATAAGTTATTATTGTAACTTTCCATTTGTTTTGCATAATTGTTTTCAGGGATTTTCATTTTAGTTTAGCGACTGATTTCAGAAACATCAGTCGGTGATATTTGAGCTCGAGATAAACGTATACTTTTGGTGAAATCATTGTAGTCTTAGTACTATTAAGTGTCATCATTTATGGTCAGTATACAAACCCTAATTCAATGCGAGTATGTAAGAGTGAATGAGTCCGACTTTTACTGGTTATCGGAATAAGCAGTACCGTCATCACTACGTAGTAAGTATTTAGATAGCTGTAGAGTAGAATCCTGTTCCCTTTCTCCTTTCAGCAATTCAGTAACAAATTCTGCTGTATGCCCAACACCGCGACATAAAGTTAAGTGCCGAAAACGCTTAGCCACTAATGTCAAATCAATTAAACTATCAATTGGTTACTTGACCATTTGTAGCTATATAGTAATGATATTACAATTTTAATACAAGTATGCCCGCTGAGCTGAGCCTCCGGCTGACAAGGGAGGCATCGACGGCAGTGCCTCAAGAGGATGGAGTCCGGGCTTCCGATCATGCTCTCTAGTCCTGCTTCCTTCTTAGAAATTCTGAATCTCTGGTCTGTATAGTGTCTGATCTGTAGGCTCCTGATCCATAATTTCTGTAGTTCCTAAACATACCTATCGGGCACTAGTTCGTAACACATACCGGCTAAATGATTTTTTCATCCAATGAGCTCTAGTTTTATACGATTGGCCATTAGTCAAATGCATAACGCTTTATTAGGTAGGTAAAGGTTGCCAATAAATTGTCTATATGTGTGATAGAGACGTAAAGCTACATGATGCAGCGCTTGTATGACCACCTACACAATAACTACGATACTTGCAAGTACTACTTACCTGGCAACACTCATATCTAACGATAGTACCCTCCCCCGACCAAAATCGCAATACAAGTACCACTGCCGTTGGCCACACCATCTTTCCTCCATTATCAGTCATCCAACTTCTAGGGCTCGTAACTCGTCTCGAATCATCAATGATTTAAGCAACTCTGCGTGTTGAGACTACTTACTATATTATCAATCACAGAATCAATACCTATGGCTGAAGTCTTTGGCACTGCTGTCTCCGCGCTTTCCATAGGCGGCTTCGCTATCTCAGTTGCTCACTCAGCTCTCAAACTCAAGTCCCTCCTCGACACCCTTAGAGACGCCCCAAGTGATATCCTTCATCTTATCGATGAAATCGAACTGTTTTCCGAGATTCTCTCGGAAATCGATAGGCAACATCGACTCAATCCTGTTCCTGTCCGTGATCGTGCGGCGCCATCCCAGAGTAAGAATTTCCGAACCTACAGCATGGATGATGCGTGTAAGAAGTGCTTGGAGCGCTGTCAGAAGGCTAGTGAGATTTTACTAGAGGTTGCAGATGGGCTAGAATTGGAGACAAAGCGAGGGGGCTTAGGGAGAGTTAAGATACTTATGGGAGTAGGAAAGGTGGAGAGACTTAAGCAGAGGGTTGAAGGGGCATGGAAGTTGTTGGTTCTGGCGCAACAGCTGTATCACAGGTATGCAATATATGCTATATCCTATTCCGTGCTCTGATTTACTAAGTTGCGAAGTGCGTTAGTAAGACAGGATTCTGTGGTTTTAAAACAACAAATTCAAAGTATGGAAGCGAGACTGGAGGACTCGATGCCGAGACGAACAGTGGAGAATATCGAGACCAAACAGGAGCCATTTAACGAGTTGCAAAGATCGCAGCCGAATCAAGCTTCGACTGCAACTGTACCTCAGCAAGAGTCTCTTCTATCTCTGTATATCGAAGCTAAATCTTCGACTTCACTATCAGCACCAAGTTCCGAATTTATAGAACAGACACACCGTACTTACACGCAAAATAAGTCAGTCGAACTGCAAAACCATACTTCTCTAGTCTCTGAGTATGCATCCACCAGATTCAACTCTTATCTAGCCTACGCGTTCGGCTCAATACGGCATCGAAAATTCATTCGCCGCAATAAAGTTACTAGTGACGAGGACTTTCCCGATCACCAGGAAGAGATCTATATAACAGATCTTAGGCTTCCGATGTGGATAGCTGATGTTGTTTACGAGACTCGCTATCAGAGAGCCAAGTTTGGGTGGGACTTCAATGTCCAGACGATTCATATGATTCCAGGAGATTCCCCAGCTTATGACCACATTGAGAGTGGCAACATGCAGGCACTTAAGGAGATGTTAGATCGTAGAGAAATTTCGCCAAATTCACACACAGATACAAGCTGGACTTATGCTTTTCCTTATGCTCGGGAAAGTTTACTACATGTAAGTGAAAGTCTATGATTTCCTCTTTGACTCTATTCGGCTGTGATGGAAAGAGACACGAGAAATTGGTTGTATTACAGGTAGAGATTTGTCAACTTCAACAGTCGAAGTATAGACTCTAAGAACATCTTCGAATTCAAATGTCTTTTTATGATTTTCTAGCTTGTACTGATTCTCCATCCTAGTGGGCGGTCGTACACGCACAAGTGGAAATATGCCAGCTTTTCCTGAATCTTGGAGCCGATGGTATAGGAAGACACGGACTCTATACGTAAGTACAAGATAACAGCCCTAACTTCACACGAATAACCAGTCTTCAGAACTCCTATACATTTATCGACAAGTCTTATTGCGGATGGAAGTAATAAGCAGAAAGAAAGAAAAGAGATACTCCGAATTCTACTCAATAACCAAGAAGCAGATCCACAGGCGAAAATTGCACCAATGGACATAAAATTCGGGACCCCGTGGATTTTCGCTATAGGAGGGCCAACCGACACACTATCAATGCTTAACACTCAAATCTACCCACCGTATCGTCAAGAGACGCTTACAAGGCGAATATCAGATATTCTCCTGATGAATCTATATGCACCAAATCTCTTTGTGCTCCTCAATAAAGAAGAGCTAGACGGAACTGCATTTGAAGTTTCTAATGAGCGAGGTATGACAATAACGCACAGCATTGCATACAGTCTTGGAAAACAGCTATATATTGGGGACGGTGCGAACGAAGACGACTTAGAAAAAACAAGGATTCTGCTATATAAGGCTGCTAATACGCATAGCCTCCATGCATCATCGGCGCGTGGTTCACCCTTGACTTTCTTTATCCGCGGGATGCTAGCCGCCTTCAGATATATGCAGACGGACAAGGGCGACGAAAGTCTCAAACCTATCCTAGCATTCAAAGATGCAGGTGGCGGGCTTAATATCTCGTCTGTAGTACAAACCTGGGCCCGCGAAGTTCTAGCGGCAGGATTCACTGCAGACAAGCTCGTATTGCACGGCAACAAACTAGCAGAGCAGTTTCTCCAGTCTTCACGAATCCAAGCCCAGCGATTGAATAATTTGGAAGGGTTTATGGAAGTTCGATTGATTGGCTTTCAATACGGACCGAAGGTTGAGGATTGGAAAGCCTGGATCTCGGATCCTTGGGCTGATATGCTTGATGATTACTTCGCCGACTTCTGGGATATGATCGAGAACCCATGGGAGAACATTCCTGGCGCTTGGCTCAATGGAACGGAGGATTTGAGTGCAAAAGTCGACCGCTATTGGCTTGATATGTTCTTGAAGAATTCTTGGAGGGCTTCGAGTGTCCAGGGAGTAAGATGTTAGTTTGTTTGTGTTACAGCAAAAGACCAATATTTACTATACAGTCTGATATTGTAATTCCAATTCTTATCAAGCGATTTATATTAGAAATTGTGATATGTTGGTGACTTATACACCAAAAGCAATTGGGCGGCTTTTAATGAGTCAACCTACATGTAACGAGAGTCCTTGCATCTTCGTCAAAGTCTCCTTAGATATAGCAGTCAACGAAAGAAACTTGAGTAGTTTGCATTCAACATCTACGCTATGCCCAGCAGTTTGATCAATTAGTCACTGACAGAGTGACCAAGTTGGATTTACGAGAGACGTCTGATTGATACGATGGTAGCAAGTTTTAAGGAGAATGCTAGGATATGACAACGCTGGGGATAGACTCTTAACGTATGTAAAAAGCAATTTCGGCTTTTAATTTCCGCTATAAAGAGTAGCAGTGTGAATGAATGGTTCTCTTAAGGTCGTGACGGGTTGAGTGTTGGGGAGTAAGCGTAGATATGCTTTCCATAATGATCCCCACTAAGAATAATACATTTATTTCAAATTTATTCAAAGCAGGCCCATTATTTATTCACTAAAACGACTTCAGATTCTCAGTTTTCGTTATCTTTCATGATACTGGTGTTGAATCGTAACCTCTCCGTGGAGCTCCTAACTCCTAAATCTAATCCAATCTCGGTGTCCCTATTTTACTCGCACTTTGTAAGGGGGGCCGTTCATATGTATAGTTCAAAATGTTCTATTTTGGATAAAAACTACAATAGCTATATTAAGCGAGGAAACAAGAGTGATGCTTTGAGACATGGGTTTCGACAACAAAGGATGCTACTGCTTTAAAAGACTAGCTTCCATATTAACAATTGCAGCTAATTCATCCTGCAAGCGTGGGCGGTGCGGCGCCCAGCCTAGAAGCTTCTTTCCGCGAATACCTTTTCCTCGCGACGAGCAACCAATGAACCAATTAAAGCGACGCCAGATCATTTCAACATCATCTAGAGGAAGAGAAACAGCTCCAGGTTGCTGAAACAGGCCTTTCTGGAAGGCAATGTCTCCAATAGCCTTGCCAGTAGCTCCCAGTAGAAAGCCCCGTTTTCAGCAAGATAGCTTGAGCCTGAAACTATTATTCACCCAGTAAATACTAAGATCTGCGTTTGTTTCTTCGAATTTTGGCTAAATATAATAGGATGTCATTGCAGGAGCCTGTTACTATGCTGTTTTTATATTAGAGTGAATAAGTATACTTAATACGATTGGCGTAATAACATGGATGTCTTTTGGCTTTGTGTAGCATAACAGCGGAAATCATTAACTTGTGTCCATCTGTCTACGGAGCTAAGAAAATTGAACCTGAGCACGCGTCTGGACATTAAACAAGTGTTCAGTACCCAAAAGGGGGTTTTCACGCAAGATCAGGCGCCGTCGGCGTAGGAAGAAGAATGGATATGAATATTTTGCGTTGGGTAGTAACACATCTCCAGGTTATCTGGGCAGGACCACGGAAAGTACCAGGCAAAACCACTTCAATGTTAAGGATGAACACGGTCTGATGAGTGGCAAACAGAAAGGTATCATTCAGAAAGAAGACCAGGTAAGTACGATGGATACCGTAAGCTTTGAACACCTTCAATAATTCTCTTTGCTTTGCGTAGAACCGAAGAGAGTTTCAAGCTATTTTGCAGGGGTTTTCGTACTTCAAGCCACTTTTGTAGGAAAAAACAGGATGAAGAGACAAGAACATCGTTTGTTATTGGGAAGGTTAAGGAATTCACAGCAAGAAGTATCGGAAACGTGAAATCAGACGCACAACAAGTAACATTAATTCAGCTTGTATTGGACAAGCATGCTGCCATGTTCTATATTAACAGCCGCCACATAGATTTTAGTGTACTACCGAGTAGAGTATAGTATGATTAATTCAGTAAAATATAAGATAAGCAAGGTTCAACAAGAGTATATGAGTCAACATTAATAGCATGATTACTAACCCAGAACCTTTTCCAACTCCTTCAAACACAGAGAAGCAGCCACATACCTAAAACTGACCAGCTGTATGCCAAACTTTGAACCTTTCGCTCTTGTCTCTAATGCTACCTTGAAACAAGCAATACATCTCTCTAGGCTCTCTTCACTGTCCTCAATACCATCCCTAATAATGCACTTCGCGGTATAGGCAAGACCCTCGGTGAAGCGGTCTTTCATGCTGACGGAGAGCTCGCGCTGTCGTTTACTTTGAACACCGGTTTTGCCGAGTATGTTACCTGCGAAGACTTCGAGCTCACTGATAGGGCGTGAAGGATGCGGACTGTATTCGAATATGATATGTAGGAGACTGTCTTCATATCTAAGTATAAAAGAAAAAAAAGAAAAAGATTAGCCTCGGTTTTGCATCGGGAAGTATGGAAATAGGATAACTCATACTCATCGCGGATACCACGGGCTCGATCAATATGGTGCTCCCATTGGATTCCTTGGCATCGATGCTGAACGTGAGACCAAACATCTTCCAGCACGGAGCTAATTGAAATCCTTCTTACATCCACCACATTCAAATGTTGCAACAGCCCTTGCTGCACCTCACCAAAAATTTCACGCTCGTCGATGGCACGGTATAGCTTTCCTAAAATTTTGTTGCTCTCATAATACTTATATCTTGAGAACTCATCTTGATCCTGGTGCTCAGATTCTTCGTCAAACGAGAGTGGCTTGTCTTTTTGAATAGTGACGTGTGGACCTGGGGCCATGAAGTCTGGACGATATTTACTGTACCGTGGCATCTTGTTTGTGACCTATAGGATCTCTAAGCATAATTTTGTTAACCTTCAGAGCTGGAATCTTACTGGGATACCAGTCTTCGAAAAATCAACCGCTGTAGAGTGCATTTCAGCCAACTTCAGGCAGTCGGGATTCAGCACGCCATCCTCCTTTTGATCCGCAAGAACTTTATGAATTGTGGCAATGCGAGGAAGTTGATCAGTGGCCATGAACGTAACAAAGAAGTCTGTCATATCCTCGCGCTCCACATCTCGTCCAAGATTAAGAGGGGGTTTGGCGTTGTAGTCGGCTGGTGAGAAGACCTCTTTCGGTCGCGCTTTGGGATCAAATATGATTTGGTATAGATCACCATCAAGATCTCCGCCACTTAGCTTACTAGGTAGATCTCGTGAACCCTTCTGACTGAAGCATATGCAGTTGCGAAGTTGCATCAACGGTGAGTCATCTGGTACAGTAACGGCCGTCACTAGCTGGACATCACCTTTGTGAAGTGCTGGAGAACGAGTGATGATCAGATCTTTGCCAGCTATAACTTTCGGCCTGCCATGTTTCTCAACGATACAGAAGATTTGGTTTTCCTCGATGACTCCAGTCTCATCCATGATGCCGTGGAGCGTATAACCCTTTTTCACTGGGATTCTAGCCTTATGTTTCAATGCGCGGAGCTCAATTAATACAGCAATCTCGAGAATATCTGGTAAGAAATTGTCCTCCGTAAATGAGAGTTTCAAACTGCTCAGTTTACCAATGAACCAAGGCAGATGAATAAGTTCGCCGATACCTTGCGTCCTAATAAAAGTCGAGGCGTTTATTGAACTGGACGTAATCATACGAAGACGCTCAACCTCTTTTGCCTGGTGATAGAGGAAGAATTCATCTCTAACGCCCATGTCTTCGAGGATTTTGATAAGTTGTTGGTTAAGAAATAGAGGTAGCGGTCTATGCGCCGCACCGCATATCTCCAGATCGGTTGAATCAGATCCCAGAAACTTCATCATAGATTCGCGTATAAAAAGACGGTCACCTTGAAGACGACTGTCAAGCGCAATCATTCCTTTTGCGCCTGTTTATATGTCAGTATCGGTTGATACTCTAAATACAGAGATAAATTTCAGTTGTCGGTTTAGCATATAAGAAACCAGATTTGACCAAACATTTTATTAGGAAGTATGGAATACAAAACAGATATGCGGCATACCTAGGCATCGGATCTGGAACAGCGTTGGCTTGTTGATTTTTGCCATGGGTAAACGATCCCAAATCTTCTTTACGACAGACATCGATACTGTTCCAACACCATCACTGAACACACGCCCATTCCGTTCCACGTCTTTCATAACTCGAACCATATTAGGATCGAGACTTATCGCTGTCGGGGTCTCTGAAAATGCTTGTCCTATTCTGGCGGCACACTTTGCTGGGCAACGGATGTGCGAAAAATCGCCCAGACCTTTAACAAGCATACGGTCTGTGAGAAGACTGTCATTGTGGAAAAACGGGGCCATGAACCAGCACGATTGCGCACGAAGAGAAGAGTGTGAGAACCCAAGAAAGGCGAATTTCCTCCCGCCTATGTTGATGCCTTCGTTCAACACTTTCTTGAATCTGGCATAGATGAGGTCATTTGAAATATCAGGATTGTACTTGAGTGGAACACCATCTTCTTCGCAGAACTGAACTCGAATAAAGTGATCGTGATGATTAGGGTACTTTCGAAGAACGCGGTTATTGCTTTCGGGGTCTGGGCCGTATAGATAGATGCCAGAAGGAGTAACAGTAGCTCGGTGGATAATCGCTACATTTTCTGGTCCTATTGGCTGTTCAAGATTAAGGCTTTCGCTTTTGAACCGCTCTTCGTTGTTCCTCAATAAGGATACCAAGGTCTCCAGCTTAAACTCTCGAGCCTCAGTATCGAGGCCCGGGAAAGGAATCTGCTGGAACATTTTGCCTATCGCTTTGACACAGACTGGCACTTTGGATCGTTTCCACAAATCTTCTATCTCTGGTAACAGTGCCGCAACTTTATCTGGTGAAAGATAACCATTCTGTGCGAGTTTTTGTACCTGAAATATAACAGCGAATGGAAGTCCAGCATAAGAAATTGTGAGTTTCCGAAGCAGTATTTCTGTCTTTGCCAAATATCCCTCTCTAGGTGTATAGATATCGATGTGAGACAAACTTGGCGTTATCCCCCGAGCACGGCTCAGAGCTTTCCGTAGTTCACGGAGCGAATTCTTGAGCCCAATCCGATACACTAAACAGCTTCCTGCAACTTGCTCATGCTGAATACCTAGCTTAGCGACCCTCTGTCTGCTGGGGCCTTGATGAAAATCTGTTTCAAGAAGAGATATTATCAATCTGGCCAGACCAGTGTCATCATCTGTGAATATAGTATTGGGACCTCCAGAAGGCTGAAAGAAATGTGGGGCCTCAATCAAAGTCAAGATCATCGCGGGTTGTGGCAAACCCTCGATAGTGATTGCCTTAATAGCTGAGTATAATATGTCAATTCGTTCATCTGTATCGAATTTTATGACCGCGACCTCTGAGCCGAACCTCACTTTTCCATGCACCTTGTGGCCGAAGTATGGTACGAAGACAAGATTCTCCCCAACATAATCCCAAAGCCCATTGGATACAGAAAAACACTCTAAGGAGTTGTCATCCTTGTTGGCAAGTGTAGAAGACGATGTATCGTTTCGGTGGGATTGTGTCTGTTTGGCTCGTCTTTCCCTTTCTAAACTATTTAATGCAAAAGGATCTGGGGGTTTATTGCTCAAGGAACAGAACATTTGTATACCATGGAACATCAGATTGTTGCGGCCATAAGGTGTGTAGCTGCGACCGCGGCCATCCTTTCGCTGTCCGTGTAGGCTCAGAAATCTGTTGCCATCATCGATGCTGAGGAAGGTCAGCGTCGCATTAGACCTATGTCTCCTCTTCTGACAGTGCCAGTTCTCAATTGAAAGTCTGCTTAAGATGTCATGGAAAAATTCCGTCATCTGAGTTTCTGTAGCACGCTCAGAAACATGACGAATGAAAACCTCCATTATGATCGACTCGTAATGGTTTTAATGGTGTCTGAGAGAAAGCTGGTGATCATGAAAACCAGAGGGCAAAAGGCGGTATATGAATTAAAAAGGTTCATTTAAGTACAGGAATTAGAATCGAGTCACATGTTACGCAACCTTCTTTCTTCAAAGTTTACTCCTGTCGTCGCCAATAGGAGCGAAGTAATCTGTTTAATTGGGCTGCTTTGCAGGAGTTGCAGTACTCTTCATGCAGCAGAGCTAGCATAAATGATGCTATTCACCGCCTTACTGACCATTGATATTGGTATCGCTTTTCTCAGCGTCGTGTAACGCATTGCCAGCAGTACTTGTACTGTACTACGTACGCACTGCTTTTCTGATGACAAGTTCCATTTCTATAGCGACCTGGACTGTTGATACTTGATGTTGGGCCGTACAAAGCATTAAAGGAGCAAGGGATCGAGGGATTGTAGGTGCCTTAGGTACGTATTTGTCACCAGAGGCAGACAAGTGTATGGCGAGCTACCACTGACTACTAACTAAACCTTCGTTACGACTTACGGTGCCTCGCATAGTGTATGTCTACGTCGCTCGAAATGATCGACGATTGTGACTATCGTTGCACAGTCAAATTATAGTCCATTCACAGATTACTTATATATCAATCTACGGATCATTTGACTACACGGAGCGTTATGCTCTGGATACTACCTTAATTTGTTACATAATGTGGTTACGATAAACATAGATATAAGCATAAGAAGGTGGAGCTGAGGATTTCTACACAGTAGAAGTGTGTTGAATGGTCTGTGCTTGCTATAATAACTATCGCATATTCACAAAATCTCCCTTTAATTACCTATGTGCAAAAGCAAAAAATCCGTCAGTGAGCAGCATATATATACTTCAATTCTAATGGAATAAGAATATCCATGTGTGAGATGAAATCATGTTCTCTCTTTCACCTCGCCATTGTCTATTCTCCGCCATATAACCTCTCATATTTCTCTCTTATCTTGAACCTAGGCTGTTCATAGGTTAATTGCCATACCTTCTCAGTGTATCGTCACATCTTGGCTCTACCATTCTCTTCTCATCTTCTCAATATGAAATTGGTCGACCTACCAACTGAACTATTTGAGCGCATTGCTCAGTCCTGCAGAAGCCTCCCCGATTTGGAACAGATGATTTGCGACAATCGATATGTTTCTGAACACTTACGGTGCTCAGATATAAGTGCTTTGTCAAGAAGTTGCAAAAGAATTTATTGCATCGTAATGTCGATTCTCTACCAGTGTATATGCG
Source organism: Allantophomopsis cytisporea (assembly GCA_024752435.1). Taxonomy (NCBI): domain Eukaryota; kingdom Fungi; phylum Ascomycota; class Leotiomycetes; order Phacidiales; family Phacidiaceae; genus Allantophomopsis; species Allantophomopsis cytisporea. Next base: position 1,804,211 of record CP103034.1, read on the forward strand.
TCGGTTCTGACGAGGCCGTTGTAAAGCTGTGTAGGACAATATGCGCCAGACCAGAGCTGGCATGCTTTACTCAAACAGCGTGCTTCGAGTTCCATGATGAAGGTTGGAACGAGACGAGGAATCAACTTTCTTAGGGACTTGCCAAATCTTCACGATCTATATTTTCAGAGTTGGGGATTTGAGACTGAGTGTTATGACGAGGATGAAGATATTGATTGGGACAAATTGTGGAATGGAACTATCCGAACTCCTCTGCTGGGAGAGGCAACGCCTCTTTCTTGTCTACGCTCTTGTACGTGTCTTAGTTTTTCCTCCTTTAATTGCTGTACATATAATAAACTTCGATTTTCCAAGGTACATTCTGTCTGGCGGGTAGCAATGGAGAAGTCACGGAGATTTCCTCCGCCTGGCAACTTTTCCTCCATCATTAAAACATATCACTTAGGAAGACGTGTATAGCCATCACTCTACAGTTGATAAACATAGACGTAGAATGCGTGGGGAACACTCACGCTCGACTATGATACAAGAGGTTCACTTTAAAGACTGCGACATCACCCCAGATGATCTGGAGCTTTTACTTGAATACCCCGAGCATTTGAAAGTGCTTGTTATCTACAACAGCACTGGATCCGCTTTAATCAATTCGCATGACCCAATCCTAAATGATCAGTACATAGATAGTATGAGAGAAGTCGCTCTTTCTTTAAAATACTTCCGGCGCCGCGATCATCAACATGGCGTTGAGGGTGCAGCTGTTGGTCTCAATTCGTTCTTCACATTACGCATACTCGATATTGATTTTGCACTACCATTCGGAGATAAAAAGCAGCTTTGTGATGTGCGATTCACTAAAATTCTTCCACCCAACCTAGAGATACTACGAATTTGACATTCAATGACTTTTAACAGTTGCAAACAACCAGTCGACCATGGTTCCAAAGCTCCAGATATTGATTTTTCCCAATTGGATGAAGAAGAGAAATGACTGGGAGGTGTGCTACAAAGCGTTTCGACTTGGTGTCGATATTGAGTACGGGGGACGTACAGATTGGACGCCTTATTGCGCGCCTCGTTATGATGATGCGTTACTCTCAGAATGGCGTCGCGCTGCCATCTGAAGCTACCCAAACAATCACGGCTGACCAAAGCCTTTCATATCTATGCCAAAAGTATGATAAGTTGCTATGCAACTCATATTACCTATCATATTCATTGAAATCGTGTCCCTCTATATCAAACAAATGCCAACGGCTTCTAGCAAGTTAAATGTTTTTTAACCATCAGAAACCGTCTGGTTAGCTCTCATAACTCTTGAAATAATGGCCATCACATAATCTACGTTCAGGTGAAGGTCTCAGACTTATGAGAGAACCGCGGCAGTGACCAGTTTGACCAAGATGAACTATTCGCGCAAGAAAAGGCCCCAGCTGAGTTGAATGGCTCGATTTTGGCGTTTATCAAGCGCGCTAGAGGTATATTTTAGTTGCTCCAGAGAGTTACCAATTTCTAAATATTAACTTGGCTCTGCCCAACGACGGGTTATGAGAGAAAAGTAGTTTAAACTCTGCGGTCAAACTAGGTAATCTTTCGAACCATCGGAGGGGTAGTTGATGTCAATATTATGTAAAATATTTTCCCACCCAATGCTGTTGGGTCTCGACCCTAAGAAACAGAGGAGATGTAAGAAGTTCCGCTGTAAAGCCGGGAACTAAAGTGCTGCCAAGGGAACTCTGTATAAAGAGTCAAAATCAACTCCTCTTTTGTCGGATAAGATTCCACACCTCGAGCTGAATTATCCGCTTATGCCGTCATATGCTTTACCATCTTTGCAGAGTGGATATACGACGTCGTGGTATGACTCAGAGTGTGGAGATCGACGTATACATACTGTGCCTCTTATCATACAATTTTGAAAAATGCTACAAAGGTGGGAAGGTGCGAGAGAAGTAATACGAGGTTCGAGACGAGATTCTTTGCGAGAGAAAAGGTGAAGACTTCCGCTATGTAAGAGACGTCTCGTTCTTCGAGTATCTTTCTGCTCTGAAAGTGTTCAGCGAACTCGTCGACCTGCCTCCTTTTTTCCCATGGTACTCGACCTCTGGCACTCATATGCCCTACTAACTATTATTAGTGGATCGGTAGCACGTACCGAACTTACTGGAATAACTTGCTCTTTATGAAGCATTTGCAAGAATTTAACTGACTCGGTAACTTTGCACAGTTATTCCATAATCATGAAGGTTTTCTTTATTTTGACGCTCATCACTGGCGTGTACTGTGTTATGAACTAGACAGCTGGATTCTCTGCACTGACTGTGTAGGCCTCCCTTCATCACAGTGCTCTCCACATCGGTACATCGGTGTCCCAAAAATTCAACAGTTTGAAGACGAGCGCTCAAGTCCACTTCTGAAAGTTCAATGTCCTTGACTTTCAAAATCAGAGTTTCCTTTGAACCTAGGCATCCTCGTCTATCGTCACGCTGACTTGTTTACTCAAAGGTTACGCATTCAGTGGCGAAGCTGATCTGTGGCTGAGATTCATCGACAAGTACTAAAAATTCGAAGACAATGGTGGTGTAGTCCGAGGAATCGTCTGTATTCGAAATGGTCTCTTCTACCTTGTGGGTGCGCAGCTGCCTTCGGCGTTGGTCAAGCTGGAGCGATGTAAATTGCCAACGAGGGTGTCACCATGGAAGGGTATGTTAATACTCAGTTCGTCTTAAAATTAAATATCAAGTCGATCTCCATGCTAAGTATTCTAGCTTCTGTACGACTTTCACTTTCAACTCCATTCCAAAATCATCGGCAGAAGATCTTGCTAATTTCTTAATAGCAAGCGCGATTGATCTCAGAACTCCACGGCGACACATAGTTAGGATTGGCCTGTTATCTATGCTTCTCTTGACGGGCTTCATGACTTGCTTGCGACTAGTCTGCTTGGACCTGTGAATGGGTATGTGAGACAAAAAGCATAACACTGTACTGAAAGGAAGCTATACTGATTCCAGCTCTTACAGGTATGACCACAGAGGCAGAAATTTTGACAACTTGGTTACTGTATTCGTCGAGTCTGGCAGTGGTCCCTATGCGCGCTCCTCGAGCGTCACCCACGGTGTCGTCGTCAAGTCGTATGTTACGCCAATCTCACATTGTAGAGTATCCTAACCCCCAAGTCCTGTGTTATTTGATTCTCGTAACCCCCCCACCCTCAGCTAGTCACTACTTCAGAAACTGACAAATCCCAGGATTGAACCTCTCATACACTAATCAAGGCTGCTACCTATGCTACTTCCCAGCATCTTAAGCCCAGTCCCACCTAAACGAAATCACATAGATAAGACTCCCATCTGCTATCCAGACTTCTCCTACCGCTTATCCTAATAATGTTTATCGTAGTATTTGCATTGTTATTCCTTAAAGCCCTGGCGGAATGGACTATATTGTGATCGAAAAAGTTGGATACATTGTATTAAAGATTGTCATGATAAGCAAGTGGTACAGTTCATTGATCTATGAGGTTTCAATATTCAATACCAAATGCAACTACACAATTATAGTTCACAATTTATCACGTGGAAGGTGCGCTATGGGAAGTTATTACGGTCATATTCATGTGTTATTCTCATTTTTTGGCTACAAAAATGATCGATAACACCACACAAGAACAGTTCAACGAGTACATTATTGTTTTGCATAACCGGTAATGCATGTTTATTTGTTTCGATAAAGTGCTAATCTGCCCAGCAGAATAAGAAACGAAAGCAAAAGACACGAGACAAAAAGCCACTATAAACCATTTCGATTTCTCTGATCAGTAGTACTCCTGAAAAGGAAATCGCCAATGTTCCGTTTGAGTGTTGGGCTACAAGGATGTACAACCCGCTTCACCCATTGCAATGCCGAAGCTGCTGAAATGTCCAGCACTAACAGTAATCTGACCATCTCCAGCAGAGCATGCTAGATCTCTCTGACCAGAGCATATCAACGTGGTTGCCGCAGTCCCATATCCATAGTATTCCTGGCGGTCACACTTAGTATAATAACGGTTTCGATGGAGATATGTATGACTTACAACACCATAATGAGTAAATTGAGTGTACATGTTCTATCCAATTGTTAGATATCAAACCTAATAAGAAGTCTCTTGACATACCGGGACACCATCTTCGACATTGTTACCTCGGCGCAAAAGACCGTTTTGTGCTGTTCCAAACGCAGCAAATCCAGAATTGCCGATTGGAAAGGCTGCCATGGCATTACTAGTTATATCCTTGTTTGGGAAATTCTGCGCGAGAGCAATGTATGATAGGTAAGTTAAAGCACCGCCAAGAGAATGTCCAGTTGACTCAAGAGTGTATGTTGGATATTGCGCGATAAGTGATTGGACCTCACTGATGACTGAAGAATGAACTGATGACCATGGATTATAAACACCCGCCATTACCTGCGCTCCAGAAGGGAAAGACACGCCGGAAAGGCTTGGTGTGACAAGAGTAGTGTCGATGTCATTCAGGATATCCTCAACTACATAGTGTCAACAGCTTCAAATGATGTAAGGTTTCAACACTAGCAACTCACCAGTGGTAGATCCGCGCATGACAACTGTAATTCTTTCTTTAGACGTGTCATATCCGACAAAGCCCTGATTAGTCAGTTTCGAGTGTTATGCAGAGGCAATGATAGCCAGTTGTCTCACCTGGGTGTCCGTGCCGAGGTTATCCAACTGAAGAGTAATGGCAACTCCAAAAGCGGATCCAATGCAGCCACTGTAGGCAGCTGAAGAGAGCTCAGCAGCCCTTTGAAGTTCATCAAAGTCCGCCTCTGAAGCTAGACGAAAGTTAGCTCTTGTCGTAAACTCCTTTAATATCAAGCATACCAGCTGAAGCTCGCTCCTCAAGGAGAGGAGTGGCATTGACGACGGCTATAAACGCGACAGACTCGACGACGTATTTTAGGAAATGCATGATGTGTGAAATTTATGACTCTACTGAGAATGACAAAGGTAGTTGGCGAGAATAGTTTCTTGCGTGCAATCGAAAGCAGTTGAGCGATGCAGGAAGTTCTTATAACTTCCCCCTCAAATAAACATAGCTATGGGGTAAGTGGAGTTCACAATACCTCGGTCATATATCCAGAGTTGATAGGTATACATTGCAATGAATTGCATGATTCGACGTCCTGATAGAGGCGTTCTGATTATCTGCTTAAATCCTTAGTAGATATTAACGCAGCCGAGGCCAAAAATAAGACATAAAGCCGAGGTTTGCATTTTACACTGAGGTGGTATACTTAGCATCTCAGCGAATCGCATCGATAGAATAGTAACAAGCACATATATTAGCCAGAGATCCAATCGCCTTAGTCTAGAAAAGATCAGTCAGTAAGCTGAGATCATCATCCGCGTATCTTTGACCAAGGATTCAAATTTAATATAACAGAGTTAACCTTTACCCCACATTTAGATAACAAATGAAATGGGAATCTACGATTATAAATATTTTCCATAAAACACAAATTCGATTTGAGTTAAGACTCGAAAGTCAGATATCCCATTGGAAGAATGTAAATTTGATCCGATTGGTTGATATACAAGAGCAACGCATACATGAGAACAAACTCTGTAATTTGAAGTTTTCCCTCAATCCTTCAATTTGTTCTCTCACATGAGTATCGCAAGCATTTTCGTCAAAGCCTAATTCCTTTAACGGAAGCTTTACCACAGGATAGTTCTCTTCCGTCAGTCTCACTTCAACGGCCTCGATCAGAATCAAATAATTTCTATCTGTCTTCGTCGCTTACCGTTATCTACTATACCGAGCTACTGCAATTCCAATTTGCCAGTTGTTTTTGTCAAGATATAAAGCTGTAGGTTATATTAGCAAGTCTAATATTATCGGGTTTCTTTTTTACCCGTTATAAAATACGCAAAGCTGTCCGTAGGATTGTTATTGTATACTTATATCATTATTGTTCAAGGGCTACATACCTGCATTCTTATAGGCTAATTAGGGTCAGCTATCGCAAGTACACTAATACATCCCCTGCTGTAGACTTTGCCACCTCTAGCATTAGATAGACGATTTGCATCACCTGCTTATAGATTTAGTCAGTGATGAAATTAGGACATTGAGTATATTGTATAAGGACTCATTCCACGTACTGAGAAAGCCCGAGCCCGGAACAGCATAAGAATAAGAGAACTCGTGGAGGATAGAATGGGCAACAATGTTTGCTACAATATCATCAATCGAGGTTCTTGTATATGTCTTACTTTCCCTCTTTACATATATCTCGCCTGCTGCAATTTTAGCACTGTATTATTGAAAAAGCCCTGACAGAAAGTCACCAAATCAGACCAGGGGATAGCTCGAATGTTAAAGCTGTAGAGACGAGCATCGTTCCTACACATCTATTCCATCTCGAACTACTACTCGAAGTATATATTGTCGAAGTAGTATTATGTTCCTGGATTTGCCTTATTAGCCTTCTAATTGTGTGTTGGTGGGCAAAAAAATGGGCGAAGAGGGGATAGGATAGGGAGAGGCTGGATTCAGAGGATTATTAGGCCGGCTAACCTGTCTTCGGTACACCCTGTAGATCTGTAGCGGGGAGAAATAAATTATCGCAACGAATGTTAAGAGTAAGACTCTTAAATTTATCGTTCGACAAACTTGCTAGCATGGTTGCTACTAATTTTGTTGGAAATGTGAGCAAATTGCGAAAATAGCGGTTTGGTAGGTATGACTGACTCTGTATAGCTTTCACCCTGGCAAGAGCATCGTCAAAATCGATGTTGTCCTCTTTAAATAAGGTTCCCCCAAAATAGCCCTCGAGGGTTTGTCCTACAAACAAAAGCTTGGTCAGGTTTCTACCCTCCAAATCTGGCTGACCTGATGTTAAGCAAGTGAGTAGCCCACTCAAAAGATGGTCTGCATTGTATATCTTTTGATGTCGGTTGCGCTGACTTTGTGGTATGTCATTATAAACAGCATACCATCGAATATACATCCAGGAGACCACTGTATACAACAGTTGTATCATCAGTGGAACATTGAATTCCGAGTGTTTCTCGTTTTACTAGAATATGGCGATTCTGTAGGGTTGCGTTATCATTTGACGTCTCAAACAGTGGCTTGACTGAGAAGGATGAGGTCGGAAATGCACTGCTGAAAAGAGATTAAAACGCCGTGATGTACAAAAACTGCCAGGCAAGTAAATTGAATTGGAACCACATGTTGGCTAGGGACAAAAAGATTAAAGAGTCTTGCAAGAGCGAAAGAGACCTTGGAAATTGCGAAAAGATACCTAGAAAGGAAGCCTCGATTTAATATGTACTATGAGATGATTAAAAAGGTTACAGTGAAAGCTCATCACACATATCGATTTACGTACCATCTTTCGAAGCGTGCGGAATGAATCCTGGCGCGAATTGATGCTGGACTACGGATTACAACATCCAGGTTGTTTTCTGTAACTTGGATCGTAAGCTGAATATAATAAGTAAATTCCTTAGTTATTGGGTGCTGACTGTTCAATAGATAACATTGTGCCCTGCACACAACTTGTAGATAACACTAAGATTCACTATATAATTGTAGCTACTCTATCTAAGGGAATTGAATAACGACTTTAGCTTCTTCATGTCGATTGAATCGAGCATAGTATTCTGGCACGTCCTCAATACCAATAATTTTGCTTACAATGAAATTCAGGTCCACAGCATCTATGTTGATTAATTGAAGAAGATGATTAGCAAGTGATTGCGGGTTAATACCGCCACTGCGTATGCTCAAATTCTTTCCAAAGAAATCTGCGAATGAAATAGTGACATTTGGAGAGAACATTGCCCCGAGTGGAGCAGCCGTAGTATTGACACCACTGCCAGCATATTCACCAACTAGCCCAATACCACCTTGGCGCGCGGCAACCTCAATCAGTTGTGGCGGTACGACACCTTCCTGGAATTTTAGATTGGCATTGTACGACTCATAACCGACACAGTCGAGAGCGCGGTTAACTCCATTTGGTTCATATGAGAGGATCTGCTGCACAGGGTCTGATGTGTTGAAGCTAATTGGTATTGCGCCTATGCCGCGCGCACGACTTAGGATATCCGGAACAGAGTCGATGGAATATACTCGAGATGCACCTCTATAGATAGCCGAATACGCAGCAAGCAAGCCGACTGGGCCGGCACCAAATACAGCAACGGTATCGCCTGCCTCGAATCCAGAGAAGTCAAGTGCTCCCCAGGCTGTGGCGAATATATCTGAAGTGAAGAGGTAGTTTATCTCTGCCGTTACGTTCGTTGTGTTTCTCATAAGGGGCGTGGGAAGTAGAGTATAATCCGCATAAAGAACTCTCACGTACTCCGCTGGTTGTAATACGTCAGTACAATACAATATTTCACATAGCGAGTGATTAAAGGCTTTTCATACCTTGCGTTCCACCAAGACCTTCACCAAAGCCAAAAGTCACCGAGTCAGGATCAATAGCCGACAAATCGAGGTGGCCGTCGTCCGCTTGATCCGGAATAACGACATAGTCACCAATAAGTATAACGACACGGCACTACCAACTTCAGTAATAAAGCCAATGCCTTCGTGTCCCATTGTCCAAGGCACAGTGCCTCCACCTCCTGTTCCACGATACATATGAAGATCAGTTCCACAGATAGCGGAATGAGTAATACGCACGATCACGTCAGTTGCGTTTTGCAGTGTAGGGCGAGGTACGTCTATAACTGTCATGTTGAAAGGTATGCCAAGGAAGCCAACTGCTCGCATTGTAGCATTTCCAACCATGATGGAAGTCTTTTGGAAAGCTAGAAGGGAGAATAGTAGGGGATGGAAACAACTTCAGCGGGCAGACGGTGGTAAGGAGCTTGAGAAGGCTAAAGAGCCGCTAGTAAATTTTGAAATGGCTTCTCTTCTTATAAGTCCTCTGTCTGGCGCTATTGAATTAACTCTACGTCAGTCACAATAACATTGGCGTTATAGTAGGACGGGCTGTCGCCGAGTCCAGGTACCCAGTTGAGATACATGACTGGAGCTTTGTCTATGCAATGATACGCGTCATTGTTACCTTCGGTACCACGTGAAAGTTATAACGACCAGATTGAACGACACTGTTTGCCCTCAGTTTTCTTTCTCATACAGAAACATAAATTTCAGCTCCACAATCACGACTCATACCAATGCGCCGTGACAGCATTAAGCATACAATTGTACAATTCTCTAACCGGTTACATCTGGTGTGATCAGAATTCAAGTACAAAGTGGAAAACGTAAGTTCGAGTGCAAATTCTGCATCCTCACTACTACAGATCACACACCGGGCGTGCCCGGATTGGCTTTATTGGACCCACAGACTTGGAGACAAAATTCCAACTGCCGAAGAACCAGGGTATTTGTTGGAAGCAAACCATTTTGAGATCGGTTGGCTGCAAATAAAACCTCTACAAATGCCCTACCCTTCTGCGAATAGCAGCCTCCAGGAAGATCGAAGCTCGTAAGATGAACTGGGCTTACTAAGATCCTAGCAATTAGATACAGCCGTGTGACACTATTTTATAACCAAGTAGGAGATGAAGGGTCTCTACCACAGGCCGAATGCGGTACCACAGAAAAACAGATCACCTGCAAAAGTAAATAGAACTATTTGGAACATCTGCGGAATGAATCTCAGGCCATTTGTTTACTTGAAGCGAAATAGACCCCGACTAGTAAGTAGAAGTTCATAGGACAAGTAGAACCACAAAATGTATGTATTAATACACAAATAAATCTCAACTTGAGTAGGATTGATAGTCTACTATTTGAACTTTACTCTATGTATTCTAGGCTAACCTTAAGTCGTAGAAATGTAATAGTTCGTGTCTTAACACTACCATTGCTTTTTTTCTTTGCACCAGATTACGAATATAGTTTTGACTTTGGTACTAGTCATTAAAATTCCTCGTTAGAGTACCAAGATATATTCCCTCTTTATAATTTTCTTTTATATAAAAAGTATCACCTGTTATTACAACAAAACCTATCATTCTAAGCTCAAGCTCTATTACAATAGAGCCTTTGGTATAGCCAGGACAATAATATAAAGTAATACCTTGGTAGATCTCGAAAGTTTGCCTAGAGAACGTCTTTTATTGCAACCGGTTAATAGAAAGGTAGTCCTTTTTATAAGTACCTTGCTCTATCTTTATTATACAAGTCTAGAAAGCATTCTTTAGTTCTTCTTTATAATACTAGATCTCGACGTCTGCTTTAAAAACGAGTTAGTTCGAATTCCTCTCTATAAAACCTAACGAAGGGATAGTTAGGCTACCTATATTAGTTTAAAAAGTACTTTAAACCTCGAGTATAATTGCAATACAGATAACTTAATAGAACTGCTTTAACGTCTGTAATTTTACTAGTATTAGTAGCTTTAATTGAGTTGGGCAAACTATATACAGATTTGTTCTAGATTCTTAGAGTATATTCAAGTATTTTTTTGCCCTAGCTTTTAATAATGTCTTTACAAAAGCCTGTATCGAAGAAAATAAAGCCTATATCGGGATAATATAGGAAGGCTACAATTATAATTAAGTCTCGTCGTTTATACGGCTATAGTAGAAGACCGACTAGAAATTGATTTATACTAGCAAAGATATTTGCAGCGTCTATATCAAGTAACCCTAGGTTCAAGAGCTAGAGCAGTAAACCTTAGCAATTCCAACTATTATCTAGGCATTTAGATATATCTCTGACTTACCCACAGTTTTGCACCCTTTAGTATCGCGGACGAAGATAGAGACATTGAAATAAGGTTCTAAGCGGCGTAATGCGAAGTTTTAAAGTTCTAGTACTTTCTGAAGGGTTGTAGACATCGACATTGAGCTGCTTGAAATATATGGCTGTGCAAGACGTATTATAAAAGGATAGATGCTATGTTTCATAGAGTAGCGTCATTTAAATCAAGAGAATCAATTCTTGCCTTACGACTGGCAATCAAGAAATATTAGACTTTTACTATACGCGTTGTAGAAAGTAGCTCCTCTGTAAGTCTACCATACCACGAGTCGTGTCTTAGTGGTAGTAATTCGGCATATTCTATGAAACAGACTTCTACCTTATCTGATGTGGTTGACGTGTACTCCTGCCTATGTTTAGTTATTGCCCAAGTCGTCTTAGCACGAATGCAATGGGTTGCATATGGACGAGACCCTCCTTGACTAACCGCCGCATTTGTAGCACTAAGCAATGCAAGACGCTTGTAGACCCATATATGCCCAGGGGGTTGCTAATTTCTAAATGTATAACATGTCAGCTACACCTTGATCTTTCTTTCCTAGTACAGATCGCTCGCGCTATTGAAATTTGCGCGTGTCCAAAGTCTGTCAACTACAAGGCATGCGGCCTCTGCCTTGTTTTGCTACTTGCGAGGGCTTTGAAATTTTCGGCGATACCGCTAGCAGAGCGTGGCTGGTACTGTTGCAATGGATGCCTTTCTGTAGGTCATAATTGCTCTTCAATATATCCTTGAACCGTTTCTTTCTAAATTGCTTCACGATATATTTCAACGAAAGCCGTAAAGTAATTGTATTGGCTAGGATTAGGCGTAATTAGCGTCGAGATCTATGAACATATATGCTAGCTAGATTATGTACTACTAAAATCTTCCCACTTATCCCGTTTTGAGGATTGATAGGTAATATATAATCACGAAAACGTCTAGTAGCCTGAGAAAAGCTTGTCTTCGCCGCGCTTTTGCCTCTAGTAATTAGTTGATATAAAGAGCTTATAGCAGCCATTGACGACCCACGGCCATTTTCTCAGGAAATCCTCGCTGATCTCCCAGCCACACGGGTGCTATGGATCCCCCCAGACGATCAGACCTGTCTTTTTATACGGCATATCTCGGAATTCTAACATTTGAACACACAGCGGTATATCATCAAAGGAGTCGCCTAAGCGCAAAATATTGTCCCGTAGTTCTGGTATTGGAAATAGATCAAGCCAAGGATAATGCTCAATAGTTCGTTGCAGCAGGGTAGGTTGAAGATGAATTGGGTATGAAAGCTAGATACTGTAATCCATATCGGAAGTGTTGAAAGGTAACTCAGCCTCGACCTCCGTCCACGCCATTGTAAACTCAAGAGCAGAGGTATTGGCGACCAGAGCTCGGAATACATTAAATTGAATTAGAGTTAGTAGCTGGTCAGCCCTCGGTAATCCTTGCATACTCGCTCGAAATAGTTGCTCATACTAAGCAATTACTCTCTGCGTTTCATGTAAACTCAATTTAGAGAACGTAGAGGCCAGCTTGTCTAGGCGTAACCCTTCTGGACGGCTGTAGGTAGGCAACGTGTCGAGGTAAGAGAAATTACTAGTAGCTTGGTCACCATCTACTGACTAAGCAGCACATCCTTCGAGACCCATGTGGTTTTCGGCCCTACTTCCAGTCTTTCTGAAACCCTTCCTCTTCCCTGTAGTGTATTAGATAGTGCTCAGTCAGCGATTCGTGCCTAGGAATAATACTTACGATGAAGTCTTGCGTTCAGCCGATTCTGCAATCTCCTCCGCTCTGCAGTACTGGTGACTCCCGTCCAATCGTCCTCTGGAACGCGGACTGCAAGCTGTTGCGTCATTTGTACTACCGGTATGTGCGGCGGGTTATGCTCGTGAGAGACAGTGTGCTCCATTGCTGTGGTGTTTCTAATCCTTTCCTTACCGTTAGGTAGAAGTACCCAGATGCCAGAGGTGAGTACTGAATACGGTCGACTATTGAAGGATAGATATGGTTATGCAATCTGCTTATGCTGCGTTGATAAGCACGAGGTATTGTACGTCACGGAAGGGTGTTTGCTTCTCAGCGCCTCTCAGCGCCTATCACGTTTGTCTCGAGGAACCAGTTGATCAGCGACTACTATGCTTCGAAGTGGTTTCATTTATCTTTTCCCGATGATCAGACTTGGAGAATAACACCGAAGCCAGACTACACTATGTCGGAATATCTGAGAACGACTAGACTATAGTTGGACAAGGCTGAAGCGGAAATTTGGCTAAGTATCTTTTGTCGCCATCCAATTGCATTGAACAACTTATACCCAATTCAAATAGCAAAACCACGTTTCCACGCAGAACAATTATAGGTGTGTCTAGAGATATGGTTATTGACACTGGTTGTTCGACTTACAGTCACGCCCTCTATTTTGTTTCCGCACTGCTATAAAATATTCCAACAACCATGTACCTAAACAGTCTCGGAATTCTTGGAATCCTTTTCAATAGCCGTCATTACCTAGAACGTTGAGAGGTAGACATACAGTAAACGAACGTCGGAATTAGGACAGGGCAAGGATAATGTTGTGGGGCACGTGCTCGGCTCTTAGCGCGACTAACGCCTCACATCCCTACCTTCGCTCTCTCTCTCTCTCTCTCTGACAGACCAGACAATACAGACCAGCTTCACCCACTTCTCGTGTGTTCAGCTGCTGTCCGTCTCCGCTCTCGTGCTCTCGTGCTCTCGTGCTCTCGTGCTCTCGTGCTCTCGTGCTCTCGTGCTCTCTTCTTCTTCTTTCTCGCGTTTCCGAGCTCCCTGACACCTTACAGATAACCCTGCACTATATTTTCCGCTAATGCAACCTGCTTGTGGTCGGCCGCACTCTACACTACTTTGAATCAGATGTCTGGGGTTAAAGCCATAGCAGACTGTCAATTCCTGCCACCAACTGCATGGTTGTAACCTTACGCGCGCGAGGCTCTGCAAAGATTATAGAGTTGTCAGGTCCTCATGACGAAGACCGTTGTCAAGCTAATGCAGCAATCACTATCATGTCCCCGATCCCCAACGAACTACTCGACAACTTTCAGAGTCCAAGTAATCATAAGCACTGTCGGCATGCGAAATATCCATACCTGCAAGATTGAATCTGTGAAAGAATTAAGACTGAAGCTATCCCCTTACACGAACGATTCAGTAACGGCTTGGCGGTGGCCAGCGGCAGAACTGGCGTAGTAACCAATCGTATTGAATAGATCTCTAAATAGGAACCAATGAAATTATATTGTTATGATTGAAGCTATTGATCCTACCCAACTCTATGAAAACCGTCAAAGCAGCCGTTATGATTACATAGAAATGCACCATGATAGATGATAGCAAATGAAATAGAGTAGAGTGGAGTGGATTAGCAGGTGCCGAACACAAGCCTAAGGAAGCAACAGCTGAATTCCAAACAATACTAACTTATTGTGAGAAGTCTACGACAAACTTCAATGTGAACGTAAGGCTTACTCGGTGGATGAATTGACACACTCAAGAAAGCCAGCACACCACAGTGTATATGACTCTTCTAGGCTAGCTACGACCTCATAGATTTGCTCCTCCGTCTACGGCCAATGAAGCACCAGTTACATAGGAACTACGAGGGTTTGTTCTCTTCGGGCTTTGTAAAAGGTGATGACGCTGCTCAGCTGAAGACCAGATTGAGGCAGGATTTCGAATAGCGCAGTATCTAACTAAGGACATCAGAGAATGCGTGAGTCCTTATCGACTAATTGATTAAGTACGCTCTCCATCGAGGTCGATAAGTAATTATCTACCCATCTATACAAGAAGCAATGTCCAATGGCGCTACCTTTTAAGGATAGAGTCATAGCTACTATCTCACGCGAAATCGGTAATGCGATCAAGCTTTCGGGGTATTCAGCGCACCTGCCAGGCATCAACGAGAACCCGGCAGCATAAATTGAGCTACTATACATAAAGCAAACCGTGAATTGACCTCATTCAAGCTACTACTACCACATCATATCCAACGCGGGGACAACTCATACACTATAAAATTTAAATACTTCAGGCGTTCGAATCCGATCAGATCTTCTACTCTCCCATTTCGTTTTGCCTTTTTTTCTTTCCTTTATCTTGTTTGGAGAAGTTCAAGGCTCCCAAATTCTCAGTAATAGTAACTTCCCCGAATTGGAAAGTTCACGCGCACATTTCATCACCGTGAAGCTCATACTCACCACGTTTTTTCTCCAATACACAATCAATAAGAAGCCAAATTCACCCGTTTAGCCCGAGAAGGATATCATTACAGCTTCTTCTAGTCATTCACATCTTGTTCTTTTCTTTTGTGTTCCGGGTGAGCCTACATATTGGCAATATCAGATGAAGTTACTGATTCCCATATATCACCTACCCAGGTGACGATGTAAAACCTATACTAACTAGAAGCTAGGATTCCAACAAGTCAATGTCGTTAGCACCGCCCAGATAGAGCGGCACCTCATCGCCCTACACTTTCACCGTCGACTTCACGCAATCCCTAAAACCGTAGACGACTATTTTTTGTTCTTTCCTCCTTGTCTTCTCTTCTTCTTTCTTCTTGTTGTTTTGCTTGCAAGTACGCGATTGCGAGCTGCACACGTCTAAATCGAATCCACTCCCATAATCATCCACATCAACTTCATCCTACAACATCATACTACTCTCGACTGTGTCCGTCATACTTCACCTGTAACATTCGCTTCCCAGACCTAATCACGGTATCTCACTCCCACAACAGACATCGGAGACAAGCTTTAGCAAGAATAGAACCGGAAATGTCCAAGACAAAGGCACCAACGCCAGACCAATAGTATGAAAAAAATCCGGCCTACTACATCTCCGACCCTGTAGAACTCGCGAGGGGTTTACAGGTACCACTCGATTCCTACCCTCAGGTCGAAGCGACGCTGCAGCAACTAAATATGTTCGGCAAGACTTAGAATCCAGAAACCTCTCCCTTGTTACTACGACTTGTCCTCTCGAGTCCGATCAAAGAACTCAAAGCCAAAGGCATCCTAGACATGTCTATACAAGGGCTGTAGAAGCGTACAGCGCTCGAGCGGATCTTCTATCTGGCAAATGAGCGGAAAGTTCAGACTACAGCCGCAATACCAACGACGCCCACACAAAGTAGTAGCATCGAAGAGGATACCGATCCGGCTGCAACATCCGCACCACGCAAGCTTTCTAAAGGCCTAAAGGATCTCGGTCAGGTGTTTATACACGTGTACAAAGACAACGGGGATGGGCAGCCGGTACAAGTCTGCGCAACGAAATTCGTCCCGCGTAAGGTACTAACAATAATTGGAAAGAGCCGCCTACTTGGCCGCTATATCTGTCTAAACCTCCTGGTTGACTTTGTTCGAGCCTTCGAGATCCCACGCTATAACTCCCTCACCTCGCGTATGCAATACCTAGCACGCTACAAGGCGCCGGTATTCGTACGAGAGTTACATCAGCTTGATTTCGAAACGGAGATGGATAGGTGTATAGCAGCGGGCGAGACTGAATTTCCCGTCGTTATTATAGCAAGAGGCGACGATAAAACTTTAGCGGAACGCATACTGTTCGATTTCGTTGCCAATATACTTGCCCTACCGACGCCCAAACCAGTACGGTTAGTGCCTCCTGTTGCATGCGTAATAGACCACGGGTCGTTCTGACCATTATATGTAGGCAGCAGCCCGAAAGGCTCATCTTGATACCATCACACGTAAGGCGAATCGGAGGCCTGAAGAGATCACATAAAGAAGTCGAAATAGACGAAGGATCCAGCCATTTGCCCACGCGACGAATTGTACGGTCAAGCCGACCAGCTATACCTAACGCCCCTAATACTCCAAGGTCCTCAATAGTGCGTTCGCCTACATTACACGAGGAGGCTGGCATAGACCAAGAATCTAGTAGTTCAACCACGAGACAAACTACACGGCTCAGTAGACCAGATACACCCGATGCCCCTAAAACTCCAAGATCCTCAAAGGGACGTTCACCTATTTCAACATCGTCGGCTAGCAACCACTAAACCCCTATGTATGACACACATCAGAAATCCAACAGTGTCAACGACGTTACTACACCAACGGATAATAGCTCCTCTATACCAGACGCATTTATAAAAGCTCGGGCTTAGGACGGTACCAACAACGATGAAGGGAGAGAGCTTAGCCGTACGCTAGATCAATCGGACAACGGAATAATGACTGAAGAGTACAAGACTATGGTGTCAAACAAGGAGGATCGTCAACGCAAGATAGACGAGTAGGACGACTTGTAAGTCTTAGAACGTCTACTGTCCTCGACTACCCCTGAACTACTTACTATCCCTCCCTTCAAGAGCAGGTGACTGACTACTACATTTATAGTATTAGCACTATAGAGTTAAGCCTATATAAGTATGTCGACAGGCAAGAGGTCTTTGAAGCCGCCAGTTTCTTCGGTTAGGACGTTCAGAACGTTGCATCTACGTCGAAATGGGCGATACCCGGTTGTACTAGACACCTATTTCCATTTTAGGCCGTCGCTATCTTGTAGCACTTAAAGATAGCGAATCCGCTGGGTATCTTCTGTAACGCTGATGATATAGGTATAGGCAAGACGACCTAGATGCTTGGTACATTCTTAGTCTAATACTATATAAACGTATACATCCGCAGTTATACAATATAGCTGTCGAAGAAATATAAAGATTGCGACCTTTACCTGGTTAAAGAGAGCGAGCTCGATGAGCCGACCAAAGGTCGTCGATAGTACCCGTCTGCTACAAAATTCGGCATATAGTACATATACATAGGCGATATTACTTAAAGACTGTATTAAAAGGGTCTTTTGACCGTTCGGCCTAGAGCTTCGCTGCTACTATCCTACAACGAAGAGACTATATATACCTTCAACTCGGAGTTTAACGGTATAGTCGACAAAGAATAGTTTACTAGCTACGGTTATTGCGTCCTACGACGCCTTTTACTACACGGTACGTTTAAAGACTAGGCAGACAAAGACAGTAGGATTCTACGAGGACTAGTATATACAAGAGTATTACCGCTAGGATTATCAAAGACTATATAGTTTTACAACGTGATAATTGCTATACTAGCGACGTTATATAAGAACCGTGTAAAGTACAACGCTTTAAAGTAGTCTTGCTATACAACAGCAAAAAAACCACTTTTATAGGGTAGCTACTCGTATATCTTCAAAGACGAATTTTATACTGTATACAATACTATGTCGATTACTACGACCTTTGTTAGTAACTTTACCTGCTACAAAAACCTTAAAATAGGTATCTGCGATATCAGTTAAGAAAAGCCCAAAGCTATCTGCTCCTGCTCTGCGTTAAAGCTCTTTAGTAGTATACCGTTCGAGGCCTGTCTCGAGACTTTGTTCAATTGGATTGACGCTGTTATCCTCGATAGCAATTAGCAAACAAAGCTAGAGATGTAGGGATTCTTCTTCTATAACTGTTAATATATCAACAAAGAATACAAGTCTCTAACGTACCTAGGGTCTAATATATCTACAAATAAGTTTAAAAGAGTCGACGAAAACCTCTAAGCTATACTAAACAAGTTCTTGCCTAGGCTAGTAATCCGTTGTACCTGCAAGACTCTATAGTTCGACAAGGCTCTACTTATACCCTTTAAACTATAAAAGTACCGCGATATATACTTCGAGTACTAAGGTGATGTTTTAGAACGTATATAGCAAGCTAAGGATAAAAAGGTTAGTAGTAAGATGTATAACCTTTTAGCAAGTCAACAAGGCAATTTGTCGAAGCAGCAAGCGCAAGTCCGGGCGAATTCTACAGCCGTTAGAAACTAGGGCCTCTGCATCTTTACGTCTTTCCCCAACGTTATAGCGGCCGTAGAACAAGGCTATAAGTATCGATTTACAAACGAGGAGATAAAAGATAACAAGTAGGAGGCTTATCGTAGAAAGTCATCTGTAGCTTATAAAGAAGACGATGAAGTACTCCCGTGTCCTTTTTCCGGTGCAATGTTTCAGATGATGATAAAGGATAGTCCCAAGCTATTATAATTGGGGAGCTTCGTTCAACGTATACTAAGTAAGAACGCTACTAATAAGGTACCTGCGAAGGTCATCATCATTACAAATTTCCCCTTTGTTCGCGAGATAATATACGCAGTAAGTTATTCTTTCCCCTGTTTTGCGTTTCAATTCCCCTTTTCCTTCTTGTCCGGGAAACTTCGATCAAAAGGTCCAAGCAAAACAACAAATAGTTCGTATAACTAATCAAAACACACGGTAGTGGTTAACCTAGAAGGGCATTCATCACTTTAATGTTCGGCCACAGAATCGTATTGAGGCCACGAAAGCTTTTCGGGACGACTCTCGCATCAACGGCCACATACCGCGTTTCCTCGTCTCTACAGTCCAGATCGTTGGTACGGGCACAAATCTCCAGCGGGCTCAAAACCTTGTCTTCTTCGAACCGGCATACCTGACAGCCTATGAAAAGCAGGTGTACGGAAGAATCCATCGTCTGCAAGCCAACGGTGGCATTCGACCCTGTTACACGTGGAGACTCTGGATGAAAAATAACCCGGTCGAGATGAGGATCCTAGATCGACAAAAGTCCCGATTACGTACCGTCACTACGGCCTTCGCACCACCAAAAGACGCCAAAAGTCTCCGATCCAATGGGGTCAACGCTAGTAGCTCTGCCTAGAATCCTACATACATTGAATAATATAATAGGCTAAGAGGAGACTCAACCTCGTCCACGAGCATAAATCCTACGAGTAAGGCTCAGACGCTGAGTTCTACGTCCTCAGCAAAGGTCGAGGGGTTCTCCGGATTTGAAGCCAAACTGAACAACTATGAGCTAGAGCGGTGTCAGCTTGAGAATTAGCTGCGTTTGAATGATTTCACGGTATTTGTCTTTGCGGCGTAAAATTGGCACGATAGCGACCTATCAGCTATTTCATATAACATAGCAGCGTAAGAGCGGACAGTTAAAGAATAGTGCATTGTATGTAGGTGTTTATAGAGTAGTGTATGGTTCAATTGGACGCTTAGACCTCACCACAATATTGTAAACTATACAACTCCCAACATGGGTTATAAGAAACACTCAAAACTTCTCAAACGTGAAAAGGATGTTCAAATTGCAATATCTGCTATTTAAAATAAAGAGCTTCCGTCAATTCGAAGTGCTGCATGCTATTTTGGCATTGCACACTCTACTCTCTCTTACTGTATGACCGGTATGAAATCACGCGCCGAGTACAGCCTTATATAAGTAAAAGGGCAGAGTTAGAGAACTCTGCTCCAAAGACCGATCTGATGGAGACAGACGAGCCAGCTTAAGCCATAGCTAACGATTATATAGAGGAAACGCAGTCAACGCCATTAAATCAGGATCAACGAGGTAACAGTCAAGGTAAGCCTATAATGATTCTTATTGTATGGGGAGTACTAACTTATATAAACGACCCGCTAGTTATTGACGACGAGCTATATAGCGAGTGCTATAACACCAAGGATAAAGACGAAGACATAAACACTGCACAAGGCAATTAGAACGAGCCTCTTTGGAGTCAATCTCCCTACTATAACATAGCGCCTTAGCCAAATATCGAACTCCTTTCTACTAAGGGCCTATTTAACACTGCCATTGAGCTTGCTTCTATATAAGAATGTAACCTGCCTCCTACAAAGCAGCCAGATCCCCTTTTAGCCCCTATTTAGGACCGCACTAGACCTCTAACCCTTTCTCCTAAGATATTATGGGACCAAACAAGCCGTCTACTTGATAACGAGGTCAATATAGACGTCTTAACCGAGTTAGGACGTCCTTCTTAGAACATAGTAGGAGAGGAATCGTAGGAGACAAAGGCAGATTTGAAGGGCGACGATAGTAATGTTGAAGATGAGGAGTAGTCCTATTGTAGCGTAATCTAGGAGCATAAAGTTGAAGAATCTGTCTACAATATCTTAGAAAAACCTATAAAGGCAATCCTTTCTCTAACAAACAACATTGTATAAACATAGTCTATTAATATGTTTCTTAGTACTTCTAAGTCTAAAGAGACCGATACCTATATATCTCTCTATTTACAGCAGTTATCTCAAGTTTGTCATCGCAAACGTAGAAGAAACTCTAATTGTAGTCTTAATCAATATCAACTTCAAACTCTAAACAACTCTAGCCTCGATAAACCCGATTCCGAGGATAAGCTAAGGCCTGCTAAGCGCAGAAAGAGCCGTATTGCAAGAAAAGGACGCAGCGGCTAAAGCAAAAAGCCTTAGGCGCTTAGTAGACGCTTTTACAGTCGTACTCCAACTCAAATACATAATTGGAACAGCTAAGCTATAGACAAGTCTTCTTCCCCTCTATACTCCAATATTGAGGCTTCTCCGTCTAGCAATAGCACAGAATACAATAAGGAACCTCTTTAAAGGTTATTTAAAAGTCTAGAGTCCAGCTTAGAATGTCTCTAAGAAGCCCTTACATCTCTAAACTATTCCTACCTTCGTCGCTACAAGTTCGGTGCATTGTTATCTTTACAAAATGCTTTACAGTATAGTATACAAAGAACGAATGTTAAAGGCAGTCACACACGATTTACGCCCCTCAACAATAAGATGCTGATTGACATAAAAGAAAAGCAGATGTTGTTATAGAAAGATATCTCATCTGCGTTCCTAGAGAGAAGTTTGAATACACTCTAAGTACATTACTGCACGAAGCTAAAGGACAGACCCGTCAAGATACAAAGGCAGAAAGAGTCTACAAGGACTTCAACAAGGACTTCAACAAGGACTTCAACAAAGGCGTCAACGAGGATGCTAATGAGAATGCCAACGAGGGGATCAACATAGGGCACTATCTGAGAGACAGACAACTTAGTGATAGCTTTTAAGCAACCAGAGTTGACCATAGTAAAGAATTTTCCAATACGTGATATCTATCAGTTGCTGTATCTTCATATCCTCTTTATATTATAATCTTCAAGTTTAAAGCACGTACCTTTACAATATCTACGAATCTAAGAAACGGACCATGTATACATAGGAGGCGACGAAGGCTACACTGAAAGTATGAGCGACTATATTTATCAACTATCATCCTATATTCATATGTTCTGGCACAATTGTGCGAGGCCTAGCGTTCCCCTAGCTTTTAAAGGCAGCACAATACCTGTTAGTCTGTGGAGTCTGTCTAAGTTTTTCTCGTCATGACTAGGGGCGTCGCAGCCGTCTCTTGTAAGCTTAATATATTTCAAAATTCCAGCCTCGCATTTCCGTTGACCTGCTCTGTTTCAACTTATTATTCTTGACCATCGGTGAGATTTACTTGGAAGAATTCTCCGTCTGCAGAGTGTTCACAAGCATATTGTACTTATTCCTGTGCACATTAGCACAAGTGCAGCTGCTATGAGTCGTGCAATGCGCTTACGCGATGTCGTACTTTCTTTATATATTCGCCTCTATAATAAGTGCGATGCATGCTCCACTTAGATGGCGTAATATCTCGGCTCGTCTTTTCACAACAACTAGATGCATGATTAGGGTGTGAGTGAGTGATTCGACGTGCATATTTTAATTATCACCAACATGGCTCATCACCAACATAACTTATCACCAACATGATGATCACCAACATAACTTATCACCAACATAATGATCACCAACATAACCATTACCAACATTTTTATAACCTTTGCGTTTAGCCTGTCACATGGGAGATATATTTTCACAAATCAAACTACAAGCCGACCACACTTGTCGACGTGAAGAGTCTATTTGAGGAGTTATCTTCTGCAAGGTATTATAACTGTCTTGTTGTAGTTGTTGGCTTATCATACAGTTGGTGCGGGGAAGAGATGTTACAAGCCTATCAGAAACTATAGGATTAGTGAGAGCACTGAATAGCGGAAAGCCAGCACATTATGTCGCTTTGTCGGGACAATTCAATGTAAAGCGCGTGAGACCAGAGACATAAGTAGAAGGCTATAAAAGCTGTCAATCTCTATTTAGAAATGCAGTCTTTCAAACCATCATCTCACTCCTCACTTTCACATCGCGTTTTGCTTGAAAGCGATATAGATCCCCAGAGTTTAAAATCCAGAATTATCTATCATTACACTATCCTCTCCGAAAATTCTCTACGAATAGCCATCTCTACTATTCCCAGCATTCAATATGGCTTACAAGTGAGCACCCTACTCTATCTAACAGAATTATAGAGTATTTAATACTGATATTCGTAGGAACTGCATTCATTGTGGCTGTGTGTTGAACGCCTCAGCATATGTATGCACAAGATGCAAGAAAGATACTACAAAGCAATGTGACAGCCTTACCTGCGGCTGTAAATGAAGGTCTTATAGCTTTGAGGTTAGAATCAGTCAAGGAAATAGGAAGCAAATGATCGAGAGTTGATTCAACATCAACAAGTTTTGAAATTTTACTGTAATAGAAAATACAGCGCTGCTCAATTCTCTATCTTACTACGTGATAAGTGTGATCTCCCACTGAATCCTGTCCTTCTCTTGAAACGTCTGCATGTATTCTTCATAGTTAAGACACCACATTGGGAGTTCGAGCTCTGTTGGAAAGTAACCTGAACACTCCCAATCAATAATGCACATAACATCCAAAGTTTCAGGGTCTAACAGGATGTTTCCCCTATGGAGATCGCCGTGACAAAAGGTGTATTCTTGTCCCGGTAAAGACTGCTTTGGCAGCCATATATCCCTCTCGTCAAACTCTTGGATGCGGGGTGGCGGAATAACGATGCCGTTAAGTCCAGTCTGGTTGGACTTGAGCTCTTTGAGCTGCGGGATGACCTTCGCCTCAATGAAGGTATTGACCTTCTCAGTTGCTATCTTCTCGCATTCTAAGCATCGACCATTGGTAGTATGAACTCGTTCTGGTGGCATCCGACATTTATCTCCAACCTCACTACAATCGAGACCATCCTTGCGTTCAACTTCAAGATACATAACGTCGTTCTTGTCCTTCCCACAATAGAGAACTCTAGGCACAGGAATGTCGGTATATTTCGCGACGAGAGCTAGAGCATCGCCTTCGTTCTGAAGACGCTCAGCACCCCATTTCCAGATGATAGGGTTCCCCTTCAAATCCTTCGGTCGTTCGGATAGTGCGTACTCGCTTTTAATAAAGCTATGTGGCGTTTTTTTATATATTTTAGTAGCGAGTTCGATAACTTCCATTTTCCAAAGAGATAACTGAATATAGACTGGGAGAAGTAAAGGCTAGATGGATAATGCTGAGGACATTGCCTAGAACTCTGTTTAAGTATCTGTACACCGTAAACAAACTTCAACTTGATACAGCCCCGTGTTTGAGTCTGGGGAGCCCTTGTACCAACTACTGGTTAGGAAGGAATAGACCCTTAACGCCATAATTCTGTAAGGTAGACGTTAGTGCATTAAGACTCGTATATCTTGTAGGGCTGCGCGTACCGACCACCTATCAACTCTCGCCCGAATTTAGTAAGTACTCTACCTAGCCTAAGCTCTTCCCTCCCAAATTAGGTTTGTGGATTGAACAAGTGCTCACTCCAGCTACTTCTACGACATCTTTCGCATTAGTGTATAACTCGGGTCACAACTGCGAAGGCATTATAATATTGAGGGTGAGCTGTGTAAGGGTGATTGGGGGGAGGGAGGCAGGGTAATTGGGGTAAGGTAGGGTGAGAGGGTGAGGTAGGGTGAGAGGGTGAGGCAGGGTGAGAGGGAAGGGGCCTATAGCTCAGCGGGTGTATTGGAAGGTTGGGTAGGTGTCGGAGTGTAATTTCCAGTTTTGCCGACACCTACTGAGTTTTCGTAGCGTAGAATTGACACCCGCTGAGGTTATTATATTACGTGAAACCTTGAACGCTGTATATACATAGAGCATATACAACATATGTTTATTTTGTAAAATACTTCCCAACTACAACTACAACTACAACTACAACTATAACTACAACTACAACTACAACGTATATTTCCTATATACTCTATATATACTTGTTCTAGTACTCTAATTGAATAACTACTAACTATATTTAAAGCATATATAGAAAAGATACTTGTATATATAGATTTTAATAACCTTTAAGTAGCTTTAGCTATTAATCCTTCGGCTTTTAGGTACTACTATAGTAAGTATATTTAGAGTAGAGTTGTAATATATACTTATATTATATAAAACCTATTTTCAACGCTAATATAAGCTAGATTCCTACTTGCTAGCAAACTACTACTACTATTAGTACTTTAAGTTAGTATATCTTTTATATATACTATATATATACTAACTATTTATAGTTCCTACTATTTCTACTACTAATACTATATTCTGTTGGCAAATACGTTTCTTGTTTGTACGCCTATACAAATAATATACAGCTATATATACAGAATATACGCCTGCTAGCTAGCAAACGTATTCTCTAAACGCCAAGCCTAAACGTCCTCGCTAAAGATTTGTAGTACTAAAACGTCCTTGCTAACGCTTGTATAATATCCTCGCCAAATTCTCCTATACAAAACAGTATAGCCGTACATATTAGCAAGATTGCTAGCGTTAAAATCCCTAACAATTATATACTTCCCATCTATACTTTCGCTAAGGTCTAAATTATAGTAGGTTGCAAAAATACGCTCGCTAAATATATATCCTAATGTACCCTGCTATATATAGGCAAAATATACTTGCTAAACGTCTTCGCCAAACGTACTTTTCTAATATACCTTAGTATATACAAGCAAAACGTCTTTGCTAAACGTCTTTGCTAAAGGTTAGTAGTAGCTGCTACTATCTATACAAAGTTAGTTAGCTATCGCCTACAAAGAATACTATATACTCTCTAGTAGTATTAGTATTCATTTATATTAATACAATAGCCAACAACTCTTTAAAAATACTATTAGTACAACTACAACGATGTCTACCTACTTTATACCTCTTTTATATAATATACTCTTTAAAGTTATTATATATACAACCTGTAGCTATACTATCTTTGTAGACGAAGCTAAAATAAGCTGGTACCTTACTACTTATTATAAAAGTATACCTATTAATATCTGCAAGACTACTATACAACAACTTAGCTAAACTAATACT